>OX276489.1:10000000-11200000 GCA_946251955.1 Acronicta psi | reverse complement strand
GACTACCTAGATGGTGCTGTGTAAAATCTCACAGAATATTTATTTATTAATGTTGCCATTGATTTGTAGTTTGTATTTCAATTCACACCAACCTATATTCAAACCAAATTGAATTTCCAATGCTAAAAATAACTGACTGCCTCATTAGTTTAATGATTGTAAGCGACTGCTGGATTTGGTACTAGGTTCGATTCTCATGTCGAGCAAGGTGCTACCGGGTTTTTCTAAGAGGCTATCTTCTTTCTTGTCAAAAGTCTCAGCCCCTATTACATGGGACCTAATCATACCGGCGTACTGTAATAAGGGATATGGAGGGGATTACATGTAACAGAGCCTTCTGCCTTACCCTTCGTGGAATACAAACGTGAAGGTATATATTTTATACAAACATAATAGCAATCAATCTCCATTGCCACACGTAATACCGTCCAGTGCCAATTGGAAAATTCTACAAATAAATATCAACAGTTTGAAAATTTTCCGAGAAGTACCTAAAGTTAGTCAGTAACAACCCTTTCTCTGCTCGAGAACCCTACAGGCTACAGACGATGTCCCGGCTTCGAGTGGCCCTTATTGTCCCCACTATCGACTTCCTGGGTTACTTTGAGACAATTTTAATTAATTATTGTTGCATTCTATTGTTTTTGATTTTCAGTCTGTTGGGATTATTATTTTTGGTTAAAATAATTACTGTTTTGTTGGAAGCTGGTCCTAAATTCTATCTATTGACGACGTCTGTGGTCTAGTGGTTCGAGTACCGGGCTGCTGATCACGAGGTCATGGGTTCGATTCCCAAAAGACACAAACATTTATGTGATGAACTTAGGTGTTTGTGTTTGTCTGGGTGTTTCTTATATATTATAAGTATGTATTTACAAAAGAAAAGTATATAAGTATTATATCCATTGTCTAGTACCCATAGTACAAGCTCTGCTTAGTTTGGGACTAGATGGTGCTGTGTAAAAATGTCCCAAGAAATTTATTTTAAAAAAATACCTGTGAACTGTAGGTAGAGGGGCTCGTGGCCAAGTTGTTACTACGCTGATCAACCGATCTGCAAAGTTAAGCTACACTTGCCGCGGTCAGTCTGTGGATGGGTGACCATTCTTAACATATCGAGACCCCTCCGTGCCTCGGAGAGCACGTTAAGCCGTCGGTCCCGGTTGTCATACGAGCACCTATGACAATCCTAAGTGGTAGTCAGAAACCTAAAAATGCTGACAACCAGTCTATCCTTCGAATATCGGTGTAGCCCAGAAATTGTGTTGCGGAGGTCTGATGGCAGTCGCTCTGTGTAAAATACTGATATTCAGCCGCATCCGGTTAGACTGGAAGCCGACCCCAACATGGTTGGGAAAAGGCTAGGAAAAAGAAAAAAAGAAAGACGTGTGAACTGTAGGTGTATATCAACTACACGTCACAGGGGTGTAGTACCGTACTGTTTGCTAGTAAAAATAAGGTCACTGTTGGTACTTGAATTTAGTAAGTTTCATACAGTTTACTCTGTGTGCGTGTTTGTGTGGGTGTGTGTGAGGGTGTGAAATATATTGGTCCATTGGTCCAATCGATAAAAATATTAATTTTAGCCGGTAAAATTTAAAAGAGAAACCATGGAGTTTCTTGTCGGTTCTTCTCCATACGAAACGACTAATTTGGAACCGTGCACCTAAATTTGACAATTCATAGGTGCCTGTTAGAAATACAATTAACAATACAAGGTAATATTAAAAAAAAGTACTACATAAATACAGTTTCTGTTTTTTAATCAATCAAAATACAAAAACAAAAGTGCTTTAACGCTACATAATCTCTTCTAGGGTCGATTAGCCTAACACAGGGAGCACCCTCGATTTTAAAAAAACATAATCTTAATGGAATACTGCTGCTTATACTAATTACGAAATAAAAAATTACGACAACTTCCGATTGGTACCGATTTGCGTAGCGTTAGCAACAGAATGCAATTTAAAAAAGTTTAAAATATTGACTCGATAGCCTAGTGGTTGTAAGCACAACTGCTACGCTTGAGGCCCCGGGTTCGATTCCCAGAGCAGTATTATTGGATTTTTTGTAGCCACTCAGAGTATATAGGAGCAAGGCTCGACCCTATTACATGGGCTTAAAACTCACTGAAAAACATAATATAAGCCTTACTATTTCACTTAACACTCTATCTATTGCTGAATAGTTTAAAAGATCTGAGCATACAAACATCGGGAGCGACTTTATTTTATTTATTCCGTAAGATACATCATCGTAAAGATCCAATAATTAATTTCAGAGTCAAACTCACAAATATTTTTTATAAACTACAAAGAAAACAATCGCTTGTTTGTCTCACGGTGATTGCTAATTTAGATTACCTTCGCCATTTTGTTTTTTTACTTTTTTAAATGCCAAACGCTTGTCTCTGGGGAGCTACTTAACGTGCCCATCCCCAAACAGTAATACCGTGAAATGGCGTCTTTCCAATCAGTATTAATTTTTCTTTCAAGTTTTTTGTTTTGTTAATGTCGGTAGCTACGTAACTTTTAAAAAATATATAAGTATGTCCCGATTACTGTCTTATAAGTATAGTGAATGTAAGCATTACGGCTATGCTTAGAGGTCCTGGGGGGCTAGAAAAGTTGCAATTTGACATTCGAATCGTCAAACGAATAGAAACAAAATGTATGCAAATGACATTAGTGACAGCCCGATTTGGCAAAGCTTGTGTCATTACAATACATTTTGTTTGTCGATTCGAATGTCAAAATGCAACTTGTCTAGCCCCCCTGCATTCGATTTCTAGTTCAGAATCAGAATATTTATGTTGATTAGTCGAGCTTTTCGTTAAAGTTTGAGTCGTAGCTTGCAGTTTAGATTTGTACTCAGTTAGTGGGAATGGTCTCGTCTAATATTACATGGGACCTACACATACCGGTAATCTCTAGTAGTACTTTTATACACCTTTGCCTAACTCCCAGGGGAATACAGACGTGATGGTATGATTGTAAATGAATGTAGATATGCAATCTATTCCTCTTACAAAGTGTTTTATGTAAATTAATATTTTTCATAAAGTTAAAAAATGAATGAAATACTCGCCTCTTTGTGTAAACAGTGCGTAGGTAAAGAATCGAAGCAAAACTTGATCAAAAAGAAGAAAAACATTTGATAGAAAAAAATAAAATAAAAGGAAAAGAATGACTGACCTTCCCGCCCGTCCATCTCGATCAAAGGGAAACAATTATGAAACATTAAAAAAACAAACAAAAAAGGGATAAAATGGCCGAAACAAAAAAAAAATTCGCATTCTTCCATTCGAGTTGGTTTTTTTCTTAGGGTGGATTTCACAACCCTTTATGTTTAAAGGGAAAAGTAAAGCTTAAACAATACATGAGATTTTTTTTCTCTAAGAATCATATTTTAGACCGGGAGATGGGTTGATTTTTTTAAAATATGGAGCATTATTCGTCCTCTTTTGATCAGTAAACTAAACTAAAAAAATATACCGAGACTTTCTGTCATCGTTAACAAATTGGATGACAATCTGAAACTGTAAAAAATGAAAGTGTTAAATCACAAGCAAAAGTTCATTTTCGATTCAATTTAAGTTAGTCCATGTATGCTAAGATGTAAATTTTTTATGTAATTTATGAGGTATTATAACAAATTCAACAATAACCTTAAGAGGCCGTGCACAAATTTGTATTAAATTTTTCAAAATTTGACTCAATCGAGTTCTATGTTTCGGCTCGAGGTTGGGCGTAGTATCGTATAAACAATTTTGATCTTTTCAATAATAATTATCACAAATAAATGATGGCCCGATGGTTACTGGCGCGATCGAGTTTTTGCGCTCGATAATATAGCTCAATGTATCTATTATTTTCACAGTGAAAATATTACTTTTTTGAAAATATAAATTTACGTTCTATTTAAAGGATAACTTAAGTTTAATACACTATTTTTTAAATTTCGTAAAAGTGCCTCTAAAAAATAGAAAAAAATGCATATTTGACTGGAAGTTTTCCAAAAATAACATTATTTCATCATTTTTTTTCTGGTATATTTTGTATAAAACTTGAAAAAAGTAACCTGGCTCTCTAAAAGAAGAGTATGTACTGTATTTAATACATATTTTTTACATTCATAATTACTTATAGTTTCTGGGCTAGCGACGATCAAACGTCACTCGAACGCAACTTTTCGGAAAAAGAGTTGTCAATATTCGTGATTTACCACTAATATGGAAATAATTGAAAAAATCCACTTTGGCTCTCTAACATAAAAAGAACTGTTCTTTTCAATTCATGGCTCAGTTTTTATTTTCCCCTATTCGGTTCCTTGCAATCGATGATCAAAATGTATCAAAATGGGTCGATTTGTAGGACGGACCCTTACCAAGTACCAAGGTAAATGGTATATTATTAATTTTTCATAGTATCAAATTGGTACCTACATTTTAGACAGCATCTAGTCCTAAACCAATAAGATCTTGTCAAATCCGTAAAAAGTTCCTTTGTAGTCTTACTCCAAAAAGCCTAGTAAAATAGGAAAAAAATATTTTTTCTATTTGCGTCCTCAGCTCCCGGGCTATCTCTGTGGCCAGCGCCGCGGGTACGTCGTGTGTTAATTGTTTGTTCTTCATTATTTTCGACTTCAATTGCCCTTTTGTCTGTGCCATTCTTTTCACAATTCCGCATTATTCCGAAGGCTTTCTTCCAGCAAACGATTCCGTTCATTTTTCAGCCTTTTCAGTGGGGAACCGAATTGTTTCTCCTGCGTCATCATTAACTTGCTGAAAAACTGAAATAAGTACTTTTTTTTATTATTTTCCGTGTCTCTCTTTCTTTGGGCTGTCGATGTGGAAATTCGGCGCGGTGGGCCGTGCATTCTTTTGTTTATTTTGGATCATCAGCAATTAAAATTGTTAGTTGTTTATTTTTATATGTCCTGCATACAGGGTGACAATTAATTAATTACCTGCATCCTTCTAGCAGATGAATCAGTCTACGATATAATATACTACCCAAAAAACATACTTAATTTTTAATTTCGCATACAAAAACATAGCGTGGACATTGAACTTATTGTAGCTATAAAATAAATATTCAACCCATATACTGTCCCACTGCTGGGCATGGGTCTCCTCCCAGTATGAGAGGGATTAGGCTGTAGTCCACCACTCTAGCCTAATGCGGGTTGGCAGACTTCGCATGCCGTCGAGAAAATCTCTCAGGCATGCAGGTTTCCTCACGAAGTTTTCCTTCACCGTTAAAGCGAGTGATAATTACGCACATGATTTCGAAAAGTCAGAGGTGCGTGCCTTGGATTTGAACTCGAGACCTTTGACTTTTGGCAGTCCAGTGGTCATACCCCTAGGCTATCACTGCTTCACTTATTGTAGCTGTACTAGGTATTTATCTAGCGAGTACATAAAAAACCCGCGTCTACTGCCGCGTCAATGTACGGCCATGATGCATAGCATTTTGTGAATATTTAGGTTAACTATTAATCACTTTATCATGGGATTGCATAAAGATGCAAATTCTAAATTATGTCAAACATGTTATATGCTACCAATACTACATTACGTTGAAGCAGTGCAGGTAATATAATCTTAACCCTGTATAATTTGAAGTTGATAGTAAACTGCCTCGTGAGCTTAGTGGTCGTAAACCTGTCTGCTATGCTCGAGGTCCTTGCTTCGATTTCCGATGCAGCAGCAGTGTTATTTGTGTTGGTATTTTCTGATCATTTTTTTAATACCTTTAACTGAAATTGGTTAAACAGTCGTTGCTCAGCGCTGGTGTTTAATTTACGCGTCCCTCACTAACAACACGTTTAACAATTTGGTTTTTCTATGAAATTCAGAAGCAGCTTGGTGATCGAAAACCCAATCGCTCGACCTGGGAATCGAACCTAGGACAGTAGCAGTCCAGTTTACGACCACTGTTAACGAGGCAGTTATGAAAATACAAAACCGAAATAAATAAAACTCATTTTGTCACAGCATAAAAAAAGTTATCGGAACCAAAATGGCGTGTCAACTTTTAATATCACCTTGTAAACAGTAAAAGACACTGGCCATAGCATTCGTGACTAACAATTTTAGTTAAAACCAACTTAATTATCAATACTATAAAACCAAAGTCAGGTACGACTTTAAACTCTACTGTTACAGTCATAAGAGTTATCACAGTTCACATTTTAAGGGCAGTAGCTCCTAAATAAGTTTGTAAATTACAAAGATATCATCTACCACGTAAGTATATTGTCTGATGTCAGATAAAAACTGTATATAGAGGATTTTTGGAAACACCGCTTCTGTCTCATAATTGGCCCAAAAAGTTTATCTTTTCAAAGAAGTTATGGTCATTTATGGTACAATATCGCCTCAGAGGTCTTGTATGGTACGTTTTCGGGTAGTTCCCTTTAAATTATGGGTTCGTGACACTCAAAATAACTTATTTGTGTTTATATTGCTATGAGAATGTTGTAATTAGTGAGTCATAGAATTGGCTTCTGAATTAATTACGGCAGGACGGTTAACACCTTGGTAAAGACATTTTGTAGATGTTTGGACGTTGGGGTTAGAGATAATTTTGATTGGATTAGAAAGTACGGTACATGGGTTTTTACTACTGGGTAAATGAACGAATTCCTTATCTTTGATAAGTGTTATTGTTATATCTGTGTTATATAGCAGGAAACATACTGTAGGAAACATTATTACCGAAAAAAGATGTGCTGAAGTTAAGAATTTCGAAAATCATAATTAGGTATAAGCTAAGTTAAGCATAGCTTCGGATACCAAGTGATACTAAGTATACCAAGGATACCGAGTACCTATACACAGTGTTTTTTTACATCAATCAAATAATTTATTCTTGTTAAACATAGGTAAAATACAGTTCTTTTGTGTTACAATGGCACGCTATGTTTTGCCGCTAAGGCATACAAGTTATAATATTATGTTGTCATGAATAGTTAAATTTAACATAACAGAGAAAATACAAAAACAACATAAATATAAATTAGCAATGTCAGCAATAAATGAAAATCGAATGTCGTACATGATGATCGATGAAAAGTGCTCTTAACCCTTCTTTTTTTGAGAACGTCCGTCATTTGGTTGTGGTGAGGTTGGCCCCTTCCAACTCTGCCATCCTTACTCACCATGTGCACTTGTTTCGCCAATTGATCCTTTGTACATGCCCAAACTATCTTAACATACCTTTCTCAATCCGAAATACTATATCATCTTTCATAACACTAAAACTATTTTTTTTTTATATTTGTATGAATGGATGTTTGTAACTATTTCACGCAAAAACTACTGAACGGATCTGGATGAAAAAGGAGTTCATGGAAATCGGCCCAAATGATGTACCGAAGGTACGCTTATTGGAAAAAATACCTTGTATTATATATAGTCGTACTTTTTTTTAGTGTTGACTGGGGAATGAGAAAAAAAACGTTTAATTTGAAAAAAAACACGCCATTTTGGCACACTATTAGCTGTTTCGTAATGATTTCATAGTAAAAACTGTCAGTGTCAGTATCGAAATGTCAAACGCACGCCATTACGGCAGATTAATACCAGTTTCATATTGATTTCATGGTAAAAACTGTCGACTTGAAAGCTGTCATGTACCTCCGGTACAAATTTGGGCTGAGTTGTATGGCCTTTGGCACAGAGATAGATTATAGTCTGGAATAGCACATAGGCTTTGTATCTCGGTAAAATGTATGGTTCCCGTGGGATAGATTTGTTTTAAGAAAATGAGTATACACAATTACGTCGTCAACATAGATCTAAGAAATACCTATAACACGCGGGCGAAGCCGCTGGCGGAAAGCTAGTTTAAAATATTCCCTAGAGTCTGTATATCAAAGATTTTTTTTAACTCGCTGACTGATTTATTAACAGCTCAAGCTATTGACCGGATTGGACTGAAAAACCTGGAGTTTCTAGCCGGTTCTTCTGCATAGGAAACAGCTAATTTGGAACCGTGCACCTAGTTTCGACATTTCATAAGTGCCTGTATAAGGTCTATGTAAAATTAAAACAATTTTTTATTGATTTTGATTTGGCACACAGATAGGTAGTTATTATGATGTAGGCATCCGCTAAGAGGGGGGTTTTGGAAAATTCCTACGGGGGTGGCAAAATAATAACTACGACCAATTTAGTAACAAACATCTAGTAAGTAATGAGCATGGAAAGCATAGGGATATGCTACGTGCAACTAGTTTGGCGTTTCAAAGTACCTAATTACTTATTTATATTTATGGTCTAATTGAAATAAAAATATTTGAATTTGAATTTGAATATGGCCATTGGACTGCCTAGTTGTAGGACTGCGAATTCGAATCCAAGGCACGCACTGTGCACTGTGCTGATTTTTTTTAAATCATGGGTGTTAATAATGAATTGATTAATTATTATCACTCACTTAAACGGCAAAGGAAAACATCGCGAGTAAATTGCATACCTGCGATATTTTTTCGATGGCGTATAAACAACGTCTGCCAACCCCTCTTATTCTGAGACCCCGATCTGTTATGGAATAGGTTGCTGATGATGATGAGTAGAAGATCAAAAAAATTTGCAGGTATCTGCGCCAGCCAATTTATTCTTCGCTTATTAAGACTGAGGTCTATAAATTATACAAAACAGCAAAACAAATCCTACCCATACTTTCTAAGTACGATCTTCTATTTCCCATATCTAGTCGTTTCATATGCGCACACGCATCCGATGTCTATCAGCAAGATGAAAGGTGACCGAGCACTGAAGTAACGCCGTGAATGCTAAACACAATACTCGTTTTGTCTATTAATATTACTCAACTGTTACAATGACCATATCTAGAAACATTTGGATGTCGCAATTGGCCTTAAAATTTTATGTATCTAGTGATTTTGGCTGAATTTGGTGTTAGGAATTAGAAAAAAGAAGTTGGTGAAACATTCTATTTACAAGGCTTTTTTGAAAGTGGCAACTCTGTGAATGTGGCCTTTATTGTTGTTTGTGGAGGTAGACACCGCAATGGCAAATATTCTGCAGTTAAGCAATATTGTGCCAACATTACTGTGTTCCGATTTGAACGGCAATGTGGCCAGTGAAATTACTGAGCAAAAACTGAAGTCCCAAGATGATAACGCAGTAATAGAAGAGATAAAAATAAGAGGAAAAAAATATTTGATACTTAATGCAAATGCTATGTTGACATAAGACACTGACAAACTTGACAGTGACAGTAATGTTGGGTCACTATCATGTGACGACCCATTCGCTCCCATCATTTGTAGTCTATGGTCATAATTTTATATGATTGACAAATGATGTGGAAGTGATTAGTCGCTATTTATGTAATTTTAGTATTGTTATATTTTCATATATACATATATATTCTTTTCTTTATTTACTAGGAGTTTACACACTTTTTATTATATAATAATTATTGTTTATTTATTCTTTTTTCTTTTCTGTACTTGCGTGGTGCTTGTGGCTATTCGTGGTGTCACAAGGCCCTATCAGAAAACCAGCGCTGTGGCATCGGGTATGTTCCGTAACCTGATGTCACAGCAATATGCTGAGTTAGGGAGGGTATTTTTGGCCTTGCGCAGGATAGCATCTTTTTTTTATATTCTTTTTTTTCTTTATATTTTCTATCTCGTGTTCTGCGCGAGTCCAAAAATAAAAAAAAATCTTTCTTTCTTTATTTAGATACATTTATTAAGCTGCAAGCGAGACAAGTACATAAAACTTACTAAGAGACAAACAGAAAAGAAGTAAAAAGTACTATATTACTATTGGTGTTGCTAGCGTCTATAGATTACGGTTACCATTTACCATTTATTTATTTATTATTTATTTATTTATTTATTGAGTACACCAACAGTAAATATATAAAATCATTACAAAGGTCTATAAACAAAGGCATGGTTTCTTATATATAATACTAATTATAGGTATACATAACATTTTCAATTATAGATAAACAAACATAATTAAAAGATTCAAATTAAAATAATATAAAAATAAACAATTAGCATTTTGCAATCACAATAAAGAAAATAAGCATTACAGTAAAAAGAAAATTTAAGCTTAGACGGGCTTTGAAAAATTAACAAGGTTTTATCGTATCGCTGTTGAGATTTAAACTTGTATCTAATACTTTTTTCCTAATGCCAGCCAAGGAGTCATGAAATATATCTAAGCTGGAGTTTAATTTTTGATTAAGCATGTTATATTGATTGAGGATTCGATTTAAGGGGCCATGTGCACCAATGTTGGTTCGACAGAATGAAGGACAGAAAGTTTTAGTAAGGGATTTGCGAGGTATTTTTCGGGGAACTGTTAGCGGAATCTGAGCCAAAAGGTGGCTGTCATCAATTTTACCATTAAGGAGCTTATGAATAAATAATATACCAAGCAATGCTCGCCGATCATGCAGAGTTGTTATTTTAAAGAAAGATAATCTCTGGTTGTAGGGGCATCTATGTGATATACCGCGAGTACTAAATGCTAAGGAACGTGTGAACGATCGTTGAATACGCTTAATACATTAGGGAATGGTAAATGGGAGCCTCTAGTGAATTCAAGGAAATAGTGCAGCACATCCTGTGCGATTGTGACGTCCTGGCGACGAAACGGATGAGTCTTCTCGGCAACGGGTACCCGAAGCCAGAACATTTTAGGTTCCTTCTTCTCAGTGGGTTAGCCGCCTTCATGAACCACGTCTTCAGAGAGTAAGGAATATTCCTTACTCTCTGAAGAATGGGATCTTTAGTGTTGTTACACAAAAGACGACACAGAAGATCCCATTGGGTCGAAGTGTTGCTGGCTATACCATCAGCCCCATAGCAAGATAAGATACCATTAGGGAACACCTTCAGTTTGTTTGTCACTTTTAAACAAAACATACACAACATTGATTTTGTTTAATTATTCTTACTCATCATCCTCCTAACCTTTTCCCAAACATGTTGGGGTCGGCTTCCAGTTTAACCAGATGCGGCTGAATATCAGTTTTTTATACGAAACGACTGCCATCAGACCTCCGCAATTCAATTTCTGAATACCGATATTCGAAGGATAGACTGGTTGTCAGGTTTTTTTGACTTCTGACTACCACTAACGATTGTCATAGGTGTTCGTATGACAACCGGGACAGATGGCTTTACGTGCTCTTTGAGGCACGGAGGGGTCTCGATGTGTTAAGAATGGTCACCCATCCACAGACTGACCTCGGCAAGCGTAGCTTAACCTTGCAGATCGGTTGATCAGCGTTGCTATAACTTAGCCACGAGCCCCTCTTAATTATTATTACTATTACATACATAATATGTACACTCGTTTTCCCCTTAAGGGGGTATACAGAAACTAGCGACGGCCACTTGCCACGATTCTTGGATACTTCTTCTTCTCTTCACGTCCATATGTCTGAAAGATTTGTCTTTTCTCTGTAAAACTTTCCTTAAGGTATTCCTAACCTATTCCTATCTCTCTCTTCTTCTCAACATAATCAGAGATAAAAACATTATGCGTAAAATTGCGGTGCCCACAAATCCTGCGGGGTTATCTGCGGCATCTCTCATATAGCGAAATATTAAACGTCGCCGCGTGCGCACTTTATTGGTATTCGTTCGCGACCGCTAATAAAATGGCGGCGAACAGGACAAGTTAATTCTGTACCGATTTGAAATGAATGGTGTAGTATTCAAAATTCAAGGTCTGTAGGTCTCATATTTTCTCGTTTTCAATCTATCTTTTGTTATATTTTATAGAAATTCATTCAGCGGTTTGGGCAAAGGTAGACTAGACCAAGGGGGCTACATAAGTTGCATTTTGCAGTTGGAATTGACAAACGAATAGAAAGAAAATGTATGGAAATGACATTAGTGACAGCCCGACGTGTCGAAAGTTTGTGTCATTACCATACATTTTCTTTCGAATTCGTTTGAATCGATTGGAATGTTAAATTGCAACTTGTCTAGGCCCTCGGGCTTAGGATAGACTTACTTTCTACGCCAATTATTAAAACTTAACTTGTCAATATTTTATTTTTATTTGATAAGTTTTATTAGTTTAGCGACGACTTCTGTGGTCTAGTGGATCACGACGTCGTAGGTTCGATTCCCACAAGACACAAACATTTATGTGATGAACTTAGGTGTTTATGTTTGTCTGGGTGTTTCTTATATATTATAAGTATGGATTTACAAAAAAATATATGTATGTATTAGATCCATTGTCTAGTACCCATAGTAAAAGCTCTGCTTAGTTTGGGACTAGATGGTGCTGTGTAAAAAAATATTATCATTACCATTGAGATTAATATCCCACCGTATTAGCGTTTGTGCTGTACCAGTATATCCTGCTTCTCTACTCTGTCAATTGTAAGTAAATGTCTCGACCTGACTGTGAACCGCGTCTAGTTATCTGATAGGCAAAGTCTACCTTGCATCTCTTAGTTTATAACTAATTTTCAACCGACTTCAAAAAAGGAAGAGGTTCTCAATTCGACTGTAATTTTTTTTATGTTTGTTACCTCATAACTTTCGACTGGGTGAACGGATTTTGATGATTCTTTTTTTATTCGATAGCTGGTGCTTACAGATTGGTCCCATAAATTTTATCGAAATCCGGTGAGCTGTTGTAAAAATATCGACAAAAATTTAAAAAATTGTAGTACTAATTTGGAGGCGGTGCCAAACTACTAATTTAATTTAAATATGACTTTCGTTGATTGTCTGTTTGGCACCGACTCAAAATTAGTTAGAAATCATAATGTAAATATGTTATTTTTTGCTTTTTAGTTCTTTTTTGGAGGCGGTTTGTTTTTGGTTTAAAAATAATTTATTCTCTCAACTATTTATAATTACAGTGTAAGCCAGTTTTGGATGCAACATTTTATACATACGTCATCATTGGACTAATGTTGCCGATACTTTCAACTTACCCCTTACTGTCATGAAGAATCATTCGCATCTAAGACTCCCAATACCGAGAAACCAATTTTACAATACCGAATATCAGTGAACTTTAAGCTTAAAGCCACAGTGTGGAAATTCCCTCGGCAATATATACAGGCACATTAGCATGCAGTCGGCAATCGCAACCCGATATGACAAGCCAGCGTTAGTGCTTTATGATTTTAGATTTTTCTGTTAAACGTCAAACTCGCCGCTGCGTGCGTATGCGCAGCATTAGAAAAGATTAGACTATACATGTTGATTTTTATAATGACAATGATGATTATTAATTTAATAATACTAACTGCCTCTTAAACCCTAATGGTAATAAGTTCGACTTCTGCGCTTGAGGTCCTGGGTTTGTTTCCCAGGTCGAGGGCAGGGTTATTAGGTTTTTTTTTTAATTCTCAGTAGCAGCTCGGAGTTTGGATTTGTGGCTCGGTTAAGCAGAGTTGACGCACCAACAGTTCACCAGTATGTTAAGGTTCTTTGTAATAGGGGGCGAGCCTATTGCCAATAATCGGACACTGAACTCCGAGCTGTTATTGAGAATTTCGTAGAAAAACCAAATTAAGATTTCGCTAAACTCGGGAATCGAATTTAAGCGTAGCAGTCACGCTTAGGACTACTATTCTAACAAACGTATTACATATATACGTCATGACGAATTTACCTAAATCTGTTAAGCCGTTGAGTAGTAACGAGCGGATATAGCAACGCACATACATACAAGTCAAACACATAACTCTCCTTCGGCAGTCAGGTAAAAAGATACTGCAAACTTTCTTAACATTTCAAATCGTCCCATCTCTAGCGTTTATAAGTCTGTCTGCACACGATCCCACATCGGTGTCTCATTGTTTTTATATTATTTATACTGTTTTGGTCCCACTGTACAAATTAAGACATGAGATAGTCTCGGTGCGTGCTGTGCGCATTGCTTTATGATCGTCGATGGTACAACTTTATTGCATTTGTTTTGCGAGACCGTGTGGTGTTGTGTTACTGCCTTTATATGTTGTTTTGTTATCAGTTTGAGATGTGTTTATTGATTTAGTAGATGTACTGTCGAACTCAGAGACGTCACTTCATTAACTAATAAAGACCAGTATATCTTAATACACTGACAACAAACTCGAATATGGAAAAATAGGACAAAATAAATCTTGGCTTCTGTTTTCGTTAACCTTAAATTGATGTTTCTGAGTGCGGCCCTTAATAGGGCTAGAGCCTGTTATGTAGACGTGCAGCATTTTGACAAACGAATAGAAACAAAAAATGTGAATGACATCAGCTTTCAACAGATCGGCCTGTCACTAATGTCATTTCCATACATTTTGTTTGTTTGAATGTCAAAATTCAACTTGTCTAAAGGCCCTTGTCTCCGGGGCTATAGCAGACATGCTACTTTTAGCACCGGCGATTGGTGATTTAGTTGCTTTTCAGAATCAAAATGCAGCGACCAACATTGCACACCGCACATTTTAAAACGCCAAACGCGGCGATCGAGTCGCTCAAACGCAGGATTCTGAACCTGCGATCAAAAGCAGACAGTCGCCAAAATGTCTTGTACCATCAAAAACTGAGTTTGATACTGCGATCGAACGTAGACAGTGTTAAAAAGGCTTTTAGTATTTATTATAATATTAGACAAACGAAGTTATGACGTCATGTTACTTCGATGTTAGAGTTCAATAATTTACTTCGTATTAACTACTTTTACGTACTACCATTATTCCTATATTCCCTGAAGAGCTAGGCAGGGCTGTACGCACACATTCCGGTGTCCCATGTAATAGAACCGGACACAGCTCCAAACACCGAGCTGCTACTGAGAATTTCATAAAAACCCTTGGCTCGACATGGAAATCGAACTCAGGACCGCGAGCGTAGCAATCGCGCTGAAAACTACTAACAGTTTAGATAGAAATACATACATACATACATAGCTTCACGCCTGTTTCCCATAGGGGTAGGCAGAGACTATAGATTTCCACTTGCTACGATCCTGGCACACCACTTTCGCTTCGTCTATGTTCATTAACCTCTCCATGCATGCTCGTCGGTTTAGGGTGCTCTTAACCTTGCCTTTTTTGAGAACGTCCGCAATCTGGTTGAAATAATAGGGATTAATATAAATAAATATCTTGGGACATTTTTACACAGCACCATCTAGTCCCAAACTAAGCAGAACTTGTACTATGGGTACTAGACAATGGATATAATACTTATATACTTTTTTTTGTAAATACATACTTATAATACATAAGAAACACCCAGACAAACACAAATACTTATATTCATCACATAAATATTTATGTCCTGTGGGAATCGAACCCACGACCTCGTGATCAGCAGTCAGGTACTTGAACCACTAGACCACAGACGTCGTCAAACTCAAACGTCAAATATCACTGCATTCAAGCAGAGTATAAACTACGGAAATCTTAAATCTATCACCGTGTACAAAAGGACCACTTCTACGCCTAATCTCGTCTCCAACTTTCCAAGAAACATGAATAAACACCAAATAGACTAAACCTAGCCCTAAAATTTATACCTCAAAGTTCTTAGTAAGGTCTTCAAGTCTTAGCTTACACTAATTAAAATTTCATTCACAAATCACGACAGGGGCGTCCTTACTTATATTATAAATGGGACAGTAACTCTGTCTGTTTGTCTGTCGCGCTTTCACGCCAAAACTACTGAACCGATTTAAATGAAATTTGGTACAAAAATAGTCTAGAGCCTGAGAAAGGACGTAGGCTACTTTTTACATACATACATACATAGCTTCACGCCTGTTTCCCATAGGGGTAGGCAGAGACTATAGATTTCCACTTGCTACGATCCTGGCACACCACTTTCGCTTCGTCTATGTTCATTAACCTCTCCATGCATGCTCGTCGGTTTAGGGTGCTCTTAACCTTGCCTTTTTTGAGAACGTCCGCAATCTGGTTGTGATACGTTCGCCGAGGTCGGCCCCTTCCAACTCTTCCATTCGTACTCGCCATGTATACTTGTTTAGTCAACCTCCGTTCATCCATTCTCTCTATATGCCCAATCTATATTTTCATCCTCTCTATATTTTTAATGCGAAAAAAGGGCTGTAAGGGGTTGAAATAGGGGATGAAAGTTATAAGGAATATCCAGACCACGCGGGCGAAGCCACTGCCGGAAAGCTAGTGAATAATATTTGAATATCACAACTTGTTAATTTGACGCTGAAAACAATTCAGTAGGATATAATTAGAGTTCCCTTTAAGAATACCACTTGGCCTTTTTGGAGTGTGGCCAGAGATACTACTATGAATCTTGCTATTAACTGAAGAGTTTAATAACTTTAGTTTTGTTTATTCATTTAGGTGTGACCGTAGATACAATTCTTTAAGACCTTGCCCTAATTTGTAAGAAATGCACGATTATGCCAAAATTAACTATAAATATCTTGGGACATTTTTACACAGCACCATCTAGTCCCAAACTAAGCAGAGCTTGTACTATAGGTACTAGACAATGGATATTTTTCTTTTGTTAATACATACTTATAATATACTGTAAGAAACACCTAGACAACACACAAACACCTAAGTTCATCACATAAATGTTTTGTGTCTTGTGGGAATCGAACCCACGACGTCGTGATCAGCAGTCCGGTACTCGAACCACTAGACCACAGACGTCGTCACTATAGATGCAATGGCAGCCTAGGGATACGGCCACTGGACTCCCAATATCTCGAGTTCGAATCCAAGTCATGTCTGACTTTTCGAAATCATGTGCGTAATCATCACTCGCTTTAACCGTGAAAGAAAATATCGTGAGGAAACCTGCATGCCTGAGAGATTTTCTCGACGGCATGTGAAGTCTGCCAACCCGTATTATGCCGCCGAGGTGGACTATAGCCTAATCCTTCTCATACTGAGAGGAGACCCGTGCCCAGCAGTGGGACAGTAGGTATATGGGTTGACGATGATGAAATATATTATGATCATGTTCTTTTACGTGATATTATGTATGATGATGAACTATCTATTTGATATGTTCTTTTAGATGATAATATGTTTTAAACTAAGTCCTCAAAATTAAGCTGAATCTGGATGTAGAAACCCATGGTCCTCATGGTCGCGCTGAATATTTCTGATCCTATGGTACAATATTTTAAATGTTTGGCTTACGATTTATATTATGAAAGTGCGATGAAAACGTTCAATTTATAGGGTTTGATAAATTGATATTGAATTATTTGGCATAGTACACCCGACATATTATAAAGTCAATTTACAAAAAATCTATGATTTATTATCATTATTATACTGCTACATGAATTAATGTTTGTGCCCGGTTGATGGCAATAGGCTCGCCCCCTATTACATGGGACCTAAAAACATACCGGCAAAATGTGGGAGTACATTACTACGCCTCTGCCAACCCCTTCGGGGAATACAGGCGCCATGGTATGTATATATATATATTAATGTCTCATTCGAGTTGTTTTTACCAGCATAAAAAGCCCGGGAAGCAACAAACTGTTGGGAAAAGTACCCCTCTGCCTAAACCCTTCGAGGAATATAGGCGTTATGGTTTGTATCTAAAATACTCAGTCGTCGACGGTGAATATTTTCACAGAAATGATTCGCAAACCCATAGTAGTGAGCGTCCATCATTACAAAGTGTCATATCCGTTGTTTATAATGATACAAATCCGCTAATTCAACACGACAGTTTCTTTGTCCGTCTGTCTGTCTTTGATCTTAAAATTACCACCCAAGATGGGAGTGGTACTTGTTTGATTTAGATATGTTATCATAATTATAATTTATTAAGCAATAAATAAGTTGTTGGTATTTTGATAAAGTGTTTTAGCATTAATTGTCGTTTGAAGCAACATCTTCATAATTTAGAAAAAATACAACCGTATTAAGAACCACCTTTTGTCTCGTCTGTAATGGCCGAAAGAGGGGCTCGTGGCAAAATTATAACTAGGGTGATCAATTGATTTGTTAGGTGAAGCTACGCTTACCGCGATCGTCGGTCCATCTCGTTGGAGGCCGTCCCGGCGCTTTCCGGTACATGGTCTCCACTCAAAAACCTTTCTGCTCCAGCGGCCATCAGTTCTGTGTACAGCAGTAGTGCAGTAGCATACCTCTGTCTAACCCTTCGAGGGATACAGGCGTAATGATATGTTTAACTAACCTAACCTAAATTAAAAATTTAGAAAACCCCCGACACGAAATGTAATTTGTCATTTTGTGGTGGCGGCCATCTTAGATTGAATTTTATCATAGTGTATTGTATTCTCCTAGTTAAGCCCTTTCATTTGATACCCATATTGAGGGAGTTGTGACAAAATATGTAATTCGCTTTTTTGTGGCGGCGGCCATCTTGGACCGATTTTCATCAAACATAGCTAAGAACACTCCCGACTATTTCACCTTTCAAATAAAAAAATCGAAATCAAAATCGGTTCATCCGTTCGGGAGCTACGATGCCACAGACAGACACACACACACACACACACGCACACAGACACGTCAAACTTATAACACCCGTCGTTTTTGCGTCGGGGGTTAAAAAAAAGAAAGAAACAATTCAATTTAGTCTAATATTACTATACATAATTGTTTGGGAGGGGCTCGTGACCAAGTTGTAACTACGCTGATCAACCGATCTGCAAGGTTTAAGCTACACTTGCTGCGGCCAGTCTGTGGATTGGTGACCATTCTTAACACATCGAGACACCTCCGTGGCTCCAAGAGCACGTAAAGCCGTCGATCCTTGTTGTCATACGAACACCTATGACAATCGTTAGTGGTAGTCAGAAGCCTAAAAAGCCTGACAACCAGTATTTCCTTCGAATATCGGTATTGCCTAGAAATTGGGTTGCGGAGGTCTGATGGGAATCGCTCCGTGTATCCTGGTGCATCCTGGTTAGACTGGAAGCCGACACCAACATGGTTGGGAAAAGGTTAGGAGGAAGAAGTTTAAGGCTTATATTCAGAGACGATGCTAAGCATAAACTTAGGCTTCCGTATGTCAAATTGTAATACAAATTTGACATACGGAAGCATTACTTTAAGCTTAGCATCGTCTCTGAATATAAGCCTAAAACCTATTTAACTCAGAATATCTGGAAACTATTCGAAGCTCGTGATCTCGATGTTAATTTTAATGCGTGCAACACAATTATCTCAGCTCAACGGCTAATTTACGCAATTGCATCACTTTTGCACACTATGGAGAGTATCTGTAGTATGTTGTTTCAATTTGATTCTGTCTTTATTGTAATTTTGTACTGAACAATGTATAGAATGAACTTAAAGAGATTTTTAAACTTAAGGAGTCCATTCTACAATTTACAGTACCTTGATAACTGTGTTCTTTACTGTTTATCATACGAACACTTATGACAAGCGATATTGGTAGTGTGAAGGCCAAAAATACTGACAACCAGTCTAATACATTTGAACATGGGTTAGATTGGAAGCCAACAAGTTGACTCCAACATACGTTTTAGGATCTCCTCCGGTGTTGCAGGCATCCATGGTCGATCTCAACTACTTGCCATGGTGGTTCTTCTATTCGTTGGCCGTCTTCAGAATTTAAAACCAAGAAAAAGCGATAAGGTTTGGAGGATGAGGCTGATGCTTTGATTTGAAGTTAAACCTCATATTTAAATTAGTTTCTTTTGCTAATTGTAAGTTTTTCACCATAGAACCTTGATAGAAAGCACAGATTAATAAAGCCTGGATGAAGAATGCTCTGTTTCGCTTTATTTCTTACATACTACTCCATAGATTGTGCCCCATTTAGGGTAGTGGCTAACTAAATACAGTGTCCATTGTACTTGCAAGTGTTAAGAGGGATGAAAAACAATCTTAATTCTAGCTTAAACTTAATTCCAGCTGCGTTCTTTTAACAGCCCCAACACAACTGCCTTATTTTTTTGCAAAATAACCATCATTGGGACTGTTAAATAAACAAATTACTGATCAGATTCGATAGCGACTGTCGCTCACTATACTAATGTATAAAAGTTGAGTACAGCTTTTGATGCCAATGATTCAGAATAACTGTTTTAATAACAAAGTGAACCTATTTGCGCGATCGCACGTAATTATAATGTACTTGTAGGATACGTCGCGGCAACATTGTGACTCATATCAAAATGACAAGGTTATTGGAAGAGATCCAACAAATTGTAATGGTTGCTACACATTGAGGTGCAACGCGATTTATTCGATGCTCGGAGAAAAAATAATCTGTCTAGAGGGAATTGTTTATGTGTTATTGATATTATTTGTTAACTACTCGTATTCATACATTAAATAATCTATTTGAGAATATTATCTTTTTGAGAATCTCAGGGAAAAACTCAATAACTTACAATTTGCTCGACCTGGGAATCGGGGACCAACACCTCGAGCGTAGCTGTTGCACTTAGGACTACTAGGCTAACGAGGTAATTGAATTAAGTGGAGGTTGAAGCTGGAGGCTCGTATGCAGCACCCATTCTTGTGCCCCCACTTTGGCATCTACATTTTCTCCGTAGCAAAGTTTTGTATCACATCAGTGGGCAAGCAGTATTATGTTATAATAATATTATTATAACAAAAACGTGTCCGTACATTGAATAGTCTGTGACAAAACACGTATTCAGATTAATTTTACAAACAAAAAATATATTATTTAATATTATGTTGGTCGGCATTTTTTTATTTAATCAAATTAAGTGTGGTCTTTTAGTCCAGAATTTTGAGAAGATTGATATAGGGATTCTGAAGGGTTTTTTAACAAATACACGTACAGTAATAAAAATACTTTGACATCTCTAGTCAAATAAGAAAAAACTAATATAACAAATACATGTACAGTAATAAAAATACTTTGACATCTCTAGTCAAATAAGAAAAAACTAATATAAGAAAACGGGTATCCCTATTCTTTTATTAAAAGGATGCCAACGAATTCAAAGTGACCCAGTCATCATTGTCATCATCCCATTAAGTGCCCCACAGCTGGGCACGGGTCTTCTCTCAGTATGAGAGGGATTAGGCCATAGTCCACAACGCTGACCTAATGCGGGTTGGCAGACTTGATATGCCGTCAAGAAAATCTCTCAGGCATGCAGGTTTCCTCATGATGTTTTCCTTCACTGTTAAAGCGAGTGATACTAACGCACGTGATTTCGAAAAATCAGATGTGCGTGCCTTGGATTCGAACTCGTAATCTTTGACTTGGCAGTCCATTGGTCATTCCCGTAGGCTATCACTGCTTCCAAGTATAATACCTAAATATTTCACGAGAAAACCCAGCGTCGACGGCTAGTGTTGCAATGCACACTTGCTTTGCGTTTTATTATTATTGCAAATAAATTGTTTTCATCTCATTGTAGGTCAGCGAGCGTTTAATTTAATTACCTTAAGGCTTGGTCGAGACTGTGCGATTATTTTGTCGCAACTTCCAATGTTACAAACTAACCCTTTTCCCCGTGTGGGGACAGCTTAGAATTAGGGCATGCAGTGTCGGTGCCGGACACGTTGAGAAATCCCGGTATTATTCCCGGTACTATCGAGACTTTCCCGGGAGCATGCCTTCCTCTCTCACACAATACTCTTAACCTCACCTGACACTCATAACTCGACGCTGGACACTCAAAACTTCTCACCTGACACTGTTCCCTCCTCACCTGTGTAGAACCCTAACCCGGCTACAGAGGTGAGGGGACCATTTTGTTCCCTTCTCCTCACTACAATATTCCTCACTTTTCTTTCCGCACCACCTCCTCATCGTGCACTCATCATTCATAATTAAGGCACACGCCACTCTTAACACTGCATTGACACTTATAACTCTTCACCTGACACTCCACCTTATTGTGTTCCGACCTTTGTGCGTGAGTGCTAGTCTCCCTTGTTGGTTACTTTGCAGTAGGTAGAGGCTTTTAAGAATCGGGAACGCCTCTGGTGGTGCAGGTGTTCATGGGCGTAAATGTCCACTTACCTTCATGTAGGTGGTTGGCTGCTCGTTTGAAAGCAGTAAAGCATAAAAAACATACAATAATAGACGAACAACAATAGTTTTTTTGTGTACGAACCTCATTAATAACGGCTCATTAGCCTCTAAATACTAGTACCTAATCACTAAAATGATTTGCTACAAGTTAATGTTATTTTAACAGGTCACATCACTGAAAATGATCGTGAAATGTTTTACCAATGACAAATTTTTGATCATATTTTTATTAGACATTTTAATGTGTTATTTTGTGAACCTGAATCCAGCTCCAAAATCGGTAAGATTTTGAATTTATACCATCATAAAAACATACCAACAGCCTTGTATTCTCCAGAAGATTATGGGAGCTTGTTGCCATGAACCACAAATAAAAACTCCGAGCTGTTATTTTCATGGAATCCTCCCATAATGGCTCCGATATTTTCGTGGAAAACCAGTCCTCCAACCAGTCCAAACGTTATCAGTCAATCAAACATTAATGAATCGTTAACAAACAGAAGCTACTATATTTTGGCCTATTTTTCCATATTTGAATTTGATGTCAGTGTACTAAGATATACTGGGTGTCAGTAGCTAATGACTCATTAGGTTAAGTGACGTCTCTGAGTGCGGCCCAGTCAAACTAAGTATCTTTTAAAAACTTCTTAAATTTAAATAATAATTTCTCAGGGCCCATACGTAAGCACGATTGTCAGTGTTAATAACTGTAATAGTAGTCGAGTAATGATGAAGGACCCACCAATCATCTTCCAAACATCCATCAGCAACGCTACCGGGAAGCCCATGCTTAACGGGTCCCTAGAGTTTTTGAGAAACTTTCAAAATGTTAAGGTATGAAGAGAATCAGATTATAATCTATCCACAGCAACTAGAGAAATATATCAAAGTGGTATGTGATGTTGAGGAACCTGCAACACCTGAGGCAATGCTGATGCATCGCGGGCCCTTAAAGGCCTCTACCGACTACAAAGGAACCGAGAAGGGAATAACCCCTCACGCGCAAAATCAGCACACACGATAAAGTGTTTTATGACACAATCCAAATGTCAGATCTTTCCTCTTACGACATGGCGATCTGAACTTGTCCATTTTGAACTATTACACATTACATATTTAGTAAAAGACATCCCAGGATGACACCGTAGATGGGAAGCTAGTGGTGTTGCTGTTGTCTATTAATAGGTTGCGGTCGTCGCTTAACAGTTACCTTTAATCTTCTTCTTATACTTCTTTTCGGTGCAGCATCTTCCACCCCTCTCTATTAAGAGTCAGCTCCTTGACCTCCTTAAAAATCAAGACTTTCATTTATCCATATTTTGTTTTTTAGCTCAGTCTCAACCTACTTCTTTCTTTCCTTCCTTCTATCTTTCTTTCTATGTTCTTCTTCTGTCATGTTAATAACAATTTAAAAAACTTGTTGAAGTATTCCTCTTTCTTATTCCTAAAGTTTTCTGATCAGTTCAGTTCCAGATTTTTAATTAAATGATTTTTTCAGATTAAAATGAAACAGTTCATGTGGCATGATGGAAAATGGGAGCTCACCTATTTAATAAATAAGTTGGACTGTCATAGCTTGCTGATATACTTTATGAGTGTTGCCACCAACGTCAAGTATGATCGCAAGAAGTGTATGTATTTTAAGGTAAGATGGTTCAGGTCTGGGAGATGCCAAGCTAAATGTGAGGAATTCTAAATGTACAAAGTCGCAGTTGAAAAGTTCTGCGAAGAATACATAAATTCATAAGGAAGGAAGGAAGGGGTGTACTAAAATTCTAAAATACACCCTTAGTTTCCCGTTATGTTTATGTAAAACGAAGCGATTCGAGCCTATTGCCATTAAACGGGCATACTCCATTCCAAACTCCGATTTGCTATATGGAACCTAAACATATCTACGAACTATGGGTGTATTAGTACACTCCTGCCTTCCCCCTTCGGGGAATACAGGCGAAATGTAAGGCAAGAAAGCCGTAAAGTTTCCTTTTTTTTTCAGGGTACATATCCATTTATTAATGTGGACATAAATGCGTTGCATCATATATGGCTATCTAATATGGAATATGGAAAGAGTTTGTGGCAAATAGAGACATATGTGTCAGGTGGATGTATCTCCTGCAAGGAAGTGATTACTTCAGTAGAACCTGCTCCTCCTTCAAAACAACGACCAGTAGTTCAGGTTTTATAGCATTCTTCTTCAGTACAATTGTGGCAAGATTCATTATAAAATTTTGAAAAACGATTAAATGATTTTTATTGCCGATGGTATTATGAGATACGGATGTTATTGTTGTTTTTTTATTAAAACATTTTTCAAAATAAATTTTCTTTGTAGCTTAGTTGGTGACAGCTGTCGGTGTACTGAATCGGAGGGACGCAGGTTCAAACCCTGCCTAAGATTATTCTTCCACTAAAATGCTTATATCTTTCCAAATTTTTTTTAGACTAACGTTAACTAAAAAAAATTAAGCACAGGTATGATTTGTGCACAAGCCGTGAGCAATTCAATTTCATCTTTAGCCCAAATTATTGAAAAACTGACCAAAGGTCTCCTTTTTCCATGCCAGTTAGTTTCACAGGACTGCAGACCATTCTGGTTAAAACTTATCCAAATTATTCCGCCACTGACGGCGTGGGTATTCTCGTCGTCGGCTTGAAGTGGAATGCCATTCACTTGTTAGACCGGTGCTGATCTGGTATTCAGCTAACATGGCCTTTTTTGGGTGGGGAAATGCTCCTTAAGCATGCCGCCCCGCTCGGGTTTGCGGGACGCACATTTGCGGGCTCTCCAGCCAAGTGGCCAGCATACAGACTAAAACCACTACCACTACCGCCTTCCACTTAGTGGCGGGATCACGAATATATACTTTGATTTATCGCCATCAAGCTCTGGACGGAATCGCCAGGCATGGTCCACTCTAAAGCGCTAATCAAAGCCTACGATAAAAGGCTTACGAGCCAAATTCTAACGCTAAGCAGAAACAGCTTGCACTTTGTGACGAGAGCCCTGACAGGACACTGCTGCCTTAACAAGCACTTGTTCAATCTAAAGCTGAGCGATACGCGTACCTCGTGGACGCTGTGAGGTGGCTGATGAAACGCTACTCCACTTCACTTCTGGGCGACGTTGGCTATCATCTTCGGGCAACTGATAATACGTTATAATCGCACCGACTAATCGCATGGTTTAACTGAATTCTGTGTTTACTCAGTTTAAAGCGAATTCTTTATGGATTTATGGTGCGCTAAAACTGATTCCTGGACTCTGTACTAGATTAATATGTAGGTAAACAGGTATGTATGACTGAATATTACGGAATAATTTTCATTCATATATCATAATTATGCAACACTTTTATTATGTCTGTGCGTTCTGTATCATGTCTATATTTCCTGAAGAGTTAGAATGAGATTTACATCCACATTTCACCGGCGTGTTTAGGTCCAATTAATAGGGGGCCACCCTATTACCACAGAGCAATAATCTCACTCCTTACAGCGGTTTTTCCTGGAGACGACTAGAGCATGGGGTTCTTCAAGAACGGAGTTAGAGAAGAGAAGAGTTTTTGGGGGGTCGGTATGGCGTAGGTGTTGGTAAACATCCATAGACTGCAGTAATCGCCTACCATCAATTGGGCGGCGGCGGTATTACCACATTTGTGGTATAACAAAAGAAACATTTTTTTAAAATTTGCAGCAAGATGTTAAAACTTTGCAGCTTGCTATAGGTTAGCAGCGTTACGCAAAGGATAAAAACAAAAAAAAAACAATCATTATGAAGTCTCTCTCAAAATGATATACCTATTTAAGTAAGGTATAATTTACTTGCTTCTGTCTGATGCAGTTTATATAAATTGTCATTCTCCACTTGATAACCGCTAATCGAAGGGAAACGTAAAATAGGGACTTCATCCATCCATCTCGTCGGTCCCTCAATGCTGAGGATCGTGACCACAATGTCTTCTAGGACGACAGCACGCTCTCCAACCGGCCCGGTCACCCGCAGAGTGGATTGCCTTTTGGAGTGTTAAATTGGTGGCCTTGAGTATTTGAGCACTCCACTTAGCAGGTGGTCTACCTCGAGCTCTTGTGCCCTCCATTTTTCCCGTCATTACCAGATATGGACTAAACTTGTATAAAATTATCTGCCAAATAAATTTCGAGAACTTATAAAGTGAAACAGGCCCTAACTCTTGCAAACTCAGAGCTCCAGCTTGCGAATAAGTTCTTCTCCATTATCGACTGAACCCATCAGATTGTAGGTCGACCAGAAAATTGTTTTACCACCCCTAGGGTTCATGTCGTTTGAACATGACAAAACAACAAGGACTATTTTTGCTTACAAGACCAAGGTGACAGATTGATAATGAGCCTTATTAAATTTAATTTGGACGGAAGTTTTTGTCAACAGTGGTAAAGCAATTTTGTGGTCGACTATACCTACGAATATACGAAAACTATATTTTGTATTTGCCGTAATGTATAACATCATTATCCCCACTGGTAATCACTAATGATTTCAAACCAGCTAATATTATTTTAACAGGTCACATCACTGAAAATGATCGTGAAATGTTTTGTCAATAACAAACTTTTGATCATGTTTTTATTGGAAATTTTAATGTGTTATTTTGTGAACCTGAATCCAGCACCAAAATCGGTAAGAATTTGAATTTGTACCATCATATTCATAAAAACTTACCATCACACTTGTATTTTCCAAAAAGTTAGGTAAGCGCAACACAAAACTCTGAATTTACCGAGGATTTCATAGAAAATCCTTAAAGATACTGCTTGACCTGGAAAACGGACCCAGGAACCCTTGAACGTAGCAGCGAACGCAGTTGCGCGTAACATTACTAGGCTGAGAAGGCAATTCGAATGTGTTGTTATGTACTTATTTGAAAATATGCCAGTTACGTATTTGAGAACAAGCGACCATTTTTATAAAAGTAACACAATCATCTGAAAATGGCACTGAATATATAAAATACTAAGGGCCTTTTTCAAGTGTTGTAACATGCCCTAAATAATGTAAAACTTGGAAATAATTCAGTTCCTTCTAAAGCTTCCTATAAATTCTGTCAAAAAAACAAATCAATATTTTCCCAGGGTCCATACATAAGCACTGTTGTCAGTGCTAATAACTGTACCGGCAGTCGACCAGTACTGAAGGACCCACCATTCATCTTCCAATCTACCATCAGCAACAGTACAGGAAGGTCCATGCTGAATGGAACCCTAAAAATTTTGAGGAACGTTCAAAATGTTAAGGTATGCATGATAATAGTATGAGTTCGATAATAATCTTAAGAGATGGAGCAATGGTTCAACGTGTTAGAACTCTATTGTTAAGGACACCTGCAATACCGGAGGCGTTGTCGATGGTTTCTGGCCCTTTAAGCTGCAAATAAATCGACAGAGGAAACTGGCTTTCATGCATTTATTCACCACGATCATGATACTACAGTTCTCGGCAAACTTATTGTCCGGCTTGAAGTTGGCACGAGCTAACTTCAACCCAGCCGTAAAAATCGAAGGAAGAAAAATATTGGATTGTAATAAATAAAAACGAAAGCTCAAGTCGTAGGCTGTGTCGTTTTATATCAATATTTTTCTCTCTCTCTGATTTTTACAGCCGGGTTGAAGTTAGCTCGTGTCAACTTCGAGCCGGACAATAAGTTTGGCGAGAACTGTACCTGAGTTGCGTGCGTCTTATAAACTGTTGAGTGCTGTTACCGCTTACTATCTGGCGGAATGTACTACTCCTCCAATTTTCCATCAGTTCTGTTGCGAATGTTCTTGATTACCATCCCAGCTCGCAGGCGTTAAAGAAATAATGTGACAGAACAATAAATGGACTTCAACTTATACGAAAATTCAACTTGTATGAAAACGCAACCATGGCTAAAAGTGTGGAGGTCTTTCACAGAGAGGCCCAGTAAGTGTCTACATCACCCTTCTCAGCACAGTTTAGGATCAGTATCATTATTGCTAAATATTCTGCCGTGAAAATCCACCGATGCGATTTCTCTAACCATAAAGCTCTGCCAATGGCCTGACCAATTCTGTAGCAATTCTAAGCTTAAGCTTAAGCTTTTGGGAAGATTTAGGACTTTACGTAATAACTATTAGGTAATCTGTGCTTTTGTGACCTCTTCTTCATTACAACCGGATCATTGTGTCCAATTAAATTAAGTTACATTATCGTTTCTTATCTTTTTCAGACAAAAATGCAAAATTTTATGTGGCGTAATGGGAAATGGGAGCTCACCTATTCGCTAAATAACATGAACTGTCATAGCTTGATCATATACTTTATGAGTATGGCCGCCAAAGTCAAGTATGATCGCAAGAAGTGTATGTACTTTAAGGTAAGGTGGAAGGTTCGACTCTGGGAGATGCTAAACCAAATGTGATAGAGTATTGTTAAATGTTCAAACATCTTGGCTGAAAAGTTCTGCTTGTACTCCCCAAGGAGTTATTGTGTGTGGTATGTTTAGGTCCCATTTATTAGAGGGCGACCCAATTGCCAGTAAACAGGCACAAATCTAAACTCCTAGCAATCAAAATATACCGATTTTTTATATAATAATAATTATCTAATCATTCCGGTTAACTGTTGTTGTACCAACCAATAAATGTGTTACGGAAAACCATGAAGTTTTCATTAATATTTTAGCCATTTCAGGGTACGCATACATTTCTCAATTTAGACGTGAATGAGTTGCATCATATGTGGTTATCTAATATGGAATATGGGAAGAGTATGTGGCAGACAGAAGCGTATGTGTCAACTGGATCTATCTTCTGTAAGGAAGTGATTACTTTAGTGGAACCTGCTCCTCCTTCAAAACAACGAAAAGGGGCTAAGTTTTTATAGCATTCATCTTCGGTACAATTGTGGCAAAATTCAATTATTAAAATTTTAAGAACTGACAAGTGATTTTTTGTTCCCTTTGGTATTAAGAGATACTGAGTTTTTATCTTTTTGTATTTTTTTGCATTTTCCTTTTTTTATATCTAATTAGCTGTGCACTGCGGTATTATCCGCATTGATCTAGTTAATCCCAATCCCGTGGAAATATCCCCTAAATAATTTCTTTGCCTTCGTCATAATAACTATCTGTATGCTAAATTTCAGCCAAATCCGTTCAGCGGTTTGAGATGAGCGTTGATAGATCAGTGGCAGGTTCGGCAGAGGTGTTCTTTTATACACCCACAGTTCGCCGGAGTGTTTAGGTTCCGTGTAATAGGGGGTGAGCCTACTTGCCATCAACCGGGCATAAATCCAGTCTGGAAATTGAACTCGGGAAAACGAGCGTAGTAATCACACTGACAACTAATAGGCCAACGAGGCAGTAAATTAAATAAAAAATAAATGTATGTACAGATGAATTGAGAACCTCCTCTTTTAGAAATCGGTTTAAAAAAAGGGAAATAACATTACAGTAGCTACATCTACTATTAAAAATAGTTCACAACAAAATTTCATAACCAACACATAATAAAAAATAATCCTATTTTTATAATAAATTCCTCTTATTCAATAATTATTGAATTTATCCTCCGACAGCTTTTTGAGCAAACAGGTTTTCTCACAACAGTCGATCGATACTACAAAAAGTCGATAAAAATGGTCGAAAACCGTTGAGGCCCCGACTTTACTCGACAGGGCGTCGATAAATCATAATTAGGAGCGATCTAACTTTTCAACGGGTGCCGATATGGACATAATCCCGGGGACCATTCAGGGACCTCGCGGCCTTTGACTCGACAAACCATATTTTATCGATACTGACAATATGGTGCTAAAATGTTGCTGTGAAAATAAAGAGTTTTATGTAGTTTGTTTTCTAGGTTAGTTAAAATTCTAAATGTTTTTCAATATTGATTTACTTATTTTAAAATAAAATATAATATTTAAATAGTCCGAAAATAACTACTAAGCGTTATTGAGGAGATTTGGAGAAAAGGAGGAATTTTTCTTTATTATCTGTAGTATTATGCACTGTTCTGGATTAACAAAACATATAGGTAATATCTTCACGTATTCCACGAATAGTTAGGCATAGGTGTTAGATAAGTCCCATGTAATAGAGCTTAGAAGGCAAGCAAATTTTATGAATATTTTCTCCAGATGATCATATTATTATTATGTAATTTGCACAGAATGTATGGTAATGTAATGTATGGTACAGACGAGCAGGTGTTGTTTAAAATTTATTGACCTTTGTACTTTATATCAGGCATGATGAAGGTAAGTTACAATGAAGATAATATAAATATTAAATTCAGAAAAGAATATTCTTAGATTCAAGAAAAAAAAATGAAAAAAAAAATGAAACAGGAACCTCGGTTAAACATAGGCGAGAGTTGCAGTGATAATTCACATACTAGTAACCGATGTGCATCCAATCGTATATCAGTTTTAATTTAAGGAGAAGGTAACTATTATGGTTACGCGTTTATTGTCTCGTAAACTAATAAAATTAAGGGCTACTTTCGTTTAATAAAGCTTTATTTTCTTAAAAACTAAAGCATCATTTTAGTGGCCCAAGAAGTCTTTTTTTTATATCGGTAATGTACTTTTGCGAGCGACAGTACGTGGGCGGTAGCGACAACAAATGATAAGTATTCCTTTGAAAGCAAAATCATTGAATTTGATCTAAATAACTATGCAATATGCAATAAGTATGAGGAATATTTCACTTTGTGTGTGGTTCCCGGAAATAAACAAGCTGATCAAGTATATCATGTTTTTTTTTTTCATACCACTAAGGTGGCGACAAGCATACAGCCCGCCTGATGGTGAGTGTTTACCGTAGCCTATGGACGCTTGCAACCCTTTGAGATCTTTTCGCATCTTTTTTGAAGGACCCCATGCTGTAGTCTCTTGGGAAAAACTCAGTTAAACAAAAAAATTAGTCAACCTAATTTTCTTTTAATGCCCTATGATGGCAAACATGCGTATATCTCGCCAGGTAATAAGCAGTTCTTATAGTTTATGCACGCTCTACTCGTTTGTCACGTTGACTGTGTAAAAATCTTTAACTTGTGTTCGTTAGTCGCGTTCTTTAACTCTCAATCCTATGGAAATTTCCTAAAATCCTTTCTGTGAATGTGTTTACATACTCAATACTCAATACTTTATTGCATTCCATAATCTACACTAATAATAATATTATAAAGAGGAAAGATTTGTATTTTTATATTTTTGTATGTAACGAATAAACTCAAAAAGTACTGGACCGATTTGAAAAATTCTTTCCATCTTAGATAGCCCATTTATCGGGGAAGGCTATAGGCTATATATCATCACGCTACGACTAATAAGAGCGGAGAAGTAATGGAAAATGTTGCAAAAACGGGGGAAAAAATTATAAGACCACGCGGGCGAAGCCGCTGGCGAGACGCTAGTGTTTTATAAAGGTGGACTATAGATATCTTAGATCATTATGGACCCTGTCGGGCACATCCATGACATGACCTGGTAAAGGTCGCTGGAAGTCGTCGGATGCAGGTAGCATACATCCGGTCCCTGTGGAAGTCTATGGGGGAGGCTTTTGTTCAGCAGTGACCCTCTTTTGGCTGACATGATGATGATGATGATGAATGTCTACGTCATACCACCTGTCTTGCCAAATTTCAGCGCAATTGGATCAGTGGTTTTCAGTGGGTTGAGCTGCACGTTGCTATATCAATTGGTCAATCACATCAAGACAGATAACCACAGATTTTTCTTCTAAAGGATTTTTTTTTTAAATAAATATTGTGGGACATTTTACACAGCACCATCTAGTCCCAAACTAAGCAGAGCTTGTACTATGGGTACTAGACAATGGATATAAAAATTACTTATATACATTTTTTTGTTGTAAATACATACATATAATACATAAAAAACACCCAGACAAACACAAACACTTATGTTCATCACACAAATATTTGTGTCCTGTGGGAATCGAACCCGTGACCTCGCGATCAGCAGTCCGGTACTCGAACCACTAGACCACAGACGTCGTCATTCTCCTTTTCAATTCTCGTTTTTTTTCCGATTCTTTTAAAAAAAATCTAAAACTCTCCCAATATCGTTAAAATCTCATCTTCACCGTTCGATATCGGTGCGTTCACACCGCGTCGATAATTCCCGATTATTTTAAACAGCTTACATTATTTTGACAGGAGTGACAAATTGAATGCCTCCCTGGCGGATGTCGGAGATTCATGGGCGACGCACAGGACCGGATTCCGGATTCGAATTAATTATATTATTTGTGTGGTCGATCGGTAGATGTGGATAAGTTGGAAATGTATGATTATAATGTCTGATTGAGTAATTAGGAATTTTGGCGGTAATTATTAGGAAGTTAAGGAATGATAGCGTTCGTTGTTACATACGTGGTATCAAAATGAAGAATTCTATAGTTCAAATGTTTTTATTTAAATGGTTTTATGAGTATTTATGAAACGACGGCTGCGATGACGATGCATGGATCCAAAAACTTGATGGAGAAGGATCCAACAAGAAACTCCATGGATAGGTACCAAATAACGTGTTGGAAATTGCAATATCTTCTTCCTAGCCTTTTCCCAGCCATGTTGGGGTCGGCTTCCAGTCTAACCAGATGCGGCTGAAGATCAGTATTTTATACGATGCGACTGCCATCAGACCTCCGCCACCCCATTTTTTGGATAATACTGATATTCGTAGGATAGACTGGTTGTCAGGCTTTCACACTTCGATTGACGACACTAACGATTGTCATAGGTTGACGACGTCTGTGGTCTAGTGGTTCGAGTACCGGACTGCTGATCACGAAGTCGTGGGTTCGATTCCCACAGGACACAAATATTTAAGTGTTGAATATAAATATTTGTGTTTGTCTGGGTGTTTCCTATGTATTATAAGTATGTATTTACAACAAAAAAAAGGATATATGTATTATATCCATTGTCTAGCACCCATAGTACAAGCTCTGCTTAGTTTGGGACTAGATGGTGCTGTGTAAAATGTCCCAGGATATTTATAGGTATTAATGATTTTATTCAAAACTAGCTTCCCGCCAGCGGCTTCGCCCGCGTGGTCTTATAATTTTTTCCCCGTTTTTGCTACATTTTTCATTACTACTCCGCTCCTATTAGTCGTAGCGTGATGATATATAGCCTATGTTACTCGGGGATAATGTAGCTTTCCAAAGGTGAAAGAATTTTTGAAATCGGTCCAGTAGTTTCGGAGCCTATTCATTACAAACAAACAAACAAACAAATCTTTCCTCTTTATAATATTAGTATAGAGTATAGATAAGCTTTTACAAGCAAACTAAACGAAACGTTAAATTACTCTAGCTGTACGGTTCCAAAACGTTGATCCTATGAAGAAGAATCCGGCAAGAAATTCTATGGACACTTACAGATTAAAATGTGTTGGATACTGCATGCCTGGTCCATTGCCCACGGTAAAAACAAAAACAAAAGTCACTCAAATACTAGGTTGGTTATTTCTATATTTGCAATTTATACCACACTGCCATAACTTTCTCATATTTCGAACTTACACCGTTTCCCGTGCATCTATAAATAATATTTTACGACAATAAATAAGTCTCGGCACACTAAATCAATTGATGGAGTGTCTGTCGGTGTAATTGCTGCTTAGCACTCAGTATAGCTGGCGTGATGTTTCTTTTGTTAATGTTCTATGAAAATAAATTCATTTATGATATTATTTCAGTCAATATTTTAAGTTGGTTGTCGTTTGAAACGAATTTAGGAGCCGTGAAATCGCTCCTGTTTTTATCGAAGGGTTAGACAGATGTGTACATGGGTTCGATTCTCATGTCGGGCAGTGTTTTAGGTTTTTTTTTATGAAATTTTCAGTGGCAGCTTGAAGTTTTTTAGTGGCCGGTTGAAATCAATAGACTCTAATGTTACATGAGCTTAAACATACTGGCGAATTGTGGATCAATCTACTTAACCCTAAATACAGGCACGATGATATATTAGTTACTAATTTTTTTTAATCTATATTTATTACGAGTGTAAAAATACGTAAGAATATGTTCTCTGTTGCATGTTCAATTCGGTAGCTTCCAGCAAAATAATATTTTTATCAATGGCCAGTAAGAACGAACTAAAGAAGATGAAACAAATCAAAATACTTAAATCTTAAATCGTTGACCATAAAGTTTAAAAGAACAGCATTAATAACGTTGTCGATTACTAAAAGAATTTGATTAATAGTTCAAGCGGACAGTAGCAGTATATTTTTTTTAATTTTTATATTTCGAACGTCCGCGTCCGGTGACTGGCCACCTTTGTATTCGATTCATTTATCAAACTTCCAAAGGATCAAATCGATTCGGATATTTTAATATCGATATTATTGTTTGGATCGTTTATTTTTCTGAATGTAAGGGCAAAGGAATGTGTGAATGGAGTCACTGCTTCTTGTATTGAATGTGTTCATTACGATTTTTAACCACAGGTAAAGGGTCAAAGGACTACGTAGATATAGGTAACAATCCACAAAAATAAACAAAATTGAAGTTAGTGTTTGTAATGTCAAAATAACAGCTTTTATAAATAATAATAATAATAATAACAAAAAACTACTAACGTCATACGAAAACCTATGACAATCGTTAGTGGTAGTCAAAAGCTCAAAAAAAGGCAACCAGTCTATCCTTTGAATATCGGTATTTCCCAGAAATTGGGTTGCGGAGGTCTGATGGCAGTTGCTTCGTGTAAAATACTAATATTCACCAGCATGTGGAGGGCTACTTCTTATCTCCGTCAACTAAGAAACTGGCTCGTTCGAAAATAGCCCCGACTTATCTTCTTCCTCCTAGCCTTTTCCCAAACATGTTGGGGTCGGCTCCCAGTCTAGCCAGGATGCGGCTGAATATCAGTATTTTACACGGAGCGACTGCCATTAGACCTCCGCAACCCAGTAGCCCAGACTCATCGATCCCTTAAAACAACAGGATCAAAACACATCGGGAGTAGGTACTTCTTAGTTACTCCGTACGAATCATGCGTCCGTAGGTGATACGGACTTACGGAGTAGGCAACGAAGGCCGAAAGTACGAACTTCGTGGTTAGGGATTTGTCCCTCAGGTTAATAATAATAATAATATCCTGGGACATTTTTACACAGCACCATTTAGGCCCAAACTAAGCAGAGCTTGTACTATGGGTACTAGACAATGGATATAATATTTATATACTTTTTTTTTGTAAATACATAGGAAACACGCAGAAAAACACAAACCCTTAAATTCATCACAATAAATGTTTTTGTCATGTGGGAATCGAACCCACGACCTCGTGATCAGCAGTCCGGTACTCGAACCACTAGACCACAGACGTCGACAGGTTGGAAGCCGATCCCAACATCCCAACCTGTTGGGGTCCCAAAGGCTAGGAAGAAGAAGAGTTTCATAAACAAAAAAACCCTATTAACGTCAAATCGGCTACCATTTTGGATGTCCCAAATTACCGCAGGTTACTAGCTGAAGAGACAAATATGGACACTATTACCCGATCAATCAGTGTTGTACTTCTTAGGGAGGCGAGATAAAAATGATTATGCTCGCCTACTAGATCAAGATAATCGGTATATTGAGCTGATAGACGGGATCGGTATAAGCTGATCGGGTGCCACTGCGCATCAACTACAGGATGTTTGTAAAAGTAAACTTTTTGTTTTTGACGACGTCCATGGTCTAGTGGTCCGAGTACCGGACAGCTGATCACGAGGTCGAGGGTTCAATTCCCACAGGATACAAATATTTATGTGATGAATATAAGTATTTGTGTTTGTCTGGGTGTTTCCTATGTATAATAAGTATGTATTTACAAAAAAAGTATAAAAGTATTGTATCCATTGTCAAGTACCCACAGTACAAGCTCTGCTTAGATAGGGACTAGATGGTACTGTGTAAAATGGTCCCAAAAATAAATAAATTTAAATTACCTATTTTAGACTAAGTATTTAATTTACTTTCCCACTGCTGGGCACGGGTCTCCTCTCAGTATGGGGGGGATTAGGCTGTAGTCCATCACGTTAGCCTAATGCAGAAACTTCACATGCCGTCGAGAAAATCTCTCAGGCATGCAGGTTTCCTCACAATGTTTTCTTTCACTGTTAAAGCGAGTGATAATTACGTACATAATGTCGAAGTCAGAGGTGTGAGAGATTCGAAATCGAGATCTTTGTGTCACTTGTCAGACAGTCACTTTTTTATTGTTAGTTTTATCTTTTTGTATTTTTTAAGCATTTTCCATGCTAAGATTACAAGTTATTTTTAATGAAGGAAAAAATCGGCGGGCAGGCAGGATTCGAACCTGCGCCTTCTGGTTCGGTACACCAGACGCTCTGACCACTAAGCCACCGCTCGCCCTGCTCGCCAGTCGAAATCTTCCTTCACATTCTAATTTAAGTCTTAAAGGTGACGTAGCAACATCTATTGTGAAGAATGCTTCACAACCGACACGACTAACTTTACAGCTAGTTCGATGTCGTATGATACCATTATTGTAATACCATTATTGATATTGTTAGTTTTGTTAGTTATCGCCGCTTGATGATCGATTTTTTTAGAGTTCATCCGCTAAACTCTGCGCCTGATAGGATTTGTTTAGGGGTGAGCTCCTTTACTTCATCTGGACTTAAGATCTCCCTAGATGAGCACTGCGCTTGTTTATCAGCGATCCGCATTCCGCCAGAAGGTGGAGTGGCGTTTCATTCAGCCTCCTTAGTCACCTTTTCTTGTCCAGATTCAGAATTTAGAACGTACTGTATAGCATCTTGCGGTGAACGGAAGATCCCAATGTCGCGATACTGTCGCAGTGATAGATAATCTTTGAAATCGAACAACGTTCGACGGTTGCGGCGGAGTTAATGCGGCATTAATTTATTGGTCTACCTCCTCTAAATACATTTTATAGATTTCACAGATTTCTCCTTGCAGTGGGTGTTTACGTTTGAAGGAAACAGGGTATTCATATTATTATTAAACCTGTAATTGGTTTAGCGAAGGGTCTATATTAAGAACCAGAAGGCCAATTCAAATTAATATCTAATTTATCATCTAGCAGTAATTTAGATCTAGGGGCCTAGATAGGTTGCAATTTGGCGTAGACATTGAAAAAAACGGACAGAAACAAATTATATGGAAATGACATTAGTGATAGCCAGATTTGTCGAAAGCTTGTGTCGTTACCATACACTTTATTTCTATTTGTTTGTCGATTACTCACAATCTCAAATTGCAAATTGTCTACAGTCCCTAGTCTCAGTGTTGTCTAACATATCAAATTGTGTTGTCCTAAACAAGTTCACCTGAAATTAAACACCTCTGCTTAACACTTCGGGGATTATAGGCGTTATAGCATGCTTAGTTTCTTATATTGGTAAGTACGATATCAACGCTACAAACATATCAATTCGTGAGGCCAATCCATCTCAAATAGAACACAAAATTAAATTGCGGTCAAAGCCTATTATTGTACTCAAAAACCACTTTACACCAATCAGGCATATCGAAATGTTTCAATCAACAGCCGCTTTCTGACACAATACCTCAATTCTCATCGACACAAACTAATGACAAACATATATTTCCGTCAGACTTCAACTGTATCAAAAATACAACAAATTTTGTATTGCCACATAATTTCTATGCGATTTCTACGGCTATTTCTCTATATTACGTCATCGTGGAACGAAAGCCTTACCATATTATCGTAAAAGAAATATCCATTCAAAAGTAAACTTTAGGATATTGAAGTAAGAGCTACGCAGTTTCTAAGGAGGTGTTTCAATAATTTTGTGGTTTCTCAATAAGGTGCGTCGTCCATCTCAATCGATTTGTCCCGAACGCGAGCAAAGCTATAAAAAATTCCAGATAGGCGACGTTCAATCAATATAATGACTTTATTTAACATTGACAATAAAATATCGCGGGTATTGTATGTGGTGTGTATGAGGAGTAGGGTAGATGGGACTATTGCTAGCTATCGCGCTGTTTAATATTTCTTAAGACATTTATAAAGGCTTTGTTTAAAAAACTGTCATTATGATGAATGACATGATTGACAGTATTAATACTAGATTCTGATCCGTCTAAAAACAATTGTAATAAATTTACTCGCCTCACACCCAAAATACAGGCATTTACAGTACCAATAGGTGACATACAATAATTTAAGTAAATGGATAATGTACCTACGCTTTGGACGAATGTAGGTATTTTGTGTCATTATCATTGTTGCAGTTGCATTTTGGATAATATTTTTTATTGCTTTTATTTTCTTTTATAAATTAAACCAAAGTACTAAGTATAAACTTGGAAAATTTTACATCAGACGGGTACATGACCCCCTCTGCCAATAAACAGAAAAAATCTAAATAAGGTAATCTATCCCGGTAGAAGCAGCAGCAACTTCATATTAAAATCACATACATAATTAATTATTAATTAAAAAAATACAAAAAAGGTTACAATTTTACAATCATAGAAACTGACAACAACCGGTACATTCACCCTACCCAAAATTATTCAAAGCCCAAATCCAGATGGGCTAGCATAAGCCGACAATACTGATCGACTCCCATAAAGCATCGTATTGAGATATCTGTCACTCGCGAGACAATAGGTTCGATTCCAGTTTGATGCCCGACAGATGACACGATTACTTCGTGATGTATCCGTGATTTGATTTATTGCGGCTTAATAAAAACCAAAATGACTTTGTTACAAGTACAAATTTAGTTTTTTTAGCTCGGCTCGGTCAAAAGTCAGAATCAGAATGAAATAAATTCCGGTGAAGTGTGGATATCTCGACAGAACGCCCACAGGGTGTGAATATAGAACTGTGTGAAAACTATGGCTTTCCTATCTTGTCCTTAGTGTCCCAAAATCTACAGTCAAAGCGACCTCGGCGCTGCCACTGCGACGCTGTGGACGTGGTGAAGTTCTTGGCAAACCAAAGGAGGTCATCAAAAGCTCATACAACTCAGCCCAAATTTGTACCGGAGGTACATGACAGCTGTCAAGTTGATAGTTTTTACCATGAAATCACTATGAAACTGATAATAATCTTCCGTAATGGCGTGCGTTTGACATTCCGAATCTGACACGGACAGTTTTTACTATGAAATCATTACAAAACAGATGCCAAATGACAGATGTGCCAAAATGGAGTATTTTCCTTAAATTAAAAGTTTTTTTTTCTCATCTTCCAGTCAATGTTACAAAAAGTACGACTAGAGTTTTAACCAGCATAATACAGGGTATTTTTTCCAATAAGTGTACCTCCGGCACATCATTTGGGCCGATTTCGTTAACCTCCTTGAACTTAGAAAAATTCGAACTATAGACACGAAGAAGAAGTACTATCTTAGTCCTACTTCCTACTAATATTATAAATGTGAAAGTTTGTGAGGATGGATGGATGGATGGATGGATGTTTGTTACTCTTTCACGCAAAAACTACTGAACGGATCTGGATGAAATTTGGCACAGAGATAGATTATAGTCTGGAATAGCACATAGGCTTTTTATCCCGGTATAATGTACGGTTCCTGTGGGATAGCGGGCGAAGCCGCTGGCGGAAAGCTAGTAATCTTATAAAGGTGCAAGTTTGTAAGTTTGGATGTTAGTTGCTCGTTCACGGCAAAATGGCTGAACCAATTTGGCTGACAGTTGAAATGGTGATGGCTAATACCTTGAATTAGGATATAGGCTACATTTTAATCCAGAAAAAAACAAAGTTCCTACGGGAACCGGATTCAAAATCCCTAAATACACGCGGGCGGATCCACGGACAATAGTGAGTGTAAAATTTTGTTGATGTTGAAAAACATCGTGTGTCGTATCTCGTCCCCACCACTTCAGTCATTGAGAGACAATCGGCAAATGATGACTGCTAATAGCAAATGACGAGGAGACACAGATAAAGTAACAACAGAATCGTCACAAAAAGCTGATAAGCAGATGTTTGCCTATAAATGGTACGCTTCTCTGAGGGCGGAAGGAAATTTAAGAAATGTTAGGTCACAGAATTGTAGTTCTTCATTAATTTACACTAAAACATGTATTAATGGTGCTCATATTAGTGTCGGAGGGTCGCTCCTTACATTTAGAAAAGAATTAAATAAATCTGTTTACGACATGACGCTCAGAAAATAAGTACAAAATGAGACTATTGGATCCAGGAGCTATTAGTGTCTACTAATTGCATTTTTTAATCTAGCTTCGCAAAATATTCCCTTTCCCATATTTTCGTGAATCCACCTTAAATCGACACCAAACAAGAATAAATGTTGTACAATTCATTAATTCGAAAGTTAAATGGCATTTCATTTTACATTATGATAGATCAATATAAATAATGTATAAACAGTTCTACTCTGACTACAAGCCTGATTATTTGATCTTTGGCAAACCTCAGGATTGCACTGTAGGGCTGCGTCCATTACCGTAAGTGACTCTGAGTTCGATGTGCAGACGTTTTTTGTCTGTCTACGTGATTGATAAAGAAATGGGAGGGATACGACACTTTTTACTACAAACTATTCCGTACTGCTATCACTATTAAATTCATTCGGATTTGAATCTTATGTACAAGACTTAAAGCATACAGGATTAGTAATTTTTGCAGCGTTAAGTTTGTAAAAATCAATCCTCCCTTACAATCTTTCGAACGCAATTTTTTGAAGTGCTGCTGGTAATTTCTTTGCCATTCCAATTTGAATCTCTTGCTGTTTATATCAAGGTACAGAGTAAGTCATTTCAAATGGTAAATTAAGGTTGGTTGATGAACAAATGATTCCATGGGCTTGTAAAGAAATTGTTTGCAAGTGTTTTGTGTATTAATTTGTAAAATGGAAGCACAATGGATTGATTTTTGTAGAGTTTTCAATGTACAAAATGTTATTAAAATTAAGTAAAAATATGTTAATAAATGAAGTAGACTCAGTGCTTATTGTATTCATACCCTCACGCCCTTTTTACCCTCAAGAAAGAAACAGAGAGACTCTGATGCATTCCCACAGTTTACTGGCACGCTGGACATATAAGCTTCAAGCTTTTATTAACAATTTCCAAAGTAAAAATTTAAAAAGTAGAGTAACGTGTTATGCAACAGGAAAGATTTTTGAGTCAATTCCTATCTTGGGTTAGATCGTACCACTTGACTAACCAAACAGCCTTGAAGATAAACTTCAAAAGAAATTCTAGTACTTTAATACGATTTTTTACATCACCAAACACAACGGTATCTAAGATTTCTTCACGAATAAACTTCAATGAGCCTGATACCCGATTATAATCCTCTTTTGAATAAAACTCACCAAACAAAGGGACATCTACAATAGGCATTTTTTTGTTTGAACCTACAAGGAGGTTGACATCGCTATTGATATTAAGAAAAAAAATCGTGGGAGTCGTAAACAGGTATCGATTGTGACTTTTGTCGGTTCTTGTTAATAATATCGATTCTTTGACGGTTTTTTGGGTTTAACCTTTTTTATTTCGATATTTTTGTACGGATCGAGTCAGTTGTGAAATTGTTGCTTGATATTTTGTTCGAGTTCGTCGAGCTGTTTTATAAGAAGGGTCATGTGCTTCAGCTGTGTTTGCATTTAACTTATCATTCATATGATTTTTAGTGCTTTTTTTTTCTACTTTTAACATGTTTTTATTTTAGTTTACCTATGAATTCAGTTTCAAGTCTTTATGTTATCTAGTTATTAAACGAATATTGATATATTATTCCTTTAATACTAGTCTTAGGTAAAAACACTAAAGACAATAGAGGTTATGAGACGTAGAATGTATACTCCGGTCCCCAAGAGACAGGCTCTGCCTAGTTTGGGGTCCACCGTCTCAATCATTGTAAATGTTTATTAGTTACAAACAGAAATTCCATGTAAAACTACTTTATATGTGTTAAGCTGTTTAAAATGATGTGTAATGTTTTGTAAATTTAGGGACCACACTATCGAATTAGGAATATAATCTTGTAATTTTAGCTGTGGTTGTGAAAAAAAAAAAATATATTTTTTTTTAAGACTAAAACTGTAACAATGGATTAATGAATTTATAATTATTATTATTGATTTATTATAAAGTTAAACTAAGCTTAGACAGATTTATCTCAATGTAACCTGCCTAAGAGCAACGCTATGCTCAGTCGAATAAAGAAACAATTGATTATAAATATTTCTAAGTAAGTGCTCAAATTCTCAATCAAAACTTCGTTCAAGACTGGTAGTGGACCATCCATTATCGGAGTCATTTCATTGTGAATGATGAAAAAATTTTAAAATCAATATTGTATGCAATCGCCGGTGATGTGGCTGTGAGCTATAAAAGTTCAATCTCAGAAAATTGTGGACGTATTCTGTGAGGATATTAATTTATTACAGTAAGCAGTGTTAATGATGTAAATGTCTTTCTTTATTTTCTTTCTAAGCTTCAGAGAAGGCCTAGAAATAGACTTATTTTTAATGAGTTGCCAATAAATATTACTTTTTTACATTTTTTTTGTATTAATTTTTTCAGCATTACGTACTGACTAGTAGATGTTAATTGTTGTCTTTTTAATATTTGATTTCTGATCAAATTATAACATTATTTTTTAAACGTCGTGAAATCGTCTCAATATAAAAGGCCTGAGCTCAAAATAATTTCAGAAATCTTTAATAACTCAATGCTAATATTTTTCATATATATCTTCCTGTACTTTATATTGTACTTGACAACATTATCATTTCTAAATTTAAAGGTTTTAAGGCATTTCAACTGCTACCTACCAAGTTTCATTTGTTCTCCAGAATACGGCGACCGCCACAGCGGCGGCGAGCCTGCGCCCGCGCTCTTTAATTTGTAAATTGAACCGCGCCGCTAGCGCCATCTATTAGAGCTGGCCACTCAGCTACTGTGCCACCTTAAGTAATTATGTTTTGTTGATTTATTTATATTTCTCTGATTGCTTATGTTAATGTGAATTGATGATGGTTGATTCGTATTCAGAGAAACCCACTTTATGTACAAGAGTAGTTGGGAAAATCTTGTAAGGTTTAAAAAAGATCGAAATAAAATAAAATATTTTACTTACATGTAAAGACTTTTAAGAGAGGTAGGGCACAGCCATTTATGGCTCAAATCTGGAGCAGCCCATCTGGGGAAGTACCTCCACCTTACAGAAAACTGCAGCCAAATAACACACTTTATTATGTGTTGTGTTCCTGCAGTGAGTAAGGTCGCCAGAGCTCCTTCTAAGGATGCGCTGCGCTGGCAGTAGAGGAATATTCCCTCAAACTGTCGGCGCAGTGAATCCTCTATAAACCTCTAAGAGGTTTTTCGGGTCGGCAACGCGCGAGTGATACCCCTGGTGTTGCAAGCGTCCATAGGCTATGGTAACCGCTTACCATCAGGCGGGCCGTATGCTTGTTTGCCACCTTAGTGAATAAAAAAAAATTTAAACAATTTTTTTATGCACCTCTGCTTTTTTAAATTAATCTAGTTTGCGGATTAGAAATGATTCACTTTCATTTGTATATCTTCCAAAAGTTTAAATACCCAACAACACTTTGCTCCACCCGGGATTCGAACCCAGGACCTCTAGCGTAGCAGTCGTGCATGGGACCACTAGACCAACGTGGCAGTTCTGTCAAATGTCAATAAACTTTAGACCTTACTGCCAATCATCATTCATAAACAGTAAATAAGTAGTCAGTAAAGTGGGAACTTCACCTTCAATAACCGATATACCGATTATAACTCGATTTATGAAGTGTAATTACATGCGACTGTAAATCGAGTGGAACAAGCATCGATGCGCCGCCTTTGATCAATGCCGATGAATCGAATTATATTATTTAAACGTTGTGGTCCACTGAAGTGTAACTTGCAACTTCTTAGGAGTATTTAAGCTAAGTACTTGGAAATGATGAAGAATAAAATTATTTAATTTTACATTTAACTAACCTACTTAACCTAAATTAAAAATTTAGAAAACCCCCGACACGAAATGTAACTTGCCATTTTGTGGTGGCGGCCATCTTGAATTTGAAATTTATCATAGTGTATACACATACACGTTAAACTTATAACACCCCGTCGTTTTTGCGTCGGGGGTTAAAAACGGTAAAAATTTACTTAATTATTTTTCCTTAAAAAATTGTTCCAGAATAGAGTATTGATATTGATACTGTTGTTATAGTGTACCTAGTAGATTTTTAAACCCAAGAGTTTAATAACACTTTATATTCACTTAATCTCTAAATGAACACTGCTAGGTGATCCAGCGGCCCCACGCGCAACTGCTACGCTAGAGGTCCTTGGTACAATTCCCCGGTTGAGCCGTGTTAAATTCTTAGTAGAGATACAATTAGGAATTTCATAGACAATATACTGTGGGTGTGCATTGTACCCATGCCTAACCCTTCGTGGTTAACAAGCGTGATAGTATGAATAAAATAAATCTCTTAGTCACTGTAGTGGCTTCAATAAAAAATCTCTATGGATTGAATTATTATTTACAATTTGCCAAGCCCAGCTTGGCTTCAAGTAGGTATTATTCCATGCTACTGTTTTGTTTTGAATCTAAATCAAAACGAAAATCATTAAAATCGAATCCATATTGCATATTAAAAACCGTATCAGTGTATCATTACCTCAATATCGACATGCAATCACACGATAGAAATTTCATCCGATATACAAATCTCGACCCAATAACCGTGCACATAAAATCGAATTTCAGAAAGAAAAAAACATGACCAATTTCATAAGAGTTTTTGATTCGAAAATGGGATTTATAAATCTAAAAGATTGAAAGAGATGGGTATATGGTTATGTGTGTGAGTGAAAGTGATGCAGCATTCGTAAGACCGGTAGCTGAATGCTTGCAATTATAGTGATCATGGTGCCAAGGCAATTTCCTTCGTATTTCTATCGTGGTCCTAATTAGGTAGTTTTGTTAATCGAATCGTATGCGGTGGTCTGACGTCATTATGTTGATTATTCCAAGTGCGATTCGCTAATAGAGAATGAGATTGGTATCCTTCTGTACTATTTTTATAGTACAGACATTGTGCAGTTGAAAAATATTGAAGATTCCTTTGTTGTATCGTTGAAACTTTACTATGTTGGGTTTTTTCTATAAAGATTTTGTCTAGCAGCTTGGAGGTTGATTTTATGGTCGATTAATGGCGATAGACTAAGCCCCAATATGTAGGTACGACCTTAAACTTACACGAGAACTGTAAGTGTATAAGACTCTGCCTAGCCCTTAGCCCCATTGCAGCGAGATGAAATGATGATAAACGATATCATAGTATGAAAGTGCCTGAGTCAGAGATAACAATTTTAATGTTCCTTTTCTCATGATTGAGGTATAAGACGTAGCTTAAATGAAGATCCTTGCATCAACTACCAAGTGTCAACGACCTCAGTGACGTTTAACCCTATCCGCGCTGCCCACAAAAAACAATAAGTACTCAAAATTTAAAACTCATCTTTCATAAAACATCACGCAAACAGGAATCTCTCTCATCTAAAACAATGCTAAGACACGACTGTGGACACTTTAGATCAAACCAACCCGATAAATGCGTTATGGAGTATTTTATTTAAATTTATGTCTTATTTCCAGATTCTGAGAATTTATTAATCGGCTAATATGAATTCCGTTTGTGTTTTACAACGTTGAGAAAGGAATCCGATATGTTTTTTGTAGTTTTTTTCTGTTTTTGTTATCGCTTTTATGGTTTGTATTGATTTAAGTGCTAGTTTTACGGTTAAATGATGAATGCCCGATTGGTTATTTTGTTTGTATACGATTTATTTGCGTTGGGGTGTCAAATCGAAGTGCAAAAGCATGTTAGTGTTAAAAAATATGTCGGTAACGGTTGAATGCGATATAATAATTTTTATATAAGCAAAAATTAATGATTTTTTTCTTCTTGAAGTGCCTTAGTCCAACATTATTTAAATGATTTATACCAGATGTTTGATTTGTTATTTGAAAAAAAAACTCTCCAAAAATAAAAATAAATATCTAATGCTACGCTCGATGTCCTGGGGTTATTGGAAGTATTCTATAAAATTCTCAGTATTAGCCCGGAGTTTGTATTCGTGCCCGGTTAATGGCAATAGGCTCGCCTCTTATTAGATGGGACCTGGAATAGGTCCCATCTAATTAGATGGGACCTATACCATGCCAGCAAAATATGGGTGTGCACTAGACCTACACCTCTGCCGTACCCTTCGGGGAATTACAAGGTGTATAATAGACTTGATAAGTTGTTCTTCTTCCTAACATAAAAATTTATGTCATAAAAATAATGTTTATGGTTTCAACATCCAATTTCAAAGAAATGTTTTTCTAATTTAATTTAAAAAGATACTTAAAACGATGCATACCATTTAATACTTCACTGTTTCTCGACAAGCCGCCTCTATAAAGCCAGTGTTCACTCATTTGTCAAACCGTGTGGATATTTATTTATCACAGACCCTCCGCGAGAAAGAAATACCTGACTATAAAACCACTTATTTTCCTTTAAAAAATAAAGTATGATACCTTATTCGGTGCAGAATAAGATGGAAAATCGTGTGTCGAATTGACTTACTGAAATCAAAAACTTATTTTAAATATTGGTTACTTATTTATGTGACCAGCTTAATTTTAAGCTTGTAAAATCACTTTTAATCCTTACTGCTGTTAAAATAAATACCAATTTTGTATAATATTAAGAAAATAAAATGCACTAATATCAAAGTTTTGTTCATAGTAAATAAATTTTAAATCTATACGCGGGTCGTTTCGACCGGGCCACTGTTTTTGAGTGTTAATAGATTACGACCTTTTTGATTTTTTTCAAATTTTATTGCTTTATTTCTATGGATCAGTCGTTATTTCTTTTATCTATAAACTAATTTGTTGGTTGACAAAATAGCCATGTTATTATTTTATTATTTACAGACGTATTTTTAAAAATCATAACCTCACATTTTTGGCAGTTACCATTTTGACAGATAGATTTTTTTATGATTTAAATTGGCAGACTAGCTGACGAGCTGTTTGATGGTTAGTTGTCATCCTCGACCATAGCTACCTGCAATAGTGGTTGTAACTAGACTACATGTAAGGTGTCAAAAATTACCAGGTCCTAGATAGATATTCCTCACACGTCGCGAACACCAGTTGCGGACGAGCAAATTACGGACGGAAAAATGACTAATTATAAATATCTTGGGACATTTTTTACACAGCACCATCTAGTCCCAAACTAAGCAGAGCTTGTACTATGGGTACTAGACGATGGATATAATACTTATATACTTTTTTTTTTGTAAATACATACTTATTATATATAAGAAATACCCAGACAAACACAAACACATAAGTTCATCACATATATGTTTGTGTCTTGTGGGAATCGAACCCACGACATCGTGATCAGCAGTCCGGTACCCGAACCACTAGACCACAGACGTCGTCATAATAATAAATAATAATAAATGACTTGGGACATTTTTACACAGCACCATCTAGTCCCAAACTAAGCAGAGCTTGTACTATGGATACTAGACAATGGATATAATACTTATATACTTTTTTTGTTGTAAATACATACTTATAATACATAAGAAACACCTAGACAAACTACTTAAATTCATCACATAAATATTTGTGTCCTGTGGGAATCGAACCCACAACCTCGTGATCAGCAGTCCGGTACTCGAACCACTAGACCACAGACGTCGTCGGCGTCGACTATTTTCTTCTCGACCACTGCAATCGTACCCTTAGGTTTACCTCCCATCCAAATTCTAACTGCGGCAAGTTCAAATTAACCTCGCAGAATGCACTGTCAAACGGGTTGTTAAGCTTTACTTATTAAATATTATGTTGAAGTGTATATTATTCGATACTTATGTATTTTAATCATTTGGACTCAGGCACTACTCTACCTTATATGTTTTAGACTCACAATAAGCCCACAATACAATTTCACGTATATTTTCTTTGTACAATAATTCCTCGAATGTTAATCAATCCTGCGCACAATAGTTGTACAAACTAATAGCGAACATAAAGCATAGACAAAGGATAAAGAGCGAGCGGTTTGACCACACGAAGAGCGACCACAGACCGGGCGCCAAAGAGGTGCACCTCTCTAGAAGGTTTTATAATATGATTTTAAGCCCTTGCATGTTTATTCGATGTATATTTTACTATAGCAGACCCAGCGAACTTCGTACTGCCATATTTTTTGCTGCCAATACTGTCTGTCAGAGTTTTGTCAATATATTGAAGAGGTTTCACAGTCTTCTGTCTCATTAGCACACTCACGTTTAGGATATTTTTAAATATTTCCTATCGTTTTTTGAATATATTTTTTTTATAAAAACCTTTCCTGACTAATGAACAGAACAAAAAAAATAATTATTCAATTTGGTGAAGTTTTTTGGAAGTTATACGCGTACAAACATTTTGGCGATTCATTTTTACAAGCTTTTTTTTATATATATAGGTAATACTATACTCTAAATAAATGGTACAATTTTGTAGATGATGGCCTCTGTCACAGAATAAATATTAACAGAATGGCCACTCTCCGCCCCTCCCTAACGTCAGATACCTCAGATTCTGCCGGTGTTCTTGCCGGACGGACTGCCAACAAACAACGCACTCTCACGCATACATTTGCATTTGCACGTGTACAAACGTAATTTTGACAAGTTTGACATTTGGTATTGTAGTGTGTAGCGGTATCGGAAAGTTTTTATAGAGTGTCACAGGTGTGCCTCTGTGAAGAAACGCCGAAACAAACGCAGAGAAATCAAATTCTGAAATGGTTGTTGTAGAGTCATGTCAGAAATTTATTGGCTGTTATATGGGTAGATACATTTAGCACATGTTCGACAAAACGCGACAGTTCATAATGAATTCAAACGCTTCTTTTGAAACACATATCTAGTACATCGTATATCGTGCGACATTAATATGTAAGTTCTCCATACGAACGCGTGGGTGTCGCTCCTAGAATAAGTCGCGAGCGAAGTCGGGCATAACTAATAACTTGTCGCACGTATAACATACATCTTCATCTATATCTCGATATGTATGTACAGTCACACAGCCATAAGAACACCAACAAGAGTTGGTTGTTCGCTAAAGTAATTTTTTCATGAAATGGAACGATTGCAACTTTAAGATAACACTAATGTCACTATAGTATTGGTTCGTAAATGTGCTCGTAATATCACAAAAGTTCTATTAGTTCTTTAGGAAAAAATCATTTTAACACTTTTGTTAGTGTATACATGTTTTTGCTTGTGACTGTACAGGTTGAGGAAAGATTTGATTATTTATTTGTTTGTGTGTATTGAATAGGCTCCGAAACTACTAGACTGATTTGAAAAATTCTTTCAGTGTTAGATAGCCTATTTATCGGGGAAGGTTATATACGATCTCGCTACGACTAATAGGAGCGGAGAAAAAAGAATAACCATGGAGTAGCTTGTCAGTTCTTCTCCATAGGAAACGACTAATTTGGAACCGTGCACCTAGTTTCGACATTTCATAAGTGCCTGTATAAGGTCTATGTGAAAATAAAACTATTTTGATTTTTGATTTTGATTTTGGAGTAGCAATGAAAAATGTTGCAAAAACGGGGGAAATATTCAAGACCACGCGGGCGAAGCAGCTGGCGGGAAGCTAATGTTTTACAAAGGTGGACTATAGATCATTATGGACCCTGTCGGGCACAGAAAAATTAGGAGAGAGGAAGAGGTTTTGGATTATTGGGCAAATTGATTGCCCATAAAGTATACTTAGTTATAATTACGGGCAGTGATGTGCTTCTTTGCTTACGTAACTTAAACTAATAATACTACGATTATCTGGACTTTAGAAGAGACCATGATTCTCTGAGTTAGTTTCGGCGTTTCTTATCACAGGGGGGCTAGACAAGTTGCATTTTGACATTCGAATCGACAAACGAATAGAAAGAAAATGTATGGAAATGACACAAGATTTCGACAAATCGGGCATTCACTAATGTAATTTCCATACATTTTCTTTCTATTTGTTTGTCAATTTACAGCTTGTCTAGCCCCCCAGGTCGTCAGTTAAGAAATACCGGTGCCATCTTGTATTAAAAAATACTATTGACTTGTACATTGTACAAATGTCTTTTTTTGGGCCATTTTTACACAGCACCATCTAGTCCCAAACTAAGCAGAGCTTGTACTATGGGCACTAGACAATGGATATAATACTTATATACTTTTTTGTTGTAAATACATACTTATTATACATAGGAAACACCGTGTCTTGTGGGAATCGAACCCACGACCTCGTCGTCAAAGGATCTATTTACAGGCCGCAGCTGGCAGTGCAACCAAACATCAGTATTTTACACGAAGCGACTGCCATCAGACTTCCACAACCTAATTTCTAATGAATACCAATATTATGAGGGAGGATATTTTTTTGGGCTCTGGACCAACGATTGCCATGGGTATTCATATCACAACCACATACCATGAGGCGTAATAATGTACCCCCACATTTCGCCGGTATGTTTAGGTCCTGTGTAAAAGGGGGCGAGCCTGTTGCCATCAACCGGGCACAAATTCAGACTCCGAGCTGCTACTGGGAATATCATAGAAATCCCAACAACACTTTGCTCGACCCAGTCCTGAACCCAGGACCTCTACCATAGCAGTTGCGCTTGGGACCAACAAATCAGACACTTTTAATAACTTGTGCAACTTTTACAGTTAATCCTACATAGAAACCTCCTTTCAAAGATATACCTGTGATAGGAGAAATAATGAAAGAGTTCAATGACTATAATAGCTGTACCTCAACCATGAGTTCTATCGAATTGCTTTCGATAGGTTTTTTACGCATCGAAACGCTGTAATCTCATAGCCGATTTTAGTTCCTTACGTATCCGCTAGAGGCGCTGCAACGGTTTTCCATGCAAATATTTTACGGCGTCGCTAGCGAGCTTAATGAGACAAACTCATGGTCGAGGTACTGATTCCTCTCTATGTGTATCCTATCTACATACTTTTATCACAGCTACTTCACACCCAAAAGGGCAATAAGACACACAAAGAGTAGCGCCAAGCTACAAGGTATCAATTTCACATGAGCCCATAAAATCCATCTTGCCCGTCTTCGTTGAAAACCCTTTAAAGCCATCAGGCACGTAGGTTCCAATGTTCCCGGAGGTCAGGCTTCTGAGAAGTGAACGAACTCTGCCGACCATCCGATGCAGGCTTGTGATAGACTCATCTCGATCTCACCGTCACGTACGACGCTGCACGGACGACAAAACGTTGGTCATTGAGCTATAAGAACTTCGTATTAATGCAGCTTTGCTTATACTTTTGTGTGTTTAAAAAAGTTGCGGTTCGTAATAGTACGAAGATTATCTTTCTGTATTTTTTAAAGCATTTTCTATGCTAAAATTACCAGCTATTTTAATGAAGGATTGATAGATTTTCAATAGATGCCGCTAACACAAACATTTTAAATTTACTTAGAATTTTAAAATTAATTAAAAGATTTTGACTTGGCGACTAAGACTCGAGGTAGCTTAGTAGTCATAGCGTCCGGTGTATTTAACCAGAAGACGCAGGTTTGCCTGCGCCTTATACCTCGGGTAAACAATCTTCGTCACTGATGGGCAGGAAACTGTATACTACTGTATCGCAATGGGAGACATGTTGACCTCTAATTTATTAATGTTTAATTGTGTTCGTTGTGTTCATATCAGAGCTTTTGATTGGCGGAATGAGTTGTAGATTAAAGTCCTCAACTTGGAGATTAGTAAACCGCATCTAATGTCATAATATCTCAATGCTTCAGTTGTTTCTGGATTTTAATTTTAATTCAATTGTTTTTTAAATTTAATGAGGAAGGAAGTTTTTGCTGGTTGGTGATTTTAAGATCGATAGCAGTTGTTTTGATTCTGGGTCACGTTTATCTGGCACGATTGTGTTTTTATTATAAGACATCAGAAAAACAAAAAAAATCGTATTTGTTTATTGACAGGACTTAACGCTAGGTCCTAAACGTACCTATTCTGATTAAAACGGCAGCATAAAATACTGCATTTTTGTGACGTAAAAGGTAAAAACACAGGAGGGTCACCGATGCGTTAATTGGAGATCTGGGAGTTCTCATTGCGGTATAGATGACCGTAGTTAAAAAAGTACGATATGACCCTTCTACTTTACTTCTGAGGGACAGAGGCTACCATGAGAGAGTTATATGAAAAATAGGTCCATGAAAAAAAGTTTAATTTCTCAGGCAAAGTTTACATCGATTTTTTTGCCCGAGGAACTATGATTTCCATATAAAATATTTGACAAATCAGTGGGCTTAGCGAAGTTGCAATCTATAGTTCAGTTCGACAAACGAATAGAAACAAAATGTATGGAAATGACATAAGCTTTCGACAAATCGGGCTGTCGCTAATGTCATTTCCATACATTTTCTTTAGATAGATCAATAGATTGCAAATTGGTTAGGCCCGCAGACCCGAATGACACTCGTTCTACTAAAACTGAGGGAGTATTTTTATATAGCAATGTCGACGATTCTGCCAAATACCTATTTGCCTGACGTATGAACAATTCCAATAAGCAATCTGTGGACAAGATGGCATGCGTAGTGTTTTGTTTTATTTATCGCACTCAAAAACATTTATCCGCGTTGTTTCATCGGAATGCGTTTGAAACATATCTTTTCGATCGGTAGAACTTGCTACCGAACCCATCGAATTTACAAATTGATTTGCACTTGTAAAACCACATTTCACACGGTTTTGAGCTTTAACTCTTTAGCATAAAGACTACAATTTATTTTAAGATTGATAAATAAAAGCTTGTAAATAAATATTTTTAATATTGTTTCCAGTTGAACGCGCGCTGCTCATTCAGCCATGTTCGAACGCGTCAATCGAATTCGAATTTCAAATTCAAATGTGTCAATTCAACACTGTTTTTTTTTTGTTATTGGAATTCGATTAATCAGTCGTCTAATTTTTTTGTCGTCGTTTTAAATTGTGCCAAGACAGAAGCCGTGTTAGGCTATAATCTTTTTTTTTTGTTAAAGACTAAGCTCCAGTACGTTATCAAAATATAAATGTAAGTAGGTAGTGTACCTACTCTGTGTTAGTTACAGGAAAAAATGCACCGAATGAATTAAAATTACCTTTACATCTTTATAAAGGTTAAAATTATTAGTTACCTACATTTCACATGCTCTGACCTGGGACAAAGGATATTTAGGATCCCAAAAAATTAACCCCATTATAAAAAATAGCTATTTACATACCTACTAAAATAAGACCATCCCTCGAACAGGAATAGCACTAGAAGATAGCTAAGGCTCACATAAAGTACAATAAAATAGTACCGCTTGGTAACAAAATAATAAATATAACTATGACCACAGTCTTAACTAACGTTCACAAATAAAATCTAATTACCCAACACAAAATATAGAACCTCAATAATCGTTTAAAAAACAAAACACAAAATCGGAAACACATTGGGGACATCGGTCGAGAAACGAGGAAAAAAAATACTATTTTTTTTCCAATATCGCAGCAGCGGGTCGCCCATTCATATTGTTACTTGACAACAAAAAATAGGGACACCCAATGCTTTAACTGAAGAAGACATACATTAACCGGGCAATAATTATAATTCAAAGTGGACATTACTGTTTGGCGGCGGGTCAAGTGATGAGCGGTAGCGGGAACAATATTCGTTGATTCAATTATCAATTTGATGATAATTTCACTTGATTAAATAATTAATTAAGTATTATTATTTCTGCAAAAAGATCTTTTAAAGAAAACAAGTCACAATGATTAAAATTGTGGCACCAGAATTTCTTAATTCACGACCTTTGAGAAGAAACGCCGATACAAACTCAGAAAATCATGGTATCTTTTTAATTGCAGATATTATCATCAACCTCCTTATTTATTCTGTAGCTGAATGTTGATAAAAATTATAAATAGAGAAGTATGGTGTTTCTAGCGAAATTTTTTTTTTGATAGGCTAGTTTTTTAATATAACAGAAATAAAAAACGCTTTTTATTTGTTTAAGGTAAAATGGCTGATGCAGAAAGCAGAAAGGTAAGGTCTTTAACAATTTTACGTTTTTATTTTTATGTACTAGCATGAATTTTATATTTTTTATAATTCAGTGTGTTTTAACCCAATACGTTTACCTAATAAAAATAATATTTGAACTGTTTTTTTGCAATAAAATTTTCTAAACACTACGGAGGTAAATCTATATCTTTTTTCATTTTCTATATTCAATTGAAAATGTTCTTTATTATTTTACTTAAATTATTGTGCCAATATATTTTATAATAAATTTTATATTTTTCTTTAGCTTTCTTTGTTAAGTTGTATGGAAAACACTTGAGATAACTGAAATGATTTTTCGTGTCATATTATCTATCGTTGGATACCCTAAATAAATAAATAATGTTTAGCGTAAATTGTAGTAAATAATATTAGAGTGTAATATTTCGCGCCCGCCCAAGACTTGTCACTTAGACCACACCCCAAAGGTCATTTAGGCTACAAACTGACGATTATTGCCTGAATGCGATATTGATGTTGTATTTGGTAATTTGTATTTCGCAATTTATTTTTAAATCTGTTTTAAAACGTAAAGTTATGTACGAACATAAGTTTGAAGTCGCGACAAATTTCTTATGGGTATCCTGCACTGTGTTGTAGTCATGTTTTTACTTAATTGTGTTTATAGCTTAATTATTTGTGTAGAGGAGTAATTTTAACGATTTGTTAGAGTTCGCGGGTTCTTAAGAGTGTTTAAGTATTATGTTTTGTTTTTATTTTTATGAGTAGTAAATAAAAAAATATTTTTATGGGACAGATTAAATTTAAATTCATAATTATTACGTATTCTTTTGTATGTACAAGTCTGTATAAACTTTAAAAAATAGATACCTATATTAAAAAAAATCTTATTCTATTAAAAGTCTTAAATGGCACTACATCAGTTGTTATCATTGCTGCTGAACTGTTGAAGGTAAACCTTAACTCATTCTATGAATTTACCATCACACTGTTATATAATGAGATTAAAAAACTATTGATAGCTATCTATTGGCTTTGGTTCAATGCATCGTCTAGACATAGTAACGATTTTACGATTAGTTGGTGTGCCTCACTGCTGGGCAAAGAATAATACTTCTATCGATATTTAGACATAATTAGTAGTTAAAATAAACATATTTAAAAAATATATTAGCATCAGTCCTACATCCAATCAACCACGGTCGCCAAATATGATTACATTTTGAATTGAACACCAAAATACCGCACTTGAAACTTTTTAACAGTCGTTCGTAAAATAAAAATGTATCGCCAAATAAGAAGGCGATGACACACAACGGAATTATTGCCGGGGGTCGCGTGACGTAAGGGTGGGACATTTAAAAAAGTTTGATTGAGATGAGGCGAAACTTTTGATTGTATCCCGAAGATTCGGAATAAAAACAAGTTATAAATAATGTTGGGAGGAAAACAAGGGAAAATTATCGAGATAGGAATGTGTATTGTGTTTGTCTGTTTGTCATGCGAATGACAGATGTCAGGTCGAGCTCAGATTTTACACTCACGCTTTTCTAGGGGTAGTAGGCACAAACTATAGAACACCACCCGCTACGATACTTTTTTAGTTTCGTTCATATTCACACATCTTGTCATACATACGCGACGAATAGAAACAAAATGTATGGAAATGACATTAGTGACAGGCCGATTTGTCGAAAGCTTGTGTCATTTCTATACATTTTGTTTCTATTCGTTTGTTACAGGCCCTGGGGGGCTAGCCAAGTTGCATTTTGACATTCGAATCGACGAACAAAATGTATGGAAATGACACAAGCTTTCGACAAATCGGGCTGTCACTAATGTTATTTACATACATTCTGTTTGTCGATTCGAATGTCAAAATGCAACTTGTCTAGCCCCCCTGGGGGTCTAAACAAGAAGCAATAGACATTCGAATCGACAATGACATTAATGACAGCCCGATTTGTCGAAAGCTAGTGTCATTTCCATAGATTTTGTTTTTAATCATTTGTCGATTCGAATGTCAAATTGCAACTTGTTTACAGGCTCAGAACTTTTTGAATGACCGCACCGGTAAGATCGGTAAAATACGATTTTTGACTAGCATTCTCTTTAGAAATATCTTACGCGCTTATGATTTTTCCAATGAATGAAAACTACCCTAGTAGGACCGGAGAAATTAATTGCACTCTAAAACCAATTAAAACGACACAATTTTACTAAAATAAACTTGCTTAAACAACAAGCAAACCCGACAACCAAAGCATAGCGAACAAAAATAACAAAATAGCAAAAATGTATCGTAATCTGATTGTTGACGGAAAATTCAATTTCGTTTATTGCTTAATATTTTGACGGCGCGACGATACGCGTCATCTCTGCTTATCCCGCAATGTATCGCTGTTTTATTACGATTTGTTTGACGATACACCGGCAGAAAATTTTGTACGACTGTGTAGATAAAATTGATAACATTATTGATTACATATTTGTTGTACTTTTGCGTTTTTGGAATTGAAAAATGATGTTCTGATAGAAAGGTTGTTCTGTCCTTTGATTTTAGTTTATAAAAATTTGCTTTAATGAGTTCAAGTCCAAGTTCAAAATTTTTTTATTTCAAATTTCACTTCGCCATGTTTGAAAGGTATTTATAAAACGTTCTGTGACAAGTTGCAAGGTTCCAAAAAGTTGATCCTATGGAGAAGAATCCTGCAAGAAACACCATGGACTTGTTACATTAGTATTATTATTTCATATTGTACTTTTGTTTATTATTGAATTATTGGATTTATCTATCAAGCTATGCTATGCCCACTGTCTATCTTTATTTTACTCCCACTGTAGGGCAAACCCTTTCCCTTTTCCAATATCTCTGTTCTCTGTAAATGAGGGCCAGATTAAAAAAAAGTATTAATGTTTTTCCTATTTTTTTATATATTATACAGACCATCAAATATATAATTACTTACTAAAAATAATGAACCAACATAGACAATGTTATTTATTATCTTGTAACCCGTCGTCTTCTGCATAGGTTTAAGAGAAATTCGTGGAAAACTCACTAAATTATTCTTTTGCTTGAGATCAACTTCGCCAAAGGATATTTCATTAAAAACTTAAAATAAGTTGTATCTGTACTGTGTTGCAGTCAAAATGGGAATTCAGCCGTTACAATTAATGTCTAGTTGACATAAATGAACTATTGTTTTGTACACCAACATAAACAATACAACATAATTATGAGTTTTGACAACTATTTCGCTATTGTTTTATATTTCTTAAGGTGAGTTGGCCGTTAAAAAAATACATGACATAACATTACACCTGTTTTCATTGAAAGGGTAGGTAAGGTAGAGTTAAGTTTTTGATGCCCTTTTCTAATGTTTATTATATTATAAATAGTATTTTTTATTATATTTTTTTAATTTAATATGTCTAGTTACCTAGTGATTTGTACATTTAATTAGATAAATAGAATACCAGAACCATAATCCTTACTAATATTATAAATGTGAAAGTAACTCTGTCTGTCTGTCTGTCTGTCGCACTTACACGCCAAAACTACTGAACTCGATATGTATTACTAGTTTTAGTAATACATATCGAGTTAAATTTTAAATTGTAAAAACTTAATCAGAATCAAAACACAGCTCATCTTTTACCAAAACAGTTGAAACACTCTTTTGACGTAGAGAACTTCTAGTAATTCCTTCAATTCTACGATTTACACAATAACAACAACACATGTAAATGCTATAAATGTGTTACTTCGTCTCGACAAAGTTAGATTGGCATCGAACGAACTCTGACAGATATGTCGTAAAAATGCGACGACCGACGACTAATCGCAGCGACCGGCGATTTGTCGCAACGGGTTTTTATTAAAAGTTTTTATTTTTATACGTCATTTGTTATGTGGGGATAAAAGAAGTTAAATGCTTTATGATAATTGGAGAATCCGTTGAAATTATAAGTATTATATGTTTTTCATGAATATTGTTAAGGTAAAGATTGTAAGGATAATATTACTGGCATCGACCATCACGGGGTTAGGCAGAGATATAGGTATTTATGTACATTAATAGCAAATTTATTTTAGATTGACGTGATAGGAGGTAACCTAGTTGCTAATCAGGCACAAAACTATATAACGAATTGCTACCAAAGATATTACATAAAATATTTAACGTTCGAACCGAAATGGATGGGTGGCCATTCTTAATACACTGAGACCCCTCCGTGCCTTGAAGACCACGTAAACCCTTCATACGAACACGAACTCAGCATATTAGTATTGCCCAGACATTGGGTTACGGGGGTCTGATGGAAGTCGCTTTATTCCGGATTGGTAGACGACAACAACATATTTATTTGATGGGTAGTTTTTTAGCTTTTTTGTTGTTTATGAGATTGGAAATCCTCATGCATATCCCCAGCCCGGGGGAGGGCAGAGAGGTCTGTCAGACTTTTACTGACTACTAGCTTTCCGCCAGCGGCATCGCCCGTGTGGTTATAGGTTTTTTTTTTACATTTTTACACAGCACCCTCTTAGTCCTAAACTAAGCAGAGTTTGTACTATGGGTACTAGACAATGGATGTAATACTTATCTACTTTTTTTTTGTAAATACATACGAAACACCCAGACCGAAACAAATACTTAATTCATCACATAAATATTTGTGTCATGTGGGAATCGAACTCGACCTCGTGATCAGCAGTCCGGTACTCGAACCACTAGACCACAGACGTCGTCTGTTTCTAAATTATTCTATGTAAGAGGCGTAATTGTGTATACTCATCTATTTAAAACAATCTATCCCACGGGAACCATACATTTTACCGGGATAGAAAGTATCCTATGTGCTATTCCAGACTATAATCTATCTCTGTGCCAAATTTCATTCAGATCCGTTCCGTAGTTTTTGCGTGAAAGAGTTACAAACATCCATCTATCCAAACTTTTACATTTATGATATTATTAGGAAAACCAACCCCGGTGTGATCTCGCACTTACGTGGAAAGGAACAGCATATTCGTCCGCGGCCCCCGTAGAGGATTAGAAAATACTTTTTTTTATACCACTAAGGTGGCAAACAAGCATACGGCCCATAGGTTATAGTAAGCGGTTACCATAGCCTATGGACGCTTGCAACACCAGGGGTATCACTCGCGCGATGCCGACCCCAAAAACCTCTAAGAGGTTTATGGAGGATTCACTGCGCTGACAGTTTGAGGGAATATTCCTCTTACTGCCAGCGCAGTGCATCCTTAGAAGGAGCTCTGGCGACCTTACTCACTGCGGGAACACAAAACACAATAAAGTGTGTTATTTGGCTGCAGTTTCCTGTAACGTGGAGGTACTTCCCCAGATGGGCTGCTCCAGATTTGAGCCGTAAATGGCTGTGCCCTGCCCTCTCTTAGCTACTTTCAACCGGAATTGCAACTGACGTCATCGAAGCAGAAACATTAACAGTATTATAATTTAATTAATAATAAAACTGATCAGGCAAGTCTGAAGCAAAGTTAATTGACCGTTAAACGATCCCCCAAATATCAAGTTTGTCATCAAATTTCTTGGCATCTCAATTAATTAAGAAGGCGATTTTCCGATCAGTTAGTGCCACAGAGTATAATTTGCTTTTTAGCGCAGATGGTAATAAAACTTTTATGTAAAACCCGCCCGCATGGTCTTGATAACTTTTTTCCCCCGTTTTTGCAAAATTTTTCATTGCTACTCCGCTCCTATTAGTTGTAGCGTAATGGTATATAGCATTTAGCCTTCCCTGATAAATGGGCTATCTAATACTGAAAGAATTTTTCAAATCGGTCCTGTAGTTTCGGAGCCTATTCTATACAAACAAACGAACAATCAAATCTTTCCTCTTCTTAATATTCGTATAGATAACAGTGACTTTATGTATACAAATACGATAATTGGTCGATTTGCAAAAACACAATCATTATATGTAATAAAGGCAAGTCTATTGGTTTTCCGGCTAAACTTAGGCTAATATTCAGAGACGACGCTCAGCGTAAAGTAACGCTTCCGTATGTCAAATTAGCTATTATTACAATTTGAGATACGGAAGCGTAAGTTTATGCTTAGCGTCGTCTCTAAATATCAGCCTTAGGCTGAGATTCAGAGAAGAGACTCAGCATGAACTTACGCTTCCGTATGTCAAATTGTAATACAAATTTAACATACGGAAGCCTTACTTTACGCTGAGCATCGTCTCTGAATGTTAGCCTTAGAGTTACTGTTTCTAGAGTAAACTCAATAACACTTTTGTCGACATTGGTAACGAACCCAAGATCTGACTCTCAACAAATTGATCCACGAAGCATACTTATCACTTTCTGCAATAACAACTTCGATCCTTAATCTTTGGCCTTCTTTAGCTTAATTTTATTTAACGTTTTGACAGCTTCGCTCATCCATTAGAAAAGGATAGATATATTGATTGGTTGAGTTAGAACGAGATAGCAATACTTCGATCGGGATTATAATTATTTATAAATTAAAAGCTGAAGAATGTAATTGTTACTGAAATGTTTATGGAGATAATCTGTAATTTTTATGACAATCTTTGTTGGTAGTTAGAAGCCCAAAAAATCTGACAAACAGTTTAACCATCGAATATCGGTATTGCCCAGAAATTGGGTTATGGAGGTCTGATGGCAGTCGCTCCGTGTAAAATATTGATATTCAGTCGCATCTGACTGGAAGCCGTCCCCAGTATGGTTGGGAAAGGTGCCTTCGGTCTTATAAAAAAAAATATTTGAAGCTATTTATTTCAATTAAAAAAAGACACACTTTTACATCGCTAATAGCAATCTCTTGCAGACAACCTTTCTGATGTCTGATGATCCCTATGATCTTTGGTTCCCGACAATGGGAGCCTAGAATCATGAGTAGTCCTAGTCACACTGCTCATGTCACCAATGTATGTCAAATGAACATTAAACATTACAACATCAATTGTTAAACAAACAGACAGCCGAACAACTAAAAAAACAACCAATTAGTATTAATATTATCCGTGCGATGATCGCCGGCGCACATAATTGACTGCATGATCCTATATTCATACGAATGACTTTGGTCATCAATACTCTTCACACATCAAAAAGTACTAACTACCTAAATACCCACAATTGATATTCAAACTTAGTTCCTAAGTGTAAGGTTGGAATTTCAATGGTAATGAGAAAGGAGTTAGGGTAGGAACAGATGGTAGATATAAAGTCTTAATTATTAAATACGTTTGACATCCGTTTCACGCAATATCGTGTCAATGACATTAGTGTAGCGACACCCTTAGTTTTGTTGTTTGGTATTTAGGTTCAAGATCTGTGATAAAATGTAGATACATTTTTGCATTATTAACGTAACTAGGTAAAGTAAGTTTTAATTAATTAATAATAATTTCCTATAATTCATCACCCCAGCCTTTTTCCCAGCCATGTTGGGGTCGGCTTCCAGTCTTACCAGGATGCGGCTAAATATCAGTATTTTACACGAAGCGACTGCCATCAGACCTCCGCATTCCAATTTCTGGGCAATACCGATATTCGAAGGACTGGTTGTCAGGCTTTTTGGGCTTCTGACTACCACTAACGATTGTCATAGGTGTTCGTATGACAACCGGGGCCGACGGCTTCTACGTGCTCTCTGAGGCACGGAGGGGTCTTGATGTGTTAAGAATGGTCACCCATCCACGGACTGACCTCGGCAAGCGTAGCTCAACCTTGCAGATTGGTTGATCAGCGTTGCTATAACTTAGCCCCTCATTTCCTTTAATTGATTATAATAATTATTTAATTAAATTATATTGTTTTTATCTTTTCTGTTGTCATAATGTCATCTAGTGTCTGGACTTTCAAAGAGACTATGATTCTCCAAGTTTCTTTCGGCGTTTCTTCTCAAAGTAATTCTCGTTATAAATAAAAATAAAATAGACTAATAAGTGTCTTTAAAATATCTATTTACGTATCCAATATCACTTTGATCGACCTGGGAATCGAAAAGCTCACGCACAGCAGCCGAACAACCACAAGACCAACGACAAACTCATTTCTAAAACTATAAAAACACAAAAGCTAAAATATCCTTTATACATGTAGATCATCCCATTGATCCAAACGTCATAAATAACAGAAGATTGAAAACTTGAAGACACATAGCTATTCATACTGTTTTTTAATTAATAGTTCATATAAATTCGTATAATAAATCAACTGGTGAGACGTTTCGTACAATGCCCGTCAAATGTGGGCACACAAAAAGTGAGACCGATACACAAAAGTAGGCGTGTTGTGTATGAATCAACGTACTTATGTCTCTCGAAAGGAGAGAAGAGAGCTCTCTCGTCTCTCGTCTCGATTGTTTTGATTTGCTTGTGGTTTTTAACTATCTTGTGGTCTTTTTTTTTATTTTATGTTATTTTAATGAAGGAAAAAATCGGCATGGATTCGAACCTGCGTCTTCTGGTTCGGTACACCAGACGCTTTGACCACTAAGCTACTGCGAGCCCCACTCGCCAGTCGAAATCTTCCTTCACATTCTAATTTACGTCTTAAAGGTGACGTAGCGACATCTATTGTGAATGCTTCACAACCGACACGATTAACTTTACAGGTAGTTCGATGTCGTATGATGCCACCTTGCCTATTAACTATCTTTTTGTATTTTATTAAGCATTTTCCTAAAATTATTTATTTATTTATTTATTTAATTTATTGTATAACTAGCTGTCTCGGCGAACTTCATACCGCCTTAGAATTAATAAATGTTGTGTTTAGTTACATCCATTATTTGTAACACTAAAGTAACATTAACCGTAAAATAATGAGACAATTTTTTTGCGATATCACTTTGCGAAGTCATAATGATTTGATAACTCACTTTTACTATTGTCTCTTGAATTTTATATATTAGGTAGATGAAATTTTAATACAAAATCTAAGAACAAACTCTATGTATTATTGGAAATAAAGTACATAAACGTATATTTTTTTTTTTTTTAAATAGTTGAATTGGCAAACAGCGTGATTTTGCAAGATAACCAATTTCTACGTTTTGATTGGATACTTACCTGCAATCAATTAGGGACCTTTTGTCTATTATTGTAGATACATGTTGAAATGCATAATATAGTGAGTGTCATATTTTTGTACTTATTTATAGGAAATAAACTTTTATTATTATTATTATTTATCCATTATTTTCTTAAATTTTTAAATATTTTTACAGTATGAAAATCATTAAAAATATAAAAGTTCTAAGGTATTATTAATTATAATTTATTATTGTTATAAATTCTTGCAAAGACTGAATTTCGCCAAAGAAAAATACAGTCATCCATCCCTTAGTTAGAAGGTAGAAACACAGAAACTGAAACACCACACAGAAACCAAACACCATACTGTTAGTTAGTTAGTACCAGTTCTTACACTATGCTACACTTCAAAACATTTTTCATCGAGACTCCTTAGTACATCGTCCTCAAAAAAAGTTATTATTTTCTTAACACCAGACAATACTCACAAAGAGGCTTCTCCAAGGAGACTTTTAATTCTTATAAAATTGAATCCCACACCATTGAAATTAGTACATTTCGTCCCTGTTTGTATTGTAATGTAATTTATGATTTCTTTATGAGTTTCGAGTAAGCTTACAGAGGTTGACAACATTTGGTTTTGTCGACTTTTGAATGCTTCAAGCATTTGAATTGTGCTCTGTCTATCGTAAGTCGTACAATCTATACTAATTTGATAAAGCTGAAGAGTTCGTTTGTTTGGTTGAACACGTTAATCTCAGGAACTACCGCTCGGATTTGAAAAAAAATTTAGTGTTAGATAGCCCGTTTATCCAGGAAGGCTATAGTCTATACATCATCACGGTAGAACCAATAGGGGTGGAGTATATAAATATAAATATCTTTGGACATTTTTACACAGCACCATCTAGTCCCAAACTAAGCAGAGCTTGTACTATGGGTACTAGATAATGGATATAATACTTATATACTTTTTTTTTGTAAAGACATACTTATTATACATAGGAAACACCCAGACAAACACAAATACTTATATTCATCATATAAATATTTGTGTCTTGTGGGAATCGAACCCACGACCTCGTGATCAGTAGTCCGGTACTCGAACCACTAGACCACAGACGTCGTATCAATTTAAAATGTTGCAAAAACGGGGGTAAAATTCAACTTCTATGGGAACATAGTCGCGGGCAAAGAAATATACGTTCGGTGTGGCTATGGAACTCGCGACTTGTAACGCAGAAGACGATTTGACCACTGCAACAATCAAGTGGCGATTGGTATTTGAATGTATCGAAATTATCAAGCTATTTTTCCAACTGCCAAAATGTTTGCAACCCCAGCGTATATGGGCGACCATTCACAACGCGATGTCTTCTCACTGTGTTGTCGCCTACGCGCCGCGCAGGATTGTCACTGAACTGCAGGCTATTGTTTATTAATTTATTGGCAAAAATTATAAAATCAGTATTCATCATTAGATAATATTGATAGCATAATGATTGGCTTGTAGAATGACAGTCTACGGGTTGAAATAACATTTTAATTGGCTAACGAGCAAACGCCACCTGAAAAATAAATATTCAAAATAAATATTTAAAATAAATATTCAAAATAAATATTCAAAATAAATATTCAAAATAAATAATAAATATTGATGATAAGTAGTTATCGCCGCCCATAGCCACACCAAAGGCGTTGCTGATACCTTGCCTGCCCTTAAAAGCCCCCTTTTTGTGGGCCGGGCAATGCACCATACGTCACACGTCACGCTCGGGGAAAAAAGCGAAAAAGCTCGCTCACAAAGAGGGGGCTTTTAAGGGCCCTCTGGCCAAGTATTTGGGCTACCGACTAAAACCACCACTACCAACTTGCTCATAGTGGCCCACGAGAATCGCCTTCCCATGGTCCGCGATCGTACTGCGGATGACGAGGGTCACGTATGTGGAGTTACGAGGTGCGTTGCCCCTCCATCCTAAAAGAGGATCCTCTGACCAGGCGGGTGTTATGCCTAGTGGGCCACTGCCCGACGGTTGATGTCGAGCGGCTGTATATATGCAAATTGCACTGAAAACTTCACTTGCGCGATTCAGGATTGTACTAGTCTCTTATGTAAAGCGACAGATGTCGCTGCAAATGAAATAACCGATAGAAGACGCCCTTAAAAGACTGCAAAGCTACCGGGAAACTATTTATTTATTTATTTCGGGAAAAACAAACCGTTACACACTTATATTGCTTAAAAAAATTAAATATTATATACATTAACTTATGTGAAACCCACAGCGTTTTCCACGTATTTTACATAAATGATTATTATAAGCTAAAAACTGAGCTCGAAGGAGACAATACAAATGATATTATCTTTCACGCAGAAAAGATATAATTATAGGAATATTTAAAATCAAACTACTCCGAACAGCCCTACGGATCCTATACATCATCTCGAGTGCATATTCTGTGCGATATTTTTGCCCACAACTATACGCTTTGATTCAGACGCCATTGTTGGACAGTTAACAATATGCGACCAGTAATGCGTACAGTGTCACGTATTTATTTTGTAGTTTTGTGTGGTAAAATAAAAATTGACTGTTATATATACCTTATCTTTACTAATATTATAAAGCTGATTAGTTTGTTTGTTTGAACACGCTAATCTCAGAAACTACTGGTCCGATTAAAAAAAATCTTTCAGTGTTAGATAGCCTTATCTTTACTAATATTATAAAGCTGAATAGTTTGTTTGTTTGAACACGCTAATCTCAGAAACTACTGGTCCGATTTAAAAAAATATTTCAGTATTAGATAGCCTGTTTAATGAGGAAGGTTATAGGCTATATATTATCACGCTACGACTAAGAGGAGCTGAATATAAATTAAAAATGTTGCAAAAACGGGGAAGAATTCAACTTCTAAGGAAACGAAGTCCCGGCCAAAGGCTAGTAGATTATACAAGTCATTAAAAAATAACATAATATTATACCATCACGCCTGTATTTCCTTAAAGGTTAGGTAGAGATGTACTAATATATTGTACACCCCAGTTAGAAGGAGACAGAAAGAAAAAACATTTATTTCTGCCACATAGAGTAAAAACACAAGCTTATAATATAACAACAAACAAGCAAAAAAAAAACTTTTTTCCACTTGCAACTCAGTAAGTATTCTGTAGAGCTTATAATCTATGGTATTAACAAAAACAAAAAACTATTCTATTAAACAAACACACTGAAATGCCAACTTAGATATGTTGTAGCTAGATCTAGCTATTTTGCACACTGACAGCTACCTTTTTTTAACTTAGCAAAATAAAAAAATAAGTTACTTTTGTTATATTATAATATATAAATTATAAATATATTAATATTACAAAAAAATGTTTTTTAACTTCCAGTTCGTTGCTATGTTTAGTTCTTATTGAACCGTAGGCGACTGTTGCAATAAACCGGGCTCCAATCCAGACTCCGAGCTGCTACTGGGAATTTAACAAAACACCTATCAACACTTCTCGACCCGGGAATCGAACCCAGTACCTCTAGCGTCGCACTTGGGAACACTAGACCAACGATCCAGTCTTACAGTCAGACAAATTCCATTTTTTTATTTATCCAGCGCGGTTAACGGTTAACCTGTGGCGAAAGACCCACTAAGAGGCTGTTCCTCTGCTTACTAATAAGTTCTCGTTAAATTAGCTGGCAGATAGGTATATAGTGCATAATTACAGTGCATAATTTTTTCTTCACATGCTGTTATAAATTTAATATGGTGCTTATAAGCGAAGACTTATAATTGGCTATCTATTGTGTAAGTCAATTGTAAATTTATTGTAAACTTGTTGGTTTTCCGAATAAATATAAATAGATAATTTCATACAAATTTCGTTCCATTCTTTAAAAAAATTCTGGCAGTTAGAGGCTAACCAGGGGTGAAGAAATAGCCACTAAGACTCATAAATACAAGAGCCTTTAAAATCCATCGAAGCAGCTACAATATAGACGTGTACCCAAGCCAATGACTCCACATACCCATTCATACACAAAATAAAATAAGAAATAAGGCTATTGCACACTAAGCTTTATTCGCCTGGAAATCATAAATCAATTGTGAGCAGCCACCTTTATTGTGGAAACGAATCTGTCACCGCCTCTAATCCTTTAAGAGTTTTCATATTTAATTCTCATTTTGATAGTATATGGTTGGTTTGGAGATTAATTTTGTATGTGCGTATGAGTAGTAAGTGTGGGAAGATATTTAGCGTGAAAAATCCATATATATATCAGGGGAAGCTGAGAGTTATGTCAGACACTCACTGTCACTTACCACAGGCGAAAACATGAATCTAGTAATCAAATTTACCGTACCCAACAGGAGTATTTTTAGCACTGAATCTGTGACGCAGTACTGTATTTTTTTCTCCTCTTTCTTTTTGGTAAAGAGTTTGTCTAATTATAAGTGGCTGTTAAGTCAGTAAGGATAAAGGCCTTTCTCCCATATTTGATGCCATTAATATCTTTGTGGTGTTTGCCCAAACATCTGATATTTAAGTTCGATGAAGTTTCGTTAGTTTACCCCAAGATCATCATCATCTTGGACTTTCTCAAACATAAACAGACAATCGCAATTTAATTTTTGGTCAATACCGATGTTTCTATAAACTTCTCAAGGTTTTTGGGCTTCTAAATACCACTAATAATTGTCGTATGACAACGTATGAACGCGTATTATTATAGTTACTAAGATTTACGATTGTAGTAGATAGCTAACTCGAATCATTCGAAATTTTTATGTGTCAATTTTGCATTTACTGCTTATTCAAACAAAATCATCATAGTGTTTACGGTCACAGCGTCACAATTTGTCTCCACACTGAATGTCGATCCTCCTTGTATTGTGGACTCTTTTTATAATATTATTAATTTAATCCATCAACCACACACCTCTTGAATATACGATGACAGATCATTTCGTCTATTTGTTGATTTAGATATTAACATTATCGTTGTTTGTAATTAATTATTCTTATAAAGTATATATGAATAGGCTTTTGTTGTGTGACACGAAATTGATGTCAGGGAAAATATGAAAGAGATTGCTATTGAATCCAGGCTTTGATTAAATGGAGAAGAGAAACACATTTAAAGTTGTACGGTTATAGTCCAATTTAATTGAATTGTTAAGTTAGTAGTACATTTAATCTAAGAAATAATATATGTAAGTTCGCAGAAAAAAAGTCCTCCTCCGACTTTTCATAATCATGTCATCAATAATGAATTATCACTTGCTTACAACGGTGAAGGAAACCATCGTCAAGAAACTTGCATGTCTGAGAGATAGCGATTTCTCGATGGCGTATGAATTTTGCCAAGCCACACAATACCAGCGTGATGGACTAGCCTAACCCCTCACATACTGAGAGGAGACCCGTGCCCAGCAGTGGGACGATAACGACTTATGGCATCAAGAGTACGCCCTCGAAGTTGTCATAGTATATATAAGAGATTTTGTCTAAAACAGCTTAAGCATTTTTTTTTGCAAGCATGTTTCCAAATTTTTACTGTAGACTCTTTTAAATGTTTACAACTAGTAGACACAAGCTTATCCAACCCTCGTGACCTGGTATCAGCATGACTCATTAATTATAACAATCGACGCCTCACTTGTCTCACAGCCATTAAGACCAATCTAATCTTGTTAACATAATCCGATGCAGGACGGCCCACGCCGAGGAAGTCAATCATCAGCTTCAAGCTCCACGTTTGTTCGATCAAGAAATTGAGACATTTTAAATTTTATGACGTGAAGTTGTTAATTTTCATTGTTTCTATGTAGATTGGTTTAGCTTCTGTTTCATAGCTTCCCTTTCCTTTAATTGTAGGGTCATTGTAGACGTTTAGGATAGTTAAGACTCTTGGTCTTTTAAGTTTATCGACTTCATCAAACATTATAACATGAATATAGCTAATAACAAGCCTTTTTATTTCGACATCAAATAGTTTACATTCTATCTGTTTGTCAATTGTGTAGTAGTAGCAGTACATTTTAACGTATTTATCTTGTGTTAGAAATAATATCAATACAAGAATAATAATAGTCTTAGTAATGTTAGTTATTAAGGCAATCTCTTTCTCCTTACACAATTCTCGGTCTTGACCTACCGCTATCCAGACTTGCACTACTTTATCCAACGATATCATCAGGTCGCCGGCTAGCTGGTCTGCCGGTGTTCTGGTCTGTAGGAACGTTCGGCAAATGACAGACGTGTCGTCTGTCATTTGCCGAACGTTCCTACGTTTCATTTTTATGGTCTATCTATCCGTCTGTGAACCTCGAGAGAGGGCCTACCCTCTTTTTTATACCACAAAAGTGGCAAACAAGCATACGGCCCGCCTGATGGTAAGCGGTCACCGTAGCCTATGGATGCTTGCAACACCAGGGGTATCACTCGCGCGTTGCCGAGCCGTAAAACCTCTTAGACGTTTATGGAGGATTCACTGCGCCGACAGTTTGAGGGAATATTCCTCTTGCTGCTAGCGCAGCGCATCCTTAGAAGGATCTCTGGCGACCTCTATCTATCTATTTAGCCTGTATTCGCCCACTACAAGGCAAAAGACCTCCATCTACCTTTTCCTTCTTTGCTATTGATGACCAGATTTTGCGGTAGGAGTCGAGCTCGTCTCTACATCTTCACCTTGGTCTACCGCAGTATCGTCTGGTATCATACGGTGGTTCTTTTAGTCCACCTCATCTGACATGCGGATGACATGTCCGACCTAATCCCACTTAACATACTATTCCGGCTGTATTCTCCCGAAGGGTTTGGTAAATGTATACTGCTGTACACAGCTTACCAATATGTTTAGGTCCCAAGTAGTAGGAGGCGAGCCTGTCACCATCAATCGGACACATCCAAACTTTGAGCTGCTACTGGGAATTTTACAGAAACAATCCAATAAAACTTGATTCGATTTGGGAATTGAAGCCAGGACCTCGACTGTAGCAGTCGCGCTTAGGACTACTAGACTAACAAGGATGTTAACACCTAACTTAATGGTCTAATTGAAATAAAATATTTGACTTTTCTGAAGCTGTACATTAAAATGAAGATATCTCAATTCAATACGTCATTAACGTACCAATTTACGATCAATAGAGATTGTATCTCGACCATTCTGTACCAATCCTCGAAAATTAACCGTCAAAATATTCAAATCGATACATTATGAGGATAACCCTTCACTGCGACGATTTGGTGGACCATTGTATGGTAACGATGTTCGGTACAAAGGACCGAGACGAGAGGAAATTGGTCCATAAGACCGCTTCCTGTTGACACTGTTAATTGTTAGTTTTGTAGTTAGAGAGATAAGCTTCGGTCTTGTTGATATTCTGTTTCGCCTAATAATATTTTTTATAGAAAAGTGTAGAGTTCTTTGCAGGATTTTTACGTAACGAAGTATTACGCCTATATTTCCCGGAAAGATAAGCAGAGTTGTACTGATATATCTCAGGCTGTTTGCCGTTACCGCCGTGGTCGCAGAAGAATGTCAACACATTCCATCACTCCGGCCGAATGGTGATGAGGCGAACACCCGTCTGGTTTTGTGGGTATACGTCCTTTTCAGGACGGAGTCCCACACACCGCGCCGCCTTCCCCAGGCCGGCGTGGCGGGGCATAAAGCATTTCCAGACGCAAAAAAAAGGCTGTTTGCCGTACCTCCATGCCGTACTGCACGTGCTAAGTCGCCAATTCCTCGCACTCTGGCCGCGCTAAATGATCTCTTGGATTCTAATTCAACAGGCGATCTGTTTGCGGATGGGTGGACAAAGTTTTTATTGGTATGTTAAAAGAACTGTGAGAGGGATGTCTGAAAGTGTTATTTAACTTCTTTTATTCATTTTTTTTTGTTTATGTTGTAGATTTTAATGTGTTTTGTTTGTTAGTTACTGTAATTGGTATACCGTGGTAATTAATTAAATAAATAAATAAAAAATAAATAAACCACAGTTACCGGATATATTGTAGGTCTAATGTAATAGGATGATTGAATTACAAGTGTTTTCGGCAATGTATTGAAACACGCTTGCGTTTCTTTGAAGAATATTTGACTACGATTTTAATAATCCAAGAATGTATGTACCTTGTATGTGTTTTTTATATAAAAACTAACGGCCCGTCCCCCCGGCTTTGCACGGAGCGACATGTTCCATTGTCATATTTCAGTCAATTTACACAAAACCTTAACAAATTATACACTAAAAGCTTCCTCATGAATCACTCTGTCTATTGATGAAACCGCACGAAAATCTGTTCAGTTGTTTTTGAGTATATCGCGGATAGACAGAGTGATCTGATGGGGGACATTGCTTTATAATATTTAATGATATGATCAAGCAATAATGATAAACCTATATCTACTCCATTCACACAGTCGCCCGAGTTCGCACGTGATTTTCGAGTGTTGATTTATGAACAACATTTTTTCACATAAAAAATCCTGACACTTCATTAGCTAATCTGTCGAACCCAGTAGCCCTCGTCCCGTCAACCACTGGACATCAAAATTAATCTTTTATTGAGCTCAATGACAGGCAGGACATTTTTTATCGTATAATATTTAAATCTGCTGCGTCATGGAGACGTTGAGTCGACTTTATTTATTGATGACTGACGATATGACTTTTACTAAAGGACTTTTATAAAGGTTTATCCTATGGGTGATCCTCTAAAAAATAATTGACAGGGCATACTATGGCGTCAGGTTAATTTGTAAAAACACAAATAGTTTCTGTGATCTTTGTTTTAACTGCGTGATAACTGTCAGTCCTCAACTGATAGCGATAATTCAAATTGATTTGATTTTACTTATTCTTAGCCAACAGCAAAAAAAGTAGAAATTCCTCAATTTTATTGTATGTGTGGTGGGACTAGGCAAAAATTTAGACTCTATTAACTGCTAGGAATTTCACGAAAAACCCTAACAATACTGCTAGATCTAGAAATCGAAAGCAATACCTCCAGCATTGCAGTCACGTTTTCGATCATTAACTAGATCCACGAGGCAGTCAGCTCGTTACCTAAAATTATGGGTATTCATATCGCAAGACAAAATAGCAATCACTATCAAGTTTGACCCCAGAAAGAAATATGCTTATAATGTAAAATAAGAACTACTATGGCTTCTCCACTGCACCCAAAAAGCGAACAAACACACAAAAAAATTGAAAGTTCTGAGTACCTACCTACCTATTAAAATCTCATGATCATCTTTCGCCAAATTATATTAAATCGTGTTCATCCAATCCACGAACTTAACATAACATTTCAATTCAAATTAACTACCTTTATAGCTCGATAATTCAGTGCTTTGCCGGCCAATTCGCAAATTGCCTGCATTAAGTAAAGTTGTAAAACACGATCAAAGTATTATATTCGTATTTTCTACTATTCTGTAATTCATCAAAAACAGAGAGATGTTGTTTAAAGTGAAAACGAAGGTAATTAGAAATTGATCGATAGGAGGATTATAGAGAAATGTATAACATCATGTTCCTGCCCTTGTTCCAATTAATTTGGGGTCGGCGCAGCCTATCCTTTTCTTCCATTCATCCCTTTTAGCCGTCACATGCTCATTCAATCCCTTTTTCCATCATCCACAATCCATTCATATTTTCTTTGGATTCCTCTATCCCTCCGTCCTTCAACATTCAATGTCATCACTCTTCATTACGTGCCCATACCAAGACAAGCGATTGCCCTTCAACTTATCCGTTATTGACGCTGCTTTGTATAATGCCTCAGTTATACTTAGTTGCCCCGTGTGGGACCGAGTCAGAATACAATTCTCTGAAAAGATCTGACTCTCTCGGAGGTAGGACCTCTTGGGGTTTGCTTGGCTGGCGACCACCCTTACGTCGGAGACTCATCAAGCACCTTCGTGTGTGTCCAGACTTTTTCGCGCGCAAAGCTCTTTCTCGGTTGCTTTGCAGTCAATAGTGTCAACAGATTTACCAATCGAAAAAAATAAGGCTTGAAACTAAGAGTTTGTAACTAAAAAAAATTAGGTCCAATTGGTTCTTAGTCACATAAAGAAGATAAAATGTAAAGAAAATACTTCATATGACAGAGACCATCCGGGGTGGAAGATTCAAGATTGAGATCTGGTTCAAGTAGCAAGCAATGTGACCAGATTCTGTTTTATTTCATTTTACTACTAATCATCACCATGGTAGTGGATACTACCATGATCTACTATCTATGTATATAATATATTATATGACTGTAATCTACCAAGCTGTCATTGCAGGACAAGTTAATAGATCAGAACAAAAATAAAGCTTCAAGGATGCATACATTATTGAACCGGATTCAGACACAAATAACACACTTGATGATAGACGTAGAAATACGACACATCTCCAACTCATAAATATCTTTAAGGGGAACATCAATAAAATATGCTATAAGAAATAACGCAATCAGGCGCAGGCGCATGCTTCATACGAATTATCAGACATCATTCAAGCAATCATTTGAGGTAAAAGTAATTGTACGGACAGTACAAATGTATCAAACCTCTTCTGCTGCTATTAAAATCGAATTATTGATGACCAGATACGCATGAGCCCTCGCAACGTAAATAATGCACAGATCAGAGTTCTAATCAAAATGGTCGATGAACGCAAGACATGTTACCAACATTTGCTGTAAGATGGCGTCGGTGTACTCTGCGCAGGAGATGATGGTGTAGTTTGAGGTAAGTAGTGACATCTATCGCAGAGTAGCGTAAACTAATTTTTAATTGTGTTGTATCTTGGGTTTTTTAGAACTTTATATGGTTAAACGTTTAACGTCCTTTTGAATCGGAAACTCAACACTTTAATTAAGTTTTGACCCTAAAATTTTCACGTTAATATTATTTTTTTTGTGGTTCGAAAAAATGCATCATAAATAATTTATAGTTATCAATATTTTTCTTTCATTAGTTAATTATTTATAATGAGCTTTATTCCCTGTTCTTAGAAAGGTTAAGATGGTTATGATGGTAAGATGGAAAGGTCAAAGTCACCTAATCGACAGCTAGACAAACTATGCTCAGAGACATTTTTTAAATGATATCTTCTAAGTATTCACTGTGGAACTACCAAACTTCTTCTTGAAGAACAAGAAGTTCCGGAAAATTTACCATGACCGATTACAAGGACTATAATCTTAATCAGTTTTTTATAAATAGATCTTAATCGTATCGATCTTAGATCCTATAGATTCACAAACTTCCACCTAGCGTTTCATCCATTGTATAATTTAAAAGGAGTAAGTATTCTAAGATAGAAATAGTTGTATGAAATGATCTTCCAAATAAACGGGGGCTTACTAGAAGGTAAGGCCCTAAACTCCTAAATGATAATGAGAAAACCCATGAGCAGATGGTAATACCATTACACCATCACGCGTAATGTAGGACACTCAGGATATGGTGTGACTATTAGGTTGTTAATTTGGATATTCTAGCTGCTGAAAAACCCGATAACATTTTTCTCGACCCGGGAATCGGATCTAGGCCCGCTATCATAGAAATCGCGCTTACAACCACTAGGCTAAGGTAAATAAAAAAATGGAGGTTGTTAATGGGACCTCAAATGCCCAATTTATACGGAACGTGCGACGCCAAATCGACTCATGATCTTTACAATTTTTTCGTGCAACTTATTAAACTTAGCTGACTCATTCGACTGAGACTTGAGAAAAGGCGAATAAGCTTAAATAACTCAATAGCCATGTCAACGAACCAACATTGACCTCACACACTGCCTAGCATCAGAGAGATTCACGTTTGAACATTTAAAACGCACATAATTATGACTCATGTTGTAATAAACATTTAAAAGCAGGATTTAAGACTCCCACGGATGGGGTAATAAAGATAATTTTAAATACAAAGCAACGAAGCGCACGAGCAATCGCGAAACGAACATCAAGTCATGACGAGATTGAAATCATTGCGCCCGCGCACAAACGGGTTTTTCATTTATCAGATCGATTGTGGGGCGTGGCTTATAGATCGGCAGGATTTATATCTGTACTCCTCTCACTTGTAGCTTTTCCGTTGAGCAGTGTGGGTGCGAGAGAGATAGGAAATGTTACGCCCGATCGATTCCAATGAAGTGCGCGCGCGACTATGTATTTTCTCGGAACAAGAAAGTGGACAGTGTCTTGTTTTAGAATATAATGTACCGTGTAATAGTCCAGTTGTACCTGCAGATACAAAATTATTACTATATTGCGCATATTTTGATTTTTTAACAAGATTAATACTGTGTGTTCATATAAATGTTTTATTATACAGGTTTCTTCAGATATTGCTACTGGTTTTTGCGTAATTTAAAACGAAAATGTAAAGATGCATTGAAGCAGTTTTTGGTTATGTAAATTGATTGGAATATAAGATAAAGCATTACTAAGAAGAATGCACAGTTACAAAAAAAACTGAACAAATTTTGCTTCACCGTTGTTTATTATTTAAGTGAGATGTTGATCTCATGACGCAATACTTTTTGCATTTTGTCAGTTTTTAAAGATTAAAACAACGGTGATTTTCAAATACAAGATTTATTCTTTATAATAAAGTTACATTTAAACTATTTACTAAGAACTAACCTACAAGACAAATCAAAACTATAGTAAAAAAAATGTGAACCAACTTTAGATAAATATAATATACTTTATTGTACACCAAAGGAAAAAGAATTAAAGTGACATAACAGAAGTTACAAGAGTACAATTGGCGGTTTTATCGCTACTTTACCTAAATCAAAGACAAATTAGTCATCAAAAATTGTCATGTTATTTACTATACTGAAGATAGATGTCTTGGAAAATCAATCAGTTTTATTATCTTTATCAATAACTTGCTGTTCCTCGTGTTAACAATATTTTCCCAATTCAAAAGTTGAAATTTCCTATTATGTTTTCTTAGCCGGTGCTTACGTCATGACAACTATCTGTTTGACTTTTTCCCCAACCCGTTCAGTGATTTGGGCAATGCGTTGTCAGATCAGTCAGTCAACCAGTCAATCAGTTACCTTTTCCTTTTCTTTATTATATAGATCCTCATCCTCCTAGCCTTTTTCCCAACCATGTTGGATTCGTCTTCCAGTCTAACCAGATGCGGCTGAATATCTATTTTAGAAAACACGAAGCGACTGCCAACAGACCTTCGAAACCTAATTTCTGGGCAATACCGATATTCGAAGGATAGACTGGTTGTCAGGCCTTTTGGGCTCCTGACTACCACTAACGATCGTCATAGTTGTTCAACCGGGACTGACGGATTTACGCGCTCTCCGAGAAACGGATAATAAACAGATAAAACAGTTATAAAAATATCAAACTTTAGGTACATAAAGTCTCTGTATCCAGCATTACTCTGGCCGTATCCAAAGACCTTTCAATCATTATCCGTTAACGCCATATAATTATTTAGATATGCACGCTGCTATCCCCGTCCCTCCCCACCCTCGAGGCGTCACGCGTTATTTTTTGTCCCTTTTGCAACAAAAAACAGACCATATTTTAATTGCCCTAAAATATTTTCGGTTCGATGCTAATGTGCGGATAAAATTGGTTCATTAATCTTAGATTTTGGGTCTACTGAATGGGAAAGAAATGATTTTTTAAGCTTTAGCTAAGCAAGTTGAAGTAGTTGGGGAACTAGCATATTTTACTAGTCAATCCTGGATTGTATTGGGTCTATTAAAATTTTTCAATTATCAGCATCATCATTATTATCAATATCATCAGTCGTTGCAATTAATTGACCAAAGAAAGATTCCCCAAATCAATAGGCAAACTTGCAGCAGAATTGGTTCTTTAATTCATTAATTCCTTAGTTGTCTTCTCTTTTGTGAAAACCAATCGAAGTAAATGTACTTATCCAATAAGCAGATCAAGAAATACTAGTTATTTTTATACTCTTTGCAAAAGGAGTGAATTGAGTTGTTTAGAAAAACTCCAGTTAGAAGATATTTCTTGAAATCGGCAATATTTTTTTTTACTAAAAGTCACCCGGAACAATTATATGGCCATATTTGTACCGTTCAAGAATCAAACCGTCAAAGCTTACACCCAATGGTCGAGTGTACGGCTTAGGTGCCAGTTCAATTCTAGTAGCACCTTCGTATTTCCTAGTAATTTCAGTATTAGATTGGATATTAATGTGGTTTCACAAGAAAATCTTATGAAATGGTCCTTATGGCTCTAAGTCTATTTATAGGGCTGGAAAAAGTATTAATATTGTCGTATCAGAATGTTTGAGAATGAATATCTTTAGACCTAAACCTAATATAGTCGTTTCTTCATCAGAAATTCTCGGAGTATATCATAATACTTCAGAAAACTATAAATAGCATAAACTTATTTATTTATTTATTTAAATACAAGCTTACAGACTATACATCCAAAACACTTATATTTCAATTTGGAAAAACATAACAAAAACAAGACGAATTTAAGATATCAAGAAGACATTTAAAACTACTTACATATTATAATAACTAAGAACTAGATAAATACATTTACATATTTGATATGGCTTATCAGAGAAGATGTCCAAATCTATGTGCTGAGTCAACAGTAAATTAAGGAGCATGATTGCTCTGGCAGTAGGTGCTGCGGCACCTCGCCGTGTGCGCACTCCCGGGAGTTCAACAAATAACTTTCTCCTTCGACGTACTTGAGTAATATTCCTCAATTCCTCGTTTTTGTAACAGGGGACTTCCTCGATAGCCTAGTGGTCCTTAGCTACGCTTGCAATGGTTTCAATTTCCAGGTCGGTTATAGTGTTATTGGGATTTTCTATGAAATCCTCAGTAACAGCTTTGAGTTTGGATTTGTGTCCTATTACATGAGATCTAAATATACTAGCGAAAGGTGGGTGTACATTGGTACACCTCTGCCTAAACCTTAGGGGAATATAGACGTGAGGCTGATGGTATGTTTTGTTATTTATTTATTTATTAAGGATCTCTAACAAGAAATACATTATGCAAGCATGTACAAAAAACAAAAAAGGTTATAGATCTTATGCTTTCTTAATCATAAGAGACCTCAACATGCAAAATTACACACACACATAAAATGAAAATTAATCACAAATTGAAAGATAAAACTGAAATTTAAGATAATGAGATTAATAATAGCGAATACTTAATACAAATTGGGATTACATAATAATAATTAAAGTTAAAATTAAGTTACTTACTTCTTAGTATATTTTGTATATTTTCTCTTGTACACGTATATTTTCGTCAGTGAGATTGCCTCTGGGCCTTAATAGCGTTCAATAATGTCCTTTTATAAATATATTCAAGTGCTACTTAATATTTGTAAGTAAAACGCGACGTAAGCTCGTACAATCGTACATGAGTGTATTTAATTCATTAATCCAAATCGGTTCAACTGAAAATCACTAGTTACCTTCGTTCAATTGAGGCTTTGATTCCACAAGTATATTTTCTACCAAACTAACCGTTTTCACCTTGTAATAAGATTGAATTCTGCTTAAAAACTCTGCAAATAACTTCATAATTTATGTAAAGTAAGTGGCAAAGTTAGTAATGCAGTTGGTTTGAATTCTATTTCGTTTACAATGTAGGACAATGTTGCTTGATAGTGATTTGTTTTTAAGTTTGTTGTCGCAGCTTAATGAACATTTAATAACAGTGTTTTTTTAAAGGTTTCGTTCGATACGCTCGTCTATACGCTTCAGATGGGTCGCTGCAGGCTATTTTTTATTTTGGCACAGAGTAGCCAAACATAGATACTAAAATATAAATTACTGTTAAACTGTTTACAATACCTTCATCTACTACAAATTTACGTTCATCGTAAACATTTTCAGTAGTAGTAAGTGCCATCACATTACCTTCAGTATTTACCTGCTTTGGTCCTTTTACACACTTCCAACACCAGATGGTCCAAGTGTGGCTACTGATTGCGAGCTCCCGGTTCCCATTTCCAGGTCGATTGAGTTTTTTCATTTGGAAATTCTAAGTAGCAGATCCTCGGAGCTCAGATTTGTACCTAGTTAATGGTAATAAGTCCCGATTATGAGGAACCATAGGTACTGTAGAGACTACGAAGGTCACTACCAATATTTGGTTTCTAGCTGGTAGTCAGCAAGCATTCATAACTATCTTTTTGTATTTTTTTAACATTTTCATTAAAAATAACAAGCATTCATAATACAAAAAAATTACTGACGTAGTATCCTAGAAGTAGATATGTCACGGACAAAATGACAGGTACATTGATTTAGTGCTCCCAATAAATAAAAGTCGAATATTAATAATACTCTTATTAATTTGCACCAATCCCGTGTACGGGAGGGTCAGAACCTCCACAGTACATACCAGCGGTCAATGAGTGCATCAGGCAAATTTAATCCTTACAAGCATCACATTATTCACGACAGAGCTATTAAAAATCCAACAAACAAAACGTTACATCGAAACATTCACTCAAATCCAAATCACATAAGACGACTATGTCAGAGCCACAGTACCAATTCGCGACTTTGCCATAGAGAAGCGAGCGGGTAGCAAATCCGATAATGTGTCGTAGTACAAAGTTGCTGCCGTTTACCACAGCGAAAAACCCATTTTCCCGCTCGATATACCAGCCGTATCAAGATGAGAGCAATTAAAGGTCGGATCCCTCGGATTTTGGTACGTAGAACCTGGATGCGGCATTGTTACAAGTTTTGTGGTCCTTTGGTACAGAATGCATCATTTCTGGCTTTGATCAATGTTGGTTTGATTTTCAGCTATCAAATATATCTGGTAGTTCGTTACTGATTCCATACTTATGGATTGAGTAGTCGATGTTGCTTTGAGCATTTGATATCTAATCATTTAGTTAGACCATATAGTTATATGTACCCAAACCCATATATACAAACCGAACATTGCCGAACCATTATGTTTATGTTTTTTATTTTTAAATAATAAAATAGTTATAATAATTAATCTTGTGAAGTTGTAATAACTAATTATGTAATTACTGTTTATGCTGTTTTGTACTATCTGTCCATGGCCATAGTTTGCAAAATTATTTAACTGAACTGAACCAAGTTTTATAGGATTGTAAATTATTGTAACACCTTATGTCTACCATGTATTACCGTATTACCTACATTACGAAGAATTGTAAGTGTCACACTCAAACCCAAGAGGTTTAAGTGGCATTATAGATAAAATAAATTTTACTAAACGCGTTTCTGATAAATAATTAAAAAAAACAAGTTAAAGTTACATTGCAAACAAAATAAGTATTTTAGATTCAGTTCAGTTGGAAGACTTATTGGGAGTTTTGGATTTATATTGTTGTCTATAAATAAACATGAAACGCCAACCAACTGGGATGTGTAAAGATTACATACATGAATTATGATGAGAAATATAACATTATGATTTGAATAAAATAATTGGTATAAAATTGCATAGAAGATTTTACGTTTAATTGCCCAATTTTCTTGTTTCAGCTTCACCTCTGAAATGGTTTGCTGCAAATCTTTCACTCTTTTAGCATAATCCATATATTTACGTTTTACTCCCTAATCCAAAACTTAAAAATTTGGTCCTTTAATAGCTTGAAAAACTACCGTCTCCAAACTTTCACGGATCCGAACACAAAACTGAATTGCGCATAGCGTTTTTACGGCATTCGGCGGAACCGTATGACTAGACGCGGCGGATCATTAATCCTGAAGTTTCAGATGTGAGCGGAGCGATAAAAATTACGCGCGCCACGCTAGCCGAGCGTAAAGAGCGTAATGACATGTTATCTGCGTGACATATTTCTGGATTATGCTTTTTTAAGATTCCAGACATTGATAGAGAGTATTTTTGGGACACATGTGAGGTTTGCCGTATTTTTGTTGATTTGCGAGTATTGGAGTATATTTTGCTGAGTCGCAGCAATCGAGAGGAGGGACTGGCTCTCATGCGCAAATAACTGACGTCAAAGTTGCTTTACGAGAGAGAGGACAGAGGAGACTCCGACGACAGAGAAGTCACCAGTCAGTCAAGCTCTAAAAGGTCTTAGGTCTGAGATCTTACCACCAAAGAAGTAAGGCATTGTCTCGCCTCTAAAGAAATGCCGATTTAAATGGCGTTAGAACTGTATTCTAAGCCGTCCCCGGCCGGGGTACAACGTGTACGCATTGAAAGACTGCCTAACTTAGAATGTATTTACAAGAAAATCTACACAGAATTTCTCAAATATCCTAAGTCAAATTTGGTAAGTGACAAAAGCTATTAAAATAATGTGCAAGTGCGAAAATCAGAGATGTTAAACTTAGTTGTAATGTCGTTGCATAGATGCTCCTCCGAGAATTAGATGAAATGCACTGTGCTGCGTTCAGACGATGCTAGTTCCTTGACTAGTTAATGATGTTATTTTTCACATTTGACCACAGTAATTATGTTATATGGATAGTAAATTCGTTGTGTAAATGCTGCTGCCACGGACGAGATGGAATGGACGCTGTTGTGTTTAGACAAAGCTACTTAGTTGCTTAAATCTTTTTAAAGATTGATTTATAAGATTACTTTACAGTGAACATTTATTAGGTATCCAATAAACTCTCCTAGTTGATACTTTAAGAGAAAGAACGCACTGTGACGCTGCACTCCACTTATATGTATACATCAAGAGATTCTCAGTGCTAAAAAGGCCTTGCTTTTTAAAGTATTTTTAACAGAAGATTTACTAAGGAATTTAGTGATATTGTTCACTGATGATCTCGGATAATTTTTGCAGGTTACAGTAGCTTATGCGACCTTTTAGAGGGACCAGAGACACCAACGCCTTTATCCTTGCTAAGCGGACAGTCCTTATGCTTTCAGAGAGTGGTAGAGTTACTAGAGCAAGTATTAACTCCAGTAACTAAACCCGTCTGAACTTTCTAACCTCCCACCTGTTGGTAACCGAAGGTGCAATTGTCAACATATTGCATGACATTTGCACGTGCCCTGAACACGCCCCGGGGGCTCAGTCGTGAATGTTGATATAGCACATTGAATTTCGATGGCATCCCGTGAATATTTAAGTGTTTTCGTTTAGTTGTAAATGGGTAAAATTGATTTTGAAATTTGTAACACTTTGTGCCATCACTATCATGGAAACCCACTTCTGTGAGTGAGTGCCAGAGTTGGACCATTGTACGTGTACCGTAGGGTGTTTGTTCTAAACAGCACAACTCCCCCCAGAAGCAGATTATTCTTCCCGGCCTCTTCCGTGTGTCCGCTAGAGATCTTGGTGATTCCAAGGTTTCGTCCCGTATCCGCGTGATGCCTATGCATTCAAGAAGCATGTGTGCATTTTGTGCCATGTACAATTATTTATTTACCGTAAGATATTTATGTCACTGATAACTAAATCTTAAAGGACTGATTTAACTACACATAGCATGAGGAAAGATAGATACATTGAATGAATATTTATTTAAACATCAAAGGAATAACTCTATTATAATTAATCAAAAAAGAATAAGTGAGTACTACAAAACAAACAATAATTAACCATAAATGCAAGACAACAGAAATAGAACAAATCTTCTACCGCACAGTGCGACAAAGCGTCCGAGCATCTGGACAAAACAATATTAAAAACTTTCCTTTCAAGAACTTATAACACCCTTTGCGGTGAAAGGTTGCAACTGTCTCGCAAAACAATAACCGCTGGGCGAAAAAAAAACTTTATTTTTTAAACACCCCACTTAAACAAGACAACTCGCTCGCGTGCCGTTGCTAAAAAAAAACAAACTCAAGCCCTAAAAGCTCACGAAAATATTTCAGATATTTAACAAATGCTAACCGCTAACGATGTCCTTTAATATTTTGGAATATAAAATAAAAAAATCTCTTTTGTCGGTCGAGGCGAGTGAACAACTTTTTTTTCTGTATTTTAAACGCTGCGGTCCGTTTGAATGGCGGAGGGAAAAATGCCCGGTTGGCCCACGGAAAACTTTTTTGCGGTAAGAAAAGGTTGTGTACCACTGTGTTTGTTCATTTTTTCGTTGTTATAAAACAGTCGGTACCTACATTGGGTCTTTGATGTAAATCGCTGAACAAGAGATTTGTTACTGAAAAAATCACGGCCATTTTTGTGGTCTACCCATCAGAACATAAAACTGAAAACAACTGCATACCTACCATAGAAATGAAAAATAAAAAAGAACAAAATACCCACTCACATTATTTTCCATCGAATTAAAATAAACTGATTTCTGATACATGCACGAATATTAAACATTGAAATACCTAAAACAACTTTTTACAGATTTATTATTCAGTTAAATAATATCAATATATCGTTAATAACCATAAAATTGATAAAATTATATTAATTAAATAAAAAACTCTTCAAAAAGGCCAGTTGCTTACGCAACTGCGTCAAGATTACTCTTGACGCGTGTGTATGACATGTATGAATGTGGATTAAACAAAAGAAGTAGGCATGCAAATTTCGTAACAAGTAGCGTTCTGTAGATACTGCTGACCAAGGGAAAAAGGATTGTATGTATGTATGTAATTATTTTTAAACAAAAAACAAACCGCCTCCAAAAAACGCCTAAGAACTAAAACGCAAAATATAACAGGTAGGTACTTGTTTACATTATGATTTCTAACTAATTTGGAGTCGGTGCCACAGACAATCAACGAAAGTCATATTTAAATTAAATTTGCAGTTTGGCACCGACTCCAAATTAGTTAAATTTAACGACGGGGGGTCGATAAAATGTATATCTTATCAATCTGTAAGCACTAAGCACCAGCTTCCGAATAAAAAAGAATCGTCAAAATCGGTTCACCCAGTCGAAAGTTCTGAGGTAACAAGCAGTCGAATTGAGAACCACCTCCTTTTTTTGAAGTCGGTCGAACATACAATTGTACAACAACTATTATCCTCGTAATGCAATCCAAAACAAATAAACAAAACCTAATTGTTTATTCATCATACAACCGATCTTGGGTGGTCCACCTCTTTGGTTATGCCAATACAGAAGAAGTTATCTACTTACCTAATATTCAGCTACTACTTACAGTTTGAATTGTATTCTTGTGCCTGCTAGAGAAGATTTTCAAGGTCAGAAGACTAAGAAGTTGGGGATTCGCACACTGGGACACTCGCACATAATATTTCCCATAGGAGAAGCAGGAACAAAAGAACGCCACGTGCTATGAATAAATATAATTATAAATAGTTCCTAACGACTGTTATCTAATTTACTTAAAAAAATATATACAGATGGATCAAATATGGAATAAGCTGGAATTTAGAATTTTTAAGTGTGAATAACCTTAAATTTAAATTAACATAATTAATTAATACTTCTGTAGGTACTATTCTTAAAGTCAATAAAATAAAATTTAACTAAAATTAAAACTAAAAGAAAAACAAAGGTTAAGCTAACCACACAAATGGAGCTATCTGCTTAGGATGCGATTCATAATACGATAATTATTCAAGATCTTCAGGTTTGGACACAGTGCGGGATAATCTTTTGTGACTAAAGTTTAATATTCAAGGAAATGGCTAAATGACTGCCTATGACATGTATAAGAAAGTCACTAGCCCGCAACATTCAAATATTAATTAATTAATTATTGTGTGGTTATAATTCTTATAGAATTTTCGAGAACTGATCAAGTAATTAATAGAATTTAACTTGATTTTTTCAAATTGTTTGACACAAAATAGGTAATGTGGATAATAAACTACTTTTGTAGATAATTAAATACTGTCAAACGTTAGAAATGTGACATCTGACGTTCGTATATTATTGTTTTTGACATAAGTTAAAGTTTGTACCTATTATCATGGAATTTTACGATTTGTTTTGAGGATTGTAACATTTAATTGTTGCAATCTAAAAAGTTCCTGAAACTTTTATCATGCGAAACACTAATATTCAGATATTTAGGGTTATTTTATTACTAGGTTTAATATTTATACATTGTGTAGGCAGTCGCCCAAACTCAATTAAGACGTGTCATTTTTCTTCCGTTTGTCAACATTCATATACCTACGCGTAATTTTGCTACCATAATCATAATACCTTGATCTTTGGCGTCAGCGCAGTATGTTTTTTTCTTCGTCTTCTCGTGATTGACTTCATTTGTAGCATATCCTTTTTCACACAGTCTATCTTTTATTTGGTATATCTCTACTCTACCCATATACCTACCTATATTCATGATCAAATCTTTTACAATCTAGTAACAATTCTCTTCACTTCTACGCAACTGTTCATTTGATAAGCAGTTACTGGACAATAACTCAAAATATTAAAAACTTTTTTTATTCTTGTCCTCAATTTGAGTTAACCTGTCAAAAACTGTCAGTAACTTGTCAAGGTTATCTTAGTTAAACAGTTTTTCTAAATTATTTAAGGTATTTTTTGGTAGATATCTGAACACCTTTAATATCAAAACTTTTGTAGATGAAGGTTTTAATGCGCGGTAAAATTTTGTTAAAATATCTAGTACCCAATTCGCTCAACATAGCCCCACCCTAAGATCGGAGCAAGCATCGGCGATGTATTCCATGGACAATGCTCGTTCCTAATTTGAATACCATGCTTATGGGACAATCGGCAGACTAAAAATTATGAACAGTGCGCGCGGTCACGTCAAATCCCATGGTTGCCTCTTATGGGGACATTAATGTTATCTTTATTGTTTATCAGAGAAACAATGGATATGACATAATTTTGGAGGCAATAAAGTACACAGACATGGATTTCTGAAGTCATGATGACGCAAATCACAATTTTCAAATTTAGAACGAATTTAAATTTTCAAACATCAAGACAGAATCCATCGACAATATGAATTTTAATTTCAAAGAAATGCAATATGGTCTAGTGTTGAAGTCAGGCCGTAGATAGATAAACCTTCGAAACACCAAGGCAACGTCATATCTTGAAAATAAGAGAGAGTCAGTGCCTCTCATGCAAAAATTAATCACATTGAAAGTTTTATTCTAAGAGAAGAATTCTTCCATTGTTTATAAGAAATATGTAAGAAGTTTGACAAGTTTGAATCCAATTGTTGCTTAGGTTGTGACTTCGATTTGATGTTTGATAACTTAGAAGGAGAATGAGGAAGTAAAATCGACATCACAAGCAATAGTCTCGGGAGCGTAGTTGACTAAAGAGTCCGGTGTACTTCTACGGAGAAAAAATTTTGACAGTTTTAGAAACTACGAATTTTATCGACCAAGAGCCAGCCCTAAGGCAAATGTAATAAATAATGTAGAGGGACAAATATGAAAATAAGTTCTCTACCGCAGGTATCGGCACTCGCACAACTCATTTGCCTACCGTTTTCTGTACCGTCCGCAAAACAACTCACTAAAGCTTGCTTTGAAAATTATCCGTCTTATTTTTCTAGTCTTTTCTCAGCTATGTTAGGATCGACATTAGTTTAAATAAATAAATAAATATTCTGGGACATTTTTACACCGCACCATCTAGTCCCAAACTAAGCAGAGCTGTACTATGGGTACTAAAAAATGGATATAGGTAATACTTACATACTTTTTTTTTTGTAAAAACATACTTATAATACCTATATAAGAAACACCCAGACAAACACAAAGTTCATCTAAGTTCATCACATAAATGTTTGTGTCTTGTGGGAATCGAACCCACGACCTCATGATCAACAGTTCGGTACTTGAACCAGTAGAACACAGACGTCGTCAACCGGATTATAAATAAAACTATGATTTATAAATTAAACTAGAAGCTTAACATTGATATGCTCACCGTACATAAACGATTCAATACAATAAACAATCACAGATAATCTTTTTGCTCGTATCCATATTTACAAGACGTATCGGGCCGTAAGTAGCTGGTCATATTGCCGTACGATTTGCTAACACAATTGACCAGGGAATTGTGACCCGTTCGACTTTGCATTGATTTTTATTGGCCCGATCTTATAAGGTAGCAGTATTATTGTCATTTGAAAAATAAATGAGCAATTGTTTTTGTTTGTTTGAATTTGGAATGGAGTAATTTGAATAAAAGAGTTGCTTAATAGTTGCTACCTGGTCTTGGATTCGATTTCCGAGTTGAATAGTTATTTGGATTTTGCTATTAAATTCTCATCCCTCCTCCACTCTTAGGATTCAGAGAAGAGACTCAGCATGAACTTACACTTCAATTCATTCATTCATTCAGTAATACAAATTTGACTTTACGCTGAGCATCGTCTCTGAATATTAGCCTTAGTGTCCGGTAATAGGCTCGCCCCGAAACATACCGGACTGAACTGTGGGTGTATATTAGTTTAAGGGTTATTAGATAGAGATCTACTAACCCTTCAGAGATAAAACTACTAGAGGTTAGCACGTTGAGTTATTCAGATATACAATGATAAATACTTGAGCATAAAGGCCATAAGGTATAGAATAGACCACCCACAACTCTGTTTTATCAAAGAAGCAACGAATGGAATCCATTTGATTTAAGCTCCATCTGAATGATAATACAATCATCAATTCCTAGATTAAGCGATTGCTATAGGTATATGGCATCAGTTCCTAGATTCAGCGATCAGTAGATATGGTAATCATCAATTCTTAGATTAAAGGATTGCTAGATATGGCTATCATCAATTCCTAGATTAGGTGATTGATAGTGGCAATAGTCTATTGCTAGATTAAACGATTGCTAGATATACCAATTCCTAGATTGAGCGATTGTTAGATATTGCAATCATCAATTCTTAGATTAGGCGATTGATAGTGGCAATATCTATTCCTAGATTAAACGATACTTAATTAAGGCAAATTTTAATTATTTTTTCACATTTAACACAGGTTACACGAGCTAAAACATGTATACACTAACAAAAGTGCTAAATCGATTTTCTTCTAAAGTACTAATACAACTTTTGTGATATTACGAACACAGTATTTACGAACCAATACTATAGAGAAATTGATACTGAATGATGCTATCACAAAGTTGCAATCGTACATGCATAAAAACAACTATTTAGCACTTTTGTTAGAGTATACATGTTTTTTGCTCGTGACTGTATATAAATGTATGACGATGGATTTTTTTTAGTAAATACATACTCACAATTTATAAAAAAACATCCAGATAAACACAAACACTAATTTTTAATTAATTGCTAGCGAATGATTAAGGAAAATTTCCAATTCATCCAAAACTTTTTCGATATGTTGTCGCTCGTCCCTTTCACTAATCAGTTATAACAGCTATCCCTTCAAATATACGAAGGCCAATTCACATGAAATTGAATTCTTCTCATAATCCAGCCTTGATCGACACAAAATTAAAAATCGCATCACACGCAAAGAGCTCAGAAATCGCCATTTTAATTATAAATAACCACTTCGCCCGTCAAACCGATACAAAAAGAATTGGAAGAAATCAAAATTCTAAAGAGTAATATCAAACTTGACTTATAATTGGTTGTTCATCTCTAGAAAACGATGGGCAATACACCCTTAAGTACACATAGCTGCCAACCTAAAATCAACTCTACTAGAAATATAGTAAAGTTTGAATTTGAAAGGTTTAAATGTTGATGTAAGGTTCTCAGGATATATGGATATAATATTTATAAGACACGGCTGTATCAAAACCGAAGAGCCGTCTTCCAGGCCGATGACGTTTGACGTATATTCTGACATCCCCTTTATAAAGTGGTCCAAGTAGAAAAATATAGCGAATTCAAAAAAAATCTAAAAATCGTATTTTGGTTTTTCATAATCGAGGCTGTGATTTTTACCCGTATAAAAATTTATACATTTTCCAACCTTACAGTATTTTCTACTGTTAGTGATTTCTGAAGATGATGACTTAATTAGGTACCATACCCAGGCACAAATCTCAGCACAAAGGATTACATCATATATGAGTGTTAAGAGACTGAGGGGCTCGTAGCTAAGCTGATCGACCGATCTGCAAGGTTAAGCTACGCTTGCCGAGGTCAGTCTGCGGATGGGTGACCATTATTAACACATCGAGACCCCTCCGTGCCTCGGAGAGCACGTAAAGCCGGCAGTCCCGGTTGTCATACGAACACGGCATGGTATAGCGGGCCGTTTTCCGCAACTCCACGTTAATGCGCGTATTTTGCGTACGGGTTTAATGTTTACTCAAACCACCCTAACTCCTCAAGAAACGCCAGCACACTCCTGATGTTGCTGACGATCTCTCGGTGGGTACTTTTGTTTCCGAAGTACGTAGCCCTGTATGTGGCGACCTCAGTACAGTGCAAAAGCACGTGAGCCGCTGTTTCGTCCTCTCCCAGGCAGGCTCTGCATGCTGCTCATTGACACCTAAAACATGCAGATGTTTATTGAAAAACCGATGACCTGTGAGGGCTGCGGTGATTGTCCTCAGTTGTTGCTTAAACAATCGTAGTAATTGCTTAGTGACACGAGAGTTAATTGTGGGAAGTGCTTCCTTAGACTGCCTGCATTTCTCATAATTCGTCCAGTAGCTGTTGTGTCGATTTCTGGTGATGCTGCCAATAGAGCCAATATCTCGTAGCTTGCCCCACAGTCAAAGTATCGCAACTCGATGAGCAAATAAAACATATGAAAGTAGAACTCGTACAGCTTGAATAACTTACAGCCAATATGGAAGATTATTTTACATATAGCAACATTATACATATTGAATGTTCATATCGACTACACTTTACATTCCTTAGGAACTCGTAGAAATTCTGGTACTTAAGCGGTAAATTTATCTGCTGTTTCTAGTTGTCTACTTATCCATAGGCCTGAGGGGCTAGACAAGTTGCAATTTGACATACGAATCGACAAACGAATAGAAAGAAAATGTATTGAAATGACATTAGTGACAGCCCGATTTGTCGAAAGCTTGTGTCATTTTCATACATTTTGTTTCTATCCATTAGTCGATTTGAATGTCAAAATGAAGGAAGAGGGGCTCGTGGCCAAGTTGTAACTACACTGATCACTAACCGATCTGCAAGGTTAAGCTACACTTGCCGCGGTCAGTCTGTGGATGGGTGACCATTCGTAACATATCGAAACCCCTCCGTGCCTCGAGCACGTAAAGCCGTCGGTCCCGGTTGTCATACGAACACCTATGACAGTCGTTAGTGGTAGTCAGAAGCCTAAAAAGCCTGACAACCAGTCTTTCCTTCGAATATCGGTATTGCCTAGAAATCGGGTTGCGGAGGTCTGATGGCAGTCGCTCCGTATAAAATACTGATATTCAGCCGCATCCTGGTTAGACTGGAAGCCGACCCCAACATGGTTGGGAAAAGGCTAGGAGGAAAAGATTCGAATGTCAAAATGCAACTTGTCTATAGGCACTGTATCGTTGTAAGATTAAGTACAGATTTACCTGATGAATTGCCACAGTTTGCTGATACTTGAAGAAAAGTACTCCATTTTAAAAGGCCGGCCAAACTCTTGCGACTCCTCTAGGGGGGTAATTGCTTACTATTAGGCGATCCGTTTGCTCATTTACTTAGGGAGCAAATGAGCAAACGGAACGCTTCGAAAAAATATGTTGATGTTCAATGTAATAGGGGGCGAGCCTATACCATTAATATGTTGTTCTTTTTCTTCGTGTAGATGGTACGATTAAAAAAAAAAAATTGGTGTGCCCAAAACTTCGTAACTTCCACAGCATCGTCAGTGGCAGCGCAGAGGTCGCTTTGATTGCAGGTTGCGGGGCACAGAGGACAGGATAGGAGGTGCACCATTGTTTGCGGCACAGTTCCACAACCACAACCACAGGGTAACTGCAGGGTGTGGTTGTGGTGGTTATTGATATGTTGATATATTAGCTTTCCGCCAGCGGCTTAGCCAGGGGCCTGGGTATTTCTTACAAATTATTCTCTGTTGACGACATATTTGTTTATATTCGACGACGACGTCTGTGGTCTAGTGGTTCGAGTACCGGACTGCTGATCATGAGGTCGTGGGTTCGATTCCCACAGGACACAAACATTTATTGTCATGAACTTAAGTGTTGGTGTTTGTCTGGGTGTTTCTTATGTATTATAAGTATGTATTTACAAAAAAAAAAGTATATAAGTATTATATCCATTGTCTAGTACCCATAGTACAAGCTCTGCTTAGTTTGGGACTAGATGGTTCTGTTTAAAAATGTCCCAGGATATTTATTATTATTTATTATTATTATTTATTCATCTTCTTAAAACAAATCTATCCCACGGGAACCATATATTTTACCGGGATATACCTATGTTGCTATTCCAGACTGTAATGTATCTCTGTACCAAATTTCATCTAGATCCGTTTAGTATTGTTTTTTTTTAATAATCTGGGGCCATTTTACACGGTACCATCTAGTCCCAAACTAAGCAGAGCTTGTACTATGGGTACTAGACAGTGGATATAATACTTACATGCTTTTTTTATGTTCCATCAAAACTTTCACATTTATAATATTATTAGGATTTACATAATATTTGCCCTACTTTACCTTACCGAGAAATGATGATTGACTTTGACTGGTAACCGACCCTAGGTCTTCATATTCAGCACCCGTTTGTGTGACCGTTACACTATATTGTTGTTTTATTTCTGTTACTAATTTTGTTGTTCGCATATCGCGTTCAAAGTTTGGATTTGACAATGGGTTAAGCCCTCAAATTCAAATTTATTTATTTGCTAGAATGTATTTGTACAAAGTATGATCTTAAATTCTAGTGGCCCATACATTCTACCATTAATAAATAAATAAATAAATAAATATCCTGGGACATTTTACACAGCACCATCTAGTCCCAAACTAAGCAGAGCTTGTACTAGACAATGGATATAATACTTATATACTTTTTTTGTAAATACATACTTATAATATATAGGAAACACCCAAACACATTACAATTACTATGGTGTGCAAATAATAATAATATAATAATAATTTATTAAACTTTTACAATAAATGGTGGCAAGAGATCCTTAAATAACTTACAAAATAATGCTTATTATAACAATAAATTGTTTATTTAAAATAAGATGTCAAGGCACAATACAGAAAGTAATAAGTCAGCTTTTCTTAGAATAACATAAGCTTGTTTTAGAATAACATAAATAAATATTTATGTATACAATTTATATTATCAAATTAGTTTGCTTCCTCACGAAATCGAACTTAAAACACTGTCGAAATGTGGGTTAACATCTGCAATACACCTCTGCCAAACCCTTTATGAAGTACAGGCGTGATGGTATGTAGAACACATATTGTACAAAATCCACTGTACTTTTTTACTTTTAATCCGTGTATCGGTAACATGTGACAAAAACACACAAAAAAGGTGTTGAGCGAAAAATAAATGCGGTGTTTTGGACGTATGTCGTTTTACTACCTGACTTTGATCCGATTAATGTTACGAATTTACGGGACAATGATTTTGTGGGTTTCGAGTCTCTTGTCGGTACTTGATGGGTGTGGATTATCGGGAGATCGTCAATACTCATTGTAGAAATAGTACCTGATCGGAGAACCAAATATTTTAGTGTCGGGTAGTTTTATTATTGGTACACTATATACACTAGCCTTTAAGCATGAATGTGGATGGATATAAGGGAAGAGGAAGACCAAAGAAAAGATGGATGGACTGTGTGAGAAGGATATGACCACAAAGGAAGTGAATGACGAAATGACGGCTTATAGAGATGTATGGAAGAAAATGAAATACTACGCCGACCCCAAGTGAATAGGGATAAGGGCAGGAGGATGATGATACACTAGCCTTTGCCCGCGAATTCGTTCCCGTACAAGTTGAATTTTTCCCCCGTTTTTGCAACATTTTTAATTATTACTCCGCTCCTATAAGTCTTAGCGTAATGATATATAGCTTATAGCCTTCCTCGATAAACGGGCTATCGAAAACTAAATGAATTTTTCAAATAGGACCAGTAGTTCCTGAGATTGGCGCGTTCAACCAAACAAACAAACAAACACTTTAGCTTTATAATATTATAGTATAGATTATTAATAAAGAAATATACATTTAATAAACAAGTCCACCGGCGTCCCAGCCCCGGCCGCCAAGACAGTCGACGCCCCAGCTCCGACTGCCAAAGCGGCCAACGCTCCAGCCCCGGCTTCAGCTCAGGATACGGAAACACCAATGGAGACATCCCCCAGGTCGGCCCCTTATGCTTTTTTGGGGTGTGGAAAATCCTCAGGGGAATTTTAAGCCCCCAAAGCATCGAACCCGCAGCCTTACGGTCAACAGCAGCACTTGTAACCACTAAACTATCAGTAAGCTTTATGACATAACTACTTTTTAATTCACTAGTACAAAGCTCAAACCATTTCACATACCAATTTTTTTAGGTTATAAAAAACTGCCTCAGATCCATAACATTATAAAGGAAATTAATCAATAACCCGCAAACCAGTAATTAACCATGGATTCTGAGCTCAGCTTAATGTTGATTGATGATTTAATAATAAGAGATGCCACGCATATAAATATCGGTTTGTCTGTCCATCTGTCAGCTGTCAGTTGCGTGTCAATTTTGTAGAATAATTTCGAGATTTTTTTTTTTTTTTAAAGATTGCATAATGACTCACTGGAGTTTTGGATGTCTGTCAAGAAATAAATAATAAATAAATATTCCGGGACATTTTACACAGCACCATCTAGTCCCAAACTAAGCAGAGCTTGTAATATGGGAACTAGACAATGGATATAATACTTTTATTTATTTATTTACTAAGGTAGGAAAACCAACAGCTACAAACTGTATCATAAAGAAATAGATTAAGTATTAGGAAGCCAATTACAGGTTTTCACGGGTAGTAATGGCGATTACTACTGAAATTCAATGAACACTCAATAGCAGACCCTTATGACGATTATTTAAAAATACAATACAGACACCTATTAAAAAACTTAAGGTTCAACATCGCTCTCATCCTTGAGCCATTTGTTACAAACGGATCAAGTGAGAATTTTTTGCATATTTTATTAAAATCACTTATACTCACTTACACTTTTTTTTTATTTTTTTTATTAGCCATTGCTGTCCAACTGCTGGGCAAAGGCCTCCCCCAGGTCTTTCCATGCACTCTTATCTCGTGCCGCCTCAAACCAATCCTCGCGGTATGCGTCTAGATCGTCCCGCCACCTTTTTCACCACTTACACTTATATACTTTTTTTTGTCAATGACTTCATGTTACAAACCATCACGCCTGTATTCCCCGATGGGATAGGCAGAGGATTCTAATACGCACCCACAGTTCGCCGATATGGGGGGTGAGCAAAACTTTTCTCGACCTGGGAATCGAATTAGGACCTTTATCATAGCAGTCGCGCAGACGATGTGATAGAGTTAAAATTTTGTTTTAATTATAGTTAACATTAATCGTGGTTTAATGATTAAAGTGCAACTCACCTTTAGTGTCAACAACAACAACATTATCATAATAATAAACAATATGAGACTAGAGGTCCTAAGATCGATTTCCAGGTCGATCAAAATGTTGTTGGGTGTTTTTCTGTGACATTCCCAGTAGTAGCTCAATGTCTGGATTTGTGCCCGGTTGATGGCAATATGCTCGCCCCCTTTTACATGGAATCTAAACATATGACGAACTGTGTATGTACAATACAGCCGTAGCGTATACCTGCTTACATATTGTTATTGACTTTGCAAACTCAACTCAATGACTTTCAGAACAGAACACATTATTTACAAATCATACAATAACAAAAACAGTCTAAGTTTAATTAATAAGAAACAATAGCATCTAACAGACGAAACAAAATCGAAAACAAGTAAAATAATATCAGAGTAGGGCTGTCAAACGCGGGCCGGCGGGCGGGGCCGATGCAGTATGATTGACAACCCTTGACAGCGGTTAAACACAGGTCGAATCGCGAAAGGTGGTTTTTTTATTCCTTTTTTAAAAATGTATCAGGGGTGTGCTGAGGTTTTTTTGTGTTGAGTGTTCCGTACTTGGTGATTGATTTTGTAAGTGCTTGAAAATTTATATTTATGCGTTTTATGTTGTGCTTGTGTGTTACTGATTGACTAATAAGGTATAGCATATAGCCTTTAATGATGTGTGTTAACTATTGACAAATAAGTTAAAGTATCGATATCGATATTTTTATTAATTACTTGAGTATTATTTGTCAAAAAATTATATAGTTATAACCTATCTGAAGAAAATCTTTTCATTCACGGGTCAGACTTCCATCGATTAAACTAGACATAAGGCCTATAACGAATCACGTAAGAGATTATTATCAATCAATAATAATAATAATTATAGTTTAAATTTGCTCAAGTTTGTCTTGCAGTCTTACCATTGTTTTTATCCTACTATTGGGATATGAGGGCTGATTGTCCTTAATACAGGCTACCTCGTAACCTAGCTAGGGCATCCGATCTAAATATCTATTGTTACTAATTAAATTTGAACTACTTCTAAATTGTTTATCTTAATTTGTAACAGACTGTACCAATAGTGAATTATAAATAAATAAATTAAAAAAAAAATACCTTTTAAAGCACCAAGCATTTATTAGAATCACTGTTGGCAAAATAAATTATATAGAAAAAATATTTCAATCAATGTATCTACTGTATTTTAAGTGAAATAAATGTACCCGATTTAATTTAATTATCGCCCCCCAATATATGGGGGTTAAATATTGCGTCGAAATGTGGGTGTACATCTGTCTAACCCTTCGGAGAATACAGGCGTGATGGTATGTTCTGTTCATTTAAATTATAAACCACTTTTACAAGGTGGAAGGGACATCGACGCACAACCATCGTGACAAGGTCTCACTCAAGGTTAAAAATAAAAAGACGCGATTATAACGCTCCGCTGTGAATGTGATTGCGCGCGCGATCCGAAACAAATCAAATACTGTTTTTTTTTTATTATAAATCTAATTTGGGTAGATAGAAATAATGATTTTTTACACGTAAAAAAACCTGCAGAAAAAATTGAAAAATTTATAAAAAAGTTACGGAAAATTTCAACGCAAAGGGGTCCAGAATCATGTACTGAACTCTTGGTATTCGGATGTGCTTCGAAGTCTTTTCCACCTTGTAAATTCTAATGTTGAATAATCTGTCGCAAGTGAAGCAGTTGTCGCAAGTGAAAAGTTGCAATTTTCAACCACCAAATTAATTAGTTTTCTTCCCGTCACTGCGGACCCCTAAACTCTCGTCTCACATACTTCAACATCAAGCTCGATACGTACCCAGCTGGATATGTTACGCTTTATAATTTTATAACAAAATAACAACACAATATTCGACTTTTTTCCGATCTTTGATGAGCACGGATTAACACACGTTGAAAAAATGCCGGACAGATGCGGGGGAACTTGAGATCCGTACTATATTAGATGCTTTTTGGGTGTTTAGATGCGCCTGTCAATGATAATTGTGTGAAAATATTTAGCTAGAGTTTGTAATTTTATAATAACAAATAATAAAACTGAAAATAGAACTGTTTGACCTGGTACCATGTTTACGGTTCTCCCACCGCACTACTCGACACCGCAGTAGAGTCCACCCGTATTACCTGGAACCGATCTCGTCCAGCACAGTCCGCTTCCAAAGATCATTCCCACCTCGTACTATCAGGCTATAGAATGAACTACGTGCTGTAGTGGTTTCCGTGCGCTCATGCAATCATGTTGTTCTTCAAACGCTTCTATTGCCTTCTTTATTTATTCTTCTAGTAGTATTATTCTCCTAGCCTTTTCCCAACTATGTTGGGGTCGGCTTCCAGTCTAACCAGATGCGGCTGAATATCAGTATTTTACACGAAGCGACTGCCATCAGACCTCCGCAACCCAATTTCTGGGCAATACCGATATTCGAAGGATAGACTGGTTGTCAGGCTTTTTGGGCTTCTGACTAACACTAACAATTGTCATAGGTGTTCGTATGACAACCGGGACCGACGGCTTTACGTGCTCTCCGAGGCACGGAGGGGTCTCGATGTGTTAAGAATGGTTCTATTACAATGCTTGTAAAAGGCCGCTAAGTCATAGTACACTAAGAAAAAATGTAACACCAATTTATATACATTTGCAATAAATCTTTTTAATTTGAATTTAAGTCAAATCTTTCCTCTGTATTATATTAGTATAGATATCTAAGAGAACGTTTTTACATTCACAACAAAAATGGCATAACATCTAACATAAAAATCGATCCAACATCAACTATGTAACATTCAAATCGAGACAATATAGAGAAAGACATAAAACAAAAGTGGCTCACTCGCAATACCAAATGATATTCCTTGAAATGTTTCCGACTGCTTTTAGTGGCGACGACATGAATATCGTATTGATGTCGTGACACAGCCATGACGTCAACAATAACTGTCATTGAAAATAAGTTCATACTACTTAAAAAACTTTCTGTGATAAAAAAATATAAAACTGCATATCAGATGTTATGATTGTGCAGAATTGTTTATATAATGTTAAAATGTTTTAATATATTTTGAAGTAGACACTACATTGTGGCATGTCTGTGAAGTGCATTTCTTTGAGGCCTGTAGTCAGGTACGACTACGTTACGACATGAATTCAATAGAATGGTTGGATAAGGAGGCTGTTTCATTCAATTCAAGTCAAAGACAGCTTTTCACAGTTTTCTTATCCTAGTACATCCTAAGTAGGTACCACAATCTTGCAAGTTTTGTTTCCCTAGAATACAATATTATGATATTGAATCCTAATATTATTACAATCTAGCCAACTTAGGCTAATAAGTCATTTTAGTTTGACTTAGATTTATAAAATAATATTACTAAGAATTCGTCCAATCTTGCAAATGACGGCAGTTAATTTAGTTAAATTGGTGGCCTGATATTCATGTTTTAAATGTTCTTTTTTTTTTCAAATAAAATTCTTTAAAATTTCAAATCGAATTCAAATCGTTTATCGGATCGTGACGTATAAAAACCTCTCCGCAATTTTTGATATTAAAATTTTCAATAATACCTAATGGATGTCTTCGTAGGATCGAGTCGAGAGCTCTCCATATCGGAGGGTGGCCACAATACTCGTATTTTTTAATACAGCCCTTTGTATTCAATGCTTTGTCTTATTACGACAAGTATTTGATGTCACCCTATTCTTGTAGTGTCATAATTATGTCATTCTTGGGAGATGGGTTGCATTTATCACTTGAGTTTAATTGATTCTGATACTTTATGGTTCGGATCGTTCTGCTGTACCTCCACACTTCGACGATATGTTAACGTTTTATGTCATAGGAGGTAAGCATATTACCAAGTCAACCAGGCAGAAATTCAAACACCGAGCTGCTAGAGGGAATTTCATAGAAAACCCAGTAACTACCGGACCTGGGAATCAAATGCACCACTTTAGCGTAACAGTTGTGCTTAGGACTAGAAGACTAACGAGGCAGTCCCAACATAGATAGGAATAAAAGCCAGTAAGATGGTTACGAGTTATCTGTTTAGAATTTACCAACATGACTCTGTTTGGGGTCAATTTCCTTGGCATTTTTTTGGATGCGGAAAATCCTTTAGTTTGCCACATGGCCCAAGTTTCATTCTAGAGAAAACTGATATTCAAATAATCCTTATAATCCTTTGATTTCTGTTAATCTGTGACAATAGTTCTGAGTATTACCATCATCAACTCATTTTTACTGTCCCACTGTTGGGCGTGGAATAAGCGGGGTGGGTTAGTCTTCCACGCTAGCCTACTGCGGATTTACTTAACATATAAGTCAGATAAAAGTATAAGTTCAAAGTATACTGGATATACAATTTCAGTATAAAAATTAAATAATCAACCCATATACTGTCCCACTGCTGGGTACGGGTCTCCTCTCAGTATGTGAAGGATTAGGCTATAGTCCACCACGCTGGCCTAATGCGTGTTGACAGACTTCACATGCCGTTGAGAAAATCTCTCAGGCATGCAGGTTTCCTCACGATGTTTTCCTTTACCGTTAAAGCGAGTGATAATTACGCACATGATTTCGAAAAGTCAGGTGCGTGCCTTGGATTCGAACTCGAGACCTTTGACTTGGCAGTCCAGTGATCACACCCCTAGGCTATTACTGATTTTCAGTATGTGCTCATATAAATCCATCCCCAATTTCCAAGTTACAGCCAAATAAAACAGAAATAAACGAAACACGGTCCTATAACTCTATTATTAAAAAATAAAACGGACTTAAAGATGCGATCACCGAAACCAATATGTGTGTGCCATAAACAAATTCGCGGCAAAACTTCCTAACCCCTCGAATGCTGTCCATAAAAATACATACCCAACAAGCCAAGAACGACCGACCGTAATAAAGAAACGCGATAAACCGTGCAAAAAAATTGCCGACATGAATTCATTGGTATGACATTCGGGGTTCCAACGAATGGTCACGGTTATAGCTCAGAAAAATATCCTCTAGACATATTTCCTCCTTATAGTTTTATGGGATCGGCCCCCATCTTTTATTGGTCGTCGGGAATCTTGTCAATCCTATTAAGTTGGTCGTTTTTGCCCGCCACCGCTTTTTAGGGTTATGACGTATATTGAAAGTTGGAATTGTTAATTTGTGGCGTTTGATGGCATTGGGGGGTTTGATTAAACATTCCTTTTTTGAATGATTCAATAAAAAAGTAATGGAAATTATGATCGATTGCTTATCTTGACTAGCATGTCGCGGCTGCTGTGAAAACGCAGGATGTTATGAAAAAACCAGCATAGAAAGTCGTGCATTCTACGAGTATAATATTTTATATAGATATATCTGTTTGTCGCCATTTCACATCTAAATCGCTGAACCATATTAGATGCCTGTATTAACACACACTATAATACGGGTATGGTTAGGCAAAGGTCCTATGTAATAGGGAGCAATCTTATTGCCAATATCCGGACAAGAATTCAAACTTTGATAAGCTATTGATTTCTGACACTTACGCGAATACTAGACATTGAAATAAAACTACTTTTTACGGATTTTATTGCGTTATATTGATATTATTTTAATCCCGACGTTTCGGACCCTTTAATAAGCTACTGAAAATTTCGGTAGAAAAACTCAGTAAGCACTTGCTCGGTTTTTTATAAATGTTACCAAACTATTTATAAAAATTAATGAACAAATATTTTCGAGACATTTTACACAACACCATCTAGTCCCAAAGTATGAATATTATATATGAATATACTTTTTTTGTTTGTAAATAAGTACTTATTTGATACTTATTTTACATTAAAGAACCACTTCATTTCTACTTGAAACAAACCCCAAAACACAAAACAAAACAATTACTCATAGACAACATATCAACAATAATCCTACAAAATCCGAACACAGCTCAAAACACCTACCAATAACCGAGCCATAACCGAGCCATAGCCGAGCTCAATCAAAGGGTTCGTACAGACAGGCAGACAAATGGAATTGTCGCAATACGCACGCGACCGACGGCAATTAGTAGCATGCTCACTAGTTTCGATATGAAATACAGCCGCCCGAATCAGCTAAGACATATAGATTAGGCTGGATACACACAGACGATTTGTTCAGGTGGGTATGTTTAATTGTTTTGTTTGAACCATTTTTAACCACTAAAGTGTCGTCGGTAAGGAAAAGCTTGAGCCTTAACTTCATTGGTCATTAAGACCATTTGTTTAATTATTAGTCTGTTAATCATAATATAAGAATATAACCGCAGTATTGTTTTGTGCGTTACCATTCTTTTTTCTTACAGTATTTGTGTTCAGACCAATAACATGCATTATTAGTAGGTACCGAGACTGTTCACACTCTTCTTTTATTATGGTATCTGTATGTGAAAACTTTTAATTGGCTGTCTGGTTACTAAAATGATCACTGTTATGTTAAAATAGCTGTAAGTTTTCCATAAATTAAATAAATAAATAAATTAAATAACTTAAAAATTAAAATTAAAATTGAATTTGTTTGGATTTTTTTTTAACTTATCGCTTATCCTGCCTCGGTAGACTTAGTGATTGTCAGCGTGCGAATTACGCTAGAGGACCACGTACAATGTACCAATTCTGGAACTAAGTGCGGACTAAACCCAGTCACAGAAGTGGGTTTGGTTTCACAGTGATAGTGTTGTGTACGCTAGAGGTCCTAGTTTCGATTTCCGGGTAAAATAAAATGTTGTTGGATTTTTCTGTGAAATATCCAGTAAGCGAAGGTGCTACAACTAATGTACCTACACCCGCAGTTTGCTAGTATGTTTAGGTCCCATGTAATACCAGGCACAAATCCAGACTCCGAGCTGCTACTGGGAATTTGACAGAAAAACCCAAAAACACTGCTCGACCCGGGAATCGAATCCAGAACCTCTGCGTAGCAGTCGCGTTTGGGAACACTAGACAACGAGGCAGTCGTTCATATTAGCTGAGCTGTTGAGGCAGATTCAAATCTTAAATAGTAAACATAACTTCGGCCTTCTTATAAGAGTTCTGCTTTCCCTAGAAAACGAATCAAAGTCCTTCTGCTCACGAATAATAATAATAATAATAAATACTTGGGGACATTTTTACACAGCACCATCTAGTCCCAAACTAAGCAGAGCTTGTACTATGGGTACTAGACAATGGATATAATACTTATATACTTTTTTTTTGTAAATACATACTTATTATACATATTACATAGGAAACACCCAGACAAACACAAATACTTATATTCCTCATCACATAAATATTTGTGTCTTGTGGGAATCGAACCCACGACGTCATGATCAGCAGTCCGGTACTCGAACCACTAGACCACAGACGTCGTCGAATACTAGAACAATTTGAAAAGTTGTGAAAAATAATAAGATTTCAATTCAACCGTGTGTCAGACAATAGTTACCACCCTTTAACATATGCCAAATCCATGGTTCGACCGTTTTGCATTCGACTGCCTACTCCCTTTTAGATGACGTCAATATGCAACCTTCACCATCCCACAAAACGTCATAAATCCATTACAAACTGTGATGAAAATTGTACCATAACGAACAGGATATAAGATAGAAATTCATTTGTGGAGTGGATATCCATAATCTATTCGGTGATACCATCGCAGATTCAATGTCAGGCTGTACAGCAATGAAATATAGTTTCGCCTTCATTGAACTCGTGATAAATTGATATCGCCCGGGACGGTTATTGAATAACAAGCGCGGCTTGTTGATGACGACGCGCGTCATTTGTGGCGCTTTGTCGTGTAGTGTGTGCACAGCCTTATTATGTTTGTCGGACTGATTATCTCGTGTACTTACAGCTTTATTTATCTTTGTCACGATATGATTTGCAGCAAATTGCAGAAGAAAATATGAATTTGTGTAGATAGAGAGTTATAGAGGATACAGGGTTATCGCAAATGTCGATATTTTGAGACAAAATATTATAAATGCGGCTCAGGAAATATGGCGGTGCCTTCGAACTTCTGTCGTAAAAATAATTTAAGAAAAATAATGAGAATTTTTGTTAGAAATTCCGTATTTTAGCTATTTTTGTCTGAAACAAAAATTCTGCCCTCTGCGACCTTAACTGTTATTTGGTCAATGTTATGCCTATTTAATAGAAAGTGTTAGACCTGTTTGTATATCTAATGAGACATAGAAGTTTTTAAAAGTATTTGCAGAATAAGTTCCATATTTTTTTTTCAAAAACTGCTTTGAAATTAAAAAACACTGAGTGATTCTTTAATTCTAACCGTTGCTTGTCGCTGTTTTAAGCTGTTAGTAGTAGGTTCAGTTTTTGTTGATCATTTTTATTAATTGGGATGTCTTCTAACTAGGTCCATAATAAAAACGGACACTAGGACCTCTAATGCCGAAAAATCATTTTTTCAAATAAATATTTAAAATTCAATATCTCCGTATTGGTTAAGTTTCGGACACCATATCTGAGACACAAATCCATCAGAAATGTCCTGAATAATAACGTCCTTTAATATTCAGTAGGTACGACTTTCCCTGTAACCCTGTATAGTATTGAAAAGTATTAGATTATGTAAATATTTTCTATATTGTTTAATAAATACAATACCTACTTTGTCAAGAAGCTGTTACTACTATTATAATTCCTTTCGTAGAAAAAAATATTCCATCCAATTCTATCAAATAATTGTATCTACATTTAATATTTTTAGTTTATTGATATTTCCACAGTCATCTGTGCTTGAAAATGACCGTAAGTAGTTCGGTACGCGAATTGTCGCGTCTTATGGAAAGATCAAGAGAGTGATATTTTTCTTTCATAATTAAGTTCAAAACTACACATACCATCACGCCTTATTCCCCAAAGAGGTAAGTACTGATAAACACTCACAGTTTACCAGTGTGTTTAGGTTTCATGTAATAGGGGGTAACCTTATATTCCTACTAATTTAGCGCAAATCCAGACTAGGTACTCAAAATTTTATTAAAAAAAACCATAAAACTTTGTTGGGTACTGCTAGGTACTCAGAAATTTATAAAAAAAAAACATAAAACTTTGCTTGACCTGGGAATTGAACCCACTTAGGACCACTAGACAAACAAGGCAACACCTGATTAACACTTAAAATTTACATAAACATTTTGTTAAAGTACACACATACATTTTCTCACACTATACCAAACCACCACTAAATCCAAAACATATCTAGGTCATCAATCAAAATCCTATCCATGCAAATTGGGCCCCACATCACAAAGTAAAGCGGTACCCATTAGGCTCAGAAGAGCGTATAATTCGCAGCTATCTTCAATCTTGCACACCGCACGGCAGTAACAAACAACTCGTACGCCGGACATTAGCCAGAAAGCTACACTTGTGACATCTAAATTTCGGCTAGCCACACGGTATGGGGTGTGCAACTAGCCTAACGTTAGAAGAGGCAATTCGAATTTCGAATTTGTATTTTAGAATTAAGAACAGTTAAAATGGTATTCAAAATAGCATTCTGATTTTGAAATAAGAATAAATAACTACTTATCCTATAATAAATCAGTATCCTATTTGATATTATGTTAGAAAATGGAATTTGAATTTAGAATTTGAATTAACAACTAGCCTAACGTTAGAAGAGGCAATTAGAATTTGGAATTTAAATTAAGAAGAATAGAATCTGTACGAAAATAAAAATAAATACGATAAAATTCGATAGTTTTATCGTACCTCTATGACAAGGTGACTTCGAAATTTAACGAACAATAAATTTTAAAATCTAATCGAGCGGGCCCCCAGATATATAAATTAATCATACCAGTAAAAACAGCTGGTACAAACTTACAAATAAGTTCCATGATAAGAAATGTGTACAAAATCTTGACGATTTACATTATAATTATTTTAACGATAAGATAGACCATTTTATCTTCAAATCTGTCAATTACAAAGCATTTGATAAAAAATTTTTATAAAATTCTATATATTTTAACGTCGTCGCCGTAAATAGACGGCTCTTTGCACGGACTTTACGTTGTTCAAAATAGCATTTTGATTTTGAAAAAGGAATAACAAACAAACCTCATTCAAATTTGATCATCTTTTGAATGGAGTCAAATTTATTTCTAGTGTTTTTTTCCACTAACAAACAATTGTGCGTAACATTAAAGTGGTCGGTCGCTATGCTTTTTAAATAATAATAATAAAATCATTTATTTTCAGATATTTAAAGGGTTAAAAGATCTATTTACATAAATAAATGTATAATTTACTTAGCAATGGTTACTCTAAACGTTTACTAGTTCGTTGTGAGCGCGTCCGCAGCGGCGTGGCGTCGGCCTGTGAGACTACAAAACATATCGGCGGTGCCCGCTGTCCAGATAACTGCGCGTCGCGATCTGTGCTCACTGGATTCCTAGTTCCTACCTCTGTAAGCACTAGTAATAGAACAACAGTACATACCTACATGTAACTGTATTTTTAACCCCCGACGCAAAAACGACGGGATGTTATAAGTTTGACGTGTCTGTGTGTGTGTGTGTGTCGGATGAACCGATTTTGACTTTGTTTTTTTATTTGAAAGGTGAATAAGTCGGGAGTATTCTTAGCTATGTTTGATGAAAATCGGTCCAAGATGGCCGCCGTCACAAAATACCGAATTACATATTTTTTCACAACTCCCTCAATATGGGTATCAAATGAAAGGGCTTAACTAGGATAATACTATACACTATGATAAATTTCAAATCCAAGATGGCCGCCACCACAAAATGGAAAATTTTACATTTCGTGTCGGGGGTTTTCTAAATTTTTAATTTAGGTTAGGTTATGAACTATATTTTTCCCAACAGTAGCAGTGTAGTAATAGAGTAGTTAACGAAAAATCTTACTATTCGTTAACGATAACCAGCCTACAAGTTTCACGACACCTTAACTTTACTATCCGTCAGAAACGAACTCATGCTATCGTTATTCATACAAGTCAAAGAGAGGCAGGGCACAGTCATTTATGGCTCAAATCTGGAGCAGCCCATCTGGGGAAGTACCTCCACCTTACAGAAAACTGCAGCCAAATAACACACTTTATTGTGTGTTGTGTTCCTGCAGTGAGTAAGGTCGCCAGAGCTCCTTCTAAGGATGCGCTGCGCTGGCAGTAAGAGGAATATTCCCTCAAACTGTCGGCGCAGTGAATCCTCCATAAACCTCTAAGAGGTTTTTCGGGTCGGCATCGCGCGAGTGAAACCCCCTGGTGTTGCAAGCGTCCATAAGCAACGGAAACCGCTTACTTAAATTAGTAGATATACCTCTGACGAGCTCTTCGAGAAATACAGGCGAGATGGTATGTACTCGTGATCACAACATACCTTTACCTACATACTACCCAATAATAACACAAGATTATTATTAGACATGAATTATAGTAGTAATTAGACACGACAGTTAGGAAACGGAGTCGCGCGACAAAGCGCAGGACGCGGCGGACACTCAGTCACGTAAATCAATCAACGGTCTTGAATGGAGCCTGCCATGTGATATGTGTATCTATATACTAAATACACGTGTGAGAAAGTATCTCGCGTCAAACATTGTTAATAAGGCGTGACGTAGTGTATCGGGTCGTTTTTCTTCCTACAACATGGTTAAGTCAAGCCGATAGACAGGTCATGCTCGTGAACGAGTGCTGTCTGTCGGGGCTCAGGCTGCAATTACATATCAAGCTGCATCTTCCTCATTACTATTCACAACAATTGTTACTGTTACCATATTAAAAAAAAAGACTATCTATTGAGTTTTTTGTCGGCTCTTCTCCGTAAGACCCACTTTTTTTGGAACCGTGTAACTAGTTTGACCGTAAAAAGTACCTATTTATATGGTCTACTTGAAAAATTAGCATTTGAAATTGAATTTAAAAAAAATTGATAGCCTCTATCTTGGGTCACCAAGTCAAACAGTTATCGGGCTTCATGTTTATCCTAACATCTGTATAACAGATGAACGCAATAAAGAACTTGAACTTGAGTTTCTATGAAATTCTTAGGTTAATATTCAGGGTATATATATCATGGGTAGAACTTATAAAACATATTGGTAAACTGTAGATGTTATTTAGTACATCTCTGCCTAACCCTTTGGGGAATACAGGCGTGATATTATATGTTATGTCTTAGCCTCATTGTCTAATGTAAACAGTAATTAAGTAAGCTGGCAACACAATAGATGTTCGATGCTGATGGCTTATTGATTGTGTTCAACGGATGTATTCTGCATGATTTATTACCACAATGCTCGTATTATGCTACTGATTGTCAAATGGATTTAATCATTAGAGAGTTGCTGATATTATGTAGCTGTCGGATAAATCGGTCGGATGGTGAAAAGCTCAAATTAAATTAAATTATTTCAATTAGACCATATACTAGGTACTTTTGTAAAAGTGAAACTAGTTTCACGGTTCTGAAAAGTAGGACTTATGTAGAAGAGCTTCAAGAAACTCCATATAGGAACTTTAAAAAAATATTCAATTAGTAACAGTTACAATTGGGGATAGTGCAGTTTGATGTGTAAAATGTAAGAGAATTAAGATAAAAAATTAAAAATTTGGAAAACCCCCGACACGAATTGTAATTTGCCATTTTGTGGTGGCGGCCATCTTGGATTTGAAATTTATTATAGTGTATAGTATTCTTCTAGCTAAGCCCTTTCATTTGATACCCATATTGAGACAGTTGTGAAAAAATATGTAATTCGCTACTTGTTTGTGGCAGCGGCCATCTTTGACCGATTTTCATCAAACATAGCTAAGAACACTCTCGACTAATTCACCTTTCAAATAGAAAATCAAAATCAGAATCGGTTCATCCGTTCGGGAGCTACGATACCACAGACAGACACACATACACACACACACAGACACGTCAAACTTATAACACCCCGACGTTTTTGCGTCGGGGGTTCAACAGATATTTACAGCCTCGGAAGTAGGATGCCCGGTCCGACAAAAAATTTAACGTTACAAAATATACAGTTAGAAGATAAATATTTAATGGCAATAAGCTCCATGGAACCTAAATATACTGGCGAACAGTGGGCGTATATTAGTGTACAGGAGTGATGATAATGAGAGGAGATGAGGAGGAGGAGAATGTTTAGGTGGATATAAGAGAGATAGGGTACAGCAATTTATCGCTCAAATCTGGAGCAACCCGTCTGGGGAAGTACCTCCACCTTACAGAGAACTGCAACCTAATAACACACTTTATTGTGTGCAGTGTAAGGTTGCCAGAACTCCTTTTAAGGATGCGCAGTGCTGGCAGCAAGAGGAGCGTTCCCTTAAATTGTCGGCGAAGTAAATCCTCCTTAAACTTCTCAGATAATTTTGCAGGGTCGGCAGCGCGTGTGACGCTTCGGTGTTGTAAACGTCCATAGGCTGCGGTAACCGTTTACCATCGAACGGGCTGTATGGTTGTTTGCCTTGCCACCCTTGTGGTAAAAAAAGTGACAAAAAAGGTTAGGCAGAGATACCTACCAATCTATACTATTGTGTATCCACAGTGCACCGGTATGTTTAGTTTCTATGTAATGGAACGAGCCTATTGCCAATAACCGGGTATAAACAAACTGAGCTGCTAATGAGAACTTCATAGAAAAACCCAAAAACACTGACGCTACTTGGGGAATCGACCTCAAGTTCAACGAAACATACTGACAAATTATCACTAATACCTAAAATTATCATGGCACGAGCACGGGTGCCCTCTCAGTATGAGAGGGATTAGGCCATAGTCCACCACGGTAGCCTAATGCGGATTGGGTTCACATGCCGACGAGAAAATCTCTCAAAGCATGCAGGTTTCCTCACGATGTTTTCCTTCACCGTTAAAGCGAGCCAGTTACGCACATGATTTCGAAAAGTTAAAGGTGTCTTGGATTCTAACTCGACCTTTGACTTGGCAGTCCAGTGGTTACCCTAGGCTATCACTGCTAAAACTATACTAATTAGAAAACACAGCTACACAACTACGATTGCAGGACGCTAACGCAAATCCGTCATGCGATTATCCGACGTTTGTAAGCCAGACAAGTAGACACGGAACAGATTTATAGTAGTCGTAAATCACTATTTCAATATTAGAGACGCGTGCGACACGATTGTGTCGCGACGGTCTTATTAGTCGTGTGTCGCCCGTGTGTAATCAACCTTAATGTAATTGATGCGGGGATGCTGTAAAGGATGTGATGATTGTAATTAATGTTAGGTTTAGTTAATGATATTGTGGTGTTGGGTAATTAAATGTGTCCAGGTAATAATAGGTTGATAATTCATACTGACTGACTGTTGGTCCTAAGCGTCGACTGCTACGGTAGAGATCCTGAGGTCCGGTCGAGATCCCCGGGTCGAACAGTGTTGTTGGGGTTTCTGTGAAATCCCAGTAACAGCTCGGAGTCTGGATTTGTGCCCGGTTGATGGCGTAGGCTCGCCACCTATTATCATCATCATCATCCTCCTGCCGTTATCCCTATTCACTTGGGGTCGGCGCAGTGTGTCTTTTTCTTCCATACATCTCTATTAACCGTCATCTCATCATTCACTTCCTTTGTGGTCATTTCCTTTCTCACACAGTCCATCCATCTTTTCTTTGGTCTTCCTCTTCCCTTATATCCATCCACATTCATGCTTAAAACCTTATATGGGACTTAAACATACCGACGAAATTTGGGTGTACTCGTACATTAGTACGCCTCTGCCTACCCTTTCGGTGTGGCGTGGTAGGCGTGATGGTATGTTTATGTTAATAATTCATCGTTGAACTGTGATTGCTGCGGTCAGATTTTGGATGGGTTTACATTCTCATAGGCTTCATAAGAAAGCTCAAGGTCACTCGGCTATAGAGCGAGCTATGCTTGTTTCTCTACGTGACCAAATCTGAATGAGGAGATCCGTAGAAGAACCAAAGTGACCGACATAGCCGAAATGATTAGAAAGCTGAAGTGGCAGTGGGTGGGGCACATAGCTCGTAGAACTGATGGCCGCTGGGGCAGAAAGGTTCTCGAGTGGAGACCATGCACCGGAAAGCGCAGCGTGGGACGGCCTCCAACGAGATGGACCGACGACGGGGTAAAGGTCGCTGGGAGTCGTTGGATACGGGTGGCGTGCGATCGGTCCCGGTGGAAGTATGGGGGAGGCCTTTGTTCAACGGTGGACCTCTTTCGTGATATGATGATGATACTATATATATTCTCATCACAAAGACTCTTTCGTACCGTTGTTTCCATTTAAACGACATCTGTGGTCTAGTGGTTCACGTGTCGGATTGTCTATCTGTCTGTCAATCTCTTCAACATCATTATCAACCCAGATATTGTCCCACTGCTGGGCACTGAGTGGTTGAGCTATAGTCCACCACGTTGGCTTAGTACATGTTGGCAAACTTTACATGCCCAAGTTTGATTCAGAATAGAGCACGAAATCTTAGCTTGTAATCAACTAAATATCGTGGTGATTAGATAATTATGATTGTCACAATTTACCTCTTGATACAAAACAAGGTTGCCTCTGACTCTAAGCTTTAAATAGGAGAAGAAATCCTATATTCCAGCCATTATAACTTGATCTTAACTAGCATTAAAGTCTCAAGAGTTCGTGTCCCAATCAATAGCACAGCATTTGGAGGTGCCAGTAACAGTCCCTCCATGTGAAGCTTGCTGCATATTTCAGACTTTACTGCAGAAGTATGGAGAGGGACTTTTGAATTTTGGGACCTAGTTTATACAAATTGAAAGACAGGTGCGAACAAGATCAGAAAACCTATTTACTCTTTTCTTGAAGAACCCTATGCTGTAGTCTTAAAGGAGGTTTGATTCCAGCCAGAATTTAAGAGTTTTGCCTATCAACATTTTCGAGCGTATGGCTCCCGTGGGTTGCAGCTGAAAACCAGTGTCAGCTGGTAGTCCCTATCACTGTTGACATTATGCTGAGCTGTGGCCCTTTTGAAATAATTACTAGGTACCTCTCTGCGTATTTGTCCTGTCTCTCAAGATACAGGTTTACCTAGTTTGAGAGACAGGGTTTTCCTTTTGTGCACAGATTTTAGTTCCTTGATTTGTATTGCATTGTGTTACCACCATATAGCTTAAATTGTCATAATATGAAACATGTTTAATCTGTGATTTTATGAAATAAAGTTATTATTATTATTTTTATTGTTAGTTTTAGGTAAATATAAGGTTATTATAAGGTACCTTCTCATTTTTGTGACAAAAAATACATTTTCTTTCTTCTTTCTTTCTTATCAATGGTTATAAAGTACCAATAAGGAACTCAATGCAATCGCCCCTCTTCTTTAACCTCTGCCATCTTTTGTTTTGATATCAAGATTTTTCCTTCACTCACAAACCATGCATTTTTTCCCATAATCGACCTAAACATGGCGAACACTATGGGTCTACATTTGTACACCTCTTGCCTAACCCCGCAGGTAATACAAGCGTGATGCTATGGTATAACGCTGAGATATCTCTCTTGTATTTGATATTTCCTGTAAAGCCACATTCCAATTTATTCGAGAAAGACCGCGTAAAACTTCGACAAAAATACATATACAAATTGCTGGATTTGTCCTACTGAATCCAATAAAGCCGAACCTTACACGTATATCTCTATAGAAATTTTCCCAATTAATCAATCCCATATTCCATATTAGCCTAGCAGTTAGCACAAACCGCACTATTTATATCACAGCCACGCGCGCCCTGACCAATCACCGAGCTACGATAGGCGCCCGTTTGAATTTCGAATTGCTACACACACATACTTAGAAGTGCCGTTGCGAAAGTGCCAATTTTAAATTTGACAACCTTCTCGTCTTCAAAATAAGGTCGAGAATACGTTGGTTTTTAAGTTTATGGAGTGTATGGCATGTTTGGAAGTGTGTATTGCCTTTGATTTATGCATTTGTTCGATGAATTATTCTCGGTTGTGTGTCGTCGGTTCGCACTCTGCGATAACTTAGTTTAGGTTAGTGTCTGAATGTTGGTATGTCGGTTTGTCATTTGAATTTGAACCTTTAGACTGTCTCGGTTCCGGAAAAATTGGAAAATCATTGACTGTATGTAGGTACCTAACGTGGATATAGTTTAAATTCGGGTTATGCCAAGTTAAAAAACTGCAAAAAATCGCAAATAAAAATACTGTGAGAAACTGCCTTGGTAACCTAGTGGTTATGTGCGACTACTACGCTCTAGGTTTTAGGTTCGATTCCCAGGTCGAGCAGTATTATTAAGTTTTATATGAAATTCTCAGTAACAGCTGTTCATGGTAATACGCTCGCTCTAAATTACATGGGAAGGTTGAAGGGCGTTTTTAAACCTTATTTTACCTATCTTCGAGGAGTGGATACCAGAGTGCCTCGTTGGTCTAGTGGTCCCAAGCGCGACTGCTACGCTAGAGGTCCTGGGTTCGATCTCCGGGTCGAGCAAAGTGTTCTTCCCAGTAGCAGCTCGGAGTCTAGATTTGTGTCCGGTTTATGGCAATAAGCTCGCCCCCTATTACATGGGACTTAAGTATACCTTGTGAATTATATTTGTGAAATATAATTATTATACCTGAACTGTGAATGTAAAGTAGTACAAGTCTGCCTAACCCTTTGGGGAATACAGGCGTGATGGTATGTTAACCTTACTAATATTAAAAATGTGAAACTAACTCTGTCTATCTGTCGCGCTTTCACGCCAAAACTACTGAACCGATTTAAATGAAATTTGTTACACAGATTGTCTAGAGCCTAAGACAGGACATAGGCTACTTTTTAATGCGATAAAAGGGCTGCAAGGGATTGAAATAGGGGATGAAAGTTATAAGAAATAACCAGACTTCGCGGGCGAAGCCGCTGCCGGAAAACTAGTCAGCTTATAACCAAATTAAAGATCGCCGTGATGGTGATAAAAAGGAGGTATTAAATCGGCCCAAATTATGTACCGAAGGTACACTTATTGGCCAATTACGCCCAATTATTAACAGTTTCATAGTGATTTCATAGTAAAAAACTATCAACTTGACAGCTGTCATGTACCTCCGTTAGAAATTTGGGCTGAGTTGTATGGGCTTTTGATGACCTTTGCCTATTGCTACAAAACAAGCATCGCCAAGTGAAACTCAAGTGCACAAAATAAAATAAGGCTCAGTATACATAAGTCGTCTTATACCGATTCCGACGTCATTCGCCCCGGATTTATGGGTTGATTATTTTAGAAAATGAACATATCTTTGTCACGCGTCCGATGCGAGAGTTTCGGAGATAACAGCTGACAGATGGAGTAATGTTGCCGTTGTCTATTTACGCGAAATATTGTGTATACTTAGGTTTATATAATCGGATTGAATAATGCTGATCTGTGGGTGGGTTTAATTTTGAGAAGTGTTTTTAAAACTGACTACAATATATTCTTTCAAGCCTTTTTCGAAACATGTTGGGGTTGGCTTCCAGTCTAACCAGATGCAGTTGAATATCAGTATTTTACAAGAAGCGACTGCCATCAGACCTCCGCAACCCAATTTCTGGGCAATACCGATATTCGACGGATAGACTGGTTGTCAGGCTTCTTGGGCTTCTGACTTGGGCTTCTTCGCTCTGTGTAAAAAACTGATATTCAGCCGCATCTGGTTAGACTGGAAGCCGACCCCAACATGGTTGGGAAAAAGGCTAGGAGGATGATGATTGAGAACCTCCTCCTTTTTTGAAGTCGGTTGAAATAAAAAACTAGCTATAAGTAGTAGTAGTAGTAGTAGATAGATGTTGCTATATCAAATTCCTCAACCCAACCCTTCACTTACTAAACTCCTCAATGCATTCCACAAGTGACACAGTGACGCCAAAATTATACAGTTTCAGAATCCACCACAAACTTTATATTAGCTAATACACGGCGGGTGTTAAAAGTAGTTAGCGATATAATAAGCTAACACAAGTCATAGTTAAGTATAACTTAAGTATATCGTGTCAAAGTCAAACGCTACACGTAAGTACTTAGGGAAAAGTGGTCGCGAAGTGCGCGGGTGATATGTTCGGCTAAATAGTGTGCGGGCTATTCGTTCAGTCTAAATTATAAGCAATACTGAATTATAAACAAAATTGTTTCATTGTCCCGCCTACAATTCCTATTCTTACATCCCATTGCTTGTTTTTAACCCCCGACGCAAAAACGACGGGGTATTATAAGTTTGACGTGTGTGTGTGTGTGTGTGTGTGCGTGTGCGTGTGCGTGTGCGTGTGCGTGTGCGTGTGCGTGTGCGTGTGCGTGTGCGTGTGCGTGTGCGTGTGCGTGTGCGTGTGCGTGTGCGCGCGCGTGTGTGTGTGTGTGTGTGTGTGTGTGTGACTGTCTGTGGCATCATAACTCCCCAACGGATGGACCGATTTTGATTTAGTTTTTTTTATTTGAAAGGTGAATTAGTCGGGAGTGTTCTTAGCTATGTTTGATGAAAATCGGTCCAAGATGGCCGCCGCTACAAGGTTAGGTTATTAGGTTTTTAGTTAGTATTTTTAACGCAGTCGGGATTTTAAATAATTTAATAATTTTTGTCATAGGTTTTAATTATTATAGGTGTTACTAGCGACCCGCCCCGGATTCACGCGGGTGCAATGTAATTTCTCGGCTTTTCTCTCTACTATAATATACATGTTTACTACATATAAACCTTCCTCTTGAATCACTCTATCTATTGCTGAAAACTGCATTAAAATCCGTCGCGTAGCTTAGAAGACCTAAGTACACAAACAGCGGGAGTGATTTTGTTTTATACTATGCAAATATAAAGAGGGGCTCGTGGCCTAGTTGTAACTACGCTGATCAACCGATCTGCAAGGTTAAGCTACACTTGCCGCGGTCAGTCTGTGGATGGGTGACCATTTCTAACATATCCAGACCCCTCCGTGCCTCGGAGAGCACGTAAAGCCGTCGGTCCCGGTTGTCATGACAATCGTTAGTGGTAGTCAGAAGAGCCTGACAACCAGTCTTTTCTTCGAATATCGGTATTGCCTAGAAATTGGGTTGCGGAGGTCTGATGGCAGTCGCTCCGTGTAAAATACTGATATTCAGCCGCATCTGGTTAGACTGGAAGCTGACCCCAACATGGTTGGGAAAAGGCTAGGAAGAAGATGCAAATATAAAGATTATACAGGGTAAGAAATTTTGATATGAATAAGTAACTATCGGTTTTAACCATGACGTTGACTATAAAGAAGGTCTGCAGCCTTTGTTTAAGATATTGACATTCAGATATACTTGTTTGGTGTTGTAGGTACATCGGCAGGTGATAGTTTTGTGACATTCAAGAAAATTGCAAAATTTTTGGGTAATTTTGGTAATTTTTGTACAAAAATTGTGCATTTAAAACTTCATTCAGCCTTATTTATACGATTTTTTTTAAATTTTATTTAGTACTGTATTGTACCCTCTTGGATTGGGCAGGGTTGTACATAATTATTGCCATATTAATATTGTCAATATTAATTTTATTTCTTTTCGTTGTCAATAAGGAACCCTTGTAGTTTCACCATGTCCCATCTGTCTGTCTGTCCGTCGGAGACTGTTAGTAAACGTAAGCGTAACTCAATCAGGAACGAAGATGTAAACAGTTTACAATTTTTTTAATGCTCGTTCCACGAAGGTTTATCTCAGAATTGCACCTTAATTCTTCGTATACACCATAATACCGAAAGCCGATACGCCACATCTAAGCGGGTAGACACCCCGAAACTACCCTTATCGCGGCAGCCACTTACACTAGTTTTAATTACAACTCGCATTTTGTGCCAGTCGAAAATTAATCAAATTATGTACGTTTCAAGCGCGGGAGTTTGGATGGTTTCATGTGCGAAGTAACTAGTTATTGTATTCCTAATTCAAACGGTACACCCTGTTTCGCGTGCCTTTAAAAAAAATGGTTGATACTAGAAATTTTTGTGAAAGAAAAATATGATCTGTGGCAAGGTTCAAACCTGCGATTCTTAGGCTAAATACACCTGACGATTTAATCAACTCAGTTATTGAAACCACTACTTGTGATGTCGAATTTTTCTTTTAAATTCTACGTCTTAATAAAATGAATGAAATAACTCTCTCTGTGTGTTATGTCATGCTTAAATCGCTGAACTGATTTTATAAAATTTTGTATAGAGATAAATTGTATCCTGACGAAGGACAAAGGATTTATATAGAAAAAAAACCCTTTGGTTTTTAAGCAAAACCACGGGCGACGGTTTGTTTCATATATAAATCGAATTTCTTTTTTCTTGCATTCTTCTTTCTTCTATCTAACACTGTCTACACCTGGGAACCGATATCAGGTAACCTTGTGATCAACAAGACAGCTTAAAACTTAAAACACCTGAATTTATAATTCTTTAAATGAAATATTAACTTCACTACTACATAACACTTTCTATTCAAAAGGTGTCTAAAAGCGCGATGCCAGTATCGAGGGGGGTGATGGGGGGAGGGACTTAACACAACACCACTATATGATATGTCAAATTGTTCTAGTTCTCACTCCTCACAGCTTTTATGAAATGTATTTGGAAATTCCGAGTGACGGAGGCTTTCATTATTTTCAAGATGTCTCAGCTATTGTATTTGTTTAGGTATTATTATAGGTATTCATCATTCTCCTAGCCTTTTCCCAACCATGTTGGGGTCGGCTTCCAGTCTAACCAGATGCGGCTGAATATCAGTATTTTACACACAGCGACTGCCATGAGACCTCCGCAACCCAATTTCTGGGCAATACCGATATTCGAAGGTAGATGGTTGTCAGGCTTTTTGGGCTTCTGACTAACAGTAACGATTGTCATAGGTGTTCGTATGACAACCGGGACCGACGGCTTTACGTGCTCTCCGAGGCACGGAGGGGTCTCGATGTGTTAAGAATGGTCACCCATCCACAGACTAACCTCGGCAAGCGTAGCTTAACCTTGCAGATCGGTTGATCAGCATTGCTGTAATTTAACCACGAGCCTCTCCTCCGATAATTATTATTAATGTAATATAAACACTACATTTGACTGCCTCATTGGTCTATTGGTGACTATCGGGTGATAGTACTATAGCAGAGGTCTCGAGTGGAGACCACGCACCGAAAAGCGCAGCGTGGGACGGCCTCCAACAAGATGGACCGATGACCTGGTAAAGGTCGCTGGAAGTCGCTGGATGCAGCTAGCATGCGTCCGGTCCCTGCGGAAGTCAATGGGGGAGGCCTTTGTTCAGCAGTGGACCTCTTTTTGCTGACATGATGATAGCAGAGGTCCTGTGTTCGATTCCCGGGCGGAGCAGTGCTTTTGGTTTTTTGTGAAAGTTTATGGCAATAGGCTCGCCCCCTATTACAAGGGACTTAAACATACCGGTGAACTGTGGGTGTACATTAGTACGCCCCTCCATAACTATGGTTCCAAAGACCAAGATCCAAAAGACCATGTCAAAGATTTTGCCCTACATTGTGTTTCTTTTTCTTTTTTATTTGTCATCGAAACGCTAAGTGATTCGAACGCCTGAAAATCAATTAATTTAACTTGAGGACTGCTTCCAGAAATACTGGTATTCAGTAGCATCTTTTTAGACTGGAAGTTGAACCGAGGAGTTGAGGAGAAGCTAGAATGATGAGGACTGTATTTATCACCGGCACAAACCCAAACATCGAGCAACTACTGAGAATTTCATAAAAAAAACTCAATAACACTGTTTGAACCCAAGACCTACCTTCCTTCTACCTTAAAAGTCGCAATTAGGATCAATACACATAGTAGGCAGTACACAACAATAGTCGCAGAAAAATACAAAACTATGCATCCATAGGTTTTCGGGAGCAGTTAATAGCAACTTATCACCCCTATTTGCACCCCCTCCTACCCCCACCCCGTCTGTCAAACATATGACAAGCGCAGATTTCGCTTTGTACTTGTCAAAAATATAGCAAACAAAAGATACGGCAACGCGGGCAAATGAAGTGAGCTGATATATCTCGTAGTGCTGCGCTGTATCGATAGATTTTGAAGAGATATCGATAAATGTTGTTGGGCTTCTGTAGTTAGTCAAATCGATACTTAGTAATTATTGCTGCTATAAAATTAATGGAATCAGGCGTTACTTTGCGGAAATCCATGACAAAAATTGCAATGAAAATATTTAGTGTTAATTCCGCTTATGCTAAGCTTTTGCATAAGCGGAATTAACACTAAATATTTTCATTGCAATTTTTTTATTTTTATTGCTGCTATAGCTATTTCAATTAAAGAATATCACAGTTGTTGTCGATTATAAGTATTGTTTTGTTTAAGCCTGTAGCATAAATACGCAAAAACTTATGTAAAAAATAACGAATCAAATTGCAAATACAATAATCTTTTGTTTAGTTCTATTTATCTACTGGTATTTTACAACAAATTCATACATAGGTAATAAAATGAGCAATACTCTAAAGATAAAAACGTATTTTGTTTTATTCTTCTCGGTTGCTTTTAGCGGTTGTCTAAAGCGTCCGGTGTACCAAAGTCGACGGATGTATGTTTGAGTCAAACTCGCGATATCGCGAACAGCACATAATTTGTAAAATTAGGCAATGCTTAGCTACTACTAGCTTACTACTGAAAAAAAATGAATATTTTCGATAGCTCTCCCATTCCACCCTTCGTTTCGCTACTAAGAGCACATCACTTCTATCGATACTAGCACATCACTAGCCAAGCAATATGTGTAGGCAGACAATATAATATAAGTGACGTATCGCGCACCAACACCCGCGCGTTCGCGGGAAGTATGCAAAGAAGTTGCCGCTACGGCGCCCTACAGTTTTGATACTTGACGCCGCCTCGGGGCACCTAAGTTTTGACAGCTCATTTTGACTTGCGAGTTTTAGATTTTAGGTTCTGTTTTGATTTATTTTGCGACATGTTATGTGTAGTGTTTGTGGATATTACATAATAAGGATTATAAAATATGAGAATGTTGAATTTTATCGATCATAAAAGTTTAATGTCAAATACACCGACATTAAACTTTTGTAATCGATTCGATGTCTCAACAAAATGTATGAAAACTATTTTTGTTTCGAAAACTAGCACAAGTAGACGTTTTAACAGTTTTTCTATCTCCTTTATACAGACATCGGCTGGTTACTATTTTGTCTTAGGTACGTAGATATAGAATAAAGTATCACTCTCCAACTTCTCAGTAAAACGATCAAGACTATTCAAACTACATACATATCGACAGTAGCTCCAACAATAATAGTTCCGTATCCCATTTGAATATTAGAACATCCATCTACTGAAGATTTCACTCACCTCCCTCTCCCACCCCCACCCACACATGCACGTGAGTGTGTGAAAAGAAAATGTATATGTGTGCATATGTATGGTTTAATAGATTTTTCTGTTGCGTCTTTTGAATTGTGTGGTATGTATTGTATTAATGATTGTGTTATTTCTATCTCTACATAGTATAGGCACTATTCGTGTCTGTCTGTGTATCCGCTAACTCCTGAACCATGCATTGGATTTTTATGCGGTTTTCACAATCAGTTACATAAAAAATACTTAAGGGTTTTGTGTATACTGCCTGAAATATAAATATCCTGGGAAATTTTACACAGCACCATCTAGTCCCAAACTAAGTAGAGCTTGTACTATGGGTACTAGCTAGACAATGGATATAATACTTATTTACTTTTTTTGTAATATTATATTTATAATACACTAGCATATGCCCCCGACTTCGTTTCCGCACACGTTGAATATTCCCCCGTTTTTGCAACATTTTTAATTGATACTCCACACCTTTTGTTCGTAGCATGATGATTATAGCCTATAGGTTTCCTTGTTAAATAGGCTATCTAACACTGAAATAATTGTTCAAATCGGACCAGTATTTTCTAAGATTAGCGTGTTCAAAAAAACAAACAAACTTTTAGATTACGTCTGTGGTCTACTGGTTCGAGTACCGGACTGCTGATCACGAGGTCGTGGGTTCGATTCCCACAAGACACAAACATTTATGTGATGAACTTAGGTATTTGTGTTTGTTTGGGTGTTTCTTATATATTAGAAGTATATATTTACAAAAAAAAAGTACATAAGTATTATATCCATTGTCCAGTACCCATAGTACAAGCTCTGCTTGACCTCCTCATCGAAAACGATGAGGAGGACTATATACAAGCTCTGCTTAGTTTGGGAGTAGATGGTGCTGTGTAAAAATGTCCCAAGATATTTATTTATTTATTTATAACTCTTCAGATTTATATCTAATATTAGTAGGTATAGATATAGATAAGAAACACCCACATTAACACTGCTGCTTCCAAACTACTTCTTCCAAACAGACTGTTTCTACCAAAATACTTACTATAATTCACAAAAGTTCTTTGAATAACGCCCAAAAACGACATTAAATATTTCTACCCCTTCCTTCATCCCTTAAGTAGCTGTTGGTCTTTAAGTTATCGTTATTGTTAACATATTTTACCCGATACAGCCGTGTATCGCCATATTTGAAGGCGTTTATATTCATCCGCAATATTTTAGAGGGATAAGTTTGGGGTTTTTTCGATTTTTATGCAGAGGAAATTCGTGCTCCACTCTTTTTAAAAAAATATGTGAAGGTGCTATACAAGGTGGAAGGGACATCGTCGTGACAAGGTTTCACTCAAGGTCAAAAATTAATTGACCTAGGTTATTCATGTAAAAAATGATCGGTTTTGCAGATATTGTCATTTTTGAGCGCGCAGTGTATTGCTAAAAATGCGATTATATTGCTCCGCGGTGAATGTTATCGCGCGCGCGATCCGAATTAGATGAAATAATGTTTTTTTAATTATAAATCTAATTTGGGTACACAGAAATAATGTTTTTTTATAAATCCAAGTATAAAAAAATGCAGAAAAAATGGAAAATTGGATAAAAAAAGTTACGGATAATTTCAACGCTGGGGGGGTCCAGAATCATGTACTGAACTCATGGTATTTGGATGTGCGTCGATGTCCCTTCCACCTTGTATTTAAAAGTGACATTTAATAAGATACCATCACGCTTCCCCCAAAATGGTTAGGCAAAGATGTACTGCCGCTCACTCGCAGTTCACCCATATATTTTAGGTCTCTTGTAACAGGAGCGGGCTAATTGCTATAACTGTCATACGAAAATCTATGACAGTCGTTAATGCAAAAACACTGGTTTTGCATTGAAGCAAAAGCGCTTCAATGCAAAAACATTTGAAGACGTCTGTGGTCTAGTGGTTCGATTCCCAAAAGACACAAATATTGATGTGATGAACATAGGTGTTTGTTTATCTGGGTATTTCTTATAATTATATTACTATCGACCCGTGTGCAGCATCGCCCGCGTATCCTGGTGGATTAAAAAAAATACACAAAAATCTTGCCCCGACAATAATGAACTCAACTAAAAAAGAATTATTCAATTTTGTGCAGTTGTTCGGAAGTTTTGCGCGTACAAACATTTCGGCGATTCATTTTAATTTATTTATAAGTATGTATTTACAAGAAAAAGTAAATAAGTATTATTTATTTATTTTTTGACGACGTCTGTGGTCTAGTGGTTCAAGTACCGGACTGCTGATCACGAGGTCCTCGTGATCTGCAGTCCGGTACTCATTTATTGTGATGAACTTAAGTGTTTACGTTTGTCTGGGTATTTCCTATGTATTATAAGTGTGTATTTACAAAAAAAAGTATATAAGTATTATATCCATTGTCTAGTACCCATAGTACAAGCTCTGCTTAGTTTGGGACTAGATGGATTTACAAAAAAAAAGTATATAGGTATTATATCCATTGTCTAGTACCCATAGTACAAGCTCTGCTTAGTTTGGGACTAGATGGTGCTGTGTAAAAATGTCCCAAGATATTTATTTATTATTTATTCTTCGCCGCTAAGAAACAAGCCTTACCATATCAATCAGACCAACCAAAGACATCTTCCACGCATGCAAACAAACAGACAAACAACTGTCACTGGCCCGCAATCCTTCACACTTTCTTTGTGGCGCCCTCTTTGTTATCAAACGGGCAACTTGACAAATGGAACGGCAGACATCGGCCCCGCTGCAATATCCGCTTCCGAGCCGGATAAAATATTCCAGACTTTGGAATAGAGTAGAGATTCCAACTTAAGGAAAGGGTTAAGCAAAGACATTTTTGATGGAAGTGTTGAAAAAATATTGTTGAGTCCTTGCAGACGGAAATGTACCTAGGTACTGTAAACGTACTATTAAACATTGCCACATTTCCCATTGTAATAAACAACACGAATACAATCTTAAGAAAAACAGTGTTTTTGTACAGAGCCCTTAAAGGAACTAAAATTATAAGTATATATTTTGCCTGGATGTATTTTAATCACTATTAACTATATAACTAAGATTGTAAAAGCAATAAAGAAGGCCACTTTATCAAAGATTTTATAAAATGTTCTAACGATTTCTTTCTCTCACCGAAAAACTTCCAAATTCAAAACATCTTCACTTTAAATACAACTACCCGCATCTGCAATTCTAAGTCGTTCTGTTGGCAGCGGAAGCGCTCCTACACGACGGAAACTCTCCATTGAGAAATATATTTTATATATCAGCACTTTTATATATCGACAACGCATTTGAAGACTTTATGAATATCCTTTATTGCTTTTTATGACGTTTCTCATATTTCCCCTCCAGTAATGGTGGGGTAGAATTTAAATTCGCCGATTTATATTATAATCGATGGTGTAAATGAGATTATGTGAATTTTTATAGCCTTCACCATTTTTCCAGCTATTCATGGCTTCGGCTTTGCGGCTGAAGTATGCCACTCTGATCAAATATCTGTACCCAGAATTTGAATAGATTTTAATTATAATATTGTAATTTAGACAAGTGTGAGCTCACAACGTGAACTATTATGATCTGCCATAGACACGCTAAGAAGAAGAAGAATTTATAAATGAGTTGCTCATGTATTATTGATAGACATCAAATGCCATCCAATCCTTTGATCAAAGCGATCAGAGGACCAAGAAATTTAATGAGTGACATACCACCCTAAATCAGTGTTCTATACATTGTAACTTCTATCCTATCCTTATCCTTACTAATATTGTAAATGCGAACGTAACTCTGTCTGTCTGTCGCGCTTTCACGTCAAAATTACTGAACTGATTTGGTACACAGATAGTCTAAAGCCTGAGAAAGGACATAGGCTTTTTAATGCGAAAAAGGGCTGTATGGGGTTGAAATAGGGGATGAAAGTTATAAGAAATACCCAGACGGGCGAAGCCACTGGCGAGAAGTTAGTTTTTATACTGCGATAGTAGAACTCTGCTACTTAGTTCTGCTGTTGTATTCGATTGGGTTAGTCCCAAAAACGTAATGTAGGGTTTTGTTCAGCAGTAGTTCTTTTAACTGATATACATACATAGCTTCACTCCTATTTCCCATAATTTCCACTTGCTACGATCCTGGCACACCACTTTCGCTTCGTCTATGTTCATTAACCTCTCCATGCATGCTCATCGGTTTAGGGTGCTCTTAACCTTGCCTTTTTTGAGAACGTCCGCAATCTGGTTGTGGTTAGCTGGTAGGATGATGATGAATGTTCCCTCAATAATTATGTGCGTTGTGTGTGAGTGTGACATTACTGTCTTCCGAATTGAAAGACAATATATCTATTTAGTTCTCAAGGTGACAAAGCGTTAGTGAAGTAGATACTGCTGGTGAACTGGTTGTATTGCCGTCAATTATAGGCTCTGGTTACAGCCTACTGTCAAATGACAAACAAGCAAACTTCTTTGTCTATATCTGTACGTGCCTTAATTTGTATCATTTAATGTTTCAAGAAAATTTACGATAAAAATATTACTTTATGTTATGTCCAAATGTCGAAAACCAGAACAATATAACAGATCAAGATTGTAGACTAAAAAGAGCGAAGGTAATTGCCGTTTGTTTAACTGATTCGTGGCAGTATGAGCTTCATTTTTAGGCTGTGGTTCTGTTTATAGTTTGTTTTATTAGGAATGAATATAATTTATGTATGCATCTTCCTGCATTTTACCTATTATCTTATACCTAGGTAAAAGGCAGGCATCTTATATAATATAAAATAAAATAAAAGTAATATTAATTCTAATCTAAACTTGGATATTTTAAAAGCCTTCTTCTTCGGGAAGCTTCGATAGTCCCAGCAGTAATCTAAAGAAAACTATAATTATATTATTTGGAAGTTTCAGTAAAATACATTGATTTGCTGAGTTGATTTGAGTTGCTGATTCAGATTTCGTTATAATATTTATATGAAGTGCTTTAAAGTGTAAATCTCTTAGAACAAATTTTGGTCCTTAGATACGTAACCCTAAACGGGGTTCGTTACTCATGCAACTAGTTTCGTCACTCATCGTTCAGGATGTGATGAGGTTTATAGCCTATTTCTAAAGAAGTAGATAATGTTCTCGATGGTAGATAACAGCGACATTTTGGACCATAAGACCACTAAAGTTATTTGTAGACAGTAAAATGGTCCTATTATTACGTTTTTGAACGACTGTCTGCATTAGAATAAACATCATTGTTATCCCTGACTTTGTCTTTGCATTTATCATTAGTAAAATTATATTATCTTATTTTACTGTTCCCACTACAAAATCTATAAAGTTTGATTTTTAACTCGACCTTTAAATATTTTTTTCGTTATTGTAATAGTTCATCATCATCAATCCATTAACTGTCCCACTGCTTGGCACGGGTCTCCTATCAGTATGAGAGGGATTTAGCCATAGTCCACCAATCCGCTGGCCTAATGCGGGTTGGCAGACTTCACACGCCGTCGAGAATATCTCTCAGACATGCAGGTTTCATTTACCGTTAAAGCGAGTGATAATTACGCACATGATTTTGAAAAGTCAGAGGTGCGTGCCTTGGTTCGAACTCGAGACCTTTGAAGGCAGTCCACTGGTCATACTCCTAGGCTATTATTGCTTTTATATTTTACATTGTTATAGTTACAATTGTGAAATAACAATTCACGTTAAGCAATTAATGTTTTGTCTTCCATCCAAAATTAATATTTTGAATTGCATAGTTAACTTTTGCTTAAGAGTAAAGGAAGTATTCAAGTTCCATTTAAAATCAACCAGATTTGAATACGTATCACTTACCACTCTGTATCACAACCTAGCCCCATAAGAAGATAATTATAAGCTAAACACAAACATTGTTAATTCTTTTGTAGTACTTGCCATACACGATAAACACTTGCATCAGCTTAGTGCCTTTGCGTATCTATGGTAGGGTTGTCGCAACTTTAGACCTTATAATATAGACGCAAATATCAAAAAAATATTGAAATCTAAAATACTCTGGAGCTCTGGCTGGACCAGCGCATCACTTTTATAGTCCTCTTGGCCCTGTCAATCACTTTCAGTGGTTCAAGCTCGTACTTAGCGGTACCATCATAAATATGCACTTCGCACTCGCCCCAGTTTGTGCTTGGCATAAGTCGATGTTTTAAGCAACTGAAAAGCGACTTAACAAGTCACTTTTTTATTTACCTAATTATTTTTCATTGTACATTTTTGTTAGTCAAATCAAATAATATTACAGTAGTTTTTCTCCAAACGTGGTTAGCTTCGTTTCCAGTTTACGACGCAGAATTCTTTAAATACGAAAGTTAAATACTTGAATTATTCTTCCACTGTCAACCCTACGCAAGCGGGGGTGGAACAATTACAAATTCATGGCGTCATGAATACACATATCGGTGATTGAATGCGACTACTGATCGTCATTAGTAATCACCGGATCAAAGGGTTTCGTCACAATCACGCGTATTGTCATCTACAAGGGATTGGTGCGAGTGGTGATAATTATGAATATTTAAACTTTTTTAAACAGAAATGAAATGAGGTAATATCGTTAAGGAAAGTAGCTTAAAGCGATAAGGCCGCCGATAAGCATTGTACATATTATTCTTAGTTAAGTAGGTATGTATATAAAGTAGTTAGTATTTCTAGTGTACAATAAAGAATTAAATAGAAATAATAAATAACATTTATCATATTTTTTAAAGGATTTTTTACAGTATAATCAGCTTAAGAATTGAAACTAATAGCTGAAATTTTTTGTTTGGAGTTGACACAATCTAGTACCTAGGTCAAGGATGGCGAACCTTAAGTCATCTGTGTTCTAATTTTTATTTAAAAAAATTGAAGATACCGTGACGTGCCGATATACAATCTTAATTCAGTAATTCATGGGGGAAAGAATATCAATGAGGCACCTAAGCCCAGTCTTATGCCCAAAATATTTAGACAAATGCCAGCAATGGCACGCGTGCCATTGGTTCGCCATCACTGACCTAGGTTATTTTATTAACCATACCATCACGCCTGTATTCCCGGAAAGGTTAAGTGGAAGTGTACTAATATATAACCACAGTTCACTGGTATTTATGAGGTCCTGTTAAAGTGGTCCTATTGCTATTCACTGAACACAAATTTAAAGTCCGAGCTACAATGAATAATTTCATACAAAACCCGTTATTCGACCGCCACATTTTAGCCGCGCATACTGATCACAAAAATTATTCATTATGTCAGTCCTATGAAAACCACAAATCAAAATTTTATTGTGTATTTCTTCATCCGTTTCACATTTCCACAAGATAACCTTAAACACCTGCATTTACACTTGTCCCTCAACCTCGTTCTTGCCTCATCCATAATCCATGCGACATTGCCCCATGCATATGCAGCCATGCATCGCATTGTAGCCACGTTCACCGATTCGATGCTTTGATCATCAAAAGTAGCTTCGAGGACATTCGAGGACTCCTAATACGCGTATTGTTTGCTCTAAAGCCCTTTGATAGTTGATTAAAAGGGAGCTTTTGTCAATGTTTTTGTTTAAGGTGAATTCAGTGGGATTAGTTTTCATTTTGATGTGGAAAGTTATGAAAAATTGCGTGTTTTAGTGGAGGCTTTTTAAGAGAGTTGAGGTACAGCCATTTATGGCTCAAATCTGGAGCAGCCCACCTGGGGAAGTACTTCCACCTTACAAAAACTGTAGCCAAATAACAGAACTTTATTGTGTGTGGTGTTCTTGCAGTGAGTAAGTTCGCCAGAGCTCCTTCTAAGGATGCGCTGCGATGGCAGCTAGAGGAATATTCCCTCAAACTGTCGGCGCAGTGAATTCTCCATAAACCTCTAAGAGTTTTTTCGGGTCGGCAACGCGCGAGTGATACCCCCGGTGTTGCAAGCGTCCATAGGCTGTGGTAACCGCGGCGGGCCGTATGCTTGTTTGCCACCTTAGTGATATAAAAAAAGGCAAGTCTGACCACAAAACTACTTTATTAATAGACTACATAACTACCCGACTTTAACCGCGAAGGGTTGATGCTGTCCATCCATAGTTCACCAGTATTTTTTTTGGTAAAATTCTAATCATTTTATTTGCATTTGAAGGGTTCAACGAAATAAATTACATATCATAAAAACGCTACAGTAAGCCCAGGTCACATTAACCACAAATACAGACTCCGAGATGCTTCTGGGAATTTCACAAGATTTGGTCTACCTAGAAATCGAACAAAGAACCGAGCGTAGCAGTCGCACTTACGACCTCTAAACCGTAATTATGTTTTGATTTGCTTACAAGTCCCGCTGTTCAACTGTATGTCCTGGTTTTGATGCCCGTGTCATCAAAACATTATCATGCTTCTAACCTTTTCCCAACTATGGTGGGATCGGCTTTCAGTCTAACGAAATACGGCTGAATATCAGTATTTTACACAAGGCAACTGTCTTCAGACCTCCGTTACTACTAACTACTTTGCCTTCTGAGCAATACCCGTTTTCATTGACTGGGTTTAGGTTCTATTTTATTAGATATATGATGTTGAAATGTTTGATTATAAAATACCTACCTATAGGGATGTAAGTACTCTTTTGAGAATAAAACGGCTGTGATGAAATGTAAAACTGTACTTCTAATTTCGATTCTCAAATTATATTAAACAATATTATTTTATGCCAACATCAATAGGGCTCAAAAAAATTAATAATAAAACCTCTTTTACGAACAAAGCCGATATTTGTTTCGCCGATTTTAATTTAAAAACTTTGTTAATCTAAGTATAAAGAGTAGACCGCAAAGAGAGCGGATCAAAACGATGAAAAATTATTGAAAGGGGGTCCAACTGAAGGATGGGGGGTAGGGGGCATCGACTGTTTGAAAAATACATCGATAAATTTACTGTTACCGTCGAAAAATTGGTCCTTATGTCCGCAGTTTAGGGCGTAAAGTCGCGTGGCTCATCAATTCTGGTGTATAAAGGGTGCTTTCAAATTCCACGATGGGGTGGTCGTGTAATAATCGTGATTTTTTAATCAAATTTCATCTGTACAAGGGAAGTGGGGGCTATATTTTTTCATTATTTAATTTTCGGTCGGTCGCGGCTTTTTTTGTAAACGCTCCTTTAAGCGACAGCTATGTTTGAACGCGGTTTCAGATGTTCGACCCACTGTTACACTGTTGAGTAACTTGAACAAAAAACCAACAGACGATATCATATCACCACTAATCAAATCATTTATTTACCAGAATATGGGTATACACGAGGTGATATATAGTAATAATGACAAATAATACAAAAGAGATTAATACTATTTTTTTATTAAAAAAAAATGATATGTCGTTACAAATGTACTATTTTGCATTACTCTTAGAAATGTATTACTTTTTTTTTTTAACTAGCCCGTATTGTCCCAATTCTGAGCAAAGGCCTCCCCCCATTTCTTCCATTTATCTCTTTGCTGGGCTATTTGAGTCCAGTTATTCAGAAAGGCATCCAAGTCGTCTCGCCATCTCCTTCGTGGTCTGCCGCGTTTCCGGTTAACTGTCTTAGGGCTCCAATTCTATATTAGAAGGGCTCTTTCTAGAACATGGAATGGTAGTAACCACAATATTGGACTCAATGTAATCTTCATCAATCTTCAATTTAATCACATTTTAAATATTTTTATTTGAGTCTCATACGAATAAATAACAAAGAACGAATACAAGCAATTGTCATTTAGTAATGGCGATATTACGCTACGGTGTGACAAGCGGTCGTTTATATTTCACCGTTCATTGGGATCGCTTTACATTAATATCGGTTGATTGTACTTGTATTACATAAGTAATTTATTGTATATTTAATTTTAATTTCAATATTTAATTCTGAATTAATTTAGCCTATATTATCTAAAGGGTTGGACAGAGATGTTCTAATGTACGCTCACAATTCACCAGGATGTTTAGGTCCTACGTAATAGGGGCGAGCTTATTGCCATCAACAGGCAACAAATCGAAACCCAATAACATTCACTTAGCTTGGCAATCGAAACCTTAAAGCTCCTAACTGCACATGTCACAGGTTTCTTTGCCATGGGGTCCGGTGATGGTACTGAACCACAGACTGCCATGCTCGTGGTGACGAATCCATAGGATGGTTATAGGCAAGGGAAGACCAGTGCAGTTTTTAGAAGGCACAAGTCCGATATACCCCGTCTCCTTCCCAGGTGGAAGACGACGCTTGAAGGATTCAGTACTAGAAAAAGGATTCTGTATTAAGAAAGGTAGGGCACAGCCATTTATGGCTCAAATCTGGAGCAGCCCATCTGGGGAAGTACCTCCGCCTTACAGAAAACTGCAGCCAAATAACACACTTTATTGTGTGTTGTGTTCCTGCAGTGAGTAAGGTCGCCAGAGCTCCTTCTAAGGATACGCTGCGCTGGCAGCAAACGGAATATTCCCTGAAACTGACGGCGCAGTGAATTCTCCATAAACCTCTAAGAGGTTTTTAAGGTCGGCAACGCGCGAGTAATTAATTCCTCTTTCTATTGGTGAAAACCGTATGAAAATCCGTACAGTAGTTTCGGAAATTACTTTGTGGCTTAATTTGGTTTAGGTCGAAACTTCGAATATAAGGACCACGTTTTGCAGTAACAATAAATTTATAAATGCATGCATAACATGCATAACAGTCAATACTACGCACAGCATAACCCCTTTCAAAAATATTCATCATTATTATGATTATCACATCTGACCATCATAACTATCTAACGAATCTGCTATCAAAAGGACCAAAATTCCCAAAAAAGTAATCCCATAAATACACAGAAACAATTACCCATAAAAACATTGAACAGTATTTAAAAATCACTTTTCAAGTCGACAGTGGTTAAAAATCACCTCAATTCCCGCTTAAAATCCCGGTATCAATTACGGGACACCGGAGAGAATTTAAAATCACTTGTCGATATGCAAATGCGATCCGGTGTTCAATAAAGTCCCGCGCGGGACGGCCCTAGTCCCCGGACATCGATAGCTTTCGGGACAGCCGAAGGATTCTTTTTCACCGCTTTTGCGGGTTTTTTCCGACTGGTAGTGATTGGAAAGTGGCTCTGTTTAAATAATGGAAAATTTGTATTAATTTTTAGAGGGTTTTCTTTAACTCAGTGTATTCAATTGACGACGTCTGTGGTCTAGTGGTTCGAGTACCGGACTGCTGATCACGAGGTCGTGGGTTCGATTCCCACAAGACAAACATTTATGTGATGAACTTAGGTGTTTGTGTTTGTCTGGATGTTTCTTATATGTTATAAGTATATATTTACAAAAAAAAAGTATATAAGTATTATATCCATTGTCTAGTACCCATAGCACAAGCTCTGCTTAGTTTGGGACTAGATGGTGCTGTGTAAAATGTCCCAAGATGTTTATTTATTTATTTATATTTAATTAGACATACAGCGGGTTTATACTGTTTTTTTTAATGAAATTATTGACCGATAGCGATTTCTTTGTAGGTACTTGTGAGATTACATATATACTTTATTAGAAACTTAAACATGCCTAAGAGATTGTTAAAATTAATGTTTGTTGAGGGTTCCGAATTAATCATTCAGCAAGTTCCTTAAGTGATAATTTTATTGATGATTAATCCAAATAGCGTTAAGGACAGTTTTTGCAATAATCTTTTTTTTTTAAGCTTCATACCGTCTTGACGATATCACTAAAAACCCATGGTAAATTAATTACAATTTGAATAACTAGAGTACATTGAAAATAGAGCATCTTTCCACTCATCTCATCGACATCAAAGTTCGAACATATATTTATAGGTCCGCTGAAACCAGTGGAACGTGTGGGCTCAAGTGGGCCCCTCACACTTATGTTCCGTCTTGCTCACACACCAGTCTGGTTGTAATGTGCTGTCCCTTTCCCGCATGCCATTGAAGGGTATCGAATGTTCAGCGCAACAGGTTGATCGGCTTCGGGAATAGGGTTGGCAGTTTGATTGGTTTCCTATATATAAATATTTTACTCGAGATATTTTCTGAAATGTAGTCGATTTGAAATTATGTCACTATTGGGATTGGTAATAAATACACAGGAAAAAGATTGCCATGACAAAAATATTTGAGTACCTATAAGGCTATCACAAAGTGTACTTCTTTATAAATGTAATTAAACGTATTATCAAGACATACTAAGGGGTTGAATGACGAGATGACTAATGATGATAGTAAAAAGGCATACTGCGCCGACCCCAAATGAATTGGGGTAAGACTAAGAGGATGATAATGATCATCATCATCATCGTCTCATCATGTCAGCCAAAAGAGGTCCACTGCTGAACAAAGGCCTCCCCCATTGACTTCCACAGGGACCGGATGCATGCTACCTGCATCCAGCGACTTCCAGCGACCTTTACCAGGTCATCGGTCCATCTCGTTGGAGGCCGTCCCACGCTGCGCTTTCCGGTGCGTGGTCTCCACTCGAGAACCTTTCTTCCCCAGCGGCCATCAGTTCTACGAGCTATGTGCCCAGCCCACTGCCACTTTAGCTTGCTAATCCTTTCAGCTATGTCGGTCACTTTGGTTCTTCTACGGATCTCCTCATTTCTGATTTGATCGCGTAGAGAAACACCAAGCATAGCTCGCTCCATAGCTCGCTGAGTGACCTTGAGCTTTCTTATGACGATAATGATGATGATCTAGAAATACTAAATGGGCGTGACATATACGGACAAATAGACAAACAAGAATTAATTAAATTTGGAACTTAAAAAATATAAACGTGCGTGTCAACCCTACACTGACTTATCGTTTTTCAGCGGCATGTCGGGACGTTCGACGTCCCGTACCGGGATATCTGTTATTGATAGGTTAACAGGTGCGAACTGGCGTGGGGGATTTTTGTACCCGCACGGCATTTACGGGTTACGACGTGTATTGCAACTTTTTATGGGTTGAAAAAGAATCGAGTTTGTAGGATTATCACTTTTTAAACTTTTGCAGTGCCAGTGTATGTTTGCATTTTTATTTTGCCATAGATACTTTTACGTAAACCAATACAGCCCGAAACGACTATCTGTAGACTATTTTGGCTATCGGGAGTTCCAAGAAGAAGAGAGGAGTTTCAAATTCACGGCCTCTAATAGGCACGGGGTCTCCTCTCAGAATGGGAGGGGTTAGGCTATAGCCCACCATGCTGCCCTAGTGCAAGAAAATCTCAGAAGCGATGTTTTCTTTCACGATTTTAGCACGTTATAAATAACCCGTAACTTCGAAAAATCCGTAGTTGCCTTGATTTCAAGTCAATTTAAAGAATGGTCAGGGCCTTAGTTTAAGTGAAATTCTTTGACTGATGGCTTAGTTTAATCCAGCCCTAGACATAAGCTGGCTAAGTTATAATAACCTACGCTGATCAACCGATCTGCAAGGTTAAGCTACGCTTGCCGTGGTCAGTCTGTGGATGGGTCATCTTTCCATGTTCAAGAGCACGTTCATTATTCATTAGTGTTCGTCAAAAGCCCAAAAAGACAAAATCCTTCGAACATCGGTATTGCCCAGAAATTGGGTTGCGGAGGTCTGATGGCAGTCGCTTTATGTAAAATACTGATATTTAATTGCATCTGGGGGCTAGACAAGTTGCATTTTGACGAAGCTTTCGACGAATTGGGCTGTCACTAATGTCATTGTATGGAAATGACATTAGTGACAGCCCAATTTGTCGAAAGCTTGTGTCATTTCCATACATTTTGTTTGTCGATTCGAATGTCAAAATGCAACTGGTTAGACTGGAAGCCGAACCAACATGGTTAGAAAACTATAGGTAGTGTTTGTTTTGCAATTCACCCACCAAACAATATGAATAAGCCACACAATTTTATAGCTAACTAGCTTCCCGCTAGCGGTTTCGTCCGCGTGGTCTTGATAACAATTTTCCCCCATTTTTGCAACATTTTCCATTGCTACTTCGCTCCTATTAGTCGTAGCGTGATGGTATATAAGAAAGAAAGAAAGAAATAAAACATGTATTCACTGCTACAAAGTTAGCACTATACAATATAATAAGGTAAAAAAGATTTGCTGCGGCAGTGAAAAGGCTACGACTCAGCATAAATGACTCGCTTGGACAGCGTGGCGCTGATTTTCTGTCGCACTCGGTGCGAAATATTAATTTATAGCTAAAGTGACACACGAGAAGATATACACAGTAAATGTTAAATAAGGTAGTATATAGCCTATAGCCTTCCCCGATAAATGGGCTATCAAACACTGAAGAAATTATTTTTAATGAAGGAAAAAATCGGCGGGCGGGCAGGGTTCGAACCTGCGCCTTCTGGTTCGGTACACCAGACGCTCTGACCACTAAGCCACCGCTCGCCCTGCTCGCCAGTCGAAATCTTCCTCCACATTCTAATTTACGTCTTACGGTGACTGAAGAAATTTTTCAAATCGATCCAGTAGTTTCGGAGCCTAATCAATACAAACTAACAATCAAATCTTTCCTCTTTATAAAATGAATATAGATAAAGCTTTAATACAGATATAGCCTTACCCAAATCTATCAATACCTTTCACCACCATAAAACACTTAACTCTTGAGCAATAAATTTCCTTGCGGCATCCCAACCCATCGATCGCGCCCAATACCCTTTTGACCTTGACCTACCGGTCTATCAGACCGCATCCCTCCGATAAGTGGCCTTCGAGTCAAGTGAACTTTGGAAGGTTAAGTTTTGTTGGAAGTAGGGTAAGTGAATGTGTAGGGTTAGGTTAAAGGGTTCAGGTATGTTTTCGTTTGATCAGTTTCGTGATTGATTTCTGTTTCAAAGGTAGGAGGTCAATGACTTTGTATTAATTTGAAATTAAAATATAATTATCGGTGAGGGGCTCGTGGCCAAGTTGTTACTACGCCGATCAACAAATCTGCAAGGTTAAGCTACACTAGCCGCGGTCAGTCTGTGGATAGGTGACCATTCTTAACATATCGAGACCCCTCCGTGCCTCGGACAGCACGTAAAGCCGTCGGTCCCGGTTGTCATACGAACACCTATGACAATCGTAAGTGATAGTCAGAAATCTAGAAAGCCCAGAAATTGGATTGCGGAGGTCTGATGGCAGTTGCTTCGTGTAAAATACTGATATTCAGCCGCATCCTGGTTAGACTGGAAGCCGACCCCAACATGGTTAGGAAAAGGCTAGGAAAAAGAAAGATGAGGTGATATCCTGGGGGGCTAGACAAGTTGCAATTTGACATTCGATTCGACAAACGAATAGAAACGAATAGGTACATAATATAATTTTAATATTTCATACAAATATCTACCTCTCATCATTAGCCTAATGGTCCTTAACGCAACTGCTACACTTGAGGTCCTGGGTTCAATTCCCAGGTCAGGCATTATTACTGAGTTTTTTTATGAAATTTAGTGTCATCCTCAGTAACAGCTTGAATTTGTGCCCGGGAAATGGCAATAGGCTCGTCCCCTATAACATGGGACCTAAAGACGGCGTACAGTGACAAGGTGGAAGGGACATCGACGCACATCCGAAATCATAAGTTCAGTACAAGATTCTGAACCCCCCTGCGTTGAAATTTTCCTTAGCTTTTCATCATTTTTTCAATGTTTTTTGCAGTTTTTTTACTTGCATGTGTAAAAAATCATTATATCTATGTACCCAAATTAAATTTATAATTAAATTATTGTCATTTCATTTATTTCGGATCGTGCGCGCGATAACATTCACCGCGGAGCGCTAAAATCCCGTTTTTAGCAATACATTGCGCGCTCAAAAATATCAATATCTGTAATAACCGATCATTTTCTACATGAGTGACCTGGGTCATTTTCTTTTTGACCTTCAGTGAAACCTTGTCACGACGTTTGTGCGTCGATGTACCTTCTACCTTGTATATTAGTACAACTCTGCCGTCGCCTTCGGAGAATACAGGCGTCATAGTATCTATAGTACGATATATTTCTATCAAGATTATTTCACTGCCCCAAGCGATCGATTCCCCATGGTAATACCATCAAGCTATGTTATCATTACCTTCAATACATTACTGCTTTCCCGTACGCTATCACCGATTCGTCATACCATATCGATTTTACAGATGTTTAATAAAATTATTAGTCTGCAACGATTTCCTATGAAATCTATAAGTTTTTGCCTGAGGCTAACAATAAAAAACAAAGCTGGATTGATGCAGAACGGAGTATTGCTTGGGTCGATATGTGAAGATACTCTGTCGTCTTACTAATATATAACACTTATAACTCGAGAACTGCTGGACTGATTTTCATGGTTTTTGATTTGTTGAATTTGTCTCCGCCCCGAATAACAGAATAACTTAAGAAAAAATGGTGTAACGGGGTTCAAACACGAGCGGGTGTAACGGGAGAAAAAATGGTGTAACGGGGTTCAAACACGAGCGGGAATCAGCTAGTTTATTATGAATGTGAAAATTTGGATGGGTAGAAGGATGTTTGCTACTCAATCACGCCAGAATGGCTGAATGGATCTGGATGAAATGTGGCACATAGATAGGTTATAGTCTAAAATAGCACATAGGCTACTTTTTATCCGGGTATGATATGGTTCCCATGGGATAGATTTGTTGATTGATATATGAAGACATTTGTAGTAGGTACCTAAACTATACTTTTCTCTGTACTAATATTTAAGAGGAAAGATTTAATTGTTTGTTTGTTTGATTGAATTGTATAGGCTTTGAAACTACTGGGGGGCTAGACAAGTTGCATTTTGACATTCGAATCGACAAACAAAATGTATGAAAATGACATTAATGACAGCCCGGTTTGTCAAAAGCTTGTGTCATTTCCATACATTTTGTTTGTCGATTCGAATGTCAAAATGCAACTTGTCTAGCCCCCCCTGGACTGATTTGAAAAATTATTTTACCAAAGGTCCAAAGTCCAACTGAAAACTGAACACCGTCTGTCAGAAATCAAAATACGCTTTGATCCCACACATCAGTTATCTCTAACTCGTATTAGTTAGAGTGGCTATTGTTAAACTAACCGCGAACTGAATAGATAACTTTCGGCGATGCTTCTGCCACGTATCGCCTAAGAACCGACCTTTGCGGAGTATATTGCCGCGGGGTGGGTGTTGTAGAGCGATGCGAGGTACAGAAGTAGCATTATATCAACATCATATCATTTTTATTCGGTACAAGTATCTACTCGTCCAGTTGCGACAAGTCTTTAGTGGCATGCAAGGCTAACATGCGCAGCGTGAAATAAGTTTATTGTCGCCGTACCTTTTTCCAAAACGAGGTATTGCTTTTTAGTCTCCCCGTGATAACATGGCCGTGCAAGCTACTCATCTCATTCTGTAAAATAAAAACTTCGTGACAATTTGCCGACTAACCTAACATGGACCTCACATAATCAAAAAACTATGGTGTACCTATACCTTATGAATTATTAACTTTAATGAAATAAAGATTTTAGCGCTGTAATGTAGAAAGCAGATGAAATGTCTTTAGAGTTCAAAGTTCTCCAGCCAGCACATTCATAATAAATAAATAAATATTATTTATTTAAAACGAATTAGACTACAGACGTCGTAACAAACAACAGCTTACAGGCTTTGGTCGTTGCTAGGGAGCAGCTTGAGACCGCTGGATTTGCGTTTCTGAAAACTGCAGCCAAATAACACACACAATAAAGTGTGTTATTTGGCTGCAGTTTTCTGTAAGGTGGAAACTGTAAGTAAATAGATAAATAGAAACGCAAATTTTATTGTGTGTTGTGTTTCTGCAGTGAGTAAGGTCGCGCCTCCTTCTAAGGATGCGCTGCCCTGGCATCAAGAGAAATATTCCCTCAAACTGTCGGCGCAGTGAATCCTCCATAAACCTCCAAGAGATTTTTCTGGTCGGCAACGCGCGAGTAATACTCCTGGTGTTGCAAGCGTCCATAGGCTATGGTAACCGCTTACCATCAAGCAGCCCGTATGCTTATTTGCCACCTTGATGGTGTAGAAAAAGACTGTATTGCCATCTCTGCTATTGAGGGCCAGTTTACAGTATGAGTCAAGCTCATCTCTCCATCTTCGCCTCGGTCTACCGCGGTGTCGGATCTGGGTTTAAAAACTATAAAAATATGCGTCAATTCTACATATTACTAGTTCTACACTCGTTTGATCTCACTATTATGCTAAGTGATGTGTGGCTAAGTTCTTTGTGAGCAGACATCGGACGATAGCGCGCATACGTTTAACTTTACCGTGTTAATTATTGTATTATACATTTATAAGGTACCTAGTCGTATGATTATGTCTTATCATCACGCCTGTATTCCCCGAAGGGGTAGGCAGAGGCGTACTGATGTAGGTACACCCACAATTCGCCGGTATGTTTAGGTCCCATGTAATAGGGGGCGACCTTATTGCCATCAACCGTGCACAAATCCAGACTCCGAGCTGCTACTGGGAATTTCACAGAAAAACCCAACAAACTTTGCTGCAAACCAACTTTGCTCGACCCGAGATTCGCACCCAGGACCTCTAGCGTAGCAGTCGCGCTTAGATCCACTAGACCAACGAGGCAGTATTATGTATGTGTAGCTATTGATATTTAAAATATTATTTGCATACCGCTGTATTTAATATATATGCGGCTGATATTTAGCCTTATCCTGGTTAGACTGGATGCCGACCCCAACAGGGTTGGGAAAAGGCTAGGAAGAAGAAGACTGCTCTATTTAATAGACAAATATGTTTTCGTTCTCTATTTGCAATTTATACAGGTAAGAACACCTCTCTCTCTTTGAGAATAACTAAGTACTTGTCTCTAAAAATCTTTGAAAAACATGAAGAATGAATACTATGTAGCTAAAATTTATATCATAATTATCATAGTGATATAACTTTTATATTGGAGTGGTCAATAATATTAAGCTTGAATCCAAGGTTCCCGCTGATTTAAAATTATGTAATTGATTATCACTAATTCACACACTTTACCCACTTTTTTTGATTGTTTAACGTTTCAAAAGTACCTATTTATATGGTCTAATTGAAAAATTAAATTAATTTGTATGGTAGTTTACACACTAAATCCGATTTCTCTATACAATTAGTTCTACAACAAATGCGTTTATAATTTTCAGGGTAAATTTCTATTGACGAAGTTTTGTAGTTACTTACTATTTACTTCCTATTCTACAAGACCCCAAAAACAATATCCCAACAATACCCCAATAGACCCCAAAATCAATCTAGCAGTCCAGAAGCGTTAACGTGTCCAGAGCTGCATTGCAGCAGTGTTGGTACACGAACAATTAGATCTCTTTGTCCAATATTCAATAGTGAACGTCGAGTGCCGACCTGTAATAACGCCTCTGGTGTTTTGAATGTTACGTTGGGAGTAATGTGGATGCGACGTGATTTTTTGTTCGACGGTTTTTTGCTGTAAATTGATATTGGTTACGGAATTGTTTTGGTGCTCATAATATGTCTGATGTTGATCACTGTTTCTGACCAAATAAAGCATTGATTCAAAGACCACTTTTTCCCTATAAAAACTAGATACTTCTTGCTTGCTCCTTCCGTGTTCATACAAACGCGCTTTTTGCCATATTACAGCACATTATTTTCTTGAAATATGAAATTGATATGGTCTTGTGCACGTAAGCTTTCAGTATGTAATGTAAAAGCTGCTATTCAGAATCTATGTATGATAAAATCTCATTGTCACTCTCTCAAATATTAGCTTAATTGTGTGCGTAGTTTAAAGTTATTTTTTTTAAGAATCAATCATTATATAGCCAAAGATTCTTAAATAGTTTAAAACCACCAAAGACAATTTATTAATCATATTGACTTAATGAATTCCAGAAAAAATATACTTGCCAATGACTATCAATAAAAATAGCAATATCAAGCAGAATACAGATTACGATTATATTTTATTAAAAGGAATTAAATTAAATTATTTTATTTTATATTTTTTGGAAAACTTAAATAGGTAGGTTAGGTAGGAGTTGATATGTGATATGGCCAATTACGTATTCATAAATAAAATATGTATATTGTATAAGTCTGATCCTCACTACTCTATCGTCCGGCGTCCCAGATGGGCAGCGCCCACGGCACACAGCTCTCACAATTTCCTATCGCACTCTAGTGCACCTTTCTAGCTGGCGGGTGGCCTGTCGAACCACCTAGGTATCTACACCTACCGTGCCGGGACGCAGGAGAAAATTGTAGCACCGCCATTGTTTCAAGTGGCAACGCGTCAGGTGTCTGTTATTATGCAAAAGTAACCTGAGGGTGCGAATTATGATTGTTGGGAATATATGTAGGTACGTAGAGTAATCATTTACTGATTTCTGTAAAAGCGGTTCCGCACGACATCCGATCCAATCAGAGTTTTCACGGATTCTGATCGGATTTAGATCAGATGTAGTGCGAAACCGATCTAAAGGTGCCACCTCCACGAAGAATATTGGTCCTTAATGACGTTACAGATTCGATTTTGAGTATTTTTTTATTCTTGATAGGCTTGATACTACCCTTGACCGAAGTAAACCTCTGTCCTTTCGAAATACATTGCAAAAACAAATTAAAACTTTCGTTGAGGTCAATTTGTACAAAAGTTGTAATAAAAGTTTCGTATCAAGAAAGCCTTTATAGGGGCTACAATTACACAATTAATTATCACCTGTATAAACGGCGGTAGAAAGCGTATTAAGAAAACATTTTTTTTTCAGTTTTTTTATTATGAAAAAAAAAATAGATATGTTCCGTTTTGTTTTTTTTAGCATTGTCCAACATGCAAATACTTGAAAGCCTGTCAAGATGTCAGTCTGGTCTGGGATAGCCAGTGGGAAAGTAGGAGAAAGTTAAAATTGGAACACCATCAACCTCTTCCTAGCCTTTTCTCAACCATGTTGGAGTCAGCTTCCAGTCTGACCAGATACGGCTGAATATCAGGATTTTATCTACTGTCATTAGACCTTGACGATCCAATTTTTAGACATTACCGATATTCGAAGGACGAAGTGGTTGTCAAGCTTGGTGGGAGTCTGACTGTAAGGCTGTTTGTCCACCGCTACCGTCATGACGGCGAGATTATTTTAGGTCGAGATCACGTTGACGTGATGCCGTGCGGTGGACACACGGCCATAGTAAATTTATGTATCGCTAAATCGGCGCCGTCATTCCGTTGACCGTGATGTCCCGGTGATTGTGGCGGTGGACAAACAGCCTACCACTAACGATTGTCATAGGTGTTCGTATCACAACGACCGATAGTTTTACACGCTCCACGCCACAATAGGGTTAAAACTAATGTAATAATCACAGAGTTAGCTCGCTGTTGTTTGTGTTAGAATCTCACTTTTAAAAATTCCAGAAATATCAAACAAAAATACAAAGATATTTTCATTTCACACTCAAATCATCTCGAAAATGATCCCCAAATAAACGGCAACATAAAATATATACACATCGTGTGTGGCCATTAAAACCGCGTATCTGAGGCTCCTGGTGCGACGTAGCGATTTATTTTAACACATTTTGTTTATAAATGATATAATGCGATACTCGCGCGTTACGCCACAGAAAACCGTCTTTGTAACGAGGCGTTCGGTATTCATATAGAGATGATGACACAATAATGTCATTTGAATATTAAATTATGCTGTAGAAGCTACGGTAGTAGTGGGACGGCCACCAACGAGATGACGACCTGGTAAAGTCGGTAAAGTCGCTGGCAGTCGTTGGATGCGGGCAGCATACGACCGGTCTTTGTAGAAGTCTATGGGTGAGACCTTTGTTCAGCGGTGGACCTCTTTTATCTGATATGATGATGATGAAGAATAGGTGAGGTAGGGCATAGCCATCTATGGCTCAAATCTGGAGCAGCCCATCTGGGGAAGTACCTACACCTTAAAACTGCAGCCAAATAACACACTTTATTGTGTGTTGTGTTCCTGCAGAGTAAGGTCGCCAGAGCTCCTTCTACGGATGCGCTGCGCTGGCAGTAAGAGGAATATTCCCTCAAACTGTCAGCGCAGTGCATCCTCCATAAACCTCTATGAGGTTTTTCGGGTCGGCAACGCGCGAGTGATACCCCTGGTGTTGCAAGCGTCCATAGGCTATGGTAACCGCTTACCATCAGGCGGACCGTATGCTTGTTTGCCGCCTTAGTAGTATAAAAAAAAGGAAGATAGAATTAGCGTCAACAATATGTTACTGTAATTATGATGACGAACAAATATACCACAAGCATACTGTCATCTATACGTTTGTCTTACGTTCAAGGACCTGGTTTCGATTCCCAAGGCAGGGCCTTTTAGCAGTGGACCACTGTAGGTTGATATGATGATGATCATGATGATGATGACACTAGGCTTGCCTCCGATGCCATGGGACCTAAACATACAGGCGAACTGTGCGAACTATACGTTATAGTCTGCGCGGAACTAGTTGGCCGCGCCTTAGGTATGTGAGTGGTGGGACGGAGGGGCAGGGGCCCTTGCTTTTGTTCACAGTAATCCGCCGCCTGCACCTGTCCCTACCTAAGACGCGGCCAACTAGTTCCGCGCACCCTTCGGAAAATACAAAGCCTAACGAGGCACTCTTGGAAAAAAATTGCATTTTTTAAATGTGGTATTATCAGCTCTATACCGGTCCTCGCATATGATGTGCTAAGAACGCTCACGTACATTCTCTAGCACTCCGGTTTATGTAGGGCATTTATTCTTAGAGCACCCCCTGTCCCCGAGGGTGGTGCCGTGTTTTGTGTACTTTATCATCGTGTATTGATGTTTTATTTGCACTGTTTTCGCGTGTAATTGTGGGTTTTTGTTTTTGGGAACGTGGTTTTCTTAGGTACATTTTAAAGTATTGATTGTCTGGTCCAATTTGGAGTTTCTTGCCGGCTCTTCTCCATAGGATCCACTTTTTGGAACCGTGCAACTAATTTTACTTTTCAAAAGTACCTAGTTTCTGCCACACAGAATAAAAACACAAACATAAATAATAGTAAAATAAATAAAAATTAAATGAAACAAAAAACCCGAATGCGTAAAAAGGACTATCTAAAAATCTAAAAAACAAGTGATATTGGAAAATGTATTGCAGGCGGGACAATCCCTCCTTCAAATCCCTCCTTCGGCAGTCGGGTAATTACTTTTTTTTTCCACTTGCAACTCCAAATCATTAGTGTGTAACCACAGGTGTAACATAAAAGTAAAGTAACCGTAAATACTATTTCTACGTAATCCTGTCTTCATAATATTTAATTGTTCGTATAAGTCTTTGATGAAATCATCAAATGTCATCAGATTTTGATGAGTGGACATTGGACGAAGAAATTTGATTTCTATCTATCCATTCACATTCACCCACTGCTGAGTAAAAGAGAAAAAATTGAGTTCCCTATTACGCCATTTGAAAAAAAAAATGAAATAGCATTCCTCACGCCTCGCCTCGTATTTTAATTTCATAAATTTCTCTTCCTAACTAGGTACTCAATCTGGTACCGAACCTAGGACATCACATTTAGATTTGTCTTGTGCCCATTACACCATTCAGTATAAAGTATATTCACATCAAAACAAACAAAACAGTAAGAATGCGAGCCTGCATTACCTATTTCTGATAAGAGTTATGAAACACAGCAATTTTCTTCAATCATATCTGTCTCTAATACGACAATATATTTCATATACACACTCACATTTCTATAGTCGGAGCAATTTTAACCCTTACAATGCGGAGGGGGTACATTTGTACCCCTCGCGGAGGTGGTGATTTATCAAAGTATTTCTCACCTAATAAATAACGTACATATTCGGTTGATATTTGTATGGAACGAGTAATATTTGAACTGAAGGCTTACAAGTTATTGAGAGCGGAATGTTTTGTTTTGTGAATTAATTTTTTTATGTGTAATCATAATAATGTACCTAGAGCAGGTATTGACAATATTTCGGTTTATTGAATAATTCATTTGTTTACTATAAGTATCCGCAATTATTTACTATTTACGTTAAGTAATAATTAAATAAATAAATATTCTGGGACATTTTTACACAGCACCATCTAGTCCCAAACTAAGCAGAGCTTGTACTATGGGTACTAGACAATGGATATAATACTTATATACTTTTTTTCATACGTCATACGGAAGTATTAAGTACCTTACGCTTAGCATCGTCTGAATATTAGCCTTAGTTTATGAGTAATTAATAAGAACCTATAAATAAATTAGTTAAGAGTAGTTAACATAACATATCATAACGCCTATAATCCCCGAACGGTTAGCTTAACGCTAATCAATAGCTTTACAAGTTAAAGTTAAGCTTGACGTGGTAAGTTGATAGATGGGCAATCATTCTGAGCACATAGACACAGATACCTTCATGCCTCGAGATCACATAACGCCGTCGGTTCCGGTTCTCATGCGAACCCGCTCTCGCTAGTGGTATTCATAAAAATCCTGGCAACCAGTATATCCTTCGCATATCGGTATTGCCAGGAAATTGGGTTGCGGAGGTCTCATCATCATCATCATCCTCCTGCCCTTATCCCTATTCAGTTGGGGTCGGCGCAATATGTCTTTTTCTTCCATACATCTCTATTAGCTGTCATTTCATCATTCACTTCCTTTGTGGTCATATCCTTTCTCACACAGTCCATCCATCTTTTCTTTGGTCTTCCTTTTCCCTTATATCCATCCACATTCATGCTTAAAACCTTTTTGATAACATGCTCTTCACTTCTATGCATCACATGTCCATACCACGCTAAGCGGTTACTACACAACTTTTTGTCTGATGGCAGTCTGACTGACTGATATTTAGAGACCGGGAGCCGACCCCAACATGGTTAGCAAAAGACTAAGAGACTTAATAATGACTTTATTTCTTGTCGTGGGTAAATGTAGGGAATAATGCAGGGTTTGTAGAGTTAGGGATTGTAGATTATAGGCTTGGATTGACATAAGATGTCGTAAAGCTTTACAGTGATGTTTTTAATAGAATCTGAATGTGCCAATGCTGAATGCTGATATTTTGCCAATATAAATGAAAACTCATCAGAAAGTTCCCATGTGTTTTTCTGATTAAATACATATATACCCTATAAAAATATATCATCCTTTTTACAGCTTCATAAGAAAATACATACACATAATTTATTTCATATATTTCTTTTCTTTTCCACCCTTTTTACGTAATCCAATACCACTCCATAGTATTAAGTCTATTGAAGATTTATATGAACAAAAACTGCTTCCCGCTATTTTAGTATTATCCCGAACATAGCATATCTGGGCGACATTTTTGCATACCTTGGGGGAGAAAAAAATATTTATCTTAATACCAACCAGCATATTCGAAACCATATTGTAGCGTGTTTATCAAAAATTTAGGGGTCAACTTATATTGGTAGGGGCAAATAGTCACATGCCATTCGGTATTATGTCATAAATCATAATATTGGAATATTTTTCGAGGTATGATATGAAGTTGGTATATTGTACCCTTATTGAAAGTTACTGTGACAAATGATGCGGCGTATTAGGGTTAGTGTTTTGGTATATTGAGATATTGATATTATTTTTGGATTTAATATTTAGATATCGAAACACTCATTTATTTATGTCAAAACATGTAACGCTTTAATACTTACTATTTATATCAAAATTCTAAAATATACATACATACACTCACACCTTTTGCCCACAGGAGTAGGCAGAAACTAGAGACCGACAACTACGATTCAAAAATATATTGTGGTATATGTGTGTGTGACGACGTCTGTGGTCTAGTACCGGACTGCTGATCACGAGATCGTGGGTTCGATTCCCACAGGGCACTAATGTTTATATGATGAATATAAGTATTTGTGTTTGTCTGGGTGTTTCTTATGTATTATAAGTATGTATTTACAAAAAAAAAAGTATATAAGTATTATATCCATTGTCTAGAACCCATAGTACAAGCTTGCTTAGTTTGGGACTAGATGATGCTGTATAAAAAATGTCCCCGAGATATTTATATTATATTTATTTATATTTATATTTCCTAATTAATCTCCGTATCTGCTAGGTGCCTGAAGTTTGGATTTGTAGCGGGTAACAATAGGGTCGTCTCTTGGGACCTAAAAACACATACCATTATCCGAGTCTATCTCACACTTCTGCCCACCCCTTTGGAGCATACTCGAGTGATGTTTGTGTTTTTTTTACGGATAATATTGTAAAATTATTAGTAAGATTTCTCTTTTTTGTAATACTAAGTAAACGAAAATACGGCAAATTTTTTTTATAAATTACAACACCAAAAATCCCACAATAAACTTACGAAAATTAACCCAAAAAAAGTAAGTAAAGTACCCATCAGCATAACATGGAACAACCATTGTTAAGAAAGACAAACGCTTGTAAATTCAGCCGGAGTGTTAAATCAGGCGTATAATTAGCTCAAATATTTGGCCAGGGTTCGAACAAAGAAAACATCGGTAAGACTGCGATTGTCTGAACAAATCGGAGCGGTAAAATGGTGCTTTGAGACCTTGTATGCGAATAACGCCTTGATTGTAAAGCCGGTTGTTAATAAGGCACATGTTAAGTGTTTGTAAAATTGGTAAATGTTATGAAGCACGGCAATGTATGTAATATTTTGAAAAGATTAATACTCATATGTTGATTTTAGGTGATATAAGTGTTTTTAGTTGAAAGGGAATTAACTAAAACTAGAACTCAGAGGATCAATAATTAATTTAAAATTTTGATAGAATAATAACTGCCAAAGTGGAATTTAAAGAAGATAATAAATGCGTTAGGTTACAACTACCATCAAGCGGGTAAGTAGGTAAGGCAAATTAGTTTTCTTTTTACAAAAGAGATATATTATATATAATTATGTGTTTACTTTCGTTTCACCAATTTGTTGTGAATCAATTTGTAGGTACGCCTATAAACAACACAAAAAAATAGTGATACAATTTGGTTTTAAAATTAATATGTATCTACATAGCACCAATTTTATCAAATATAATATATCAATCTATAATAAAGTATAGAGTTTTTTTAACATAAAGTACAGAGTTTTTTTAACATAACATCATAATTTGATAACTTTTCTTAGCTGTAGAAACAGTTGAGCCTTTTTCCTCATTACAAAAGCGTCATCTTAGTTGCCCCGACCTCAAGAGGGGTACCGAAGATACCCCATGTTTGCCGCACCCCGCCGTTTGATCCCACCTCCAACAAGACTCCGCAATGTTTGACTAATCATTTGAAACTTAATACCAATGTCTACAATGTTTTTTTTTTGTTCTAAACGCAATAATACGATTGTTATAATTTCGTGTTAATATTTTTAACCAACTTGGAAAGAAAATGGTATTCAATTGATTTTTCAATGTCAATCTTAAAATTGGTGGAGGAAAACATCGTGAGGGAACCTGCATGCCTGTGAGAAGTCTGCCAACCCACACTAGGCTAACGTGGTCTACTGTTACTGGAGTGGAAACCTCGTGCCTAGTAGTGGGGCCAATACTTGCATGGGTTATTGATAAAGTAACACACATATCCATATTACCATATCTGCTGTCGTACGGGTAAGTTTTAGAACAAAAGTAAAGTCAACCTTAAAATAACAGTAAAGTTGAGCCTTACAATCTCAGAGGCATAGTGTTGTTCACTAAACAATCGATAGTTAATGCATAATATATGTGTTGTTACTTCGTCGCCGCGCAAGGGTCCCGAGTAGCTTCCAAAGATTAAACATTTCGCGGGAGCACTATTAATCAGATCGCCGATTGCACTGACTAAACATCAGTTTAGGGATGTGGATGGGAAGGATTTTATCGATATCGATAGTAAGTAGACGTTATGTTTACACCCTATTATTAAAGTTTAGAACTGAACTTTTAGAATAGGCCTAATCTTACTAATTTTACATGATATTTAACGCCAAGAGAAATAATAAAGCATTGTTCTATACAATATTAGTTGGTCGATATGTTTTGATTCGAATGTGTTTTACAATTAAATTGTGTTTTTAACCCCCGACGCAAAAACGACGGGGTGTTATAAGTTTGACGTGTCTGTGTGTGTGTGTGTGTGTGTGTGTGTGTGTGTGTGTGTCTGTCTGTGGCATCGTAGGTCCCGAACGGATAGACCGATTTTGATTTTGATTTTATTATTTGAAAGGTGAATTAGTCGGGAGTGTTCTTAGCTATGTTTGATGAAAATCGGTCTAAGATGGCCGCCGCCACAAAATAGCGAATTACATATTTTTTCACAACTCCCTCAATATGGGTATCAAATGAAAGTGCTTGACCAGTAGAATACTATGCACTATGATAAATTTCAAATCAAAGATGGCCGCCACCACAAAATGGCAAATAAAATTTCGTGTCGGGGGTTTTCTAAATTTTTTCTTAATAAAATTTTAGATCTCTTAATAGGCGAGAAAATGGCTTTGTGAACTTGGCACCCGACTTTAAAAATAAATTTTTTTTTTCGTTTAGTTCGCAAGAGTTCGGTTTGTAGTAGATAGTAGTAAAGACAATTTCGTTTGTAGTTGCGCCGAAAAAAAAAATGGACATTGAAAAAATGTTCAGCACCCGAGTTAAAAAAAAGTGACTTTTTCCGATTGTATCTTGTAGAGTGACGTTAGTAGTGGATTGTAGTGCATTTTTTTTCGTTTGTAGTAACGTAGAAAAAATATAAAAAAATCTAAAAAAAAAAAAAAAAATTTTTTTTTCATTTAAGTTCAATTTGTAGGCTTATAAGATTACTACAAACGCTGAAATGTATTTAAATACATTTGTAGGTGTCAGCAGAGGTTTGTAGTGCAATTATTTTTGTTTGTAGTAACATAGAATAATTATTAAAAAAATGTAGACTTTTACAAAAATAATATTTTTCACATAAGTTCAATTTGTAGGTTTATAAGATTACTACAAACGCTAAAAATTATTGGGAGACGTCCGTAGAGGTCAGCAGAGGATTGTAGTGCAATTGTTTTCGTTTGTAGTAACGTAGAATAATTATAAAAATTCTAGACTTTTAAAAAAATAATCTTTTCACATAAGTTCAATTTGTAGGTTTATAAGATTACTACAAACGCTAAAAATTATTGGGAGACGTCCGTAGAGGTCAGCAGAGGATTGTAGTGCAATTATTTTTGTTTGTAGTAACGTAGAATAATTATAAAAAATTCTAGACTTTAAAAAAAATAATCTTTTCACATAAGTTCAATTTGTAGGTTTATAAGATTACTACAAACGCTGAAAATTATTGGGAGACGTCCGTAGAGGTCAGCAGAGGATTGTAGTGCAATTATTTTCGTTTGTAGTAACGTAGAATAATTATAAAAAAATCTAAACTTTTACAAAAATAATCTTTTCACATAAGTTCAATTTGTAGGTTTATAAGATTACTACAAACGCTAAAAATTATTGGGAGACGTCCGTAGAGGTCAGCAGAGGACTGTATTGCAATTATTTTCGTTTGTAGTAACGTAGAATAAGATAAGATTATTAATAAGATTATTTTTGTAAAAGTCTAGAATTTTTTATAATTATTCTACGTTACTACAAACGAAAACAATTGCACTACAATCCTCTGCTGACCTCTACGGACGTCTCCCAATAATTTTTAGCGTTTGTAGTAATCTTATAAACCTACAAATTGAACTTATGTGAAAAGATTATTTTTGTAAAAGTTTAGATTTTTTTGTAATTATTCTACGTTACTACAAACGAAAACAATTGCACTACAATCCTCTGCTGACCTCTACGGACGTCTCCCAATAATTTTCAGCGTTTGTAGTAATCTTATAAACCTACAAATTGAACTTATGTGAAAAGATTATTTTTTTTAAAGTCTAGAATTTTTTGTAATTATTCTACGTTACTACAAACAAAAATAATTGCACTACAATCCTCTGCTGACCTCTACGGACGTCTCCCAATAATTTTTAGCGTTTGTAGTAATCTTATAAACCTACAAATTGAACTTATGTGAAAAGATTATTTTTGTAAAAGTTTAGATTTTTTTGTAATTATTCTACGTTACTACAAACGAAAACAATTGCACTACAATTCTCTGCTGACCTCTACGGACGTCTCCCAATAATTTTCAGCGTTTGTAGTAATCTTATAAACCTACAAATTGAACTTATGTGAAAAGATTATTTTTTTTAAAGTCTAGAATTTTTTATAATTATTCTACGTTACTACAAACAAAAATAATTGCACTACAATCCTCTGCTGCCCTCTACGGACGTCTTCCAATAATTTTTAGCGTTTGTAGTAATCTTATAAACCTACAAATTGAACTTATGTGAAAAATATTATTTTTGTAAAAGTCTAGATTTTTTTATAATTATTCTACGTTACTACAAACGAAAATAATTGCACTACAATCCTCTGCTGACCTCTACGGACGTCTCCCAATAATTTTCAGCGTTTGTAGTAATCTTATAAACCTACAAATTGAACTTATGTGAAAAATATTATTTTTGTAAAAGTCTAGAATTTTTTGTAATTATTCTACGTTACTACAAACGAAAATAATTGCACTACAATCCTCTGCTGACCTATTCGGACGTCTCCCAAGAATTTTTAGCGTTTGTAGTAATCTTATAAACCTACAAATTGAACTTTTGTGAAATTGTAAAAGTCGAATTTTTTATAATTATTCTACGTTACTACAAACGAAAACAATTGCACTACAATCCTCTGCTGACCTCTACGGACGTCTCCCAATAATTTTTAGCGTTTGTAGTAATCTTATAAACCTACAAATTGAACTTATGTGAAAAGATTATTTTTGTAAAAGTCTAGAATTTTTTATATTCATTCTACGTTACTACAAACGAAAACAATTGCACTACAATCCTCTGCTGACTTCTACGGACGTCTCCCAATAATTTTTAGCGTTTGTAGTTATCTTATAAGCCGTCAAGTCTAACTTAAATATAACATATTATTTTGGTAAAAGTCTAGATTTTTTTATAATTATTCTACGTTACTACAAACGAAAATAATTGCACTACAATCCTCTGCTGACCTATTCGGACGTCTCCCAAGAATTTTTAGCGTTTGTAGTAATCTTATAAACCTACAAATTGAACTTATGTGAAATTGTAAAAGTCGAATTTTTTATAATTATTCTACGTTACTACAAACGAAAATAATTGCACTACAATCCTCTGCTGACCTCTACGGACGTCTCCCAATAATTTTCAGCGTTTGTAGTAATCTTATAAACCTACAAATTGAACTTATGTGAAAAATATTATTTTTGTAAAAGTCTAGATTTTTTATAATTATTCTACGTTACTACAAACGAAGATAATTGCACTACAATCCTCTGCTGACTTCTACGGACGTCTTCCAATAATTTTTAGCGTTTGTAGTAATCTTATAAACCTACAAATTGAACTTATGTGAAAAGATTATTTTTGTAAAAGTTTAGATTTTTTTATAATTATTCTACGTTACTACAAACGAAAATAATTGCACTACAGTCCTCTGCTGACCTCTACGGACGTCTCCCAATAATTTTTAGCGTTTGTAGTAATCTTATAAACCTACAAATTGAACTTATGTGAAAAGATTATTTTTTTAAAAGTCTAGAATTTTTTGTAATTATTCTACGTTACTACAAACGAAAACAATTGCACTACAATCCTCTGCTGACTTCTACCGACGTCTCCCAATAATTTTTAGCGTTTGTAGTAATCTTATAAACCTACAAATTGAACTTATGTGAAAAATATTATTTTTGTAAAAGTCTAGATTTTTTTATAATTATTCTACGTTACTACAAACGAAAATAATTGCACTACAATCCTCTGCTGACCTCTACGGACGTCTCCCAATAATTTTCAGCGTTTGTAGTAATCTTATAAACCTACAAATTGAACTTATGTGAAAAATATTATTTTGGTAAAAGTCTACATTTTTTTAATAATTATTCTATGTTACTACAAACAAAAATAATTGCACTACAAACCTCTGCTGACACCTACAAATGTATTTAAATACATTTCAGCGTTTGTAGTAATCTTATAAGCCTACAAATTGAACTTAAATGAAAAAAAAAATTTGTTTTTTTTTTAGATTTTTTTATATTTTTTCTACGTTACTACAAACGAAAAAAAATGCACTACAATCCACTACTAACGTCACAAGATACAATCGGAAAAAGTCACTTTTTTTGTAACTCGGGTGCTGAACATTTTTTCAATGTCCATATTTTTTTTTCGGCGCAACTACAAACGAAATTGTCTTTACTACTATCTACTACAAACCGAACTCTTGCGAACTAAACGAAAAAAAAATTTTTTTTTTAAAGTCGGGTGCCAAGTTCACAAAGCCCGAGAAAATATCTGACTTTCGCGGTGGTACGCTGTAGAATTTCTTGGGTATTGACTGACTGGCGAACCCAATTGCTTCCGAGTGTGAGATATGATTCTAGTTAGTTGTGCACGGTGATTCATACAATAAATTTTTTAAATCATTAAATAATAGGTTGGTTTCGTCACATGGTATTTTCCTCTAAAAAAACAACCAAATTAATTTATCGATACAAACAACAACACAAACACAACACTATTCAAAACCCAAAGGGATCACGAGAGCCGCCCGGTTAGTGTGAACTAAATGAATCATTAATAATGCAGAGCTAACGCGATCCTGACCGCAGACATCGATGTCGAACGCCCCTCACTGGTGTTTAGTGATGTCCATAATTTATTTGTATATCGGTTTTGATTGGTTGCGTTGAAGCGATGTGTTAACGGTTATGAAAAGGTAATGTGTTGTTTTCATAAATATTTGTGGAGTAAAAAGGTATTGATGTTAAATAGGTAGTTCTTTTGTGGTTGGCATACATTTCGTGATTACCTAAGTCATAGGAAAGTAATTAGCAAGTAGCTATTATGTTAGCTTCATCAGCCCATATACTGTCCCACTGCTGGGCACGGGTTTCCTCTCATTATGAGAAGAATTAGGCTATAGTCCGCCACGCTAATTCAGGTTGGCGGACTTCACATGCCGTAAAATCTCTCAGACATGCAGGTTTCCTCACGACGTTTTCCTTCACCGTTAAAGCGAGTGATAATTACGCACATGATTTCGAAAAGTCAGAGGTGCCTTGGCTTCGAACTCAAGACCTTCGAGACCTTTGACTTGGACTTCTCCATAAGACCCAATTTTTTTTGGAACCGCACAACTAGTTTAACGTTTCAAAAGTACCTATTTATATGGTCTAATTGAAATAAAAAGATATGAATTTGAATTTGACAGTCCAGTGGTATCACTTCTTACTAGCTTACTCAACGTTATTGATGTCACACTGACGGGTTTAATCAATAATGAAAAAGCACCCATTATCAAGCTAACACCACTAAGCTTGCGACAGTTAACTTGTTAATTATAATCTCGAAATAACACCGACATTCACCATAATCTTCGTTGGTAGCACTTTTTGTTCTGCTGCTCTTGAACTAGGGCAGTAAGATCCAACCGTAGTTTAGTAAAAGGTTTTTGTATTCTGGATCATAGAAAAAATACAATTTTTCCAGCTTGTGACCTAATATATAAAATTTTCGTATGATTTATGAAGTTTCAAACTAAGGTATGGTCTATTTATTTGGCCATGCAGTCAATCATCGTGAATCACCTTTCAGAAATAACCTCAAATAAAGTTTTCTTGAAAGGGAAATAGATACAAACTTATACAGGAAGCACAAGGAAGACGTACCCTCCTGCCAAAATTAGTTGCCAAACACATACCAACATAAGCATATCAATAAATAATATAATTTCGCCAACAAAGACACAATCCGGTACACTGACCGCCACCCTACGGAGTTGACAGCCATTTTGAAAAGGGCTCGGACATGACATGCCAACAATTCCAGGGCTGCCACAACAACAAATATTTATCGGGGAAATTCTTCGGTTCTTTTTTTGGAGAGGAAAATAAATCGTTTTTTAAACCGAAAGGGTAAGGCGCGCAATTAGGTGGGTAGATTTGGTTCGGCGTAAATCGGTTGGAACCGGTTACGTGCGGTTACGTGCGGTTATTCGTAATGTGCCGTAATTTACCTGTTTAGAAAGGTTGTTCATTGATAGGATTGGTTGCTAATACTGAGAGACTGTGAGATATTTACATGGACGCATTATTGAACTTGAATACTTGGTAAGGCGCGGCCAAATAATATTGCACTCTCTGAAAATTATAAGCTATATACTAACTACTTAGCGATATCCATCGAATCGAGAGGGGTTAGGTATCTAGAGCTCAAAGAAACTAACTGTGGGTAGGTGGATATTGAATTCAACTGTGACCTTTCATTACAAACTATCTGCTATTAGTTATGTAGCCGAGAGATAAAAAATAACATAACATAATTATGATATCACACCACAAAGGGTTAAATAAGTAAAGTACCGTGTACACCCATTGTTTGATGGTATGTTTAGGACCCATGTAATGTGTATTGCCATTAACCGTGCATAAATCCAAACTCGAAGCTAAGAATTCCTCAGAACAGCTCGATCTGATTCACGTCGAGTCGTTTTCACGTTTATCCGACAGCGCGAGTATAATATTTCAAATGCCAATATCGCAAGGTTTAAATCGTCCAAAAACCTTGATTCTTTTATGAGCAGAACAAACATTTTCCCAGTGACTGTCAACCCTGCGAGTCATCAACAGATGACAATCGTTCAAAAACCGGACGCCTCCGCGCGTCGCTGGCGTGACGTTCAATATCCAGGCTGCCATTACTTAAATACACGTCTTATCTAATTGAGAAATAGGACATCGCCATCGACCCAAATATTAATGTAATGTAATGTAATCATTTCGTAATAACGTTATCGTAAATATATGTAGGGTGGTGATTTTGATCATGTTTTAAGCTGGAAAGTGGTGAATTCAGTCTGGAATAGTACACAACTACACACCACATTGTTAAATTTGACGACGTCTGTGGTCTAGTGGTTTAAGTACCGGACTGCTGATCACGAGTCGTGGGTTCGATTCCCACAAGACACAAACATTTATGTGATGAACGTAGGTGTTTGTGTTTGTCTGGGTGTTTCTTATAATATATATTATAAGTATGTATTTACAAAAAAAATAGTATATAAGTATTATATCCATTGTCTAGTACCCATAGTACAAGCTCTGCTTAGTTTGGGACTAGATGGTGCTGTGTAAAAATGTCCCAGGATATTTATTTATTTATAAAAATAGTCTGATGTTTTGGTTTGAAGGGAAACGTAACCAGTGACATTACTAAGTAAGCTATTTTAGAAAAAGCCAATAACACTACTTGAACTGGGAATCAAACTTCACGCAATATCAGACCCGCTTATACTACATCAATGAGACCACACTCTGTCTGTCTACCTTGAAAACAATGCCAATTTTACGTTTGTTTCGGCGTTTTTTCTCAGAGGTCATCATTTAGGAAATGCTGGCGGTAACTAAAAATGTCTTTAAAATATGAATTTTATTACATTGAAAATTGATTTCTTTAGCCCACCAAAAAAATTGGCCAACTGCCTCGTTGGTCTAGTCGTCCCAAGCGCGACTGCTACGCTAGAGGTCCTGGGTTCGATTCCCGAGTCGAGCAAAGTGTTGTTGGGTTTTCTGTGAAATTCCCAATAACAGCTCGGAGTCTGGATTTGTGCCCGGTTGATGGCAACAGGCTCGCCCCCTATTACATGGGACCTAAAACATACCGGCGAATTGTAGGTGTACATTAGTACGCCTCTGCCTACCCCTTCGGGGAATACAGGCGTGATGGTATGAACCAAAAAAATTACCAACATTCAAACACCAAAACATCATGTTACTAACAACACAACTTAACCCTAAACGCGCCAATATCCGAGGGTCTGTCGCACATATCCAAAAAGCTTTGTCAATGACAAATAGTTTTCGCTACATCCCAGTTGGCATTTTGACAATAAATAAGAGATATCTACGAAGGAGCCCCGGATTTCGGAGTAATAAATGACATACGATGGACAGTGAAGGGTTGAGGATTATATGCATGCGGTTACTTTGATTGATAGTTGTTTGTATTTTTCGAGTTGTGCTAATTTTGGTGAAGGGTTTGTGTTGGTTAGTCAAGAGCAAAGATAATATAAACACTTAAAAAGTTCTAAAGTGTTTTTTTCTTGAATGAACGATTGCAACTTTGAGATAACATCAATGTAACATTAGTATTGGTTCGTAAATACTATGTTCGTAATACCACAAAATTTCTATCAGTACTTTAAGAGAAAATCTCTTTCGAATTATGCTTAGTGTATACACGTTTTTTCTCGTGAATGTACGTCCGATAGAATCCAATTAAAACAGTTATATTTATTTAATTAGATTTTATGAATTTTGCGATTGCTACGCTTGAGGTCCAAGGTACGATTTCCAGTTAAAGCATAGTTTTTCTTGTCTCTTTTCTATGTAATTCACTATAGCAGTTCGGAGTTTGGATTGGTGTTCGTTTAATGGCAATAGGCTTGCCCCTATTACATGAAACCTAAATATAACGGCGAACTGTAGGTGTTCGGTTAGGTTAGAACTGTAACCATATTTTTTTTATACCACTAAGGTGGCAATCTAGTGGCCCCCTGATGGTAAGCAGTTACCGTAGCCTATGGACGCTTGACCACTATCACTCGCGCGTTGCCGGCCCTAAAAACCTCTTAGAGGTTTATGGAGAATTATTCACTGCGCCGACAGTTTAAAGGAATATTCCTCTTGCTGCCAGCACAGCGCATTCTTAGAAGGAGCTCTGGCAACCTTACTCACTGCAGGAACACAACACACAATAAAGTGTGTTAGTTGCCTGCAGTTTTCTGTAAGGTGAAGGTACTTCCCCAGGTGGGCTGTTCCAGATTTGAGCCATAAATGGCTGTGCCCTACATCTCTTCACATAGTCAAAATCACATGTTTTGTTAGAAAAAAAAATTGATATGCAATGTAATTTTGATGCTCAAACAGTGTTTTTGATGTGCGTTCAAATAAGTCAAAGGCTTTTAGACTTGAACTTATTAACATAATCGGCGATTTTCGATCACTTTTCTCCCTAGACAAGTGAATTATTAAATGCGTTGAAAAACAACGCATTATTCATGGAGCTTTAACCAAATATTTAAATATTCTCTAAACTAACAAAACAAGTCACATACAACAACATCCTTGAATCGAAATTCCCCGAAAACGTCATCGAAAACACGAGATCCGCTCTAATAGGCGAAATTTCCTTTGACCATTATTCATATGTGACCCATTAAAGTATGGGGTGTTAATGCAGCCTGACTTATTGGTGCCATCGGTCATATACGCCCCTGCGTCCTCTCTATGTTGCCCTTTAGAACGTCTACTGTGTAAGCTTTAAATGTTTTGCGAAATGGGTTTTGTAATCTCAACTCTAGTACCCTATATCTATATAAATAAATAAAATTGTGTCTGTTTGTAATTTAAAATTAACAACTTTTCCCTAAATAAATATGAAAATATATACGGCGCTTACATTTTTTTTTCTAGGTTTGTCGGTTTGTTCCGGCTTATCTCTGGAACGGCTGGAGCGATTTTGACGGGACTTTCTCTAACAGATAGCTATTGTCATAAGGAGTAACTTAGACTACTTTGATTCTAGAAATTTTATTTATTTTAAAAAGTTGCACAAAAATTTTCTACCATCACGCCTGTATTCCCCGAGGGGTTTAGCAGATCGTGTACCTACTAATGTTCATCCTATTCGCAGTGTAATAGGGGGCGAGCTTATTGCCATGAAACCTTAACTTAACCGTACACATATCCAAACTTCGAAATGCTTCTGAGAATTTCATTGAAAATCCAATACCTAACACTTTACTCCACCTGGAAATCGAACTCAAGTCCTACACGCTTAAGAGTGCAAGAGCAATTAGGCACATCATAAATACAAAAAACCATTGGCCTAAAATACAGTCAGACGACCTAAAACCGTTGTTTAAAATACATACAATCAGCACACATTCGCTGAAGGAACGCAATACCTTCAAAACCCCAAAAAACCCCGCGGCCAAGTAACCATCAATCCAGAGCTATCTCTCCGAACCTGTACTGACCCGGTTATCCCCAAGACCGCGTGCCCCGTTCATTTATCACCCGCTTACCAACCCTTGCCGACGTCACTTGAGAGGATTTTGTAAGAAAAATTAATGTCGATCAGTAAATATGTAGCTAAACGAAGTTCTAGGCGTTCAGACAAGTTAGTATAGATTCCAGCTATAGAACGACCTGCCTTCGTAATTGTAGAACGCTACGTGAGTGCTGTGTCCATTTCTGTCGTGGTAATCGTTAGGGAGTGGTAATGGGGGTCTAGACAAGTTGCATTTTGACATTCGAATCGACAATCAAAATGTATGGAAATGACACAAGCTTTCGACAAATCGGGCTGTTAAAACTAATTAAAGTTTGTGTCATTTACATACAGTTTGTTTGTCGATTCGAATGTCAAAATGCAACTTGTCTAGCCCCCATGGATAGTCAGAAAAGGTGGTTTCGATTTTGACAGAATTTCTGATAAAACTGGATGTTTATGTTCTATTTATCAAAAGAAAGAATAGAAAGAAGAAAGAAAAATATGTTTTTTTACAGTGTAGTAACAGTAATAAATTGGTTTAAAAATGAACAATAACCTAACCTAAACTAAATTAAAAATTTAGAAAATCCCCGACACGAAATGTAATTTGCCATTTTGGGGTGGCGGCCATCTTGTATTTCGAATTTATCATAGTGTATAGTATTCTCCTAGTTAAGCCCTTTCATTTGATACCCATATTGAGGGAGTTGTGAAAAAAATATGTAATTCGATATTTTGTGGCGGCGGCCATCTTGGACCGATTTTTATCAAACATAGCTAAGAACACTCCCGACTAATTCACCTTTCAAATAAAAAAAACTAAATTAAATCTAGCTATTTAACTAAATTCATCCGTTCGGGAGCTACGTTGCCACAGACAGACACACACACACACACACACACACACACACACACACAAACACACACACACACACACACACAAACACACACACACACACACACACACAAACACACACACACACACACAGACACGTGAAACTTATAACACACCGTCGTTTTTGCGTCGGGGGTTAAAAAAATTAATTAGCGCCTTTGACTTACTGACCTATCGATTACCACGGCAGAATTGCTGCAGTGATGCGTCTTGATATAACTTTGTTATCTTGGATCAACGTATAACCTAACGTTTGCATATTCTATGGGCTTCATACTTTCGATTGGTATGGAATTTGTCTAACAAAGTAATAACCAAACCGGTGAAATGTTTAAAAAACAAAAAAAAGATTGTTGCTTAATAATATTCTGGACTGACATTTTTTTTACGCGACTGCGCCAGAAGAAGGGTTATGTTTTTCGAGAGTATGTATGTACCTATGTATAATTGTTTGGCACGCTCTGAGGCCTGAACGGCTCGATGGATTTTAGCTTGAGAGGTGTCGTTAGGTTCGTATTTACTGTGAGAGTGACACTGGGTATATCAAAATAATAAAAAAAAACAAAATGGCTGATTTTTGGAGCCAAACTCAAATGTTTGGTACGCTCTGCGCCCTTAACGGGTCGATGGATTTTAGCTTCAAATGTGTTGTTAGATTCGTATTAACTATGAAAATGACACTGGTATAAAAACTAAAAAGTACGAAATAAATAATTATTAAATTACTGATTTCTGACACTTACGCGAATACTAGACATTGTAATAATACTACTTTTTACGGATTAAAATAATATCAATATAACGCGATAAAATCCGTAAAAAGTAGTTTTATTTCAATTATTAAATTAAACAAAAAACCTGACTGCGTTAAAAACACTAACTAAAAATCTAAAAACAAGGTCTATGTAGGTTATATCGGAAATGACGTACCTACTTGAATGTTGGAAAATGTAGCAAGCTTTTTAAAGTATATTTTTTAAAAACTACCTTACATTGAGTGAATAAAATGATACCATAAAGGTAACATTCTAGAAAATACACAATAAATAACCTACTCCAAAAGATGTAGGGTCACCCCCGATTTGCATGGTCTCCGAGGGTTGTCTCGCTAACTACAATTTATTTGCGTCAAATATCGGGGAATGGAATTACGTTGTCGTGTCTGCAGTCGTATATGAATGATGGACAACCCTGTTGTTATGACCATATATTATGTGATTAAAGGAATGAGGGTAAGGCTGCGGAGTATGGTCAAATTTGGATGGGTGACCGGTGGTATTGGGATAATAGCCTCGAAGTTGCTTGGTTGTTCATAAGGTGTTTTGACTCTTGACAATGATTTGTAATTTATTCAAAAGTCACCAATTTGACAGCATGTAAAATATAGGATCTATTGACGGCATCCGTATTAAATATGACTTTTGGAAACCAACTATTTATTCAGTTAAGAAAAATACGAGATAATTAAGAGAAAATCGACTAAGAAAATGTTTTTGTCTACTTTGCTCATGTGTTCGTAAACGGTTGTGATTCGCCGAATGGTTGATGACGCCAACTACTTGTAAACAGTTGCGTGTAAAATGAGTTTCACACATAAATTTACAAGCAGGTAACGTCACAATGACATGAGGCGCCATATTGTTAGGAAAAGCGTTTTCGCGGGATATTTATTTATTTATTTACGCTTTATTGCACACCAACAATAGAGTAACAACAATAAGAAAATAAATTAATACAAAGTTTCATGTACAATGGGCTAAGTACATGGATAATTGATTAATATTTTTTGTATTCGTTTTTTTTGCATGTAGGTATTATGTAATGGAAAGTAAAATAAGATTTTCTATAAGTAGAGTCCTTACACATCAGTGATTTATGTAGAACACAACAGTTTTTAAAATCCTATCCAATACATTGTATATTTTTATAGTGAAGTTTTCTTGTCAACCATTTCCTATAGTGTTAGTTTTCCTATAGTATTAGTGTTTTTTTCACTACTGGCTCGTTAGTCTAGTGGTTGTAAGCGCGACTTCAACACTGAATGTCTTGGGTTACATTTTCGGGTCAATCAAACTGTTACTGAATTTCTCAGTTCGGAGTACGCATTTTGGCCAAGTTTATGGAAATATGCTGACCCCATTATCGTCGATCTAAACATGCGAACTATGAATGTACACACAGATTGCCTAACCTAACTTTTTTATACCATAAGGGTGGCAAATAAGCCTGCAGCCCGTTTGATGGTAGACGGTCACCGCAGTCTATGGACGTTTACAACACCGAAGCGTCACTCACGCGTTGCCGACTCTGCAAAAACCTCTTAAAGGTTTATGGAGGATTCACTGCGCGAACAGTTTAAGGGAAGAGTTCCTCTTGCTGCCAGCGCAGCGCATCCTTAGAAGGAGCTCTGGCAACCTTACTCACTGTAGGAACACAACACACAATAAAGTATGTTATTTGGCTGCAGCTTTCTGTAAGGTGGAGGTGCTTCCCTAGACGGGCTGTTCCAGATTTGAGCGACAAATTGCTGATCTCTTTAATTTTCTTTTTGTCTGCGTATTATTTACATAACACTTACATTATACCGCCATCATAGTCGTAACAGACTACCACCACACCTGTGACACTATCAAACTACATACAAACTTTCCGATACTGCTGCACACTACAATACCAAATGTCAAACTTGTCAAAGTTACGTTTGTACACGTGCAAATGTGTGCGTGAAAGTGCGTAGGGTTTCTTGGCAGTCCGGCAAGAACACCAGCAGAATGCGGCGGACCTGAGGTATCTGTCGTTAGGGAAGGGCGGAGAGTGGCCATTCTGTTATTATTTATTCTGTGCTACCACTAAATGCACATGCAGCGCACTCAATGTATCGATATCCCAAATACGCCATATGTCCGGGATCATTCCAGACGGCCGCCCGGCCCGGACATCGGACGGGCGCTGGTCAACCAGACAATTGCATGGCCGCTAAAGTGCAATACACACTAGTTACTATTTAGTTTGGGAGTCAATAACTTGATACCAAGACGAAAGAGGAACAAATCAGTCTTACTTTTATTCTACCAGTCCGATATTATAAAAATGGTAACAGAACTGCTAAGTAAAATTCAGCGTGAAGATCCCCCCGGGTTCGATTCCCGGGTCGAACAAATTATAACAGCTCAAATTTAGATTCTTAATTTTGTGCCAAGTTGATAGGCTCGCCCCTATTATATTGGACCTAAAAGTACTGGGGAATTGTGTGTATATTGCAGTATTTGCAGTAGATCTCTGCCTAAACCTTACGAGAATATTCAAGATGGATTTTATGAGTAACTAATGACATTAAGGCCCCGTTTCACCACTTCCTAAAAGCCCCCATAAATTATTTGACAGATAAATTTCATGGTTCAATTTTTTTTATTTATTGGGTGGATAGCGACAATCCAGAGATGGTACACATTAACGAAATTTTGTAAGTAGAGAAATACTTGCAACATTATTCAGCCATGAAATATCTAAAATCGAAACTCGAGTATGCAATATCCTTAACATTATTCGAAATTCGAATTCAAACCAATAAACGAGCAATGCATCGCAAACAACTATCTCTTGCACACATCCAAACGAAATTCAACCTTATAATGTCAAAGTTAAAGCTGATATAGACTGCAAAATTGAATGGTTTTAAATACAGGATTGATATTGTGAGGTATTGGGCCATGACGTCACATGTTGTTCGCATTAAACTACGATTGAGTAACCTAGGGGTATTGTGTGCGCATTGGCAGCTATTTTACCTTAAAATTGCTTAATAAAGGGAGCTAGGGCTGTGCAAAATCGTTATAGGTCGTTTTTTTTTAATATAAGGAGGTTCTCTATTAGATACTTACTTAATAACTTCAAGAATTCTGATTTTATTTTAATGAAGGAAAAATTCGGCTGGCGGGCAGGATTCGAACCTGCGTCTTCTGGTTCGGTACACCAGAACCGAAGAGAGATATGAGAGTAACTTGTAATCTTAGCATGGAAAATGCTTAAAAAAATACAAAAATATAATTCAGATTTTTTCATGATCCGCCATGACAAAAGATACATGTGCATCGTTGAGTGGTTTCTTCAATAGTACTAGCATGGTGAGTTTAACATTGCAAGTCTAACAATAACCCTAACTACCTAACACCTAACTCGACCTGGAAAAACCCAGGACCTCGGGCATACCACTCGCGAAGACGCAGTTCTATCTATTCATACCCTTCTTTTCCTAGCCTTTTTCCAACAATGTTGGGGTCAGCTTTTAGTCTGGTCTAATTGAATTTATATGGTATAATTGAAATAAAAATATTTTGAAAGTCTAACCAGATGCGGCTGAATATCAGTATTTTACACGAGACTGCCATCAGACTTCCGCTACCCAATTTCTGGGCAATACCGATATTCGGGGGATAAACTGGTTGTCAGGGTTTTTGGGCTTCTGACTACTACTAACTATTGTCCTTGACTATCGTTGCTTTTCGAGGCATGGAGGAGCCTTGATCCCACTAACACGCGGCAAGCCTAGCTAAATCTTGCAGATAGGTTGATCTATCCATTTATCCCCAAAAAAGTAAATACAACATTATCTCTAACAGAGGCCATGCCAGCAAAATTTTAATATGAAAACAAAATTGGCGCTCGAAGTCAAAAACTCCAAGTTAATTTTGTAACAAGAACAAAGAAACCCGACTACTGGAAGTGCTTTAACTGGCGAAGTAATAGCGCGCTTGGCACGCCTGGAGCGCAGTCGATACAAAAGCAATAAATAATAGAAGTAAATACGTACAAAGAATTTGGCAGAGTCGTGTCCGGTGGCGAAGATGTAGGATGACTAGATGTGGCATCGTTTTGCTTGACACGACTGTAGTCACTTGCTCGACTCGTACTTGAACCTAAAAGCTACCACAAAAGAAACACACGATTATAGGGAACGCAGCTGATGCTGCTTTATTCACTACTAGCTTTCCGCCAGTGGCTTCGCCCGCGTGGTCTTATGAATTTTCCCCCGTCTTTGCAAAATTTATTTTCATTGCTACTACGCTCCTATTAGTCGTAGCGTGATGGTATATAGCCTATAGCCTCCCCCGATAAATGGGCTATCTAACACTGAAAGAAATTTTCAAATGATCTAGTAGTTTCAGAACCACCTCAATACAAACAAACAAACAATAAAATCTTTCCTCTATAATATTAGTATAGATCAAGGTTTCTAGAATAATGACATTTGGAAATTTTCTTGAAGTGTTCTAAACAATTCGGAACTACGTTTTAAAATTCAAAACATACTTTTTATTCGGCTCTTCAGCTGACTAGGGATTGTGCGAAGCAGCCTTTGCAGAGGAACCTCCTTAGGTCTCTACAGCACCTAATACAAGATAATCTTCGAATGTTCAGCGACGTATTAGTGTTTCTACCCACCTGGGGGGCTAGACAAGTTGCATTTTGACATTCGAATCGACAAACAAAATGTATGAAAATGACACAAGCTTTCTACAAATCAGGCTGTCACTAATGTCATTTACATACATTTTGTTTGTCGATTCGAATGTCAAAATGCAACTTGTCTAGCCCCCCTGTACGCAACTATGAAGTTCGACAACTTTTTTTTTCTTTTCCGGCAACGTGCAGCGGACAGACAAAACCATCCCCAAACAATCTCAACATATAACTAGTCGCTTCTATATTCTCTACTTCCACGTCCGTCCAGTTTGTTAGCACAAAACTTGTACAATAATCGCTAATGGAGCGATGCAGTGGTCACAATTCACGCGCCGTGTCCACTTCCACATTTATTGCCTCGCCCGGCACTGAACCTCGTACTTATATCGGTAATATATATGTCCAATAAATGCTATTATGGTTATAACTGTTATTACAACTTTATTTCGTGAATGATACACACTATGTCAGTGGGTAGCCGAATCTACATTTTTTTTGTTGGTTTAGGAAACTAACTTATATCAGTGTAGTGATGGCCAGTAGTGACTGAGCGTGAGGTCCTAGGTTGGTTTCTCAGGTCAGGCAAAATGTTATTTTTTCTATGAAATTCGCAATAAAAATTAACAGCTTGGAGTTGGGATATATTTAGGCTTGCCTTCTATTACATGAGACCTAAACATATCGGTAAATGTGGGTGTATATTCATACACCGCTGCCGAACCATTCTGGTAATAGAAGCGAAATAGTAACGAGTTATTTTTAATAAAAGAATAAATCGGCTGGCGGGCAGGATTCGAACCTGCGTCTTCTGGTTCGGTACACCAGACGCTTTGCCCGCTAAGCTACCGCGAGCTCCGCTCGCCAGTCGAGTCTTCCTTCACATTCTAATTTATATTTATAATAGAAGACGCAGGTTCGAATCCTTCCCGCCAGCCAATTTGTTCTTTCATTAAAAATAATTTGTAATCTTAGCATGGAAAATGCTTAAAACAATACAAAAAGATAGACGTGGTAACGATTTAATTAATAAACAAAATGTATGGAAATGACGCAATCTTTCGACAATTCAGGCTGTCACTAATGTCATTTCCATACATTTTGTTTCTATTCGTTTGTCGATTCGAATTTCAAATTGCAAATTGTCTAGGCCCCCAGTGGTCATACTCCTAGTTTATCAATTCACTGCTATCATTGACTAAGAAAATAAAATCGTGAGGCGTGTAATTCCTTAATTTGACGCTATTATCTTCTAGAATCATCATCAGTTATCTCTTAATTCTGTTGGTAACTCCTGGCTGTACGAAGTTGGCTAAGTCTTCAGTAGTTAAAACTGCAGTACCGTACGTCTTCCTTAGGTGCATGTTTTTGAGTCACGAGCCTGTAATGTGTTCATGCAAGCCATTGATGCTAACGTGTTCAGATTTAGCTATTGAGATAATAATTGCAATTTTGAGTTTAAGGTAAACTTAAGAATTAACTTTACACTAAGGCTAACATTCAGAGACGATGCTCAGCGTAAAGTAAGGCTTCCGTATGTCAAATTTGTATAACAGTTTGACATACGGAAGCGTAAGTTCATGCTGAGTCTCTTCTCTGAATCTCAGCCTAAGGTGATGTTCAGAGACGACGCCGCTAAGCGTAAACTTACGCTTCTGTATGTCAAATTGTAATATTATAAATTTGACAGATGGACAGGTGTCACTTAAGAATATATACCTAAGGGCCGCACTTAGAAACGTCAATTAACGTTAATGAATCGTTAACAAACAGTGGCTACTATATCTTGGCCTATTTTTCCATATTTGAGTTTGTTGTCAGTGTACTAAGATATACTGGGTCTCTATTGCTAATGATTCATTACGCTAAGTGATGTCTCTGAGTGCGGCCCTAAGCCTCAACTTTATGGTAAACTTGAGACGCATGCATGTTTAGGTCTTATGAAAACGGGGGCCAGTCTATTGCCATTAACCGGGCTCAAATCGAAACTTCGAGCTACTACTGAGAATTTCATAGATAAACACAATAACACTGCTTGGCCTGGGAATCGAACTCGGGACTAGCGTAGCAGTCGTGCTTAGGACTACTAGAATAACTAATAGAAACCAAAATGTAGGTATAGAAATTATGAAACCATGTTATTTCCATACATTTCGTTCTAAATCTGTAGTTTTAAATCGCATTTTCCTAGTTTTGTATCCAAATATGAACACCCGACGCATAGGGTTCTTACACACTGCGGTGATGCAATCGCCCCACTAAGGCCATCTTACACACCGTACTTTATCCGCACTCACAATTAGTTGCCGCGAGATGGCAGGTAAAACTATACGACAGGGCAATGCGTGGAGTAGACAATGTGTATTTTTTTGTTTTACAGAAATTTATACACCGACGATACGATATTGGTGAAGGTATTTCGAAAGGCTAGGCTAGCTCACAATCGACGCCTCTGTTAAAAAAATATGTACGTGGACGAAGCAAAAGTAAGCATACATTTCTGCTTACATCGAAATACAAAGAAAGAGAAAGAGAGAAAGAAAAACTTACATGAGATAGAAAGAAACAAAAACTTTTTATTTTGAACTCGCACAGACACGAATACACACGGATAAGGATGTATTTCTTCATCTAAGTAGGATCTTACAATAGGTTGTATTATAAAAAACTTTTGATACAATGAACGCTCACATTTTTTACACTTTACAGTACTTAATTTAAAAATAAGGATGTTTATCCGTAAACTGTCAAGAAATTTATAAGAGGAAACCCATAAAACAGGATCATTTTTATTGGAAAGAGTAAAATGAATTCCTCTTTTAAATACCTATCCCTATTCAGAGACCATTAACGATACTTCCATATGTCAAAAATGTATTGAGATAACATGACATAATGAAAGTGTTAAGTGTACACTTAGGACCTATTTGTCCCCCTCCCAGTAAGTTCCCGTTAAATTACCTGCCAGATAATTTCGATTTTTTAATTAAACGGCGATTAGCGACTAACCTGAGGTGGTGGTGGCCTGAGTATCGTGTGTGAATAAGCTTAATGGATGCCGAAAAATAATTGAACGAAAGCGACTCAACGCCCCTGTTCTTCATCTCGTCGTCTCAGCCCAAGTCGTTAGTAACAAACTCCACACATTTGTGTCACCGGATACACAATCCCATTATAATTTTAAATTTTGAGCTCATTTATTTGCGTTTGCGCCCGATGGCGCTAGCGCAATCTTTGATGCCTTTTTGATACCCGCACTTTGTTAAGCATCTTTCTTTTTTTAAGAGAGTTTATGCTTTGTTGAGATTCTTGTAAGTTTTATGAATTAGGTGAAGTAACTTTTATTTAAATAAATGTCGCACTAAGATATTCTAGCGCATTCTTTTTGACAGATTTTTATTCCAGATTCTAACGTAGATCGTCGAATTTGTTTATTTTGGCATCGATGTAGCAGAATACAGAGTTTTAAGCAGATTTCTGAGAGTATCTTTTGAGAATTTCCAATAACACTTTGCCCGACCAGGGAATTGAACCATGAACCTTAAGTGAAGCAGTTGGCTATCAAGGCAGTCGCAGGTCAAACTATCGGAACTATCGGTCGGGTTAAATTACGAGGCATTTCTTTTTTCATTTTTTATAAGGCTTTTATGTGTCTATGATTAATGACAATAGGTTATTCCACTATTACATGGGACCTAAACATACCAATGAACTATAGGTGTACATAAGCACACCTCGGTCTTACCCTTCGGGGAATACAGGCGTGATGGTATTGTGTTCCTTTAAATACAATACTTTTAACAATAAACCTGCATAAACATACACAGATGCAAATAACATTAATTTAATTACAAAATTTTTACACCTATATGCGAAAGCGGGGCGACCTATGCACGTCCTCAATCACACCGTAATGTAACATAAAATAAAAACATCATTAGCTTCGCGGTCCGCTCTCTAAATTATGAAATAATACGCGCGCAGGTGTGACCTGCGCTTCTATTGTACTTTGCTTTTTTTCTCGTATTTTTAGGGTTGCGTAGTGAAATTTTTGCCAGTAAAAAATTATGTTGAACATTTATAAAGAGTTTATTTAGAGTATTATGAAATTCTGATAGGATAGTAATATGAATCTCACCTAAACTTTTGCTGGGGTGTTTAAAATAAATAAATAATAAATAAATAATTTCTATCAATATTTATTATGAAGTAAAATTGTTCATTCGGTTTAACTAATCATAAAAATAGATATTAAAAAACGTGCGCGCATTTTTCCTGAAACTACCATTATCATAAAGTAAATCTGGAAATAATTAGAATTTTAAAAGATATTTTCAAACCTTTCAATATCGAAAAATCATTTCTAATTTTATCTTGAGGTAGCTAAAAACATCTAGCTACCTAAACGTACGGAACCATTTTGTTCCTTATTAAAATATATACGTACTCTCGGCGCAGTGTTTATTTGTAAATTTTCACATTATTTTACATTTTTCTAAAGTTACACGTACGATTCCGTTGTTCGCTCGGGAATTTCAGTTGCTCCACAAATAATAGCAGGTGACTCTACTTGCATATATTTATTTAGTCATGATTAATTTGCACCCGGTGAAGAAAAACAGCAGTGATAGCCTAGGGGTATGACCACTGGACTGCCAAGTCAAAGGTCTCGAGTGGCCTCTGACTTTTCGAAATCATGTGCGTAATTATCACTCGCTTTAACGGTGAAGGAAAACATCGTGACGAAACCTGCATGTCTGAGAGATTTTCTCGACGGCATGTGAAGATTGTCAACTCGCATTAGGCTAGCGTGGTGGACTATAGCCTAATCCCTCTCATACTGAGAGGAGACCCGTGCCCAGCAGTGGGACAGTATATGGATATGATGATGATGAAAAAAATCAAAAAAGGATGTTGAGAAATTACTGACCATCACGCCTTTAGTCCGTAAAAGGTTAGGCTGTGTGTGGTGGCATCTACATAGATGGATAAACATACAGAACTATAAAAAATTGAATCTTTATTTACTTTTCTTCACCAATTTTAGAGAAAAAAAAAAAACAATTTTATTTAATTTTAACCTTAATCCTATATCAAATCATCTATTCCAAGCATTCAAACAGAGAACCTAATTAGGGAAAATAAATAAATTCTAATAAAAAATGGACCGCCAAACCCGAACCGGTGATACACCTGAGCTAGAGGAGAAAGGGGACGAATGGCACAGAAACACTAATTAAATATAACTGGGAATATTTTAATAAGTTTACGTGGGCACCGGGCTCTGTTTAAAACAAATATTATGTCCGCTTGCACTGTACGTTAGGTAGGGCTGAGAAAACAGCGATTTCAAAATATCAGATTTTGGATACATTATGACCCGACACATTTTTAAACAGATATAAAGATTTCATTTTTTTTTACTTCTTTATTGTTAACATTTCTAAAATTTTATTACCTATTTCATATTTAAGAGATTATGAGCAATCGGAGCCAATCATTTGTAAAGTATTATTTTTATTCTTCTAATTAACTGAAACGGAAAGCAACGTGGCAAAGCGGGTGACGTCCTGAAATAATAAAAAAAACAAAACTTGAAAAGATTATACAATACTATGAAACGGCTAAGTCGATAAGACGTGAGTTTTCCGCTCTCGCTCCCGCTTACTTCTAGGCCACAACACAAGCGTTGAATTTTAATATCATTACTTGTGCTGCGTTTTTAATTTTATAAAAGCCGAGCTTTTCTTTTGTTTAAGTTACTTGTATTTGTGTTTGGTGCCCACCTGTTTACGTTAGCTGTTATATTTAAGGTTCACTGTGAGTTCAATATATTATTAGACCCTTGCTTTCTTCTTAAAATATTTTAAGGGTTGACTGAGCAATCTGATGACGCGTAAAGGGTAATAAGTTCACATTTTCGTCATGAATCCATAAAAATCAGTCCATTTCACTATGAGCAGATGTGTTATTAAAGTCTTAAATTAAGTAGCCATTGATTAAAATTAAAATTTTGCGGCTCAGTAAAAATGACAACCGCTTTAGGTTGACGTCGAAAATTACCGATTTTTAAATACAAATTGACCGAAATTACTTTCTTAATACTTTCCTTAATTTTCAACCCCCCAATCACTAATGAACTCTTTGAAAAGTGACGGAACGGTTCACTTCCTGCTATCAGTAACATTAGCAATTTTTCCCAATAAACCCGTAATTGCTCTACCGAATAGTCGTTTCTCACTCAATCAACATCTTCGGTGGTTTATGACTTCCGTGCCCCTGTCGCTGGTAGCGCTTCAAGCGAATTTATTCTTATATAACGTCTAACTTTATTAAAAAGGGCTCTGATATTGCAGCGCTTGAAAGTCACGAGCATTCCATTGGAGTTGGAATCAAAAATTTAAATTGCTAACATTCTTCACTCGTTCAGACTTTATTGGTGTTCTGATGCGCTCATTGGAATTGCGGTTCTTAATTTTATACGTGACTTTCCTTAGACTGATTAAAGTCTTCTTGTTTGAGACGAGCTTTAAATTAAAATGGAACATGTTTCGACAAATTATTAGATATCCAAAACACAAACTATCAAGAAGGTATCAGGTAAAGGTTTAGTTTTTTACCCTTTTCCTAAATTCAGGCTGTAATTTCTAGAAGATTACATTGAGTATTACAGTGTACTTCTAAGAAACATACTGAATAAGTATTGAATGAAAGGTTTTAGCCTGTGGCACGATTCTTGGCTGATTTTCGAGATCTTTTCTAGATTACCAAGATTTTTATTTACCGTCTGTGATATTTTAGTATGAAGTCAGTGATATCTTAGAAGAGACATCGGTATCAGCTTATGTATTTTAATTTCAATTGTCATTTTCGATAATGCCCAGTTTATTATAATAATTTGTTCTTGCAGTAAAACATTATACAGAAAACAACAAATGTAATTCACCTGAACTTTCCAAATGAAAGTATGTTTAAATTGACTCAATACTTTAATTTAACCACGTTCACAAATCAAGGGAAACTTTTCCAAAGTTTTTAATTTAAAGTCCCAGTTCTTTTTTTCGGATATCTAGGGGATAAAAAGATACATTTGTTCGGCTGGATAGGAGAGGGTTAAATGGCCATTTTCCCTATTTCTATTGAGATTTACACAATGCCGGGGGCCAATGGGCGTTTCAAGACGATATTTTGATATCTTTATTGGGATCTCGCAATATAAATAAAATATGTTTGTGAAAAATAGTGGCAATTTGAATGTCAAGTCGAAGGGCGGAACAGGAAATGATGACCACGAGATATGATAGAGTAAGATAAAAAAATAAATCGAAGTATGTTTATGGCGATACGTAAATAAATTTCCGTAGTAAATATATAGATTAATGTTATATAGATTTCCAATTTGAAAATTTTATTAAATCTTAGTGTAAATGAATATTGTTATTTCTATATTTTTTTTTTGAGTGCTGGGTATATTATATTGGGCGCTTTTGCTGAGGCGTAAACTGACGAGAGAAATCTAGTGATTCTAATTTCACACGTCGTATGGCAAATAATTGTTAAATGTTATTTATTTCTATATGTAGATTTCTAAATACAGTTTATATGTTGAGATTGGTAATGTTGAAAAAAAAAAATCTCAAATAGAATATTAATTATTACACAATCAGAAGAATCAGTCAGAAAAACAGTAGCTCAAAATCAATGAATAAGCTATAATTACTAAAGGAAATAAAATTTGAACTTATATTTCAAGGAGTGCATTAAATACCTTGTAATTTATTCTTTAGGAAAATACATGTCGATTTATAAATATGCCCGTATCTCTTCACAAATTCCCGATACTTTCGAAACAAATAAATAAGGACACCCCATTGAGTATCCGCAAAATAGAGTGGACGGAGGGAAAAAATATCCGACCGCTAACAGAGCAACTTCCGAACTCGGATATTTATGGACAGAAGGGGTGTTTTATTGCGCTCTGTTCCATTTTAACCCACTTGCCCCCGGCCGTCCGCACTTTATAGTGGCTTTACACCGAGACGCGTAACGTGAATATTTAAAATTAAATAGTACATTTGTTCACTGTGGTCAAATATTGTACAGTTGCCCGTGTCGAATTATGTTTTTTTTTAATTACATAATTTATATACAGTGGAGTTTAAATTTTACGGGTAAACCTGAAACATAAATAGCTGAGGTACAAACGCCACAAAAGTTAACATTTTATAGACTCTTTCGATATGTAACACATTCCTATATATAAATCTATATAAATAAAAAGGAATCGCTCTTCGAAATGTTTGGACGCGCATAACTTCCGAACAACTGCACCAAATTAAATAATATTTTTTGTCGTTGTGTTCATTATTGTCAGGCAGGTTTGTATGTATTTTTTAGTCTACCGGGATACGCAGGTGAAGCTGCGCACCGGTCGCTAGTTAAGTATAAAACAATTATACCATTAATAAATATCTGAAAAGTGCTCACTTCGGTGTAATAGATAGCCATTTTATTCGACGTTTGAAAAAAATAATTTTATTTTTATCTGGATATTTATTCGCTATATACTCTTTCCCTGAGACCGATAAGGTATCTTATGGATATAGCATATTGTTTTACTAGAATAGCATCACATTTGGCGGAGCATTCCATTTTTATGGGTACGGTGTGATTTGTTACGCTGATACTCGAGATATGAGAAATGAGGACACGATTGTATTCCAAATGATTTTTTTCTTAGTTTCCTATGAATTGTATAAGATAAAGGTTATCTAAAAGCAAAGTCTCAGAGGTCGATTTGGCTAATGTATGTGCAAAGGTTTATTTAAATATTATTTATATAGCTTTTTCCTACAGCTTCATTCGCGTCAAGTTTTAACCCTGTTATAACGATTTTTTTCGTGTTATTTTCTGATTTATTAAGTTATTTTGTTATTTGGGGCGGAGACAAATCCAACAAAGTAAATACTATGAAACTCGGTCCAGCAGTTCTCGAGTTATAGGTATTGTAACAAACCCGCTTTTTGTGTATTTTTTAAGCATTTTCCATGCTAAGATTACTAGGGATGACGGTCATAGTGTCTGGTGTATTGAACCAGAAGACACAGGTTCGAGTCCTGCCTGCAAGTCGATTTTTCCTTCATTATAGTAACTAGAACACCCGACTTTGTTTTATCATAAGAAGAAAAGCCACCGATTTGCCAACACCCCAAATTGGGCACAAGACGTGACTGACATTGGCTGGACGATAAAAAATATCTTCGGATCTGTGGCAGATTGTTTCGGAGATGGATACAAGATTGAGATAATTTGGTATCATTTATTAGGTTGTGTGTGTGGCGATCGCTCATTTATACCGGGTTCAAGAAGAATAAATAAATAAATAAATATCTTGGGACATATTTACACAGCACCATCTAGTCCCAAACTAAGCAGAGCTTATACTATGGGTACTAGACAATGGATACAATACTTATATACTTTTTTTTTGTAAATACATACTAATAGTACATAGGAAACACCCAGACAAACACAAACATTTATATTCATCACATAAATATTTGTGTCTTGTGGGAATCGAACCCACGACCTCGTGATCAGCAGTCCGGTACTCGAACCACTAGACCACAGACGTCGTCAAAATTGATTTTATTAATACACACATCATTCAAAGTCAGAGGTGCGGGCATTGGATTCGAACTCGACACCTACAACTTGGCAGTCCAGTGGTTATATAACTAGGCTATCACTGCTTTGAAACTATAGATCTGAGGGCACGGCAGTGTCCCCGCCAAGTCCAGCAAAAAAGCGACACGGCCGTACCATAATTTTCTCGAAGCAGTTTAGTCCATTTTCGACCTACCTATTTTACTAGGTCTAAAGATTTATGCCTATGCTATCCAATATTCTTCTATTTACTTATTCATACATAATAAGCTAAAGTAAACAACAAAAGATCCCAACCCACTAAATTATGAACCTGTGAAGGCAACATAAAAAATATCCGCAGAGGCATTGAAAGATTGAAAGGGGGAAATCACTTAACTTGGGCGATTTATAGCTAAATCTCACCCTGGGGAAGGTCGTGGTCAGACTAACAACATTAGGTGGAAGAAAACTTATAAGCCCGTCGAAATCTGCCCCGTTGAGACCAAATTGATGCAGCTGGGTAGCAGGGGTACTTCTTTTAGATGAGACTATTGATTTAAATCGGTTCGGGTAAAAAGGTTGGTTTTTGAAATTGGGACGGGAAAAAATTTACCTACTCCGATATTTTTGTTGAAAGTTATATAATGTCAGTTTGAATCCAGCGTAATTCCTCAAAGTTGCTACAACGACTTGCCCCTACCAATTAATATAAGTAGGTATCCCAAAAAATAATATAATAATATTAATAATAATAGTACCCATAGTACAAGCTCTGCTTAGTTTGGGACTAGATGGTGCTGTATCAAATGTCACAGGATATTTATTTATTAATTATCACGCTTAATGAGACGTAATGGAGAGAAGATACGATTTCCATTAAAAATAGCACATTTACGAAATTTAAATAAACTAATAGAAATAGAATAAAGAATAATTCGAATTATTCGCAATAAGCTTAAACATCGTGAGAAAACCTGCATGCCAGAGAGATTTTTTTGACGGGCGTGGCGTGTGAAGCCTGCCAACCTGTAGTAGGCTAGCGTGGTAGACCTTACCACTGTTATTCTGAGAGGCCATGCCCAGCAGTGGGACAGTAAAGGGATAAATAAATAAAATAGATAGCCATGGTTTTGATAATTAAATTATTATACCTGTCGTTGTCTCGTCCTCGATGATGAAGAAGTTTAATATGTAGTATATTTTCTGGCTACTTGAGGGCGTCACATACACGGAATCCAAGCCGCGGTCTAGCGGAACTGTAACAACCACTAAACTAATAAGAATCTGGATCTTCGCTAATACACAAGCGCAGTGCTCATATGTAGACACATAATAATAATAATAATAATAATAAATTTATTTGGGAAACATTAGTTACAATGGAACTTTACAACATTTGAACGGTAACTGCTGCAGTAGTATAAACTGTGTTGCAGCTAGTTAACGCCCTCCTCCGGGTAAATCTGGTTTATTACATTGTAAGCTAGGTAACAGTGAAAAAAGAAAAAATATATTTTTAAACTAATTAATTACTAAATCAAAGGTAGAAGACTAAAGTTGTACATAACTGTGTGTGTGTGTGTGTGTGTGGGTGGGTTGGAGGAGATGAGTTGCATGTAACTTAGTATGCAACCCTCACAATATTTTCAGTTTCTTCATAGGATAACGTATAAAGCCAATTCGTTACTTTCTTTTTGCATTTTGAAATTGTGAGCGGGTAGATTACTGCCTCTTTATTTACTTTATTATATAATCTAGAGCTAAGGTAATAATATTGGTGACTTGCAACCGTGGTTTTTGGGGTTTCTATGTATGTATAATAATATATATGTCGGATACAGGATCTGTATTCTCGGTAGGAAGGTGAGGTAATGACTATCTTGTGGGCAACAGGTGGGTTATGCTGGTTTAAACATTAAAACACAGAACTCGTACTCAAATGTCATTACACATTATATTATTATCTTGTAAGTTTTTTGTATATATGTATGTATTTTTTTATTTTTTTTTATTAATAAAATATATCCTGGGACAATTTTTACACAGCACCATCTAGTCCCAAACTAAGCAGAGCTTGTACTATGGGTACTAGACAATGTATATAATACTTATATACGTTTTTTTTGTAAATACATACTTATAATACATAGGAAACACCCAGACACTTACACTTAAGTTAATCACAATAAATGTTTATGTCCTGTGGGAATCGAACCCACGACCTCGTGATCAGCAGTCCGGTACTCGAACCACTAGACCACAGACGTCGTCATGTTATGTGTAGTAAAATAAATGGTTAAAATGGTTTTAAATGCTGATTGTGACACAGAATAATAATACCTAGTAAAAAACATTCTTACTTTATGACTACACTGAAAAGGTCATGAAGCTATATTTAGATGCAGAATATGGCATTTCTGATTTGCAGAGCGTCTGACGGTTGACCTTAGTCTATGTAAATGTAGGAAGGAAGTTTAGTGCTATCAGTAAAGAAGCTTGACAGCTGGATTGTAGAATGATGTTTCCTGGGCAGGTAACAACACATACTGGGACATGTGCCAGTATATCTTAAAACGATCAAAGTCGAATATGTTGTTTTAAATAAACGCGTTTTTCAACCGCAAAAGCTACGATAGGGGTCTTGGATTCGGGAATATGGGGCGAGCCTATTGCCATGAACCAGGCACAAAATACGAAATCCCAGCTGCTGCTACATTAATACTTATTAAAAACATACAATACATAGGTAATGCTAAAATACCCAGCAACAACGCTTTGCTCGATCCGGGAATCGTCTCCAAAACTTTTTACCGTGGCCTCTTTATAACAACAAAACAAAAAATAATCTAATGAGGACTTGTAAAACGCACAATTAACTTCTGTAAAGTCGGGAAAAACCCATTAATTAAATCGTTAAATCTTATATCAGTCACCCCTAATTACAGCACACCCTTGAAATAATTTTTGAGGTATCGCTAACGTTTGAAGTGACTGTCTTGAGTGTGATATTCAGGGGGGCTAGACAAGTTGCATTTTGACATTCGAATCGACAAACAAAATGTATGGAAATGACACAAACTTTCGACAAATCGGGCTGTCACTAATGTCATTTACATACATTTTGTTTGTCGATTGGAATGTGAAAATGCAACTTGTCTAGCCCCCCAGGAGAGGCATCGCAACGCAGTGAGTAATTTCAGTAAAAGTGATATTTTCAAAGCAGTGATGGACTAGTTATATATGACCATTGCCTGCAGCAAATCTGACTTTTCGATATCATGTGCGTAATTATCACACTTTAACGGTGAAGGAAAGCATCGTGAGGAAACCTGCATACCTGAGAGATTTTCTCGACGGCATGTGAAGTTTGCTAACCGGCATTAGACCAGCTTGGTGGCTCTCTTACTGAGAGGAGACATGTGCCCAGCAGGAAGACAGTATATGTGGTATATATATGAGATAATGATTATCTATAGTTTCATTAACAAAATAGTATATAAAGTTAAAAGATTTCTGGCTTCATGGTAGACCGTCAGGATAAATTTTAACTTTTAAAGAAAACAAAACTGTGGAAATTATAAGACTGTTCACCAAACCATAGACTGACCGCGACAAGTTTTTTTAGTGAAAGTAAAGCTGTACGATGTTTCTCAGAGATTCATTATTGGCTTCAAACTTCTATTTACTTACCTAAAGATCTGTCTTACTTCAATGGTTTATTTTTAATTCATGCCAGTTAACCGTCCAAAGGTGCTAGACAAGTTGCATTTTGACATTCGAATCGACAAACAAAATGTATGTAAATGACATTAGTGACAGCCCGATTTCTCGAAAGCTTGAGTCATTTCCATACATTTTGTTTGTCGATTCGAATGTCAAATGCAACTTGTCTAGCCCCCCAATACAATGCAACCTCCTTCAACCGATATCTACGGTAGATATTCCCTAAAATCCCTGCGCTGTTCACAAGAATAGCACCTAAGTGACATAACCGTGACAGTGGGGTGGATCTGCCATCTTACTTTTAATGTTTATCGCTCATGGGATAAAACCTCTCCTCTCCGGGGGAGTGAGATCTGAGGAATCAATGCGGTCAGTAATAAGAGGAGGGATACTATTTGTATGAAAGACGACAAGAACTCGTAATAAAAAAAAAGTTTTTTTGGAACAACTCCGAACTAACCGAAAGCGAAGATAGCCACTAAAGTAAAATACTGTGGCGCGGCTATCAACTAATGATTGCATGTATTTAGTTCATAGTAATGTGTGTGAAATATTAATTTGTAAGTGAATGAATATATATATATATATTGTACACCAAAAGATAAATTTTAAGACATAATTGCAACTAAAATAAATAAATAATGTCTTGGGACATTTTTACACAGCACCATCTAGTCCCAAACTGAGCAGAGCTTGTACTATTGATACTAGACAATGGATATAATACTTATATACTACTACTGCTTTTTTTTGTAAATACATACTTATAATATATAAGAAATACTCAGACAGACACAAACACCTAAGTTCATCACATAAATGTTTGTATTTTGTGGTAATCGAACCCACGACCTCGTGATCAGCAGTCCAGTACTCCAACCACTAGACCACTGACGTCGTCAATATGTAATGTTTGGCCTTATCCCCTTTGAAATAAGGTTGATAACGGTACATATAAAGTAAAATAGTTTTATTTTATTTTCTCGAAAAATAAGTCATGTATAAAATAGTCATCAACAAAAACAAAATTAAAATTCGTTCGAAAACAAGGGATTTATAAGAATTTTAAATTTATCCTAGAGTGCGTGCTATACCTACTGAGTTGTAACGTAATATCTTAGTACGTCATAAATAGTATTAATAATGCAAGGCGTCAAATGCATAAACTACCTATTTTTAAAATCTGGCTGGTAGTTCTAGTCAATCGAAAAAATAAATTCAAATCCGGCTGGTACTTAGGTAGTTCCAAAAACAAAACTATTTTTTCAAATCCGTCTTTAATATTGTTTTATAGAACGATACCATTGAAAAATTTACCACAATCGAGATTTTTTCACTCCTCCCTCGCCGCTACCCTTAGTACCTACCACGGTAGTAATTTCGTCACAGATGTTTTCTATGCTAATTCTATTGTTTTTTTGTTAATTTTTATGTTCTTTTTCATGCTCGATTTATTCCGTTCGTCCGTTCGTTTGGGGATTAATGATAATGCTCCCTTAGATGGAAACCGGAGGCTTAATTTCTTTCTTAAGATTGAATACTGTCTTGCAAGAATTGCCAATAAAAATTAACGATGGTTCATAATTAGAATTCATTTAAATTGAGAACGCTTTTTTGTTGTTGTTGACTTTACGTTACGTTACGATGGCACAAAAGTTTTAATTTTGTTTTAAATATCGATTAATATTTAAATTGTTGGAATGGTTGAATGTTTTTGAATAATCTAAAAACTAAATGCACTGCTGCAATGAGACATTAAGGTTTCAACAATAACAATGTATCCAATTTTTTTGATTTTACTTTTTTTTAGCTAACCGCTTGACCGATTTCGATATATGGGCCACCGGGCCTTCTCGTATTATACACTTCCAAACAAAAAATGGAATTTCTAAATTGGTCCACAATTGACAGAGAATTCGCGTAACATAGGTACAAAAAAAATATGCAGTCGAATTAAGAACCTCCTGCTCTTTTGAAGTCGGTTAAAAAGTAAGGTTTTATGATCTGTTTTCAACAACATTCCAATTTTAAAATAAAAATAATTTCAAATATGAGATTCCAAAATATTGTATTGCCATGTTCACTTTTCCAAAGGTGCTTTTGAAAAGTGAACGTCGCGAATGCCATTTTATATTCCAAATTCAAACCTTTCAAATATCTCGTGCCACCCACCGATGTCCCACCCTTTAAAATCCATCTCGCGAATTAACGTTTAAAAATATTAGCATAAATAAAAATCGTATAAAATACAAGACGCTTGGGACCGGGGTGGTTCCAAATTCGAAAGTTTTTGTTTCGATACGAATTCATTTCGGCTAATATTCGATTTGATTTCGACCAGTTTATTCAGACCTGTCATTGACGTTATAATCAGATAACTAAATCATATTCTCTCTATTTCTCTTTGATATTGTTTTTTTTTTGTGGAATTGACCTGCTAGTTATGGAAAATGAATTGCCAATGCCATGTGAAGCTCAGGTGCTGTACCTACTTGATTGCTCCGCATTATTACCCCGCTACTGAGGATACAGAAAGAAAATCTGTTATATTTTTACAACACAATAATATTAGATATTATTTTGAATTAGGAAAAAGGTATATAAATTGCGGTTATTTTCTATATACTTGATAAGATTTTAAATACAGAAGCATTTTATTTTACTAGTACTAGCTTTTTTATTACGTAATCGAAAAATAGAAATAAATTACGACGCGCCCAAACAGTCGAAGATCTTCTTAAATTGGTGCATAAACGCATCGTTGCCCCGGAGCAAGCTAAAAAAAAATTAAACTGTCATTAATTCGGAGCATAATATTCGCCCCCACCCCCTGTGGGAATGGGGGGCGATTAATCCGTGTTTAATGTCGCCCCCGAAAATATAAAAAGTAGCTAATCAACAGATTGGCAACGTTTTCGCCTGAGGGTGTGTAAAACGGGATGTTTTGTAGGTTTTTTGAGGATATTTTTAAGAGCAGACTGATATGGAACAAAAGGTGTCTATAAGGCTTAAGTGAGGGTACATGTATACCTCTGCTTACCTTTTCAGGGCATAAAGGCATAACTAGCTTTCCGCCAGCGGCTTTGCCCGCTATCCCATGGGAACCATACATTTTACCGGAATAAAAAGTAGCCTATGTGCTATTACAGACTATGTTCTATCTCTGTGCCAAATTTCATCCAGATCCGTTCAGTAGTTTTTGAGTGAAAGAGTAACAAACATCCATACATCCATACGTACACATTTTCACATTTATAATATTAATAGGGTGGTATTACAGCCTAAAAATACAGACCCCTCCACTAATAACTATGTCTAAACAAACCTTCCTTTTGCTTCGTTTCAAAGCTCCTAATCTTGCTCAATGTGACTACAGTGATCCAGAGCAATCTATGTCATACTTGTTGGTGTATCTTTGGGCCTTTAAGTAGCTACGCCAAACGCAATTAAAGTGGCCTAATATTACTCGTTTTTTTAAATCTTTCACACGATAGCGAAGTGGCGATATATAGTGAAGTCTGCCGAGTGCCGACCCGCGTTAGGCCAACGTGGTGGCCTATAGTCTAACCCGTCTCATACTGAGTGGAGGTCTGTGCCTATCAGAAGTAAAGTTAATGGGAGGATGATTGATTTGACACAATAAAAAAGAGCAACAAAACAGAAGTATGCAAGAATTATTGTCAGCAAAGGCGTTTTGTTGTTCCTGCTTTTTTCCAATGGGGGTACATTGGAAAAAGACGTATATAGGAAGTAGAAAAAGCCACACAACGTTGGCAAATCATCAATCCATTTACTATTTCATTGCTGGGTATGGATCTCGATCTCTTTTTGTATTTTTTTAAGCATTTTCCATGCTAAGATTACAAGTTATTTTTAATGAAGGAAAAAAATCCTGCCCGCATGCCGTTTTTTTCCTTCATTAAAAATAAGAGATAAGCTATTGACCGCACTTGCTTAGTGCGTATGACAACATGCACCTCCGCCGTCGGGAAAATCTCTCCGATAATAATAATAAGGGTCAAGAAAAGTACTCAAACCGCAGGGCAGCTTGTGGCGAGTCTGTCTTCTTTACGGAAGGCATGCCATAAGATCCAAAATATGATACAAATAATAACAATTGACGACCTCTGTGGTCTAGTGGTTCGAGTACCAGACTGCTGATCACGAGGTCGTGGGTTCAATTCCCACAGGACATAAACATTTATGTGATGAACTTAGGTGTTTGTGTTTGTCTGGGTGCTTCTTATATATTATGTATTTACAAGAAAAAAGTATATAAGTATTATATACATTGTCTAGTACCCATAGTACAAGCTCTGCTAAGTTTGGGACTAGATGGTGCTGTGTAAAATGTCTCAGTATTTAAAAAAAAAAAAAAATGATCATCTTTATATGCAGTAAAATGAGACGGGTACATAAGGTGTTACAAGGTTGTAGAGACACACATCTTTGTCGTAATAATGACATGCAAATACATACATAAATACGTCATTATAAATTAATACGTCATTGTTTATACATAATAATGACGTCGATATGCAGATTTCCTTACAATGTTTGCTACACCATAAAAACGAAATTTCGCAATCACGTCATATCCTAAATAATTCCAACTCGAATTAGCACAGCTAATCTCATAAAGGACTTCAAACAAGCAATCAATTTTAAATATCATTGAAATCCTATCGTTACGGAGCACTGACTCCGATGCCAGTCAAATTGCCCCCGAAGTCCATGGCTGAGAAAAAAATTAAATTTGCCTAGTTGATTTCATTTTTCATTAATTCATCGAGAAGGGTCGTTTGAGGTCATAGAGTAATACTAGAAATGTCAAGCAATAGAGGTTTTGGGCCGATTTTTTTTAATGTCTTTGGCAACAATATTAAATAACGTCTGTGGTAGTGCTTTCAGTGTCGGACAGCTAATCACAAGGTCGTGGTTTCGAATCCCACAAAACATAAATATTCTTATGTGATGATCATAAGTGTTTGTGTTGATCTGGGTGTTTCATGTGTATTATAAGTATGATATGACCTGTATTTACAAAAGATATATAAGTATCCATTATCTAGTAGCTGTGGTACCGAGTTATGCTTTATTTGGCACTAGACGGTGCTGCATAAAATGTCCCAAACTTGTTAACCTTAAACTAAAAAGTAATCTGACCTAAAAAAAGTAAAGAAACCTTAAATAGGTCTGATTCATTGCACGGCCAATCTTGATCCGCTTCAAATCATAAATCATAAATTTATTGCACTCATGTTTGTTTACAATGTTGGTATACATTAGGCTTAGTTTCAAAACATGAACCCTGTTAGGGCACAGCAATACGAGTATAAGTATTTGCTTACATCTAATTATAGCTAATTTTATAAATTTTATAATATTAAAGTCTATATAATACAGTAGTTAGTAGAAGTAGTGTTTATAGTGTAGTGTATCTAGTAAGCATGTATTTTTGTATGTATGGGTCTATGTAAATAACATTTTGATTAACTATTTAGTAGTTTATTTTTATTTATTTTGCACCAACAATAAATTAAACTATGTTAATTTTTATTTATTATTATTATTTTATTTTTATTATTATTTATTTATATATTAATATTTATTATCACTATGTTTATTTAGGTATCTATTATGTTTTATTTAATATTTGTTTATTATTAAGTGAGTATTCATTATGTATTTTAGAATAAAGTTATGCTTTATATATTTATGTATATTGCTCATTTTTCAGTTAAGTATTCTTTAATACTATAGTAGCTTTTAAGAATCAGGTATTTTTTAAGTTCGTTTTTAAATTTATTTTCGTATTCTATGTCCTTAATATATTTTGGCAATTTATTACATATTTTGATACATTACGAGAGGCCCTGAGTGAAAAATGGAAAGCGTAGAGCTTGGTAGGTCTAGGTTGTTTTCGTTTCTTAGTATTCATAACATACCATCACGACTGTATTCCCCGAAGGGGTAGGCAGAGGTGCACTTATGTACACTCACATCTCGCCCATATGGCGAGCCTACAAATCCAGACTCCGAGCTGCTACTAGGAATTTCACAGAAAACCCAACAACACTTTTCTTGACCCGGGGATCGAACCCAGGACCTCTAGCGTAACAGTCGCGCTTAGGACCACTAGACCAACGAGGCAGAATTCTCAATTCGTAAAGTATTACGAATACTTTGCAAATCAGTATTCACATAAAAAAATTGACCATAGCCAAATTAATAACAAAATATTCGATCACAATTCCTTCCATCAGACATATCTAGTAAATCTTACTCTCGGTATCCCCAGTCGATACGGAGTTCCTATATAAAAATTTCCCTCAGGGTTCTCTCGTTCAAAAAATACAATTTTTTTCTTTGCACAAGACTGTTTAACCCTCAAATGGTGGCTAATTTCGAGACGAGATGGCTGATTAATTATTGATAGCCGCTTCGAGATCACGAGTCGAACGCTCTTTGTGTTTAATGTTAATTTTTCTCTTTTTAATCCCTCGGCTGCCATGATTTTTTTATTAGAGATGATATTGTTTTGCTTCGGAGATGGAACGAAATGTCTTAAATTTTTATGGAGTGTCTTTCAATTGAATAATGTTTAATTATTTTGTTGTTGAAGATTAATCAATTATATTATTATATTATTCGTGCGACCCAGCCCCAATAACGTCCTGGGCATGATTGCAGACAGGCTTGTCTGCTGTATTTTGAATCGTTGCTCCAGAGTTTTAGCTGGAATTCTAAGGCAATAATTCAAGATTTTATTTAATAGAAATAAAACGCATTCACTGTATTACCAACTAAGCTTTAAATAAATATTGTCTATGAGTCACTCGAAATAAAGAATTATCTACTATATAAAAATAAGTCGGGTTTTCCTTCCTGACGCTATAACTCCAGAACGCACGAACGGATTTCCACGGTTTTGCATTCGTTGGAAAGGTCTCGGGCTCCGTGAGGTTTATAGCAAAGAAAATTCAGGAAAAATTTCAACAGAAAAGCGGGTTAAAAAGGTTATCAAGACCATGCGGGCGAAGCCGCTGGCGGAAAGCTAGTTATTATTAAATGCGTTTAATCATCTGCTGGTTTTAAACTCAAAAGCCCGAGAGCCAATTTTTGATCTGAAATCAATTACACATTTTTACTTAGGTGCATACCATAGTATCATGTCTATAATCTCAGGAATCTTAGGCAGAGGTGTACTATTGTACACCCCTATTAATCGGGCACAAATATAAACTCTGAGCTGCTGCTGAAAATTTCATTGAAATCCCCAATAACAATCCTCGCCTTGGGAATCGAACTCAAGACCTCCAGTGTAAATTTAAATTTATTTCTTTATTAGTAGCTACAGAAGCCGTATCGTCACGCTTGTATTCCTCTAACGGGTTAGCTAGAAGTGTGTAGTACACATTTCATCTGCCATTCGCCGGAGTTTTATTTTAAACTCCAGGTTACTGTATTCCACGAAGGGTTGGGCAGAGATTTACTGTAATAATTATGTTCACCGCTATGGGACAAAATCTAATACCACTTTTTTCCAAATAAGAAATTGAACCCTCACGCTCGATATGAAGGTTTGATCAGACTGAGCTAGTAATTTAGTCAAGCAACGAATAGTGATATCCAGGAATAGCAATAATCCGAATAGCAATTAAAGTATTCCACGAATGGCAATTGTCAATATTTTTGTCTATTTTGGTCAGTTGCGATTCGTGGACTATATTTTTATATTAAATTTTATTCCACGAATGGCAATTTCATCATAGTAGCATCGACCAAAACAGAATGTATGGAAATGACGTTAGTGACAGGCCGATTTGTAGAAAGCTTGTGTCACTTCTATACATTTTTACCCCCGATGCAAAAACGACGGGGTTTTATAAATTTGACGTGTGTGTGTGTGTGTGTCTGTGGCATCGTAGCTTCTGAACGGATGAACCGATTTCAGTTTAGATTTTTTTTATTTGAAAGGTGAATTAGTCGGGAGTGTTCTTAGCTATGTTTGATGAAAATCGGTCCAAGATGACCGCCGCCACAAAATAGCGAATTACATATTTTTTCACAATTCCCTCAATATGGGTATCAAATGGCTTGGCTAATAGAAGACTATGCACTATGATAAATTTCAAATCCAAGATGGCCGCCACCATAAAATGGCAAATTACTTTTCGTGTCGGGGTTTTCTAAATATTTAATTTAGGCTATGTTTATATTCGTTTGTTGATTCGAATGTCAAATTGCAACTTGTCTAGGCCCCAAAAGATGAAAAACAAAAGTCAATGGAACTTTTTTTATTACCATCTCAATTTTCACTGTCGTAGGAAACTTTCGATTCATGCTAATTAAAAAAAAGTCGAGTGGGGAGTGCTTTCAATACTGGCAATTATTTTAATTGTAATGTTTAATTAATAAGGACCTTTGATAGAAATGGGTGCCTAAAATGTAGCTTCAAACCAGAAAATGATTTAACTCGAATGTTACAATATCAAAACTATCAACTTTCTTGTGCCTTATTTGTAACATGTGTTATACTGTTAAAAAAAGAAAATTATAATAAGTCAAGAATTTTCTTGTAGTGTATTTTTTTACAATGATTAATTCATTGAAATAAAACTATTTTTTACAGATTTAATAAAACGCGATAAATTCCGTAAAAAGAATTTTATTTCGAATTTAGTGTCAGAAATGAATAAATAATTCATTTCTTTAAATTTTTAAAACACTTAAATATTTAGTACGAGTAAAATTCTATATTTTTTTTAATATCCTTACATGCGACATCGGGACGGGCTGCTCGTGTGCCTATATGGAAAACTTTACCTTACCGATATTTATTTAATTAAAAAAATATTCAGAAGGCAAATAGGGAGGGGTTCTTTAGCAGAGAATAGTGATGTGTGTAAAAAAACGAGGCCTCAAGCAATTGTGTTATCTGCCAAACATTTTAGGCCTTCGCAACTTTTTTCAACGTAATCCCATTTCAATAATTATCGCGGGACGGGGGACACGCTCTATCACCAACACAATTAACTGATTGGTACTCTTACTGCTTTTTAATACAGATAATTCCCGGATTTATTTTGATGTGATTTTTTTTAATAAGATACACTGCTGCAGCGTTTATTCAAACGAATTATACTTATGCTACAATTGCCTCGTTAGCCTCGTGGTCCTAACCGTAACTGCTACGCTTAAGGTCCTGGGTTCAATTCACAGATTGAGCAAAGTGTTATTGGGTTTTTTTCTGTGAAATTCACAGTAGCTGTTCAGATTTTAGTTTTCCCGGTGAACTGAGGGTGGAACACGTGTGGCGTATCGGCACACCACAAAATTTCTTGTCCAGTCTCTATTATTGTCTGTGGTCCCACCAGAGACAAGGAAAGACGGCGGGAAATATCTATGGATCGGAACGGATGTCGTTTAAGCCCGATCGCTCGAGCTAAACTAAGTGCTTTAACGCTTGTATTTCTTAACTAATGTACGACTGTGTACAGTGTAATCAATGTTCTGACATTATACGCATGTGTACCTATCGGCGAGTATTATTTCCCGGCTAGGAGTAGGCCGACTCGATCACCCAATGTGATACTCCAAACACGTCTGCCTAAGGCTTAAACTTTGACGGTATAATACTTTAATATTTTAAATATCAGCACCTTCTAGTCACGAAACTAGTCCCCAACTAAACGGAGCTTGTACTATGAGTACTAGTCAATGAACACAATAAGTACTTAAGTATGTACCTACTTTTTTTTTGTTAATAAATATTTATCTATGTCTAATATATAAAATTCTTGTGTCGCGGTGTTTGTTACCTCCGTTAACTCCTCCGAAACGGCTGGACCGATTTGTTTGAAATTTTGTGCATAACTAGTAGGTCTGAGAACCGGTCAACATATGGTAAATATAAATACCCTTAGGGGGCTAGACTAGTTGCAGTTTGACATTCGAATCGGCAACCGAAAAGAAAGAAAATGTATGGAAATGATATTAGTGACAGCCCGATTTGTCAAAAGCTTGTGTCATTTCCATACATTTTGTTTCTATTCGTTTGTCGATTCGAATGTCAAATTGCAACTTGTCTACAGGCCCTATACGGCAAAACATCGATTGCTGGGTCAGCTAGTAATCCATAAGAAATACCCAGACAGAAACAAACTCTTATATTCATCACATAAATATTTGTGTCCTGTGGGAATCGAACCCATGACCTCATGATCAGCAGTCCGATATTCAAACCACGTGTCGTCATCAAACTTGTGTAAAGCAGTACATACACGTGCCATCAACCGCACAAAAATCGAACTCAATACTGTACTCAGACCGCATCGGACGGAAGCCTTAACCGTCTCCGATGTACGGGCGGCCAAGCGGTACCGTCACAATGGCACATCACTATGACGGTCGCGGACAATGCTCGCGTGTCGTGTGACAGCTACACAATCGGCGACGTGACCTGCTTGTGTACAGGTTGTTGTTTTTTGACCGGCAAAAAGTTGATCTGTCATTAATATGGCCGGCAAGCTTTATATTGAATATTGATTGATCAGCGTTATTATTTTTTTAGCCTGATGGATATGAATGTGATGGGTTGGAGATGTAGAGAAAAACGAAAGAAAAGATTTATTTATTTATTTATTCCCAATAATATCCAGACTATGAGGTTCGTTATTTCTACGATTCCAACCATATTTTTTATCCCAATTATATGGATGGATTGTGTTAAGCTAGATATGATTGAAAAGAGTTAGAGGTTTATTTATTTATTTAGAGGTTAGAAATATCAAGAAGACTGGTCGACTCTTCACGTGACCAGGGCTGAACAAACCAGAAACAAGCCAGCCCTGAATGTGACAATGCTGCCAGTCTTCTGGGCCCGTTGCCGGAGGACAGTGATGCGGAGGAATTCTTCGACGCTTAGTGTAACGGTTTTCTTTTTCTCCATAGGTGTATATAATTTTTCTTTTATGTAAATATTTTAATTATGTTATTTAAGTAGTTTTTACTTTACGAATAAACACCATACTTTAGATCTTTAATAATTAATGTATAAATACAGTTTGCTGGTCAGATGGCGACCTTATTGCCATCAACTGGGCACAAAATTCAAACTCCGAGCTGCTACTTAGAATTTTAAGAAAATATTAACACTTCTCGTCACCTGGATATCTAACCCAGGACCTCTAGAGCAGGCCCGTTAGTTTATTAAGGCATTTTCATGTTATAAGCTACTAAAATACATACCAATTTTGTTAAACGGCAATTTTTCGAGTACGGCTAAGCTTCGTCATAACAATAAATTAAGTTTCAAACAATCGTAATAATAAGCCTGCCGATGACAATAAGAAGTCATGTTAATGCTGTGAAAAGGTATTCAGAAAGGGGTTACGCACGAGATTGTTTCTCGGAAAAATAAACCCCTTTAATTTTTTACACAATAAGTACTTTTTTACAACGCCCCTACAAGGCGGGGGCAATTTGTTTGACACCCACTCGTTAATATAACAAGCTTATTGATTATTACACAGCACAATCATACTCTTTAACACAATACAAGTTCCTAAAAAAATCTAAACAAAAAAGGATTTGTGAAAATTTTAAAAAAATCGCTATTTCTCGCGGTGAGTGAAACGTCTTAAAAAACTTTTTAAGACAAAAGGTAGAATGACTGTTATGTGAATGAATATGATATAATAATAATGTTGTGTGCTTTAGTACCACAGTCAAACTGTTTATACAGTTTTGTGGGACACTTTAGTATTTCCTAACTGGTAAAATGTACGTCTCTATTACAAATGTAATAAAAAAAGGTCCTCGCTTAGGATGCAATCTATTTTCTCTCTATTTTAAATTCAGATCCAGCTGTCCCTAGCCGCCCCCAGCAACGCCCTAAGCCGAGGTCCGAGTCCCGTAAGGGACCTTAGCTGCTGTTGCTTAGTTTATAAGTGTCCCTGGCTGGAGGCACACGGTGCCTCGCCACCAAGCCCGGTTAAGTTTCTAAAGCTCTCTGAGCTAGAAACTACATCCGACAAAAAAAAACTTGGTCTTTAATTCAATTTACATAAGCAGATCCTCTATTTTATCATAGCATAAATATATAGGTATAGCGTATATAAAAAAAATATATTTAATTTTATATAAATTCTAAGTTAAAAGCGCTTAAAGTTTTTGTTGGAGATTGAGAGGGAAAGCGGTTTCGCAAAACGAGTGTTTGAATTTGTATGGTGTATGGCGATTTGCTGCCACACACATGTCACAGGTTCAAGTCCACAACACAGTAGATATATAGTTCGCTCTCTTTTCAACCGACTTCAAAAAAAGGAGGAGGTTCTCAATTAGACTGTATTTTTTAATGTTTGTTACCTCAGAACTTGCGACTGGGTGAACCGATTTTGATGATTCTTTTTTATTCGAAAGCTGGTGCTACACCAAAAGTGAAACTACTAATTTTAAGACTACTAGTAGTAAAATTACTAATTTAATTTAAACATGACTTTCGTTGATTGTCTGTTTGGCACCGACTCAAAATTAGTTAGAAATCATAATGCCAATATGTTGTTTTTTGCTTTTTAGCTCTTATGTGTTTTTGGAGGCGGTTTGTTTTTTGTTTAAAAATAATTTAATAACATAAAACTAAAATAATTATAAAGTTTCAAGCGTAACAGTCCCAACTAGAATAACGATGCTCTTGATTTAGAGATTGAGATTAAGAAAAAAGAACAACCACCTGTACATACAAACAGGTAGGTACAGCAATCTAAGCATCCATTCAATAAAACAAGAACAGTCCACACTGCGCATCGGTCATACATCGGTAGTCGTATTCATAATGTTTGAATAGTTCAGCGCTGGACAAAAGATACATACGCTATTTGGTTACCCCACTTATTTGGGTCACTGGCCAGGACCTAAGAGAAGAGGAGACACAAAAGTAACGATATCAGATGATTTTGAAAGGCATTGTTGAGTATTTTCTTTGAATATTGGGTTAAATATTTCATTTGTCGAATAGACACAAGCGTGGCTGTGCGTGAGGCTGGCCTAAAAATGAACCAGTAAACTATATTGTTCGTAATCACCTAAAATACCATTGATAAATCCTATCCTACTTCCTACTAATATTATAAATGTGAAAGTTTGTGAGGATGGATGGATGGATGGATGTTTGTTACTCTTTCACGCAAAAACTACTGAACGGATCTAGATGAAATTTGGCACAGAGATAGATTATAGTCTGGAATAGCACATAGGCTACTTTTTATCCCGGTAAAATGTATGGTTCCCGTGTGATAGCGGGTGAAGCCGCTGGCGAAAAGCTAGTGATATATATCTATTTCTGTAAAAGGATCTTTTAAAAGAAAGACAAAGATTTATTGACACCAACACAACAGCATGTTTCGGAAAAAGGATAGGACGATAACCAATAAAAATATTGCGTACTCCACAAACTATGGCTGTTATGCCGAATAGGCCTAGTTCAGCTATTTTATATCTAAAGCTTAGACACTTACGAGTTTTTTTTTTCTTTAACTTTTATTATAAAATAGTTTCACCTGCGTTCTATTCTATAGAAGACGCATCTTCTATTTAAGTTCACCAGACGCCATGACATCTAAGCCACCGCGAGTCCTACTCGCTAAGTCGTAATTTTCCTTCACATTCTAAATTCACGTCTCAACATGACGTTAACAAATTAAAATGCATAAAAAAAAAAACAACCCATATACTGTCCCACTGCTGGGCACGGGTCTCCTCTCAATATGAGAGGGATTAGGCTGTAGTCCGCCACGCTAGCCTAATGCGGGTTGGCAGACTTCACATGCCGTCTCGAAAATCTCTCAGGCATGCAGGTTTCCTCACGATGTTTTCCTTCACCATTAAAGCGAGTGATAATTACGCACATAATTTCGAAAAGTCAGAGGTGCGTGCCTTGGATTCGAACTCGAGACCTTTGACTTGGCAGTCCAGTGGTCATAGCCCTAAGCTATCACTGCTAAAAAATACAAACTAATAATTTTGACCATTTTAAATTAGCATTATTGGCCTTCAGATATGTGTAATGGCGAATGTACCTATATCTCCCAAAATCACATACGAAAAGCAGCAAAAACAACACACTATGCGTCATTGCTTCCCCAAGGGGGGCTTTGCCAATATTTTCCAATAACGTTATAATCGGCTGCGGCGTCATTACTGTCTCTGCGACATAAATTAATGCAGGTTTCCTTCCTTTACCGAGGGTGGTTATTAAGGGATACTGCAGGGTCTTCGATTATTGGTGTTTGTGGACGATATTAGGAGATATTGGTTTTATGTCTCTGTATTCGCGGCTGATACAACTTTGATAACGTCTTTGGTCTAGTGTTGAACTGCTGATCACGCGTGGGCTTAATTCCTATTGGACACAACTATATTTATATTATTATAAGTATGTACTATGTACAAAAAGAAGTATTTATAATATATCCACTGTATAATGCCCATAGTACAAGCTCTGCTTAGTTTGGGACTAGATGGTGCTGTGTAAAATGTTTCAAATTTTAAAACAATGTTCCTCAGTTTCACTTTTTGGAACTGTGCAACTACTTTGACTTTTCAAAAGTATCTACTTATATTGTCTAATCCTACTTCCTACTATCCTACTATCCTACTTCCTACTTATAATCCTACTAATATTATAAATGTGAAAGTTTGTTAGGATGGATGGATGGATGGATGTTTGTTACTCTTTCACGCAAAAACTACTGAACGGATCTGGATGAAATTTGGCACAGAGATAGATTATAGTCTGGAATAGCACATAGGCTACTTTTTATCCCGGTAAAATGTATGGTTCCCGTGGGATAGCGGGTGGAGCCGCTGGCGGATAGCTAGTTTAAAATAAAAGATGTTTGAATGTTATTATTATTTATTAAGTAGTAAAGCGGTGAATGTCAGTGGATGTGCCGGGAGAAAGACACACTGACCTTTTAAGTGAGGTCCATCTAAAAGGTCAGGTGTGCAGTACTCAAAACCAACGCGTGTGTATGAACGAAGATTTATGAATGAGGTCGAAGCAAAAGAATTGTTGAAGAATCATAGCGTTCTGCAGTTTCTCTTTCTCTATGAGAAAAAGGCAAGAGTTACATAATACTCGTATATATGTAATTAAGAATCAACAGTCCCCCTTTTACATAAGCAACAGATTATTATAAGTATAAGATTAATTATTACCAAAATAACACACATGTCCCATAAAACGGCATCGATGGCAAAGAAATACCATTAGCAAGGAGTGTTGTGCGTAGATAGTAAGTAATAACAACGTACTCACAATGTTTAGTACAGATATAGTATACTGGAAGTGACTGCAGATAGATCAACTTAAAGCTTAAAGCTGCTGCGATTCTCTAATCAAAACATAAAAACATATTTGATACTAAAAAAAAACTATGGACTTTAAAAGAGACCACCATTCTCTGAGTTTGTTTCGGTGTTTCTTCTCAGAAATCGTCAGTTAGGAAATGCCGACGCCATCTAGCACAAAACCACAAATCATTGACTTGCCCTTACCTTTCTGCCCCAGCGCCCATCAGTTCTACGAGCTATGTGCCCCGCCCACTGCCACTTCAGCTTGCTAATCCTGTTGGCTATGTCGGTCACTTTAGTTCTTCTACGGATCTCCTCATTTCTGATTTAGTCGCGTAGAGGAAGACCAAGCATAGCTCGCTGAGTGACTTTGAGCTTTATTACGGGCCTTTTAAGAAAATAATCACCAAAATATATTTTCAAAACATCTCATACCACTTCTAGCGTAATAGCAACTCAATACACGTAATAAGTACAGCATGCTACATAAACTGCTTGTAACCAACGTCGGAATATCGTCTTCATTTCCTTTGCACCCTCATACAATAAGGTCGCGTATTGCCTGTCTTGTTCAGCAGTAATTTCTAATAAGATAATAGGGCCTCTTTCCGATATGTGGGTGTAATGATGTGGGATATTAGAATTGATGGGATATTGTTCTGTTGGGTATTTTTTGCCACTTTCCTGGAGTTAGGGAAACGGAAATGGTGGTTTGCTCTGGTATATCAATTTGGATGTTTTGATGTTTGGTGTGTAGGAATGTGATAAGAATGATGACAGATTGCCTACTCTAAGGTGTTACTTAGAATTTTCGCATGAGAAAACAGTTTTCTTGAACTAGGAATAAAAACCATAGTTCATGCCAAGAAGCCACGCTTGCTTGATTAGTTACCGTAAATAGAGTAAAAACCTCAAAAAACAAAAAAAATACCCCCGGAATAATAATAAATAATAGGTAAATAATAATAATAATAAATATCTTGGGACATATTTACACAGCACCATCTAGTCCCAAACTAAGCAGAGCTTGTACTATGGGTACTAGACAATGGATATAATACGTATACATATGCTTTTTTTTGTAAATATATACTTATAATATAGAAGAAACACCCAGACAAACACAAAAATCTAAGTTCATCACATAAATATTTGTGTCCTGTGGGAATCGAACCCACGACCTCGTGATCAGCAGTCCGGTACTCGAACCACTAGACCACAGACGTCGTCATATACATACGATTCAATTAAATTGTGTATTTTCAAAGAGGATATTTGGTGCAGTTGGTATAGAGAAAATCCCAGCACGACTGTACGGATCGCACTTTAGAGATCTGTTAATGTGTATATAGAAGGATTAGTGTTTGGTTTTAGATAAGGCGGGGGACGCAAGTGCGAAAAACTACTAGCATAAATTACTAAACTAATTCCACTAAATTCACAAAAATACCAAGCCGTAATAGGCTAGTGTGCTGGACATAGCTATCCTGTCCTTTTACGTGGAAACCCAGCAGTGGGACAGTAAACGGGTAAATGTTAGTAAATGATGAATAGATAATAATGATGATGATGACAGTTCTGTAGCAGCTTACTTTTTTACCTTGGAAACTCGGGCCTCCAGTATGTGTAGTCCTGAAGTGGGTGATGCAGTAATAAAAAATGATGAAGACATAAAAAAAAATTCAATTCCGTTACCTATAATTTATACGTATGTATAGAAATAAATCCACCAACATACGTAAATCGAATCAAATTTAATTGCTTAAAATTTGGTACAGTATAATGTTACAGTTACAATTACAAGAGCGAATCACATCCCGCCATTACATAACAGTATGCATTTTTTTTAACTGGATGTATACTCATTTAACTAAATTAACTTCTAACAAATAAATAAAAACCTCTATAGATCATAAACAAAATAAATTACTAATTAAAACATTAGGCAGTCATCAATAATGTACACCAAGCTTTATATCATTTCGTTCCGCGTCCACTCGTGAATACGGGAACATTTTTCGTCTGAAGCTTATGGCTTTTAGATTATTCGCTCGCAATGTTTCCTAAATATAAATCATTTGTACTACAGCGTTATTAAAGCTGTATTTGTAGGAATTATTTTTGTGTGTGTACCGTTCCTAGATTAAAACATTAGTTGGGGGTTGTTTGATCTGTATTTTGTAAACGAAAAAGTATTTTAAATTCATCTCGTAATTATTTTTTCAAGTGCAAATTTTTCAATGCATCTTAAGCGCAACTGAGATCCTAGTTTCGATTTCCAGATCGAGCAAAGTATTATTGGGGTTTTCTATGAAATTCTCAATAGTCGCTTAGAGTTTAGATTTGTGCCCGGTTATTGGCAATAGCTTCGCCCTATACATGGGACCCAAACATACCGGCGAATTGTGGATGGACATTAGTACACCTTTGCCTAATTGCATATGCGCGCACAGAAGTATTTTATTTTATTCTTACCTACCTTTGAAATATTATTAGAAATTTAATGAATTGTATCTGGAACAACCTTCCAACCTGGAGAGGGGCGTTGATAGCAGCATTACAGTTTTAATACTGTTGTTGTTATCTTCGTTTCAACTAATTGTTTGTATATGTTTCTGGTTCCACAATAAACTATTAAACTAATTGGTAGTCAATATTGCTTTGTAATCAGACGCTAATTATATCATTTTTTCTTTCCAGATACCAAGAAGCGGGGAAGAATCGGTAAGTACCTAATGTCTTTAGTAACATTTAACCTCTGTGGAAGCCATTTTTAATCGTGTTTATATCAATAAGATACATCTATATTTTGACAATGATTGTGTAATTATGTATTATGCAAAATGTGTCAGGCCTTTGAGACTAGCACAGAAATCAGGGACTTCAATTTTAAATTTTGTACCCTTTTGTGTGAGTAAAAATTATTATTATTATTATTATATTGATATATCTTTACACCAATATAACAGACTTCTGAAATTTTATCAAAGAGACATACACAGCGGATTTAATAGCCATTAATTCTGTTTGATATCCCATAACCGGCAAACACCATTAAATAAGTCAAAAACTAAGCAACACCATTACTGGAAAGCCGTAAGAAAACCAGAAATAACACGTAACTGAACATAATCTTATTTATCGCGGGGGAGGTCCGGCGTAAATGGGATTCGATGAGCAAAAGGAGCACTTAACGCTTTCATGTCCACCCTGGTACATCCTCCCCTTTATTTTAGGAGTCGGTGTTTACACATAGGAGGTAGCGGGTGGTTTAGCGATTTAGTTGTTTATATTTTACAGCTGTGTTTGTTGACACTAAGAAGTTACTATGATTGATACTTACATACCATCACGACTTTATTCCCCAAAGGGTAAGACAGAGTTTTGCTACTGTGGGTGGATCTACAGTTTATTAATTTATAGGTACATTAACCCATCAGTCCCATTCAATAGAGGGCAAGCCAGACACAAATCCAAACCCCGAGCTGCTACTGGGAATTTCATAGAAAAACCCAATGACAATTCGCCCGACATGGGCATTGTTAAGACCTTTTTATCACCTGCTATTAAGTTTCCATTAATTTACTTGGCAGATAATTTCCTACAAATTTTGTTCCATTTTTTAATTTATGTTGTGGGTAGCGGCTATCCAGACATGTCAAAACAGGCCCTGAATGTAATTTTTTTATTTCATTCTTGTATATCTTTTTAATATAATATTATACTAATATTATAAAGAAGTAAATTTTGTCAGTTTATAACGTTGTAGGGGGTAATCTCTAAATCTACTGAACTGATTTTGAAAATTATTTCACTCTTATATTAATTTAAATTACGGCTAATATTCAGAGACGATGCTAAGCGTAAAGTAACGCTTCCGTATGTCAAAATTGTATTAAGAATTGGAAGAATTGAAAGCGTAAGTTTATGCTAAAGGTACATTATCCCTGAGTGATACAAACAGACTTTTTAATAGTAAGCGAAGCAAGGGTGGATCGCTAGTTTTTAAAGCTGTAAGTTTCCGCTACCTCCTATACAATGTGTCCTCTACCTTAGTATCACGTGTGGCCAGCCAGAAATTTCTTTCTTTGATTATAAGTCTCGCATTAGTCTCATTTTGCCGCTAATATATGATTTAGGGGTAGGCAGCAGTCTGGCTTAGTGGGACCATAGTTTATTAAGGTGATGCTGTTGTCATAAGGCGAAGAAAAACAGGTGGAAATAATTCAATAGTAAGAGAAAAATAGAAATATAACTACTTTTCTATTTCTTTCTTTTCTATTTTTAACCCCCGACGCAAAAACGACAGTGTGTTCATAAGTTTGACGTGTCTGTGTGTGTGGCATCGTAGCTCCCGAATGGATGAACCGATTTTGAATTTGTTTATTTTATTTGAAAGCGGAATTAGTTGGGAGTGTTCTTAGCTATGTTTGATGAATCTTTTCTATTCAGTCCATCCTAAGGTTGCCTGGAAGAGATCGCTGATAGCGATAAGGCCGCCCTTTTTATGTTTTAAAATTCATGCTTTTCTGTCTTTGTTAATGTTTTTGGTGTACAATAAAGAGTATTTCTGTTCTATTCTATTGAGCTTTTGACCGACGGCTTTACGTACCTACTCTCCAAGGCACGAAGGGGTGTCTCGATCTGTTAAGAATGGTCACCCATCCACAAACTGACCGCGGCAAGCAAAGCTTAACCTTGCAGATCGGTTGATCAGCGTAGTTATAAATTAGCCACGAATTCGTGTTCATAGTGTTAGGGAGGAGGGACCTTCCTAACACTATGAACACGAAATAATCCTAACACCAAATCGGTACTACGATTTCAATATATAATCTAAACAAACATACAAACTACACGGACCTCCGTCAATCTTAACGAGAATTCCGATCAGGGGTGGGCAGGGCTCGAGGTGTCGACGGCAATCGATGCCACTGTTTAATTAAATACAAATCAAATTATCTGCCAAGACGCTTGTCTTCGGGTAGTAGAAATATGTAGAGTGGTTAATACCTAAAAAACAAGACTGTAGAAATCTATACACGGTATACTATAATATTATAAAAAGGAAAGATTTGTTTGTTTTTATTGAATAGGCTTCAAAACTACTGGACCGATTGGAGAAAATCTTTCAGTGTTAGATGTGTGTTACGACGTGCAACTTGTGTGTTTTTATCTTTCTATTTATAATTGTTAAAGGGTTAGCTACTATTGATTGATTTTTTTTACTTGTGTATGGTTGTACGTCTTTGTTGTGACAATAAATCTGTTTTCTTTCCTTCTTCTTTCTTTCTTAGATAGCCCATATATCGGGGAAGCCCACAGGCTATATATCATCAAACCCAGGACCACATAGCAGTGCTTAACACTAGGCTATGAGAGAAGATAATTTCAGGCAATGTCACTTCAGACCATCTTGCTTACTGTAATACCGATATTATATATTTTGACGACGTCTGTGGTCTAGTGGTTCAAGTAGCGGACTGCTGGTCACGAGGTTGTGGGTTCGATTCCCACAAGACAAATATTTATGTGATGAACTTAAGTGTTTGTGTTTGTCTGGGTGTTTCTTATATATTATAAGTATTTACAATCCTTTGTTTTAGACTCGACGTCGCTGACCAAAGTGAATATATTCTCAGCTGTGTATCTTCCGTGGATGTCTGTGTAGTTGCGACAAGTCACTCCGCACTCAGGCCCAAAATTCAAAATTCAAATTCAAATTCAAAATTCAAAATTCAAAATATTTTATTTCAAATAGACCATATAAATAGGCACTTTTGAACAGTCAAACTAGTTGCTCGGTTCCAAAAAAAAGTAGGACTTATGGAGAAGAGCCGGCAAGAAACTCCATAGTAAAAAATGTCTGCATCCAGTTTTGATTCATGACGCACAAACATAAGTATGTATTTACAAAAAAAAAGTATACATATAAGTATTATATCCATTGTCTAGTACCCATAGTACAAGCTCTGCTTAGTTCGGGACTAGATGGTGCTGTGTAAAAGTCCAAGGATATTTATTTATTTTATATTCATTATTATTCTACGGGGTGTTTAAACAACTCTAAACAATCCTTATATCTAATTTCACTTACGAAGCAATGGAGCGAGCGGGCTTCAATCAACCGAGCGTCTCTCTGACACCTACTGAACTGCCTGGCAGCTTCGATTTATACTGCGCAACCCTAGATTACAAATCAATTCTGCAGATTGTAAAGTTTTTGATTCGAACATTTAGTAGAATGGAAATATCATGTGCACGTCATGCTCGTGAACGAGTGCTGTCTGTTGGGACTGGTCGGCTCTTACTGCTATGGCAGTAATTTCAATTGTAATACTTACCTACTCTTTAATCTCTGTATCTACACATCAAGCTACATCCTCCTCAATACTATTCACAACAATTGTTACTGTTACCACACATATTTTTTAAAAAGAGTATCTATGGATCTTCTTGCCGGCTCTTCTCCATAAGACCCACTTTTTTCGGAACCGTGCAACTAATTTAACGTTTCTAATGTACCTATTTATATGGTCTAATTGAAATAAAAATATTTTGAATTTTAAAGGGCAATGCAGACAGTGAGGTGACTGGGCAAATGAACTGAGGTGTCAAGGTGACAACGTGCGAGTGATACTCCTGGTGTTGCTGACGTCTAACTGCCGTTACTGCTTACGCGGATTGTATGATTGTCTCTAAATCGATGTTCTCCTAAAGTAAGACTTTAAGAAGTTAAGACTCCTAAATGCTTTGGTGTTTCCCCTTTTTTCCCTAATTTTATGGGCCGGATTTTTCGTACTACCTTGCCTTGGGACCTAAACATACCGCCGAACAGTGGGTGTACACTACTAGGCCTTTGTGTAACACTTCGAAGAATACAGAAATCTTTACTTGCTTATTAATTTTACAAATGCGAAAGTAAAGACAGCTGTCTGTCTTCCGTCACACCAAAACTATTGAACTGATTTAAATGAAATTTGGTACATAGTCTAAAGCCTGAGAAAGGACATAGGCTACTTTTTAATGTGAAAAAAAGGGGTGTAAGGGTTGAAATAGGGGATGAAACACCCAGAGCATGGTCTGGGTGTTTATTATAAATTCGGCGGAAATCTAGTATTGACATATTTTAATGTGTAAACACAGAACTACGGAAGAAAGAATAAATACGGAACCATAACAGAAATAGCAACGACATCCACTCGGAATCCCAAAACTTATAATAAATCCGTACATGCAGGTCTTGCCGTATTGAAAACGAAAAACCCCTCGCAAGAAATTAATTGAGCTGAACTCAAAGAAATACGTTTTCAAAGCAAAACTAGTTCTTATCACAAGGTCCTAAAGTCTAGAAAACGTTCGCATTTCTCCCAAGTTTCGTTTACCAAAAAGTACGCCTGAAAGTCGTTTTTTTTCGACTCGAATTGTATGCTTGAATTATGTTTACGTTTAAGTTTGTCGGTTCTAAGACGGTTTGCTAAGACTGTGACTTTTTTGTTTTGACGTTTTTTATTTGTGCATATGTTGGGCCTTTATGTTGGGCCTTTATGTTGGGCCTCTTGATTATTAAAGAGCAATGTTGACAGTCTAAAATTGTTGCTTAAAGACATAAGAAGTGCAATAGTCTTCTCGCTGAGGTTTCACGGCGCATACAGGGTTGTGCATTTCACACAAATTTGTGCAAATCATCCGAGAGGAACGGCGCTTTATGACAGAATCAGACGTATGGTTGATCACTAGCCAGTCAAACCCCAAGAGGTCCTGCCATCGAGTAAAGTAGATCTTTTTTCGCCTCGTTTGAGATGCCGATCTGAAAGTCTAGACTAAGGTCTTCGCAGAGTTTGTTTGCCAAAAGTTACCTAAAAACTTATTAAAAAAGGATTAGGTATACATACTACTACATATATTTTTAATTCCAAATTCAAAAGTAAAGTAATTGCGGCCAGTACGCAAGCTATGCATACATTTTACATAAAGCCGGGACTACATCGATGGGTATTAAAGTATATTCTAAAATAGATGTAGAACCGCATTAAGGAGTTAGCCTCAGGCACTGCTTCTTTTTAAATGAAGAGGAAAATTTTAATTTCCTATCGCGTACCAACTGTAGGGATGGTGAGGGTGTCGATAGTGAAGTATCGATATTTTTTATTTTTTTGGTAATATTTTGAGAGGAGTTCTAGATTATCAGATAAATTTTACACGGAGTCAATCTAGATTAATGTTTTGATTAATCTAGATTAAGCTTTTGGCTTTCTGTCAAACTTTGTGATAAAATTAATATAATTACGGTAATAACAATTAATTAATCATTGCTTAAATCATTGCATAGTCATCAGAAGATTACGGTAGACGTTTAAAGGCCGATTTCAAAATATCTGTCATTTAGTTAAGTTTATTTTATCTATCCAAAACATTTATTGGTAAATGTTAAACTTTGCAAATAAAATAATTTGTGTTTTATTAACTCCTACAAAACAGTAACAGCTAAAAATAACTGTTACTTCATAAAATACCAGTTCATCAATAAATGAACGGTAAACTAATGTCAAATTTATCACGACGCGACCGTGTGAGCAATCAATTTGACATCAATATAGAATAATTGAATCACTACATACAAACAGTTTGCATAGCCGCGATGATGTCATGTTGATTTCAATACTATCGTGCACATATCAATTTGTATGCATTTGCTATAATAGTTGCGGAGCAGGAAGAAATGGAGTGCTAGGGTACTGGGTACACTTTGTATTTGTATATTATTTGTTGGTGAAGTCACCTGCTACACGGCTTGTTCTCTTATTAACCCCCGACGCAAAAACGACGGGGTGTTATAAGTTTGACGTGTCTGTGTGTCTGTCTGTGGCATCGTAGCTCCCGAACGGATGAATCGATTTTGATTTTGTTTTCTTTATTTGAAAGATGAATTAGTCGGGAGTGTTCTTAGCTATGTTTGATGAAAATCGGTCCAAGATGGCTGCCGCTATAAAATAGTGGATTACATATTTTTTCACAACTCTCTCAATATGGGTATCAAATGAAAGGGCTTGACTAGGAGAATACACTATGATCAATTTCAAATCCAAGATCGCTGCCACCTCAAAATGGCAAATTACATTTCGAGTCGGGGGTTTTCTAAATTTTTTATTTAGGTTAGGTTAGGTTATTTAGTATGTAATATGGGGGTGAACCTATTGTCATAATTATGGGCAACACACCAAACTCTGAGTTGTTTCTGGAATTTTCATGGAAAATCATAGAAATCAATTATTAAATGAAACAAAAAACCCGACTGCGTAATAAGTACTAACTAAAAATCTAAAGACAAACTCTGTGATGTTAAAAAATGTATTACAGTAATTTCATGTACTCAGTGACACTCGTGCCATCAAGACGAATCTTATGAAGTATCATTTATCTAAATCGGTTAAGCCGTTGAGTAGTTACGGGTGGACTTAGGAACGGACATACATATATACGCCTCAAACATATAACCCTCTAGCGGCAGTCGGGTAAAAACACCCAATAACACGGCTCGACCTGGGAATTTCTAACCAACCAAGCAGTTATCATTCACGCTGTATAGTGTCATCGTTTTATTGGCATTTATTGTTTTTTAATTGTGTGGCGCCGACCATGTTTTAGTGTTGACATTTGGACAGGTTAATAAGTAATTGGGCGATAGTGAATGAATGGTCGATGCAGTCATCGCTGTACGTGACTTTCGTTTTTATCGATGAGTAAGTTTTTTAATTAACGATCAATTGACGAAGTCATTCACTCATGACTTACTTTATTTCTCATGATTAGATAGGTACTTTGTAAAAAACATAGCATAGGTCAATTTTAAAAAGTTTGCACGAGATATTTTATAATATTGTATTTAATACTACTTACATGACTTAATATCTACCTAGTTCATTTCTTACTATTTATTATTATGGTGATATTACATCTACTAGTCAATAAAGAACACAAAACTACTATCAATGGCATAGGTTTTCTTTGGATGAGACTGATGATGTTGAGTCAATTCACATTATAAAAAAAAACAAGATCATACATAATGATAATAATCTACCATCCTTTACTTTTTATCACAGCTCATACAATCTAAAAAGTATCGATATTTTTTCCGACTAATGATCACATCACTACCCCTAACCTCCGTCGTTAAAAATATTGCTGTTTAAACGTAGAGTTCGCTTAGCGTTTTAATAAATTTGGAAAATTAAAGATTCATATCTGATTCATTTGACTAGCGAAGCCCCCAGACTCCGCCCGACACGCAACAACGTACGCTCCGAATGTATACTTATTCTGCTATAAAAAATATCTATAGAATTAATAAAATTGTTGTGACAGTAGGTATGGTTAATTTACATTACGAAATAAGTTTCATGCATGATGAAATTAATTTCATGACACTAATTTCAGTACATATGAAACTAGTGTCGTGAAATCCACAGTATGTCTGTGTTCATGGCTCCGCCAACATCAGAGCTTTATTTTGCATTGCAAAATGTTGTCATATAGATATTATTGTGTAAAATTAAGAAAAGGTTGTCTGGAAAGAAAAGACGTTGGTTAAACACGTTCATTTTTTTTCCAGTGACACCGCCCACACCACGACTAAACACATATCCTATCAGCGCAGGCTTTTCGCGACACTAGTTTTACATCGAATTTATACGATGACATTAGTTGCATGACTCTTCTTTCATCCAAAAATCGCGCGTGACGTTTACACGTGAAATTGCTGATGAAATTAATTTTACGAAACTACTTTTGATTTGATCATTTAAAAGATACCGACTGCAAAGCAACCGAGATGGGAAACCACGTTAAGCACTCGCCGTTTTCTTCACGTCATACAGAGTCCTACGTCATCATCATCAACCCATTAATCGTTCCACTGCTGGGCAAAGGACTCTTCTCAGAATGAGAGGAATTGGGCTATAGCCTATCACACTGGCCTAATGCGGGTTGGCAGACTTCACATGCCGTTGAGAAAATCTTTCAGGCATGCAGGTTTCCTCACGATGTTTTCCTTCACCGTAAAGTGAGTGATATTTACGCACATGATTTCGAAAAGTCAGAGGTGCCTTGGATGAACTCGAGACCTTTGACTTGGCAGTCATGCAGTGCTGACAATAATGAAATAATTGTTTCTTAATATTTTATCTTTAATGTTATTGTACTGTATCAAATAAAACTTTCTTTCTTTCTTCTTCCAGTCCAGTGGTCATACTCTTAGGCTATCACTGCTCATACTCGGACTTCATATGCCGTCGAGAGAATCTCTCGGGTATGCAGGTTTCCTCACAAGAGTCCTTGAACTAAGTACCTAAAGTATGTCTGATTGTACAAACACTACATTTGATTTTCGACTCTGTTTATCTGTAATTAAGATAAAAATACAACATCTCAATCCTCCCTAAGTTCGTTAGTATTCTTAATGAAAAATCAATTTCAAAATGGCGGCTCGCCTTAGGTGCGATTTTATTTTTAGGGTTCCGTTAAACAAAAAAGAAATGACGCGTTTCATTGGGGACGCGTATCTTAACGCTTTATTTTTATTGCTGCTGTACAGACATCCACAATCATCTTGCAATTTGTAATTAATCATAATTTATGTTTAAAAAAATATATTTAATATTAGACGTCTTTTATTTTTTTAATTAGATTTGGTGTGCCCAAAATTTCGCCACTTCCACAGCATCGTCAGTGGCAGCGCAGAGGTCGCTTAGATTGCAGGTTGCGGGGCAACCTATAGGCTATATATCATCACGCTACTAACTATACACGCTACTACTAACTAATAGGAGCGGAGTATTAATGAAAAATGTTGCAAAAACGGGGGGAAAAATTATAAGACCACGCGGGCGAAGCTGGCGGGAAGCTAGTATAGAACATATATAATTATGAGAATAATGCAGAGATTATTTCTTAAAGTTTAATTAGTATTATATTTTCTTACTATAGGTAAAAGGATAAAAAAGCTTTGCAAGCAATGTATAAAGCTTTTCGGATTAAACCTATCTGACAGTATTTTGTTTTTTAAGTTAATAGAATAAATAAAAATGAGATCAAAATTATTCAGGTATGTACCTACGGAACGTCTAAGCGAAATAAAATCGCACCTACCAATTTTCATTAACAAGGGTATCGAACTCCCATCCTCCCGATTACGTCTTCATTTGATATTTATTTTTAATTAAGAAAAAAGGCACTGCAAAGCGTCGTACCTAATTATTTTGTTGGTTATCTTAGCAAATGATTTATTCATTCACTGAGTCTGCTGAGAGCCGTTTTTTTATTCGGCTTGAGGATAGATAGCCGTGGGGGTGTCTTGATTAATTAAATTATAAATTATTTTTGAATGATAACGGAAAAATATTGGTTAAGTTTTTAAATTAGAGAGGAGTAATCTTTCGATGATTTTGTTGTACTGCCTCGTTGGTCTAGTGGTCCCAAGCGCGACTGCTACGCTAGAGGTCCTGGGTTCGATTCCCGGGTCGAGCAAAGAGTTGTTGGGTTTTCTGTGAAATTCCCAATAACAGCTCGGAGTCTGGATTTGTGCCCGGTTGATGGCAATAGGCTCGCCCCCTATTACATGGGACCTAAAACATACTGGCGAAATGTGGGTGTAAATTAGTACACTCTGCCTACCCCTTCGGGGAATACCGGCGTGATGGTATGTTTGATTTTGTTGTAGTATCGTACCATCACGCTGGTATTCCCAAAGGGCTAGGCAGAGGTGTTCGGGCATAAGTACCTATGATGTTACTATGAATTTCATTGCTAAATCTAATAACACATGGCTCAACCTGGGAATCGAACCCAGGATTCGACCAATAATCTGACAATTCACAGGAGCTTAGGTGTAGGTAATAATGCCAGTAGTTATCTTAGTCACGTAAATGTTCGAGTATATTCCAATAGAATTTTCCACTGTAAGTATATTGTCTCATTTGTCAAATGTTCTATTGCGACTGCCGAGTAAAAGGCCTTAGGTTCGATCTTCGGATCGAGTTAAGCGTTACAGGGATTCTAGTAAATAGTCCAGTACAGCTTAAGGAAGAATTTGTGTGTTTATGGCAATAGGTTCGCCGAATACTACTTACATGGAATCGTAATAATATATGGATTTATAATTCAAATCACTAAAAACTTTATTTTATTACATAATTCCGCAGATGTCGCGCTCTGTCAAAGAAATTGACACGCTACGCATGTCACAATGACACCCCCGAACTTGGTGCCAAAATAGTCTTAACCAAAGTGAACTAGGGGGCTAGACAAGTTGCATTTTGACATTCGAATCGACCAAAAAAATGTATGCAAATGACAGCCCGATTTGTCGAAAGCTTATGTTGTCATTTCCATACATTTTGTCGATTCGAATGTCAAAATGCAACTTGTCTAGCCCCCCTAGTCCGCGATCGGCTAAAAAACAAATGCGATGCGATACTAACAAAGATGGCGTTAGTATTTAAATCAACTCTCTCACGGCCAATAAAAATCTATAATAAATAAATTAATTAATTAAAATAGCCTTTATTTACTCTGACCCTCGTGTATATAATTATTTTTTTTATTTTATGTATTACTGTAACTGAAACTGAACTTAAGCTATGATCTATAACTAAACTTTGTATAATAACCTAACCTAAATTAAAAATTTAGAAAATCCCCGACACGAAGTGTATTTGCCATTTTGTGGTGGCGGCCATCTTGGATTTGAAATTTATCATAGTGTATAGTATTCTACTAGTGAAGCCCTTTCATTTGATACCCATATTGAGGGAGTTGTGAAAAAATATGTATTTCGCTATTTTGTGGCGGCGGCCATCTTGGACCGATTTTCATCAAACATAGCTAAGAACACTCCCGATTAATTCACCTTTCAAATTAAAAAATCTAAATCAAAATCGGTGCATCCGTTCGGGAGCTACGATGCCACAGACACACACACACACACACACACACAGACACGTCAAACTTATAACACCCCGTCGTTTTTGGGTCGGGGGTTAATAATAGTACCTAATGTTTAAATCTCATCAGCTACCGTGTCAGACTGTCTTGCGACATAGGCCTCCTCAAGTTTCCTCCACCCTTGACGATTACTTGCTATCATCCTCCAAGCCTTGGGCAGGTCATCGTCCCATCTTTTTATCTGCCTTCCTCTACGACTTTTTCCGTTCCTTGGGTACCATTCTGTGACTTTTTTGGTCCATTTTTCTGTTTATGTCCTCATCATGTGACCTGTCCATTTCCATTTCAAGGAACTATAATCATAAAAAACTAAATCTTTCGTAGTTATGCAACTAGCTATAAGTGATATCGCACCCCGATAGTCGACTACACATTAATTAAAATGACAAAACAAAATAAGCGTTGACTTCAGTTGCAGTCAGAAATTCACACTATTCCAATGCGAGAATTAATTAAATACTGCCTGTGTTTGTATCAATAGTTATCTGGAAGAGACAATCAAATGGATTATTTTATTATAGGCCAATAAAATAACTACTATATAATATAAAAGGATTGTTGCACGGTTCCAAAAAGCGAGTGTTATTAGTCAAAATTTGCGACTTTCCACTCACGTTCTTCGTATCGTCGCAACAATTATTAATAGGGTTACTTTTTGTAAATTTTTTTTGTTCTTTAAAATTTTTATAGTTGTATGGTATGGTTCGTTGTGCGTCAGACAGAGGAAAAATTAATACTTTTTCTTTCCTTTCTTTACCACCATAAAAATAAAAACAAAATTATGAAGTAAATTCTAATAATCCCAATTATAATAATTTCAAGAATAAATTGATTCTCTTTCTTTTTAAATTGCCAAAAACACCTCTCAGTGTTGTCTGAAGCATGATATTTTACTATTTTTATTTTTTCTTTTCTTTTGTTGTATGCTTTTGATTTAAGTTGTTATATGTTTAACTTAAATTTTGTCTTATACCATAATTTTTTCGTGCGTCGTTTAAGACAAAAATAAACTCATTTTCTTTCTTTCTAATAAAACGACTATTACATGAATTTAGTTACAAGCTTAGTTTATTTTCCATATCTATATTAAATCTTCATCTGTGTCACAATAATAGTAGGTACATAAACTAAGGTTAAAAGAGACCATGATTCTCTATTTTTAACAGACTGACTGACTGACTGACCGATTAGTCGTTAGTAGTTGTAAAATTTAATAATAATGTAATTCACACGAATAAAATATCTACAACTTATATTTTATATCAAAACCTTATTGTGTTAACCGAACTAATTTTATGTCTAAGTACCCGCAAAACACGTTATATTTTTCTTTTACTACCTACCTGTAATAAGTATAATAAAGGCTTTTTTAACTGATTTACTTTATATTACCTAACAAGTGAGGCCACATCTAGTATGGCCAGTCCGCGGCCTAGCCCGGTAGACAGTGGGGCCATAAATTGAGGTGTGCTGTCAATTGCACCCGTCCGCCAATAGTTGCGGTTCGACGCCGGCCCGTGCATGTGCGGTGGCCGCACAAATTTTACATGACATTTTAGCCTTTTTGTGGACTTTTTTATATTTCAATGTGCTATAATTTATTTTTGGGCCTTTTTTAAAGCTTGATACACTCTTTAATGTAAATATAAGAACAAAGAGTATAGCTTACGGATATTTTTTCCAGGTATACGCTAAATGAAACTTAATAATGTGGGGCTGTTTTTTCCAATAATCATTCTGTATTTTTTTAGCAATTTTCACGCTAAGGCTACTATCAGTTATTTGACTGAAGGGAAACAATGACTGGCGGGCAGGATTCGAACCTGCGTCTTTTAGTTATACCTACACCAGATGCTGTGAACTCTAAGCCACTGCGAGGCCCGACAAGTCAAAATTTAAATACTTATATAATATGTAATAATGTTAAAAAACTTGTCGAATAATCAGTAAAGGTACTTAAGTATTTTTAATTTTTTCTTCAGGTAGGTACATAGTATACCTATATATAAGCCACTGTAGCTAGTTTATAAATAGATGTGCCAGAGACAATGAGCCCATACCTACATACATTTTGAATTATATACGCTAGGAAAACAGATGAATACGGGACATATTGATCGCTAATTTCGCGCCCCACTACCAAGCCTCGGTAGCGCAGTAGGCAGCGCGTAAGTCTCATAATCTTAAGGTCGTGAGTTCGATCCTCACCCGGGGCATATCTTTTTGCGTTTCTTATCTATTTTTTTCTTTACATTGTCAAAAAATACTATTATTATTAAACTTTTTTTACAAACTTGCTTCAGCATAATGAGATTTTTTCATAATATTTTCTGTTCATCCCTCTGTAATCTAGTCTGACGTTCTGGGTTCGATTCCCGAGTCGAGGAAAGTGTTTTTTCTACCAACATTTTCAGATAGCTCGGAATTTGTGACGGCAATTAGTTCGGCCCAAAGGCTTAAAATAAACTCCGAACAATTTAAGCTTAAAAATTGTTCCCGAAAACGGCCGTGAACCATTTGAACGTTCCCATAGATCTATTGTCACCAATCGTATTATTTCGCTGTAAATCAATTGATATGACTCAGCCTGAACACCATATAATTGGTGTGTGAACACATGACAGTTTTTATGCGACCCAGTTAGGAATTAGATACATTATTGGGTACATTTTTAACCGACGAAAAAACTGGAGTAAGTTCTCAATTCGGATGTATACAATGTGTTAAGAAAACCCTGTCCGACCCGTGAAGGTATTATTAGGTATCGATATTAGATTTCATTTATGTTATCCTTTTCAGTTTTCAAGTAAATAAAAAATATTCAGAATAAAAGTAAATATTTTTTTATAAAACAATGAAACTGAGATAAATATCTACTAGGGCAATCGTCACAGGTGCCTAATATACCACGGCAGGTGATAGTGTTGTCACACTCAAGAACATTGCTAGATTTTGGGTAATTTTGGTAATTTTTGTACAAAAATCGTGAATTTAAAACTTCATTAATAGCCGATAATGACTTTTATGAATATTTTATTTATTTTATTTGTTACTGTGATTGGGTTACCTATATACCCCTTTCGGTCGGACAGGGTTTTTTTAACATATTGTATATATTTTGTTGCGTATATTGCTGAAACTGCCTTGTTAGTATATGGTTTGTAATCGCGACTGCTGAGCTAGAGATCTTGAGTTCGATTCCCAGATCAGGCAAAGTGTTATTGTTGAGGGTTATATATTATCATTAACTACAAAGCCGGTTAAATTGATACTATTATTGTAAAGAGGAAATATTTGATTGTTTGTTTGAATTGAGCTCCGAAACTACTGGACCCATTTGAAAAATTCTTTCAACATTAGGAAGCTACATCTTTACCGAGTAATATAGGCCATAATTTATAAGAATAACCAGACCGCATGCGAAACAGCTGATAGAAAGCTAGTAAATAACCATTCTTTTCTGAATTTCAAAGTGTAGAAGACTAATCGACAAACAAAATGTATGGAAATGACACAAGCTTTCGACAAATCGGGCTGTCACTAATGTCATTTTAAACATACATTTTGTTTGTCGATTCGAATGTCAAAATGCAACTTGTCTAACCCCCCTGGTAACCTGCCGATTGGTCCTCAAGTATCTGAGCTAATTGCAACATCATCGCGTTATCATGCCAAGATTTTTTTCAAAGGCGCTACTTATAAAGTTATCGTGTATGCCTATAATACACACATCAACAGAATCTAGGGATATTTTACATTCCATCAAATATCTAAAAATCTATGAAGAATTTTCTGATATGGTAAATGGAAGAATTATAGGTTATTTCAAGGTCTTTCAAAAAAAATAAAAAACATTTTCGTGGTTTTATTGTTTTAAATAATAATGATTTTCTTTTTCAATCGCCCTAGAAAATGTGTATGACAAAAACTTCATTATTTCATGTAACACTATAAATTTTAATTAAAATGAAAAAAATCTTATACAGTCTAATTATTAATAATTTGTGTTGCCACCTCTTACATTAATTACACATCGACATCGATTGTTCATACTTAAAATTAAGCTGTCAATGTCTCGCTGTGGTCCCAGGTCCCATGTTCTTTGCAAGTGTTCGTAAAGTTGTTGTCCCGTCGTCAAATTTCGCCGGAAATCTCTCAAAGCTTTTCCTTATAACATGTCCCAGGCATGCTCGATAGGATTTAAGTCGGGCGACTGTGCAGGCCAATCCAAAACTTGAATATCGTGGTCTCAGAGTGCGGCCGACACCAGCCGCGCCGTATGGGAAGGAGCATTATCGTGCATGAGTAGAAATTCATAGCCCATTTGTATTCTGTGTGGGACAATAACAGGTTCTACTACCGCTGCGTGGTGTTTTTGTGCAGTCATGCTGCCTTAGATCCAAACGAGCTGGGCTCGTTCGCCAAGATGAATTCCTGCTCACACCGTGATTGTCCCGCCATGGTATAAGTGGACCTCCTGAGAGTGCCGTAGACAGCTAACTCTCCCTGGTGTTCTCCAAACGCGTGTTCTACGTGAATCAGGATGAAACCCAAACCGAGACTCATCGGTGAACAGCACCAAAGACCATTGTTCGCCACTCCATGTTAAATGTTCCCGAGTTCACGAAAGCCGCCGTCCGCGATTGCCACGGCGCAATGCTAGAACACGTAACGGTCTTTGAGCATAAAGACCAACTTCATGCAACCTCCTTCGCACGGTTTGGTTGCTCACCAGCAGCTGGTGGTCCTCCTGGAGCCTTTGTACTAGTTGCATCGCTGTGATTTTGGGTTGCCTTCTGGTGGTGATTTGGATAAATCGATCCTGTTGCTGCGTAGTAACAGGATATCTACCCGTGTACCGTTCAGCCACATTCCCAGTACTACGATAACGTGACCAGAACCTTGATATCACGTTTTGGCTGGTGTGTAGGGTCCAAACAACGATGCGTTGAATAGGACCATTCTCAAACATGCCCACGGCTCGAAACATTTCATCTCGACTCAAATGACGACGTAACATGACTCTTAAAGCTCACACGGCACGTTAAAATTAAAAAAGAAAAACAATCTAATCCCTTGTCATTAATTAATACTACTAAAACAATTTTAATTTCCGCAAGGTAAGGAATTACTAACAATTTTGCCAGCGTATTTTGTTTTTTCTTTTGTTTTTTGAATTTACATTTTCGAATTTTAAAAATAGAATAAAGGAGATTTCAATCTGTATATAAACTTTTTATATAAACTAATAAGATTTAAAAATATAAAGCCGTAAATAATTAGGATTCAAATATCCCTAGATTCTGTTGATGTGTGTATTTGAGACGCTCCCTCAATTCCTAACATATTCCATCATCAGAACTGGTTTTTAATAAAAAATGTACCAATCTGCAAATATACCCATTTAATTAAAAAAGTTATTTCAAAGTCGGTTAATAAACGACCTTCTGAGGTTCATTAAAAAAAACGAATTGAGAACCTCCGTGGTTTTTTTTTCGTCGATTCATAAGAATTGATTTTCCTGAGAATTGACTGGTGACTGGTGATAGTATACCTCTGAAACCGAAAGAAATGCCTCTGAAACCGTTTGCTATGCGACTATATTGGGTAGGATTTGACTATCTCCTCTACTATCTGTCGATGGCGTGCGTTGGAAAATAGGTATTGGCATCATCTGAAACAATTCCTCAGAACATTCCTCATCTTATTACAGTAAAAAAATTGACCCAAATGCTTCCTACTTAGTTAAATGACCCGTAATGATACCAATATATCTTTGCTACAAATCACAGCAATCTCCATTCAGAAGCAATCGATTCATTGAGTACCGAGTGCGATCACCGCTATATTTAGCAATGGCCAATAGCTCGTTGATAGCGTATGATCAACTGTGTCTAATAATAGAAAATGCATCAGTAACACGGTTGGACCGCGTGACGGTTTTATTGATAGTGGGCCCGAGGGTTCGTACTGGTTTGGGAATTGTTCATTTGGAGAAGAGTATTTATTAAAGACGTTGCTTGCGCCTTTACTTGCATCCAAAATGACTGTTAAGGACGATATGTAGCTTATGCCCTTGCTTCGGATGTTTTGTCAATATATAGAAAATTTAAAAAAAAAAAATTTGGTTTATGCTTGTTGGCGTAGCGATGTCAGCAATTTTGACTTACTATATTGACCTAGTTTTTCCTTTTCTACACCATAGTGTAGAAAGTCGTAGATAGAGAGAAACTCGTAATTCAAAGACTTAAAGATTTATAGTCATACACAAGGTGGGACTGAGAATCGAACCAAAGACCTCTAGTGTAGCAGTCGCACTTAGGCTAATATTCAGAGGCAACGCTAAGCATAAACTTACGCTTCCGTGTGACAAACTTTAATACAAATTTGACATACGGAAGCGTTACTTTACGCTTAGCGTCGTCTCTGAATAATGTGAGTACCATGTAGGGTAGTTTAAACGCGTTCCAGATATCAACGAATTCTGAATGTTTTGGGTATTTCATATGACCTACGCAAATGTCTTGATGATCTGGTATCATCGTGCGACGGGTCGTTGAGCTCCCTAATAATGGTTGAGCTACACGATGACTTTTGCATGTGTGCCGTCAGTTAGGACTGGTTAACTCAAAACTGTTTCAGATTTTGCCCTACATTGTTTAACTCGCATATCCGATATATCCTACGATTGTCTGGACTTTAAAAGAGACCATGATTCTCTGAATTTGTCTCGGCGTTTCTTCTCAGAGGTCGTCAGTTAGGAAATGCCGGCGACATCTAGCATTTAAAAAAGAAATAAATATAATTTCTTTTCATTTCAGCCTTAGGACCACAAGATGACTAGACCAACAAGTCAGTATAGTGCACAATAAAAATTATTCTATCTATTGTATGTTAAAATATTGCCAATGAAAATAGTCCTATTGAGAAACACACCGTATGAAATCGATAGCGATCAACATTAGACTTGTTAAAACAATGAATACACGCATCGTATCATAACTAACTTGTGAACAATTAATAAACAGTCATATTTCTTGTCATATCGACCCAGTCATGTGGTTTCTGTACCATCATACCATCACGCCTGTATTCCCCGAAGGGGTAGGCAGAGGCGTACTAATGTACACCTACATTTCGCCGGTATGTTTAGGTCGCATGTAATAGGGGTCGAGGATATTGCCATCAACCGGGCACAAATCCAGACTCCGAGCCTTTACTGGGAATTTCACAGGAAACCAAACAACACTTTGCTCGACCCGGGGATCGAACTTACGACCTCTAACGTAGCAGTCGCGATTGAGACCACTAAACCAACGAGGCTGTCTACACTTAGGCATTACTTCAAAAATCAATTTTTATTAGTATCAATAAAATTAGTATTTGTCGTTCTATGTAGTGGTGTTAGAAATAGAAACTTTGTGAATATTTCAACAAAAAACAGTCATAGCAAAACTAAAAAATACTTTTACTAATAAAAGTATTTAAAATTGCACATTTTCACTTCTTAATTTCCGTTGAAATCTAATTAATAAACGGAAAAGGAACACTTTGAGAGATAGCCGGGGCATTGAACCGGCGACCGCGGAGCGATACCGCCGCGAGCTTATAAATTAAGAAAAAATCTTATCATTAAACTTTTCCCTCCTAATAAGAGGGGGGAGGGACGCTAAGAATTAGCCCAAAAAAACCGTGTTAAAACCAACATGATTCGGGAATATAAGTAATTTGTGTTGATGACAATTATCTTAACAGATTCTAAAAGATTTTCATATCCTTATGCTGTGTAATCAAATAAATATTATATTATTTGTGGTGTAATACACGTTATTTTTTTAAACAGACGAAAAAATTACAAGGATATGTATTTAATCATTCTATTTTATTATTGTTAGGTACAATGGTTACATTATTACGCACTATCGGTAACAATTCTCTAACCTCATCTACTGGTTTAACTCCCTTAATACTGTCAGCAATCTCTAGCAAAGTCTTATCTTTAGTTTCAGGTAAATATAAACATAAAGGAACCAAACAAAATATCGAAGATAACGCAAATAACAAGAATGTACCATGCATACCAAAAGTTTTAAACAAAAATGGTGACACTTTCATAAAAGTTCCGTTCAAAATCTTAAAACATAATGCTATGGCACATGTTGATAAAGTCCTTGATTCTAAAGATATTAATTCGCCACATATAGATGAAGAAAGGATCAAAGGACCACAGCTAATAGCTACTGAATAACCTATTAACAACGATACAGATATATATTTGTTTTCTGATACAATTGATAATTTACCTAAATATAAGTATATCGATACTAAAAACATAAATAATATAGCAATAGATGAAGATGTAATTAATAAACTACGTCTTTTAAATGTTTTCGCTAATGCACATCCAATATACATTGTAGAAACTGTAACACTGTCCAATATCAACATACCCGCATAAGAAGTTGAGTCATCATTCGTTATTTTCTTTAAAATATCAAGAGCGTACACAGTACACACTAATTTACCGGAAAATATATACAATGCTATTAATAATATAGAAAATGAAATTGGTTTTAAAAAGTCTTTTGTTACAAATAATTTAAAAGCTTTCGTGATTTGGATTCTAAAAGAGACTTGTCTATCACTTTGTTGAATAGCCAGAAGTGTCTCGAGTTCTTTTTCGGAATCCATTTGAGATCCTTTTAACCATCTATGGGCTTTCGCACATTGATCAAAACGTCCTTTTTTCGCTAGCCAAAATGGAGACTCTGGCCAGAAAAATACTGTGGCCAAATTGTATACAGAGCATACTAATCCAATCAAAGGTATGTTTCTCCAGTTAAAGAAAGTTCCAGTTAAATTTGACGCTAAGACTCCCCAAAAAAATGTGGCAGATTTTATAGTTAAGAAAACTCCTCGATATTTTGAAGAAGAATATTCAGCAATGACAATTATTGCTATGGTTAAGTACGAAGCTGTCAGAGGTCCTTGGAAGACTTCGCTGATGAGGATCTCTGTGACGTCATTGCTGCAGTAGAAGATCATGAAGCTGATGAAGGTAGCAGCGGAGACGATGATGTGGGTGATCTTTCTGCCAATAATCGCTGTTAAGATTGGCAGCAAAAAGACCCACGGTATTCCGGCATAGACAGAGACGGTGGCTGAAATTAAAACAAAAATACGTTAATTGACGACGTCTGTGGTCTAGTGGTTCGAGTACCGGACTGCTGATCACGAGGTCGTGGGTTCGATTCCCACAAGACACAAACATTTTATGTGATGAACTTAGGTGTTTGTGTTTGTCTGGGTGTTTCTTATATATTATAAGTATGTATTTACAAAAAAAAAGTATATAAGTATTATATCCATTGTCTAGTACCCATAGTACAAGCTCTGCTTAGTTTGGGACTAGATGGTGCTGTGTAAAAATGTCCCAAGATATTTATTTATTTATTTATTTATTTATTATTTATAATTAAATCATACATCTATATGTACAGTTCTCGCCAAACTTATTGTCCGGGTTGAAGTTGGCACGAGCTAACTTTAACGCAGCCGTAAAAATCGGAGAAGAAAAGATATTTGATTAAAATGATTTAAAACGACAGCATACGACTTGAGCTTTCGTTTCTATTTATTACAATCTAATATTTTTCTTTCTCCGATTTTTACGGCTGGGTTAAAGTTAGCTCGTGCCAACTTCAACCCGGACAATAAGTTTGGCGAGAACTGTATGTGTATTGAAGGAAATGGTGACAGACTGATCTATAAGCACACAGCGGATAACCGCTGAACGGGTTGAGCTAAAAGGCACCACAGATAGTTATTATGACATAGCCATCAGCTAAGAACTTCTCACGAGATTGTCAAAAATTTTATGAACACTCGTTCACTGCAGCAGAAATAGCCTAGGACAATGACCAGTGGACTGCCGCCAAGTAAAAGGTCGAGTTCGAATCCAAGACACGTATCTCTGACCTCGAAATCATGTTCGTAATTATAACTAGCTTTAACCTTTTGAACGCCAATGGCATGTATAGATGCCATGCGCAAGCGTGCCCTGTGCGCCACCGACATCTATAGATGCCAAGAAACAGATCATAGAAAAATACAAAATAAACATATTAAATCATTACTTTAACGTGTTTTATTGATATATCTTAAGAACTGAATTTGTCGGCTTGGCGTGGAGGGCACGGCGAAGCGCTTTTGCTCTGGCGGTCAAAAGGTTAACGGTGAAGAAAAACATTGTGAGAAAACCTGCATGCCTGAGACTTTTTCTGGACGGTATGAGAAGTCTGCCAACCCGCATTAGGCCAGCGCGGCTGTTTCACCATCTCTGGATATCCACAAATCGCCGGACAATTAGAAAATGGAACAATATTTGTATGAAATTATCTGCCAACTACTTTACCGGGAACTTATCCAGATGTGAACAGGCCCTTAGCCTTATGTATTTATTTAAAACTTACTACAACTTTACTAACTTTCAGTGGTCTAGTGGTTCGAGTACCGGACTGCTGATCACGAGGTCGTGGATTCGATTCCCACAAAATACAAACATTTATGTGATGAACTTAGATGTTTGTGTTTGTGTTTCTTATATATTATAAGTATGTATTTACAAAAAAAATAATATAAGTATTATATTCATTGTCTAGTACCCATAGTACAAGCTCTGGTTAGTTTTGGGACTAGATGGTGCTGTGTAAAAATGTCCCAAGATATTTAACTATACAAAACAATTACTAACAGCTACCCTACATTTTTGTTAATTATTGGCAATCCGATTCACGCAGAACGAACGTATCCTTCGGTCTTGCAGTTTTAGGCTTGGATTTAGATTTAATTGAATCTATAATAGGGTTCCAAGCAGGCGGTAAGACCCAGCCATCTTCTCTATTGAAATTTAGATGTCTTAGTCACCCGTGACCATGGACGCTGTAAAGGGTCCGAAACGTCAGGATTAAAATAATATCAATATAACGCGATAAAATTCGTAAAAAGTAGTTTTATTTCAATGTCTAGTATTCGCGTAAGTGTCAGAAATCAGTAGGTATATAAAACAAGTTTTTCGAATTTTAAAAATAACCTGTTTTACAACATTTACGCAATAAAAATCACAATTTGATACATAATAGTAAGACATCGCACATTTGATACATTTAGAATGTAGACTAATGCAATTGTAGTATCATTGTCTTCTTCAAATTCATTAGTCTTGTAGTTTTAAGTGCGACTGAACTACACTGCACTAAAGTCCTTGGTTCGATTCCCAAGTGATGTGTTGGGTTTTGTCTATATAAGGAGGTCTTCAAAAGCCCATACAACTCAGCCCAAATTGTACCAAACTTGTAAACTCAGCCCAAATTAGGGGGTATAGTCAGCTGGAAAGTTTATAGTTTATACCATGAAATCACTATGAAACTGTTAGTAATCTGCCTTAATGGCGTGCGTTTGACATTCCGAAACCGACACTGACAGTTTTTACTATGAAATCATTACGAAACAGACAATAGTGTGCCAAAATGGCGTGATTTTTCTCAATTTTTTTTCCACATCCCCCAGTCAACATTAAAAAAAAGTACGACCAGAGTTTTAACCAACGTAATACAGGGATTTTTTTTTCAATAAGTGTACCTTCGGTACATCATTTGGGCCGATTTCGATGACCTCCCTTTTAACTAGCAGCGTGAAGTCAGTATTGGTACCGGTTGCCGACAGTAGACTCACCCCCTATTACACGATTTACCTGGTAAAATAGCCCCTAAACGGATTGATAATGATGAGTGCTGAAATCTATACTATAGCCTATAGCCTTCCTCGTTAAACGGGCTATCTAACACTGTAAGAATTTTTCAAATCGGACCAGTAGATCTTGAGATTGAGTTGAACGCGCTATCAACCAAACAAAAAATCAAACAAACTCCAGCTCTTGAAGAGTTTGTTAATCTCGAGATCTACTAATCCGATTTGAAAAATTCTTTCAGTGTTAGATAGCCCGTTTAACGAGGAAGGCTATGGGCTATATATCATCACGCTACGACCAATAGGAGCGGAGTACCAATTAAAAACGTTGCAAAAACGGGGGAAAAATTCAACTTATGATATAAAAACCTACGTAACCAAGACGCCATCTCTGTGCTAACAGCTTCAGTAGAATTAGCCTCTTTTCTCAGCTGAGGTACTAACACTGTACTGGACCCCATGTAGAGGCCAAGCATGAAGAAACAGGACCACGCTCCACTGCTGATCAGGACCTGGAAAAGGAGAATTTATTGAATACAAATGCAATAGATGCAAACGCAAACAAAATAATTTTACACCACATTGTTACATTTATTTTTATTTATTTATGTTAGGGAAATAAACAGCTTATAATTATCTTAATAATAAGTTACAAAATATAAAACTGTAAGCCTATAGTTTCCGCCTATAAAAAAAGGAACCATTTAAGCACTGATAGCCTAGGGGTATGACGACTGGACTGCCAAGTCAAATTTCTTGAGTTCGAATCCAAGGCACGCACCTCTGATTTTCGAAATCATGTGCGTAATTATCACTCGCTTTAAACGGTGAAGGAAAACATCGTGAGGAAACCTGCATGTCTGAGACATTTTCTCGACGGTATGTGAAGTCTGCCAACCCGCGTTAGGCCAGCGTGGTGAACTATAGCCTAATCCCTCTCACACTGAGAGGAGACTCCGTGCCGAGCATTGGGACAGTTAATGGGTTGATGATGATGTAAAAAACAAACATTTATACACATTTTTACACCACATCTTAACCATAAACAATACATACATTTATTTTTTTTAAAAGGGGTCGGCACTGGATAGAATGGTCTCATTTGGCACTAGATTGAGATCAGTGGAAAAAACTGAGAAGACTTGCTCAGCAGTGAGATCAAATCAAATCAGGTCATATTTATTTGCTTACTAAGTGTAGAAAAATGCAGGCCATTTTAGGACTTCAACCAGAAAGAAAGAAAATTCCTACCTAAGAAGATAATATAATTGTAGATAGAATTAATAAAATTTATACCTGTCTTAAAAAATACACCCAAATAAAACGATCACTTGATTCACTCATTTTAAAAAATACACTATAATTATTTTAATGTTCACAAAAATATCGAGACACAAAATTCACGTTCTATCTATACACCAAAATTTTACCACTAAAATCGTGTTTAAATTTATAAAAAACATGAACAAGCCACAACGTTTCAATAAGGTCATAATTTGTTAGGTTGTGAGAAAGGGATGGCGATATTTAACTTGTAGGGCGGCGTCTCTCTTTCACAGCTTAAAAATGTTCACGATAACTTGTTTTGGTATATTCGTTGCTCGGAAAAAGAGTCTATGACCAAACATATTAGTTATTTATAAATTTAAATTAGATGTGATTTATTTAAACCTTTATTGCAATACTAGCAACGCGCCGTGGCCTAGCCCGACTATTTATTATTATTATTATTTAGTGAACCTTTATTTTAAGTAAGACCTCTTAGAACAATATATCGGTGAAAGCTGCATTCAATACCATGCAGTAGTTTTTGTAAAAACATTTATTTGAGTTTTTGTTTGCAATGCTAGTGCAAACAAAAACTCAAATAACTGTTGTTTTTACTTCTGTTTATCTATCCATATCATTCCATATCATCCATATTAGTTTACTAGCTTTCCGCCCGCGGCTTCGCCCGCTATCCCACGGGAACCATACCGGGATAAAAAGTAGCCTATGTGCTATTCCAGATTATAATCTATCTCTGTGCCAAATTTCATCCAGATCCGTTCAGTAGTTTTTGCGTGAAAGAGTAACAAACATCCATACATCCAAACTTTCACATTTACAATATCTGTAACTAGCTTTTTACTGCAACTTCGTTCGCATCAAATTTTAATCCCGTCACATTAGTTCCCCATTAGTCATTCCCATTAGTTTTTTGTCGTGAAATTTTCTGCTGTTATTCGGGGTGGATCAAAGACCATGAAATTCGATCCAGCAGTTCTCGAGTTATAAGTGTTGTAACAAACCCGACTTTGTTTAATATATTACAATTTACAGACATCGGCCTCTTAAAATTTTATTATATATGTATACCTATAGATTTTAATATTCATGCTTTGGCTTTAAATAAAACACGTCTTGCCAAAGATTTATTTATTTAATAGCAAAAAATTACACGTGTCTATTATTTATTTATTTACTGGGTCCTAATCGCTACTGCTACGCTCGAGGTCCTGGGTTCCATTCCCGGGTCGAGCAAAGGGGTTGTTAGGTTTTTCTATTAAATTCTCAGTATCAGCTTGGATTTTAAATAAATATAGACGCGCCCCTTATTACATGGGACCTAATCATATCGGCAAACTGTGGGTGTACATTGGTACACGTCTGCATAACCCTTCGGGAATTACAGGCGTGATATTATTTTTGAAAGAAAGAAATAAAATAAAATATAACTTTCAACTGATTTATTAAACACAGTAAAACTAAATATACCTAATCTATACTTAATAATAATAATAATATATATATATATATATATCTATACTAATATTATAAAGAGGAAAGATTTGTTTGTTTGTTTGTTTGTTTGTTTGTTTGTTTGTAATGAATAGGTTCCGAAACTACTGGACCGATTTCAAAAATTCTTTCACCTTTGGAAAGCTACATTATCCCCGAGTAACATAGGCTATATATCATCACGCTACGACTAATAGGAGCGGAGTAGTAATGAAAAATGTAGCAAAAACGGGGAAAAAATTATAAGACCACGCGGGCGAAGCCGCTGGCGGGAAGCTAGTATTAGATAAAAAAAAACAACATGGAAATATTGTATTCAGACAATCTAAAGAATATCATGTTACTGAATTATTGTTCTTGTGAGAGAAAGATACAGAGAGAGAGAAAGATTAATATAATCTTCTCCACAGTATTTTACAATTATAATATTACGCCGAATAAATAAAAAAAATAGAACACGATTTGTATGAAATTATCTGCTAGATAATTTAACGGGAACTTATCCAGGGGTGGTGAAACAGGCCATGAAAGTAATGCAATTAAATAGGTATAAATAAAAATATTTTGCATTTTTTAAATGCCAACTATTTACATAAAAAATAGTTCCATTTGTTTTAGAATTCATTAAGTTTTAAAGAAAAAAATTGTAATGACAAAGTTACTAAAACTACGAAATGTTCAAATGGAACTGATTGCTACTCAATATTTCAAAGGCGCGTGCGCACAATCACAATAATAGCTAGATATCATTACTATTGTTATTTTGGATTTCAAATTAATAAGAAAAATATTATCTTTTTGTATGTTTTTTAAGGCATTTTCCATGCTAAGATTACAAGCTATATTTAATGAAGAAAAAAATCTGATTTTTTACTTCATTAAAAAAGAAAAATATTGTTTGTGAACTGAATAAAGAGTGAAGTTATAGTAAACATAATGCGCGGCATTCACTTCTAACCAAAAAAACAAAAATGTCGTATTAGTAGGTACATTAAAAAGCCACAATATTTTTTCTTTTCGTTTCTTTATACTATTTCGAAACATTCGTCTAAATTACAGAAAAGTAACCTTGAAAAACTATTATTATACTTATAAACAAAACTTTGGATCTTTTTCCGACTTATTTTCTGAATTTGGCAGAAAGTTAGATTCTTCCTGCAATTTAGGCATTTTTTGAGATCCCTTCATCCATTCAGCAATTTCTTGCAAACTCTTGTCTTTAGTTTCAGGCAAAAACTTATAAATTAGCAATAAAAATATTGAAGTGGAAACACCATAGAATAGGAAAGCACCATGTGTTCCCCAAGTCTTAAAAATGTAAGGAGAAATTTTTACCAAAGTACCTAAAAGAATTTTCAAACATAAATCGATACAACACGATGATAGACCTCGAGATTCTATAGAAACCAATTCTCCTGAAATTGTTTGAGTCAATATAACAGGACCACAACAAATTCCTATTGAATATCCAATTAACAAAAGTATAGCTATATAATTATTTTCACCTACAACTGATAATTTTATTAGAAATGCGTATAAGGAAATTGATAACAGAAATGCGATTCCTATTAATGAGGAACTTATTAAAAGCTTTCTTCTTGGAAATATTTTTGCAAACACACATCCAATGTACATACAGAATACTGTTACACCATCTAATATCAGCATGGCAGTGTATGCTGACATATTGTGTCCAGCTGTTATCTTACTAATTATATCTATAGCATAAACACTAAACACAACTTTACCAGAGAACACATATAAAGATTGCACAAGTAAACTTAAAATTAAGGGCTTGTAAAATTGCTTAGACGATATTATGTTGTAGTATTTGCTAAGGAAACCTTTTAACTCGAAATTTGTAGATTTTGAATACAAACTGAGATTCTTTTGATAGTTTATCAATTTTTCTAGATCAGCTTCTGTTTGCTTGTCTTCTCCCATCATCCATCTGTATGAAGCTGCGCTCTTTTCAAACCGTTGCTTAGTGGCGAGCCAAAACGGTGACTCTGGCAGTAAATATGCTATTATCAGGCTATATACACTGCAGACTATACCAGCAATTCCAATATTTCTCCAATGGAAGAAGGTTCCTATGGCATTAGCCATGAATATGCCCCAGAAGAGAGAAGCAGATTTGGCAGTCAAGAAAACTCCTCTATGTATTGGTGACGTGTATTCAGTTATAATCATGACTGATACAGTGAAGTGGGAACCGGTGTTGATGCCGTTGATCACCTCGCTGATGATGATGTGGTTGACTGTGGTACTGAAGTAGAAGACTAAGAAGCTGATCAGGTTGCTGACACAGATGAAAGTAAAAGTATATTTTCTTCCAATATATTTCATTAGAACTGGCAGAATGAAGGCCCAGGGTAGCCCTGAATACACCATGATGGCAGCTGAAAAAGAAGACAGTATATATAAAAAGATTGATAGATTTACGAAGAAAAACTGTAATGTTGATCAAAATATTGATTGATCATGCATTTGATAGGATTTGTAAGGTATGTGGTATAATATATGGAAATGCTGCTCTTCCTCATTAGCAAAGCTAATGCCAAACCATATTGCGTGTATGTATCGCGTCCAACTCAATTTTAAATGACACTTACTATGAATATGGCTTAACTAAATGTTAATCATAATTTTGAAAGATGCACTTTCACTTCAGTTTTTAAAACAAAATTAATACCTACATAAATACGTATCGTATTTATTAAGAAAATCACGTGCGCCTGCGCACTTCCTTATAGGTTCTACCGCCGCGTAACATTGCTATATGTAGCTGTAGGGTAGAATTGAAATCTTAAGCAAATTCATTTAAAAGACTAGACTCTAATCTTTTCGTACAATAAGAAGTGGAAGATGAAAATGTTGGCCGCAATGGGGAGTATTCCCGTTTGAGCATAATTTTTGGGTGACTGTTAATTTTTGATTTTAGAATATAAAGTACTCAATATATTGGTTGCTCTAAAAACTCTATAAACGGGTGCTCAAAGGGGAATACTCTGGTAATAGGTGCAGGTTTGAAGGGGTCGGTAATAGGCGCACTACGTTATCACTGTAATTATTAAAACCACCCATTATCTTTGATTTACATGACTTGTCCTATATTGGTTGTCTGTAAGAAATTGCTTTTAGCGATAAGCCCGCAAATTTACCTAGACCTACTCACGTTTGTATTTATTTATATTTTCACTCTGTCTTTTCATCTATCTGTCAAAAACATAAAAACCAGAGTACGAAATCATCTATAGGCCATACAATTATTCGAGAATTGAATGAAATCCCAATAATTGTAACACAAAAACTTTCCATCTGTTCGTTCCGAATGACCGATCGACGAAACGGCTAAACCGTGTTTGACAGGAATGGCAGATGTTGAGAGTAACTTAGGCAATTTTTTTAGGAAAAATACGTGTTCCGCGAAAAAGAAATATTAGCTATTAGCTAGTTAGTAATATTAGCTAGGACATAGGCTACCTTTTGAAACTTGGGAGCCCAAAGGTGTGCGTTAAGGAAAAATACATTAATTTATGTTGTTTTAAGTGAATTGCACATATTTCTCTAAGATATTATTTATGATTTTTATTAATTTCAATAGCATTATGTTCTTTAAATGGTCGTTCGCATTAGGTTAAACTGGATCCCATTAACGTAAGTATTTCAAACACATTTAAATAAAGTCAATGTTTTAGTTATACTAAATTGGAGTTGAGTTATTATTTTAAGAAGATACATCATTTTAAAAACCCTCCTTTGATTCACCCACTGAATCAATGGATGCAGTGAACAGGCTAAATAATTAATTAGATTGAATTTTTTAAATATATTATATAGTTCACCGTAAGATAGTTAGATAAATTGTGAACTGCACCGTACTTACATACATTGATCATCCAATTCAAATTCAAATATTTTTATTTCAATTGGTCCATAAATAAATAGGTACTTTCGAAACGTCAAACTAGCTGCACTGTTCCAAAAAAATCCATCTTTGTAGTTATCGGTTAGGTTAGAACTGCTACCAAATAAGGACCAAAAAAATGCAGTTTGTATAATCGGTTCACAACATTTCGACAGTTTTTAGGACACGGATTTAGGGAAATTCCCAATAGGATTGGGTTTTTTTTATAAATACGAGTATCATCGCGTCGAACAGTGAAAAATAAGGTTGGTGATGTCCTTACGTATCCAAGATGCCGTGGATTCACTGACAGCCTCTGTGGAGTTAGCCTCCTTTCGTATTTGAGGGATAAAGACGGTCGAAGAGCCGAAAGACATTCCCATGATGAAGTAGCATGTCCAACCACCACTGCTAATCAGCATCTGGAAATTGAAAAGAGAACAGTTCAATGCTCAGAATTGGGTTTCAGTGGTGAGTCGGTATGATGACCATCTGGCTAAAGAGATCTACATAACCGTCCCGCATCTGAGCGGCATGATGAGATGAGATGAGGTGAGGTGAGGTGAGGTGCGGTGAGATGCGGTGAGGTGAGGTGAGGTGCGGTGAGGAGGTGAGGTGAGATGAGATGAAACCATATGGACGTTTACAATACCGAAGCATAACCGTCTACCATGAAGCGGGCCGCATGCTTGTGTGCCTCCCCGTGGTACAATTTTTTTTTTAAAGTATTCGTCGTCATACAACTCGATAATATAATATTTATTTATATATTTATTTATTTATTTGATGGAAAACCAACAGCATTAACAATGTATTAAGCAACTTACATATGTTACAGATAGCCAATTACAGGACTTCACTCTTAAGTGACACTACAAATACATTTGTGGTGAAAATAATATTAGGAACCTATTAACAATAAATACAACATATATCCAATTAGTTATATTAAACTTGGTATTTAAGGAAGAAGTCCCGGCTCAGCAACCTCCTTATAGAAGTTATATTATCGTTAAAAATGTCAATAATATAAAAATGTAAATGTAAAAATGTAATGCAATTATGCAATACTGTAAATATTGTAGTAAATATCCGATTCTGAAATTCTTTTATTGAAAGATATCTATCTTTTGTAGCTTATCATCACTATCTCCAAGTGCTGTGATTTATTATGATAACATAGACGCAGATAACGTTACATAAGAAAGCCAATATATTATACACTAGCTTTGCGCCAGCGGCTTCGCTCGCCTGGTCTGGATAATTCTTATAACTCATCATGTCAGCCAAAAGAGGTCCACTGCTGAACAAAGGCCTCCCCCATTGACTTCCACAGGGACCGGACGCATGCTACCTGCATCCAGCGACTTCCAGCGACCTTTAACAGGTCATCGGTCCATCTCGTTGGAGGCCGTCCCACGCTGCGCTTTCCGCTGCGCTTTCTTATAACTATCCTTCCCCTATTTCAAGCCCTAACAGCCCTTTTTTCGCATTTAAAAGTAGCCTATGGCTTTTCTCAGGCTCTAAACTATCCGTGTACCAAATTTCATTTCAATCGGTTCAGTAGTTTAGGTGTGACAGCGCGACAGACAGTTACTTTCGCATTTATAATATTAAGTAAGGATAACATACCATCGCACCTGTATTCCGCGAGAGGTTAGGCAGAGATGTACTTAATGTGCATACACCAACAGTTTGTCGGTACGTTTAGCTCCTATGTTATAGGGGGCGAAGCCATTGCTAATTGCCATCAATATAGCACAAATTCAAACCCCGAGCTGCTACTGCGAATTCAGAAAATCCCAATAATACTTTGCTGGAATAGGGGAGAAGACTGGTGTTGAATTTGTTAATAATCACAGGCTTCGTGAAAAATATCATTCACATACTTCGTATATTGAAATAAATATTAAATCGACCAAGAAATTTCTGAGATAAATGCGTTAAAAGTTTTTTGTGGGGGTTGAGAGGGGAAGCTCTGTCTCTTTCCCGCAAAACGAGTGTTAGTATAGAATATGTATGGCGCACGCTACTTTTGACGTCAGTTGTAAGTATAGTGCGCTCTCTATCTAACATAGACTTCGTTATTTTTGAAGCAATTTAAATTTAGTTTTTGACAATCGGCTCTATTTATGGTCAACTTTTTCATGAGGCCTTACAAATAACTAGTCGTATAGCCTATTGGGAATCGAAAAGAACCTCGAGTGTAGCAGGTTAGCTTAGGACTACTAGGCTAATGAGGTAGTCAAAAGAAGTTACATAAAAAAATATATATATTAACAGTAAAACCAAAATGCCAAAAGTTTTCTGACCTCCAAGCAAGACAAAAAATCAACTGGTCAAAGTACTGTTTATTAAAACCAAGAAGGAAAATTATATAATCTTATACACAAACGGGTTCCTACTTCCTACGCATGGAAGGTTTAAAAACTTTAATATAACTTTATTATTTAACACCTGCTTGGAGTCCAGTTATAACCTTAAAAGGATCGCTCCAAGACTCAGATCCCTGACGTTAGCCAGAAAGCTGGAAACTTGAAGTGGAACTGGGCTGTTCACAATCATCTGTCCTATGTCGGTAGAGTTGGACAAAATGCCTAAATACCGAGTGGAGCCTACATAAGATTAGATAACGTTGGGGCAGGGGGTCTACTCTAAAAGCATACTCTATATAGTCCGTAGGTAAGGCCTTCATTACGGGCGTTTCTTAGGGGGCTAGACAAGTCGCATTTTGACATTCGAATCGACAAACAAAATGTATGTAAATGACACAAACTTTCGAGAAATCGGGCTGTCACTAATGTCATTTACATACATATTGTTTGTCGATTCGAATGTCAAAATGCAACTTGTCTAGCCCCTTTACTCCGTCCGTATCACCTGCGGACGCATGATTCGTTCGGGGCCCGAACTAAGAATGAATTACAACACAATTACTCCCAATGTGTTTTTACGCATATGAAAAATTGAACCTGACACTTGTTTTAACGGATCGTTATGTCAGGGCTACTTTCGGACCGGGTCCGTTACTTCGTTGACGGAGATACGTAGTAGACCCCTAGGCCCAAAAAGAAATGGCAGTACGAATTAGACCTATATTGGAAGGATTGGCCGAGAGAAAGCCTCCTTCCTCTCTCTCTTGGCCCAGCAGTGGGACGATAATGGCTGAATAAAAAAAACGACCTGCCCATATAAGACAAACTGTTATCTATAGTTTTATTAGTATTCAAAAACTAGTTTTAGCGATAAAATTTAGGTTACGTCCTTCTTCGGAATGCAATCTAAGTATATCCTTGCCAAATTTTATCGAAATGTGTTAATCGTTAACAGACAGTCACTTTAGTATTTAATGATAATTTCGTTACCTAATAATTAGATAATAAAAATATGTATGCATTTTTTTTTAATTATTCTTTGTTTACTATGTTATGACCGCTTCGGTCAGTTTCAATTCTTGCACTTAATAAATAAAAAAATCGATTTTTATATCTAGTTAAAAATCAATAATTTAATAAATGGGAAATAAGTAGGTATTGAATTAATAATTTTAATTAAAATAAAGAAAAAAGAAAAAAGTAATTAGATTTTATAGCAACAATAATTTAAAAAAATAGGAAATAATTATTGAAATAGTTTTAATTGAAAAAAAAAAACAAATGCGTACCTGTCTCAAGAAATACTTTCTTTGCTGCCATTTATTTTGTTCTGCAATACTTTTTACATCAATTTCAAAATCTTCCATTTTTTACCGATTTAACATTAATGCACTGCACAGTGATACACGACTTATATTATTCAATAATGTAGTTTTTTTATATATTTACATGGAAATATTGTGAAAAATCCCTTGATAACTAATCATTCGAGCGACATGAAGCAACTGAGCAAAGTCGACCGTATGCAGAACTTACTCGTACTTAAACATAATATAGTCGGGGCTACCAACCTCTTTTCAAAACAACAATTTATTGACAAATGACATTAAACAAACTGCTGATTTGCTTCCGTTCCATAATTAAAAAAGTGACGTTGGAATTATTATATTTTTGTAATTGTATAAAAAATATTTTCAAAATTGGAACTAGTCAAAATACTATAATTCAAATTCAAATCCTATTATTATTTTTATAGTATTTTATATCAATTAGATCTAAAAAGGTACCTACTTTTGAAAAGTCAAACTAGTTGCATGGTTTCTAAAGTGGATCTTTATGGAGAAGAGTCGGCAAGAAACTATAGACAAGAAAAAAATAATTTTGAGGATAATGCAGTTTGATGTAATTCTTTACAGATAATTTATATTTTTTTACGATCTCAGGCATGTTAATAAGTACCCCGGACGCTTTAGCCAACTACTTCTATCGTGTATCAATAGTACATAATTTTATTATATCGTAAAATATATGCGCATGTTTACTCAAAAGTCAACCGTGTTGTGGACCCGTTTGGGAAAGAAAGTATGAATTTTCATTTTCCGAAAACACTGGACTCGGTTCTCACCACCAAAGTATCGAATCGATATTTAGTAATTTTTATTTATTTATATAATTATGTCAACACTAAAGAGAACATTTATTTATCGAATTTATCACCCTTAGATCTTAGTTCCACTATTCTCAAAGTAGTTATGAATATTTCGGGGTTCTTATTTAGGCTATTAGTTTAGGTTATTATTTATTCAAGTGATAAAATTTATTTAAATCCAGTATCCAAGTGACATATTAAAAGAGGCAGGGCACAGCAATTTATCGCTCAAATCTGGAGCAGCCCACCAGCCAGGCTAACATGCGCGCCACGACAAAATTTTGTCTACTCTTGTGTCTCGCTCTTTCTTTTGCGAAAACGAGACAAAAGCACGACATAAGCGTCGACAAAATCTTCTCGCGGCGTGCATGTTAGCCCGGCTGGGGAAGTACAGATACCAGATACCTTACAGATAACTGCAGTCAAATAATACACTTTATTGTGTGTTGTGTTCCTGCAGTAAGTTTGCCAGAGCTCCTTCTAAGGATGCGCTGCGTTGGCAGCAAGAGGAACATTCCCTTAAACTCGCGCAGTGAAACCTCCATTATCCTAAGGTTTTTGCAGGGTCGGCAACGTGTGAGTGACGCTTCGGTGTTGTAAACGTCCATAGGCTGCTGTACCTGTCTTACATCAGACAGGCAACATGCCTGTTTGCCACCCTTGGTATAAAAAAACCTAATACAATTTAAAATTTAGAAAACCCCCGACACGAAATGTCATATAATATATTTTGTGGTGGCGGCCATCTTGGATTTGAAATTTATCATAGTGTATAGTATTCTCCTTGTTGAGCCCTTTCATTTTATACCCATATTGAGGGAGTTGTGAAGAAATATGTAATACGCTATCTTGTGGCGGCAGCCATCTTGGACCGATTTTCAACAAACATAGCTAAGAACACTCCCGACTAATACGTTTTTGCGTCGGGGGTTGAAAATCCTACAGGTTATTTATTAACTTATTACAACACAAGGGGATTTAGGCAATGAGAGTAGTTAGACAATCAGGTCATTAGATCTCATTTATATTAATGAGATCATTAGGTTTTTTTACTTTTTTTGTCTCTGTGTCATCAAGTAATTAAAAAAGAATGACAGGTGACGCCATTGTTACGGTGTCCTTCATTCTTTTAATACTCAAACTGACATTTGAAATTGGTAGGTAGTAAAATCGGAAAATGTATGCAGTGCATGCCATTCCTACTTCAAAAACAGAGCAATTTCACTATTCGACTGGACTTTTTTGGAGTATTTTTTTTAAATTATGCAACTGCCTTTTTTGTGTGCGGAAAATCCTAATGGATCCCCGCTACAGAGGCGGCAGGATATATTGAACTCATATCGACTAAAAACTGCGCTTACCTTACTTCATGGCCTTTCATATTAAAGAAAGATACCAGCATACCATCACGACTTTTTTCCCAAAGGCTTTGGTATACTGTCCCACTGCTGGGCACGGGTCTCCTCTCAGAATGAGCGGGATTAGGCTATAGTCCACCACGCTGACTTAATGCGTGTTGGCAGACTTCACATGCCGTCGAGAAAATCTCTCAGGCATGCAAGTTTTCTCACGATGTTTTCCGTCACCGTTAAAGCGAGTAATAATTACGCTACGCACATGATTTTTGAAAAGTCAGAGGTGCGTGCCTTTAGTCAGCTTTAGAGTCAGTTCAGCCTTCAGAAGTTTATCATATAAATATTTGTGTCCTGTGGGAATCGAACCAACCCTCGCGATCAGCAGTCAACTCGACCACAGACGTAGTCAAATCTAATATTTATTTATTTATTTAATGAATTAATTACTACGGATCCACCAATTACAGTAACTAAAAAAACCTAAGTTTATTAAAATCTACAAAACAAAGCAAAGTAAATAAAAGAAGGTAAAAACACTTTCATACCTTCCTCTCACAGTACTTCTGACATACCAATATAATCTTCGTCCACTCATCGGCAAACAGATCGCCTGTTGGATTAGAATCCAAGAGATCATTTAGCGCGGCCAGGGTGCGAGGAATTGGCGACTTAGCACGTGCAACGGTACGGCATGGGGGTACGGCAAACAGCCTGTGTTTCTTGCCCCGGCAGTATCAATATCATTATCAATATCATTAAGATTCATCAATTTTAACTTCCAGTTCGACACACCTTGGCGGTAGAAGATCTAAAAAATATTTTCCGCACTTAAGAAAAGGTATAACAGTCACTTTATCAAATTAATGTACCTAATTAGTGTACAGTCCTTGTCCTCGTTTCATTAATTGATAATAAAATGTTATTATACGAATCAGTTTTTATTGTTATCTAATAGTACACAGGAGATTGACCGATAGCCGCTATCTATCAAATATTATGTTGTACTATAGTCCGCGCGGAACTAGTGGGCCGCATCTTAGGTAGGGATGGGGGTGAGGCGGCGGGTTACTGTTAACAAAAACAAGCGCCCCCGCCCCTCCGTCACACCGCTCACATACCGGGCGCAGGCAACTCACTAGCCTAACTTACTCCTAAGTTACATTAGCTATCTGCGGGTGAAAGTCCCGTCGAAATCGGTCCAACCGTTTCAGAGATAAGCTGGAACAAACTGACAAACAGACAGACAAAAATATTAAAAAGCCAGCCTTCTGGGTACCCTTCCAGCTGATGGCGGGTCGGAGGAGATTTTTGATGCCTTATTGTAAATAGTTATTTTATTATTATTTTATTTTAGTTATATTTAGGAATAGATTTTTAATTTAGTACTTAGATACATTTTAATATATAGTTTTAGTAAATATAAAAAAAACAATAAAAATTATAATTAATATTAAAAATAGTTTTTTTGATGTAAGTACCGTATAAGTATACTTTCACAATAATATGCATTTAGTAAAAAGTTGCTAATTTGAAATTATAAACAGACACTTAAATTTTATTTATCAGTATAGATGGAAAACCTGTTTATCGCCAGTGGTCAATTGATGAAGTGTTTCCTCGTTGATCTAGTGGTCCCAAGCGCCACTGCTACGCTAGAGGTCCTGGGTTCGATCCCCGGGTCGAACAGTGTTGTTGCATTTTCTATGAAATTCCCAGTAGCAGCTCGAAGCAAGAAAGACAAGAAAGGAGAGAAAGAGAGACAAAAAAGGTTATTTTATGACGTCAGAATCGTAGTCGTCTATGTACACTGCTGGGACTGGAATGACTCTCCTCTCAGAATATTATTTTATTTTTATTCTTTTAAGGATCTCCAACCAAGGATACTTATAGACAAAGTCACAAGAAATATTTAATTTCTTGTGTTCGAACTCCTCCTAAACGCCTGGAGCGATTTTGATGATTTTTTGTGTGAGATTCGAGAATGATTTAGATTCACAATTGGACCCGGTAGGTGGTGCTGCCGCCGGTCTATCGGGAAACGCAGGCGCCGCTGCGCAACGGTCGCTAGTAGTATTACTTATAAGAAAACAGTATGTCAGTGTACTCCTTCACACAGAGGAACCCACAACTTGCTTTAGGCCCGGCGCCCATTATCAGCATCGGCACGACTGTGGATTTTAGGTGGCAAATAGCAATATATATAATTAACAGAATGGCAATAAAGTAGAAATTGCCGTGTATATACCGCTTCCATATGCTTGAGGCTGCTGTATCGGCAGCCTTGAGAATGCTTCGGGATGCTTCGGCATCCTTCGGTACGCCGCCAAACGTTATAACGCAAATCATTGAATAAATTGTTAAATTCACCGGACGTATACGTCATCCCTAAGAACGTTGCAGCATGCCAAAGCATAGTTTCCGACAGTGTGCTTGCATGTAGGATGCCGAAGGATCCTTTTCCTTGCCGATGCCGATAATGGGCGCCGGGCCTAAGAGTTATAAGACTAAACGCAATGAATAATGAAATAATGTAAGTAGTTTTATCGCCTCATCAAACTAAATAATACAAACAATACTTATCAAAACTTCGGCATTTCCGAAAGATATTTTGTATCGGAAATAGCTGAAAAAACCTTATTGAAGAAAAAATATTACTATCTGATTATTCACTTATCAAGATATATATACAATATTATGAAAATCTTATCTGATGGTTCCAAAAGATAAGAAATTTTTTATGCTTCATAAAAATCAGTGCATTGGCATGCACACCTATCTATCTATCGCACATCCTAAATCAAACTAAAATAGTAAAAAAAAACACGAACATCGAGAACCACCTCTTTCCCAGATCCAACCCATTAATTGTCCCACTGTTGGGCACGGGTCTTCTCAGTATGAGAGGGATTAGGCTATAGTCCACCACGCTGGCCTAATGCGGGTTGGCAGACTTCACATGTCGTCGAGAAAATCTCTCAGGCATGCAGGTTTCCTCACGATGTTTTCGTGTTTGGTACGTAGGTACTTATTTCCTCAAATACTCTTTTAAATGGGATTTACCTACCTTTAACATAACTGTTCTGCATAAAGTACTTACCATTAGAGCCAGGAAAGACTTGATAAACGGGTTCTATAAGGAAAATATGGTGTGGTACGTGCCTAACCTACTTGCATTTATGTAGAAGTAGGCACCTAGAATTAATTCATTGCCTGCCAATATTTAAATAAATAAATATCCTGGGACATTTTACACAGCACAATCTAGTCCCAAACTAAGCAGAGCTTGTACTATAGGTACTAGACAATGGATACAATACATATATACTTTATTTTTGTAACATACTTATAATATATATGAAACACCCAGACAAGAGGTTTACGCACTATCGGAGGATTTATTAAGAGCACACCGGTGCATGTCATGGAAGCGGAACTGGTTATTCCACCGCTATATGTACGGAGACAATACCTGGCAGGAAAGTTTTGGCTCAAATCAATGTCTCTTAGTAACAATGGCTTAAAATTAGTTTTAAATGACCTGTCATCATTACGTAACACTCCTTACTGGAAAAATAGAAAAATGCCTTTACTCTTAATCACCTACGATTTCTTGGGTTCTACCCAGGTATACTCAAGCGATATACTAAATATGTACTCACTCGACACATGGGTAACAAATATAGATTTATTGTGTTTTGTAAAAACGAATATAGATGGGTTAGATAAATCGAAACGGGAGTACAATCGAAATCAAATGCAATTAGTCTGTACTGACTTTATAAATGGAAAGTATTCTAAATCTTATAAAATTTTCACTGACGGATCTAAAACTAATGAACGAAACGGTGCAGCATTTCTTGATTGGCAAACCCGGGATTATATAAAGATAAATATCGACTACAAAATATCAATAATGGCAACTGAAATGATTGCAATATTAGAAGCCTTGTCGTTTATTCAAACAATTCAATGGGACCACTTCGTCATTTTCACTGATTCAAAAAGTGCTCTAATGCATTTGATAAGATGCACTCACGTATTCAGAGGTATTCCATTGGCCTACAACATTATTTCTTTACTACGCAAACTGAATACATTTGAGAAAAGGGTAATGATCCAGTGGATACCTTCTCATATTGGTATCGTCGGGAACGAGGAAGCCGATCGTCTGGCGAGGGAGGCGACTATGGATGGTCTTTCATTTAACTATGTTCCTTGGTTTAGTGATGTTTTGTATAAAATTAAAAATAGGTGCTTTGAGATGTGGTCCGAATATTTTGACGAAAGGTCACGTACAAAAGGTATTTGGTATAAAACCATCCAGCCGATGCTTCCTCTTTCCCCTTGGTTCGCTTCATGCAAAATGTGTCGACAAAACATAACTTTAGCGCTACGTCTGCGTTCGGGGCACATTCCATTGAACAAGTTTGGATATATGATGGGTAAAATAAATTCTCCTAATTGTGATGACTGTGGGGTACCGGAAGATGTTTATCACATCACAATGGAATGTGGCCGGAATGCAGCACGTCGGCAACTACTTTTTAATAGAAGCTACCAGGTCGGTATAGTTAATAGTATCTTGGCCGTTCCTGATTCCCAACAGGCCAAAGAATTAATTGAAATTGTCAAATTAGGTATTAAGTATAATAAATAAGATTAAGGTTTATTGTTGTAATAGCATTTGTGAGCCATGATGAGGGTGGCATATATGTAAAACCCTCTATAAACAAATAAAGATATTAAAAAAAAAAAACCCAGACAAAACAAACATTTAAGTTCATCACATAAATGTTGGTGTCCTGTGGGAATCGAACCCACGACCTAGTGATCAGCAGTACGGTACTCGAACCACTAGACCACAGACGTCATATTGGAACGATTACTACTTATAAACACACAGTGGTCAATAACATAACATCGCGCTTGTATACCTAAAGGGTTGGACAGCGCGGGACACACAATATTCAAAATGGTCGGAACAACTAAGAAAATTAAACTTTATCTCACCGTGATAGAGTTTATTTCAGAACGACAGTTGCCGTGTCGTGTGTTTGTCACTTCGTTCTGAAATAGTCCTAGTGCCATTGAGATATAGTTTAATTTGAACCGGCAAGCCTAATAGACCCCGAGGCGCTACTGATAATTTTACAGAAAAGCCCAATAAGTTTTTGCTCAACCCAGGAATATAACCCTGGACCTCAAGCATAGCAGTCGCACTTATAACCGCTAGGCTAATGAGGCAGATGAATTTAATTACAAAGCGACATCTATATGTTACTAATGATACTAAAAGAAGCCCGATCGATTGACTTGGATTAGTTACAAGACTGGCCCAGAGATGGCGTATTAGAACCATGCAACTAACAATATTACAAACATGATTTTACGCGGAGAATTTGAATGCAATGTAAACCTGTATTTCGACAATCTACTTTATTGATTGCTTCAAGACACATTGATCGTATAATTATTTTGATTTAATACTAGCTTTCCACCAGCGCCTTTGCCCGCGTGGTTTTATAAATTTTCCCTCCGTTTTTGCAACATTTTTCACTGCTACTCCGCTCCTATTAGTCGTAGCGTGATGGTATATAGCCTTCCCCGATAAATGGGCTATCTAACACTGAAAGAATATTTCAAATCAGTCTAGTAGTTTCGGAGCCTATTCAATACAAAGAAACAAACAATCAAATCTTGCCTCAGACAACTATTTAAATTATTTACTAAAGTGACATCTATGTTTTTATGTGGACACTAAAACAAGCCGTATTGATTTACGTAGCTTTGTTACAGGATACGCCTAAAGATGGCGCTTTAACTGCTAGCCTTTTAATAAGAAATATAGACTGTATAAGTATTTAAATGCTCAACCCAGGACATTTAGCGTAGCAGTCGCTTACTTTCTTTCTACTTATGCTTATTTTTACTAGACTTATGAGGCAGTGTGTGTAACATAATTATTATTTTAATTCTGAAGAATTCGCAATAATGGGAAATAAAAATCCAACGCAGTGGTTGCCTGGAAATGTTGCGCAATACAAAAAATAGATGTCGCTGTAACACTACCCTTTGTGAATGTCTGAAATTAAATACGGCGATGTGTTCTCCAAGATTGGCTTCCAAAGTTTTCATACCCTCACGCGTGAGGTGGTGGAGGATCTCGAGAGGTGTGTTCCACCGTCCGTTGGCCGGTCTCATGTAATAGGGGGCTTTACCGGTCGGTAAACCGGTCACAAAAGCTGCTTCTGGGAATTTCACAGAAAAACCCAACAACACTTTGTTCGACCCGGGAATTGACCCCAGGACATCTAGCGTAGCAGTCACGCTTGGGACCACTAGACCAACAAATCTTACTTCTTTATTTATTTGCGTAAATAGCTACTAAGTACTATGTGTCATTTACTATTGAAATCCCCGTCAATCAAATGACGGGCAATTCTATTTTTCCGTATATTAAAAGGGAAAAAGGTATCAACAAAACAGGTAAGTAATTGTGGTAGGTATTTAATTCTACATTTAAATACGTGTCACTTATTATATAATATTTACAATTTTCCTTACAGCATAATAAATACAAGGATACATTTACATTTTTACATAAAAAATGTTTTTAGTCTTTTTTTTATTTGACGAATATTCGCCGGGATTACATGGATGTTGGTTTAAATACCTCTGCCTTCACTTAAGTGCATTTAAAAAAAAATAAGATCACAAACAAGGCTTGATAATACGCGGCAAGTGCAGCCTATAGACGCCAGCAACACCCTATGTATGGAAATGACATTAGTGACAGCCCGATTTGTCAAAAGCGTGTGTCATTTCCATACATTTTATGTCTATTCGAATGTCAAAATGCAACTTGTCTACAGGGTAGTATCACTAGCGCGATTTTTATCATAAGACATCAGTTGTTAAGTCTCCCTTCAAACCAAAACAGTATAGGTAATGTTAGCACATCAGTGACGGATCTGAGGCGGAGCTGAGTGGCTAATACAGACAAAAAAGGATAATATCAAGTTTAAATTGACATTATTTTTGAGGGAGCTAAGGAACAGAATAGACACTAAGGGCTTGGGCCCCTTAGCCCCCTGATTCTGCTACTATTGTCAAGGGCGGATCCAGGTTCTTTTTTCACAGGGGGCAGACGGGTAAAAATAATCAAAAAAGAATGTAAAAGTCAGTATGAAACAGACAAGAGTTTCATGTTATGTTATTTTATTCATTTATTTTAACAACTTATAATTTGATTTGCCTATAAGTTTGTACTCCGATGGATACTACACAGCCGTCTGGTGGGAAGGGGGGACGTGCCCCTGTGCCCCCACCCTAAATTCGCGGTGCTTAGCTGCATTAGGTGGTACCAACCCTGACAATTCCATCACCGACAGTCCTACCAACATTTCAAAACTAAAAACGCAATTATAGTCACAATCACTAACAACATAAGGTTGCTTGAACACAAATCATTTCTGTTATACATTTTTCGAGTTCCCGACTCTCCGAAGTGAGAGCTCCGACTTCCCGAGACTTTTGGCGCGGCCGGAGACCCATCCCCACTGTATTCCTGTCTCAGTTGGGTGGGGTATCACGAGTACTTCCCATTCTGGCTGTTCTGTCTTCCCCAAGGCGTCGAGGAGGACTTCCCGGAGGGGAAGCTGGGTGCCACTCCTGTGGGGGACTGCGGAGGTGATGCTGGCATGAGATTCGTTGCTGGGTGATAAACTTTCGCTGACATCGTCATCCCATCTGGAATGGAGAAATAAAATTGAAATTAATATAAAAGAATTACAATAATAAAATTGATGGGCATGTGTTGAGGTTACAAATAAGCTGATACGCTTGCCACGATTAGTCTAGATGGGTAATACCTATTCTAATACAAATATGTACTTTTGAAAGGTCAAATGTATATTATTACTATGTAGTTGCACGGTTCCAAAAAAAGTGGATCTTATAGAGACGAGACGGCAAGGGGGGCTAGACAAGTTGCATTTTGACAGCTTTCGACAAATCGGGCTGTCACTAATGTCATTTCCATACATTTTGTTTGTCGATTCGAATATTAAAATGCAACTTGTCTAGCCCCCGAAACTCTATAGATACAATTGTTGTGAATAGTAATGAGGATGATGCAGCTTGATGTGTAGATGCAGAGATTAAAGAGTAGATATTAGGATTGAAAAGATAGACGAGAATTAAGTGAGGTTGTGCATATAATTATTATTATATCGTTGTACGAATTATACTGTATTTCCCGTTCATCCAAGGTTACAAGACAAAGAACGGTTTGGCAGCCATCCACAAACTGTCATCATTGGGGTTAGACCGTGGATTTTCCTTAACATCGATACAAATATTAAAGAGGAAAGATTTGATTGCTTGTTTGTTTATATTGAATAGGCTCCGAAACTACTGGACCAATTTAAAAAAATATTTTAATGTTAGATAGCCCACTAATCGAGGAAGGCTATAGGCTATATACCATCACGGTACGACTAATAGGAGCGGAGTAGCAATGAAAAATGTTGCAAAAACGGGGGAATAATTTATAAGACCACGCGGGCGAAGCCGCTGGCAGAAAGCTAGTCTTTAATAATTAAATGCAGGAAAAACACTGGTCTGATTACCATGAAAGATGCAACGATGACGACGTACGATATAAACGACGTCTGTGGTCTAGTGGTTCGAGTACCTGACTGCTGATCACGAGGTCGTGGGTGCGAATCCCACAGGACACAAATATTTATGTGATGAACTTAAGTGTTTGTGTTTGTCTGGGTCTTTCTTAAGTATCATAAGTATGTATTTAAAAAAGTATTATATCCTTTGTCTAGTACTGATAGGACAAGCTCTGCTTAGTTTGGGACTAGATGGTGCTGTGTAAAATGTCCCAAAATATTTAGTAATAGGCTATACATCTCGCCCGTTATTACATGAGCTTTAACCATATCGGCGAATTGTAGGTAGGTATACCTCTGCCGAACACTTCGGGGAATACAAGCGTGATGGTATGTAGGTATGTATCCTTACATATTATAAAACAAAGTCCTCCGTCGCGTCTGTCTGTCCCTATATATGCTTAGATATTTAAAACTACGCAACGGATTTTGATGCGGTTTTTTTTAATAGATAGAGTGATTCAAGAGGAAGGTTTATTTGTATAATACATGACCACACTGGCGAAGCCGCTGGCGGAAAGCTATCTAATCTCTGGGAAACCACTGGACAGATTACAACGAGATAACATTGTTTTTCATTTGAGATTATGTGTGGTTATAATTTTAAATAATTGCATGTAACTAATTAGGGAAAATTGCAAAGTAATTTAGCAGCGATAGCACAGTGACAAGTCAAAGGTCTCGAGGTCAAATCCAATCCTCTTTTCAGAATCATGTGCGTAATTAATTATCACTCGCTTGAAACGGTGAAGGAAAATCATTATCATGAGGAAAGCTGCATGTCTGAGAGATTTTCTTGATGATGCTTTTTTAAAGACTTATGTATACAATAAAACATTATGAAATACTTGTGGGAATCGATTCCGACCACTAGACTAGACCATTACATAGAGGTCGTAACAAATGACAGAAATAATACACACATAACATACTAGATAGATGATAGATATTTTCAGGAGCTTCGCTCGCGTCAAGTTTGAACCCCGTTTTATTGTTGTATACAAGTCTGTAGACAAGTTGACATTCGAATCGACGAACGAATAGAAAGAAAATGTATGGAAATGACACAAGCTTTCGACAAATCGGGCTGTCACTAATGTCATTTCCATACATTTTGTTTCTATTTGTTTGTTTATTCGAATGTCAAATTGCAACTTGTCTAACCCCCCAGTACCTTCAATATACCGACTGTATTTGCCGCGTATCATCAAGCAATATGCATATTAATTGTCATCTTTATTACAAAAAAATCTTTTGATGCAATACTTACTATTTGAGAAAGATCTGTTATAATTCTGTTTAGTCGTGTAGTCTTTGTTGGCAGGCATTTTGGATTCTGAAACAAGAAAATGTTATGGTTTAAAGGCGAAAGGCAGACGTCGTACCGCATACTTTTGTTGTTGTTTTGTTATAAGATTTGTATCACTTATGCAAGCAACTAAGTCATTTGTTTTCACGTATTTGTATTATTTTTGTAAGTCCGTCTTTATTAATAATATCAATAAAAATATTTTTATATAAAAACGTAGTAAAAGCGTAAACGAAACGCAGTTATGTTTTTAGAAGTTGCCATACGTAAAATAACACAAATATCGAAATGATAAATAATTATTTAGAAATAGAATCAACATTAAATATAAAAGCTATTTATCGCCGGGTACTGTACTAAACCTAAGAATGCATAATTTTTGCATAAAATCAAATAGTTAACGATTTATTGACAGGAATGATTTTTATCAATATATTTTTTTTGTTCATGTGGCAATTATTTATTGACACTATTGACAGATCAAGTCATTCAATAATCAGTTCAGTTGACAGTTCTTCTGTTCTGTATTTGTTTGCTGTTTTGGATTGTGGTTTGTTTTAAGTGACTCCATCAATTCAAAGTAAATAAGCGAATTATCTGGCGATCTGGCCGTATATACGTTGAGTTGAGCATTGCTAGTAGATAGTAGTTTCGCGAAAGGACGCTTTAAAACTATGCTGTGTGTTTATACGAGCTCCAGTTTACAATGACGAGTTTGCAATATGTCAATTGTAACGTGCGCTTGTCCCGAATAAGAAGGCACGCTTTATCTGATGAGAGTGAAGCTCTTGTCAATACTATTCGACTGTAGACATATCCTAGAGATGTAAGTACCACTACGTACTTAGTTTACCTAGTTAGAATAATATTCTGCATATGAGTGGGCCAGTGACGAACTCTGCAATAAGTTTTACGTACCTATTGAAAAGTAACCATTTAAACCACACCATACTAACTTAAAATATGTTTGTCTGCTAAAACTCTTCACAGGTACTATATAGGGTAGCTACTGCAACAGGGTTGCTAATAACATATAAATTGTTATATACATGGATCTTACTTGGTTTGTCTAAGAGTGATAGAATAGGTTTTACTCCGATAGTGTGACTGCTGAAAAGGAGAGTAAAGTATTTATAAAATAATGTTGAAAAGTTCTTCAGATCACTTCATTGTTTCCAGATAACACCTGCTGACCATGTTTGCCATGCATGCTGGCAGCTAGTTACACACTCACATTCATCTGATAATATGCAGAGAAGACGAGTTGGCCATCACAGTGTTTGTGTTGTATGCGGACGATCAATGTTAAGAATTAGTCGGCGCAGGATTTTGACTGAAGGGGCAAATCCAAAAACACAACGAGTGGCCATTACAATTTCTACATGGATCCAACCACGTTAGGTATAATAAACATTACATTCTTCTGCTATTATTACCTAATTCTTTTTATTTAATTTAAATAATGAAATAAAATGAGTATACATTACTAAATTGATATAAGTAACTACATTACTTCTTTGCCATTCTTCCGCTAAACATATTTTGTATTTATTGTGGCAGAAATAAATATGAATGGTCGGGAAGCAATCAGAAGTTATTGCTGTAACTGTATTGCAGGTTTAAGAACAGTGGGATGCTGCTCACTTGTAATGAGCATAATTTGGTACCTAAGCTATGCTCGCCATGAGGGTATTACCCGACTTGCCCCCTTTTTAGATGAAGTAATATTAAGAATTGAATAGATAAAATAAATGTACTTAAAAAACAAAGTATTGTTTTATTTACCTACACTTAAAACCCCATCACTGCTGGACAAAGGTATCTCCTAACGAACCCCATTGAATAGGTTTGATCCTCTTTTCAATCTACCTACTTAATGGTAACTACAATGATAGCAAAAAACAATCTAGGACATTTAGTTTATAACCAATACAATGTTTATGTAACAATCTACATTGGTACATTAGTACATAACCTTAAAAAATAAAACTGGTTATAACTTTTTCGTCCCAACTTCTAAAAATCTAAGAATTTAAAAAGGAGTTCTCTATCATATTACCTACCGACTAAAACAATAAATAACCCAAGACACGAATTTTATTGCCTGTACGAAATTCCCATACACGCCTGCCGTTCGCCTTTAAGGCTTTGTATTAAATTATAAAAATCAGCGTGTATCTACCGACTAAAAACTTCACTAATCTTCCCTTGCCGTATCAGTGATACAATGCTGAACTGGAACTAGGTATTTGGCACAGCTGTGAGGTACGTCCTTTTTACCCGACGACACGGCAAAAAGACGAAGGAAGGGTTCTATATTAGGCAGTCTATGTATCTTCCTATTTACGTATGTTCCACTACAGCGCCTAAAGTACTCATCTGATTTTGATGAATAAGGTGTCAAACGATTCGTTATTATGGCCCCGGTAACAATGGCTACATTTTACATAAATAAAATCAATACGACGAATGTTACATTATAATACACAATAATCCAAAAAAAATTGCTATCCTATTTTCTTCTTAGTCTTAACATAAGTCCCAAAATATTTTGGAGTTGGCTTCCACTTTACTGGTTAAATATCGGTATTGATATTAACACTAGGCTATATCTCTGTAGGTCAATATATTATCGTATAATTTAAATGTTTGTGTTTTCATTTATGATGTTGCTTAAAAAAATGAACACTAAACCAATGACTCGATATAAAATTGTATTTTTCATCAATTTTAGCCTAATTTACTTCGATATTTTCTTCCCCACATCCCCCTAAGCAGAGCAGATAAGTAAACGATAAGTACATAAATAAATCTCATTTATAACGAGCACAGAATCTCGATGCTAGTCAACACCATAAATAATAAATGGGCACATTTATCTCTCAAAGTCAAACCATTGGATGTACTGTACATCAAAATATGTGATCAGTCGTTAAGATCCTTACACAATACACATACGGGGCGAGAAAATTACCTATGTGTTTTCCAGAAAAATAAAGAAGGTAAAACGCGCCAAGTTCTTATCTAAAATGTGAAATGAATTTAGGTTTTGATGATTCTTTAAGAGCCAAGTAACATTTACAGTTTTAATTAACATTTATATCATCATTAGTATAGTAATTATATAAAAACTACAAGGAGTCATATTTTTATTTATATTTATATAAAATAATTACTGCTCGAAAATTAAGATATTTTTTTTAATACAGACAGGTTTCGGAGTTATAATAATTATAATGTGTTACCTATTTGTATTTTATCACTCGCTTTAACGGTTAAGGAAAACATCGTGACGAAACCTGCATGCCTGAGAGATTTTCTCGGCGGCTTGTGAAGTCTGCCAACCTGCATTAGGCTAGCGTGGTGGACTATAGCCTAATCCCTCTCATACTGAGAGGTGACCCGTGCGCATCAGTGGAACAGTATATGGGTTGATTATTATTATTATTATTTGTATAAATAGAAGGTAAATAAAAATTAAAAGAGGTAGTTAATTGACAAAAAAGCATAATTATGTTAATTTCATAAAATTTACTTTAAATAAACAAAAAACAAACCGCCTCAAAAAAAACACCTAAGAACTAAAAATTAAACTACTAATTTAATTTAAATATGTCTTTCGTTGATGTCTGTTTGGCACCGCCTCCAAATTAGTTAGAAATCGAAATATATATATGTCTGTGTGTGTTTGGTGTGTGTGTGTGTGTGTGTGTGCGAATTATATATTTTTTCACAACTCCCTCAATATGGGTATCAAATGAAAGGGCTAACTAGGAGAATACTATACACTTTGATAAATTTCTAATTCAAGATGGCCGCCACCACAAAATGGCAAATTTCATTTAATGTCGGGGGTTTTCTACATTTTTAATTTAGGTTAGGTTAGTTTATTTATATTTGACTAGTTGGTCTAGTGGCCCAAGAGCGACTGCTACGCTAGAGGTCCTGGGTTCGATCCCCGGGTCGAACAAAGTGCTGTTGGGTTTTCTGTGAAATTCTCAGTAGCAGCTCGGAGTCTGGATTTGTGCCCGGTTGATGGCAAAAGAAGGCTAAACATACATACTACCTTCAGGCGTAATAGTTTTTTTTTCATAATTATTAGTCACCGATCATCCATTCTCTCGACGTGGCCAAACCTTCTCAGTCCGAGTCACTACATCGTCTTATAAACCACAACCTTTTCCTTTTGCATAATTATTCATATTTGCATAATAATGTTAGACGTCTGTGTACTAACCTTGATGTATTTTTATTTTTATTATGACGTACATAGGTATGTTTCTCACGACACGTTGACGGTTAGAATTTCCTTATGACGTGGATACCTGAATGTATGTAATTGTAAACGGTAAACTGTGTAATTAGGGTTTTCTGTGAAGATCTGATGATTTTATCAAGATCAGTATCGTTGGCCTAGTGATTCGAGCGAGTCTGGGGTTCGACTCTCAGGTCAACCAAATTATTATTGCGTCGGGGGTTAAGTTTGACGTATCTGTGTGTGTGGCAACGTCACACCCGAACGGATGAACCGATTTTGATTTTTTTTTGTATGAAAGGTGAATTAGTTGGGATTGTTTTTAGCTACCTATAATAATAAATAAATTTCATATTCAAGATGGCCGCCACCACAAAATGGCCAATATTTTTTTGCATTTTGTACTGGGGGTTCATTAAATTTTTAATTTAATCTTGTTCTACGAAATTCTTAGTATTAAATCAGTATTAACTTTTATGTTTGAAAATGTTCCTTATAACCTTTTAATTAACTATGTTTCCTTAATTCTCATAATTCACTGAAATATTCGAAATCGATTCTCATAAATTCACCGAAATATCGGTGCAAAATTTAATAAAGACGAAAACCTCAAAGTTGAATGATGTGTAGGCAGCTTTATAGAACATTTATTAACCAATTTTTCCCTTGAACGGTTCACTCTTAATGCCATACATAACGATAATACAACGATACCGTATTGATGACGACTTACCGAACGCAAAACGACGTATCTTTATATACTGACATGCGAAAATGGAACTTATCAATATGATACAAGACGGAAATTGCGCTGCATCAAATATTAATAAAGTTAAGTTCGATACTTTCACACAGTGTTATCATATTTTGGTGGGTCGGGAGATTTTTCGCGACAACCCGGTATGAAGGCAAAGGAATTTGTACTTTCTGTTTTATGTTTCAAAGTTTAATTTTGTGTGCTGTTATAATTGTTTTATGTTCTTATGGTTCTATAATATCAATCTTCAGCGTTGTCTGAACAGATTTATTTCATAGGAAAAGAAAAAGACGTACTATAAGGGGGGAAAGGGGGATATTTGTAAAATTGATTACCTTTGACGTTCTTTTGATGGCATCCCTTTGAAACAGCCGATTGGTTTTAATTTAATTCTTAGAGAAGGCTTTGATTTTCAGAGCCTTTTGAGGATTATCTGTTTCCATACACAAAGCGATTGCGTATAATGTACAATTTTTAAATTATTTTCGGTAAAATATAATTATTTTTAAGAGCAGTGATAGCCTAGGGGTATGACCACTGGACTGCCAAGTCAAAGGTCTCGAGTTCGAATCTAAGAACTCTGACTTTTCGTAATCATGTCCGTAGTAATAATGATCACTCGCTAACGGCAGTGAAGGAAAACATCGTGAGGTAAAACTACATGTCAGAGATATCTTCTCGACGGCGTGTGAAGTTTGCCAATCCGTACTATGCGTGTGGTGGACTGTTTTTTTCTGCGTCTGGAAATGCTTTATGCACCGTCACGCCGACCTGGACCTAGACAGGTTGCATTTTGACATTCGAATCGATAAACAAAATGTATGGAATTGACACAAGCTTTCGACAAATCGGGCTGTCACTAATGTCATTTACATACATTTTGTTTGTCGATTCGAATGTCAAAATGCAACTTGTCTAGCCCTCTGCCCCGGGGTAGGCGACGCGGTGTGTGAGACTCCGCCCTGAAAAGGACGTCTACCCACTAAAACCAGACGGGTGTTTGCCTCATCACCATTCGGCCAGGGTCACGGGTACGTGTAGACATTCTTCCGCGACCCTGGCAGCCTAACCCCTCTCATATTGAGGAGACCCGTGCCCAGCCGTGGGACGATTAATAGGATTATGTTGATGATGATACATATATTAAAACCTCTATAGGTACTAGTTGATAATAAGACCCAAGACTATTCTTGGGTCTTATTTTTAGTTCATTCAATAAATGGAAGCCTAGGCAACTGCGGTTTTAGGCTGAACGAGTTCAACATACACTGCAAAAAAGTTGGGTTGGATTCAAGCGCAAGCCTCTCTAAGATTAAAAAAAATAAGCTAATGTTTTTTCATTATTCTAGACTGTTACACTGACGAATTGTAGGTTTAAGTTAGTAGATTTCTACCTTACCCTTTACGGAATACAGGATTGATGTTATGTTGTTATTTCATGTGGGTAAGTAATTATTTTTGTTAGCCTTGAGACGTACCAGATGCAGTAAGCAAAATAACAACACATAATTTATATTATACAGACACGTACACATGGTAGGTACCTACAGGAAACAGACCTGTTTACTCACACACACTCACACATGTTTGCCTTTATAAAAACAAAATCTTGCTTATCTTTTTGTATTTTTTAAGCATTTTCCATGCTAAGATTACAAGTTATTTTTAATGAAGGAAAAAATCGCCGGGCGGGCAGGATTCGAACCTGCGCCTTCTGGTTCGGTACACCAGACGCTCTGACCACTAAGCCACCGCTCGCCCTGCTCGCCAGTCGAAATCTTCCTCCACATTCTAATTTACGTCTTAAGGTGACGTAGCGACATCTATTTATTATTTTTTCCTTCATTAAAAATAACTTATAATCTTGCTTTCTGATTTCTGGCACACTGACGTGAGTTTTTAAACATTGAAATAAAACTGCTTTACGAATTTAAAAAAATACCATCACGCCTTCACGCCTGTTCTCCCTGAAGGGTTTGGCTGAGGTGTAGGTAGTAATGTACACTCCAGTTGGCCGGTATGTTTAGGTTCCATGTTACCAGTGTGAACCAACCGGGCACAAATCCAGACTCCGAGATTCCACTGGGAATTATATACAAAAACCCGGAAAAGACCCGGGAATCGAACGGACACTCTAGCATAGCACTCCCGCTGGGATCACTAAGCTTAAGCAAGCAATAAGCTTGAATTCGACAGAGGAGGTTATCAAGGAGGCTTTGAATAATGACTGCAGAGAATGTGGTGAATTCAAGGAAACTATGCAGCACATCCTGTGCGATTGTGACGTCCAGCCGGGCTAACATGCACGCCGCGAGAACGATTTGTCGACGCTTATGTCGTGCTTTTGTTTCGTTTTCGCACAAGAAAGAGCGAGACAAAAGAGTAGACAACATTTTGTCGCGGCGTGCATGTTAGCACGGCTGGTGACGAAACGGATGAGTCTTCTCGGCAACGGGTACCCGAAGCCGGAAGATTTTAGGTTCCTTCCTCTCAGTGGGTTAGCCGCCTTCGTAAACCACGTCTTCAAAGAGTAAGGAATATACGGTAATGGGGACAACACAAAAGATCCCATTGGGTCGAAGTGTTGCTGGTTGCACCAGCCCCCATAGTATGATAAGATTAGATAAGGAGGTCATCAAAAGCCCATACAACTCAATTTGTAGGTACCGGAGGTACATGACAGCTGTCAAGTTGACAGTTTTTACCATGAAATCACTATGAAACTGATAATATTCTTCTTCTTCTTATTTATTTATGGCAATTGGTGCCGATGTCGACAATTCTGCCAATGTCAAAGTGGATAGGTACATTTAAATAATATTACAAGTAATAAATTGCTGTACCTACTTTGTAAAATATTCCAAAAACAAGTAAAATGGCGATCCGCCACAACCATGTTGATCTCCAGTATATCCAGATCAACTGTAAACTGTAACTGATAATATTGTTGTGCCTTCATAGCGTTTGTTTGACATTCCGAAACTGACACTGACAGCAGATAGCTGTCATGTTGACACTTTTTACTATGGAATCATTAAGAAATAGATAATAAGTGTGCCAAAATGACGTGATTTTTCTCAAATTAAAAGTTATTTTTCTCATCACCCAGTCAACATAAAAAAAAGGACGACTAGAGTTTTAACCGGCGTAATACAGGGTATTTTTTCAAATACGTGTACCTTCGGTAGGTACATCATTTGGGCAGATTACGATAATCTCCTTTGACGGTTACCCAAACATTTTGTTTCAGTGCCTCGAGCATGAGTTTTTCTTACAAGACTCGCTAGCGACGCCGTAAAATGTTAATATGGAAAACTCTCACAGTACCTCTAGCGGTTACGTAAGGAACTAAAATCTGCTATGAGATTACAGCGTTTTGATGCGTAAAAACCTATCGAAAGTCATTCGATAGAACTGATGGTTGAGGTACAGGGGGGCTAGACAAGTTGCATTTTGACATTCAAATCGCCAAGCAAAATGTATGAAAATGACACAAGCTTTCGATAAATCGGGCTGTCATTAATGTCATTTACATACATTTTGTTTGTCGATTCGAATGTCAAAATGCAACTTGTCAAGCCCCTGGTCGTTTGGACGTTGATCCGAACATTAGATTGCAACTTGGGTAGGCCCTACAGGGACTCTAGTAACAGAGACACACAGGGTAGTTGTGTATTTGTGTAAGATAGCAACTGTATCGGAACGGCGCTTTCACACTGAACACGGTGTGTTGAAAGTTTGCCATAGTTTGAGCAACGCGCTACCGTAAGACATAGTGTGGATGCACCTTAGAAATTATGCTATTATTTTAATTTATTTATTGATTAAATACTTTATGGAGAGGGGCTCATGAGCTACGCTTGCCGAGATCAGTCTGTTAATGGGTGACCATTCTTAACACATCGAGACACCCCGGTCTAAAGCCGTCGGTCCCGGTTGTCACACGAACACCTATGACCATAGTTAGTGGTAGTCAGAAGCCCAAAAAGCGTGACAACCAGTCTATCCTTCGAATAGCGGTATTGCCCAGAAATTGGGTTGCGACGGTTTGATGATGGTCGCTTCGTGTAAAATACTGATATTCAGCCGCATCGGGTTAGACTGGAAGCCGACCCCAACATGAATGGGAAAAAGGCTAGGAAGATGATGAATAAAAAAACTTTATTGTCAGCATAGTGGTCGTAAGCAGGACTCCTATGCTCGACGTCCTGGGTTCGATTCCCGATCGAGCAAAGTGTTATTAAGTTTTGTTTTGGGATAAAATTATTTGTGGTAACTCGGGGTTTGCATTTGTTTTGGGAATTGTTGGATACAGACGGCGTATAACCAGCCCTTGTGGAAGTACATGAAGGAGATCTAGATAAATTCTAGACCCAGCAGTTTCAGCTGTACGTTGATCGACCAGTCTGTCAGTTTCTTCTTTTATAGATATAGATTCAATACATGACATGTGCTAGTCATAATAAAGCTATTATTATTACAGATTGTGGCAGTAGCACGATTAAACGGAAACGAGAAGTAGGTACGTAGTCTCCGATAAGGCGTAAATATCAATAATTGTATAATGATCTAATTCATAAATCTGTTACACAATTATCAATAGGTATATTGATTATTTTATACTGGTCATATTGCTATTATTAGTAAATTACTATTTATAGGTAATTTGATGTAGTAATTGTAATTTACAGCTTACTGATAAGCCCCCGTTAAATTACTAAGCACAAAATTTCAAGCAATTTTGTCTTCCATTTTTTAATTTAAGGTTAGCGGCTATCCAGAGGTGGTGAAACAAGTCCTTAGATTTAGATTTTATTTTAGATTTTAGATTTTAAAGAAAAATGAAATTTTTGAAAACAGTTATATATATTTATTGTAGGTTGTCTCATCCCCTTATTTCCAACATACCACCACATTGTTCGTCCTAGATGCAGCATGTATTTATTTATTCACCCACCTACCATCGGCGACAGCCATTTTGTTTATCAACTAACATACACGACGTGTGTGTTTGTGCATGCATCGCAATTCACAACTGAGATGTTTGATTGTTCAAATATATATTGCAGTTTGGAATAGAGACGGTTCTGGAGATATGAAATGGGTAGTTTCGTGTAGAATTGAATAGAGTTTTTGGTATCAAATTACCATCATGCATGTATTCCCTTAAGGGTTTGGCAGAGATGTTGGTAATGTACATCCCCAATTGGTTGCCGGTACTGCTCGGGTACTTTAGAGCAAATTTCATTGTACTGTATGGTCATTCTAGAAATTGGCGAATGTCTTCCAACATTGGTCCTACTGACTGGAGGCTGAAAATGAGACACTATGATCTAGTAGACTATACAAAATTTACTTAAGCAATTTACATTTTATGTTGTTATTTATTATTTATTTATTTATGTACACACGTAGTTGTTAGTGACATGATGTTTCAGTTTTTATTTAAGTAAATATATGAAAAGAATATGTGTTTCTGATATCCGCGGCTAGATTATTATACTTAAAGTGTAAATATAAAATGTAAATAAACTTTTGTAAATGTACTATATCTATCTACATAATAGTAAGTGACTGTACCATTCGGCCAATATTTTTTCCAAGGCATAAACAATTTTAACCCCCGACGCAAAAACGACGGGGTGTTATAAATTTGTGTGTGTGTGTGTGTGTGTGTGTGTGTGTGTGTGTGAGTGTGAGTGTGTGTGTGTGTGTGTGTGTGTGTGTGTGTGTGTGTGTGTGTGTGTGTGTGTGTGTGTGTGTGTGTGTGTGTGTGTGTGTGTGTGTGTGTGTGTGTGTGGCATCGTAGCTCCCGTACGGATGAACCAATTTTAATTTTGATTGAAAGTTGAATTTGTCGGGAGTGTTCTTAGCTATGTTTGGTGAAAATCGGTCTAAGCGATCACAAAATAGCGAATTACATATTTTTTCACATCTCCCTCAATATGGATATCAAATGAAAGGGGTTAATTAGGAGAATACTATACACTACGATAAATTTCAAATCCAAGATGGCCGTCACCACAAAATGGCAAATTATATTTTCTAAATTTTTTTTTAGGTTATACCTATTATTGCATTTTAACCAAACACAGTTAGACGGTTGGTATATGACAAACAGAACCCTTATAGATAGCTCGTCGCCAGTTGCAATGTAATCAGTCGATAATACAATTGATTACATCAATATTTGTGATAAGATATTGAATGATTTTCCTTCTACAGATAATATTGTTATTGAAAATAAAAATACTTAAATATTATTACTGTCTGATTATGCCTATTATAACTCATAAACCTAGGGATTGTAAGCACGGCTGCTACGCTTGAGATCCAGGGTTCGATTCACGGTTCGAGCAAAGTATTAGTGGGTTGTTCTATGAAATTCTTAATGGCAGGTCGGAGTTTGGATTGTGCCCGGTTTATGGCATTCGCGCCCTATTACATAGGATCCTAAACCTGTGAATTGTGGGTGTACATTAATCCTCCTCTTGCTTAACCTTTTGGGGAATACAGATGGTCCATGATCAATGCTAATGGAAAACCTTCCGCCTGGGAACACACTGCCATGGCCGACTTGGACAGGCTCCAAACCCAGGTCGGCCGTAGTAAAGACAACCTCTACGAATGAACCCCCTTTATAGACGCTTCTGCCCTTCAGTGCGCATGCGGCGCACTTAGACTAAGGCTAATATTCAGAGACGACGCTAAGCGTAAAGTAATGCTTCCGTATGTCAAATTTGTGTTACAATTTGACATACCTAAGTTTATGCCTAGCGTCGTCTCTGAATATTTAGCCTTAGACACTTACACCCCAACTCAGAGACGTCACTTAACCTTAATGAATCGCTAACAAATAGTGGCTACTATATCTTGACCTATTTTTCCATATTAGAGTTTGTTGTCAGTGTACTAAGATATACTGGGTGTCATTAGCTAATGATTCATTAGGTTAAGTGACGTTTCTGAGTGCGGCCCTTAGACGCGCTTGACCACAACTCGTCTGATGTTAAGCAACGATGGTCTACGATGGAGCGCGCTTGCCTAGTAGAAACCGATTCACTCTCGTCTTGAAGACACCCAAAGTCTCGGGGAACAAAGATTCCGGCAGTGAGTTCCACAAATATATAATTGTATAGTAGTATAATAGTTTAAATATAGATTGATCGTTATTAATGCATTTTTTTACATAAATTTATATGTCACTATCTATGTAAGAGGACACTGATTTCTGTAATACAGGCCTGTATTGGAGCCTAGCTCAGAAATCAGTGACTTCAATGTTAAATTTTGTACCTTTTTGTGTGAATAAAAAAATATTATTATTATTATTATAATAGAACAGTGTCTGTCTCTTCGGAGGCAATGACCCATCTTCCATTATGCCCCACAATCCACATGTCCTGCAAACTGTTCACGCGAGGATCTGATGGTCGCATCGATAAACGCAGTTCGCGTTGCTGAGTTTTGGGGACAAGTGTGAGCACATAAAATCTATATTTTTATTTGCAATCGACACGCTAAGAAGAAGATGATCCATGAGGATTTGCCACTCGATGAAAAAAATATGTTTACCTATACCACTCGGCTGTTCCTTCATCATGGCATAACTTTTATAATTATGGTGTAAAGAAGAACTTTTTGCGTGTCTTTTTCCGCTTACCTCTAAATGTCAATGACCTTACAATGAATTTGGTACAGGTTAAAATATTTTTACGCACGTGTACACATGGATACATGGACGAATTAAAATACAGGATGCGGAGTGGTTACAGGTTAATATTTGTTGTCAAAATGGATAAAGAAAATTCAAATTGTTCTAATTTGAAAATGTTCTAATATTTAATTAAAGAAAAATATTAGGTATTTTCGCGTGATGGGCCCAAAAAATCGTTGAAATGAGTTATACATTTTTATTTAATAATATTATAGATATTTTATTGGTAAATACGAATACACACTAAATATGTTAGAATGGTTTTTTATTTATAAAAGTTGGTTAGTAATAAACACAAAAACAACATTAGATACTTTGTTATGGTGTATTCCAATTTCGAATCTAAGACAAATCGCTATCTACGAATAACACAATACTATAAATGCCACGTGTCCCATAATTATAAAATATTAAATAAAATAATTATTATTTAAACAACCACCCCATTGTTAATCTTGATTAAAAAAACACGAACATCAAACAGAACAAAAAGGGTTGGAGTCGCCACCCACCTACAAATATTAAATTACTCAATATTTCATACCGATACTAATTTCGCTATCTTAACCCTCGCCGGCCGCGGAACGACAGAAAATATTACGAAAAAAAAATTATACTCAACCAAAAGAAAAAAAAAACGTCGCAGCCTTAATTGACATTCTTTATGAGCGTCAGGCCTTAGACGCGGATATTTTTTAATTAGATATATTTTATGGGCTTTTTTTTCGAAAGGGGCGCGCGAATAAAGGGTTAACATTTGTTTGAGCCAATGGGTTGGGGGGTTCAATATTAGCCTTTCGTAATCAGGCGGGAAAAAAATGGTCGATTAGACCCCCTCTCGACGTTAATTTAGGATCATTGGTCTACGTGGAAGGTAGCGACACTACCCCTTTCTTGGGTGTCTTTTTAATGATTTTTCTCGATGTTGGAATTAAAAATGTCTAAAGGAGAGTACTCACCGGGACTCGTTTAAAGTACCTAATGTATTAATGAAAAATTAAATCATTCTCCTAGCCGTTTCCCAACCATGTTGAGGTTGGCTTCCAGTCTAACCAAATGCGTCTGAATATCAGTATTTTACACGAAGCGACTGCCATCAGACCTCCGCAACCCAATTTCTGGGCAATACCGATATTCGAAGGATAGACTGGTCGTCAGGCTTTTTGAGCTGCTGACTAACACTAACGATTGTCATAGGTGTTCGTATGACAACCGTAATGAAAAATGCCGTAATGTGGAAAAAACCGTGTAAAAAACCGTAACGTGGAAAATATATTGCGCCAGCTCAGTGTAAGAAGGTATTGGTGGCGAAGCATTCCATTTTGTAACCGGTGATGTTGAGCAATTGAGCATTGCTGGACATTATAAACTTCAACAGATTTGACGTTTTTTTTATTGATCTTATAAGCCTGAAACCTGTACCTAATGGGGTCTAAATATAAATTGACTAGTAGGTCGGTATTTGCCAGCGGGACCATCCACCCGCGTAAAACTAGGTTTTGTAGTAGTTCTTTGCAATATTCGACTTTGACCGCTTCGTGGTCCCGCAATTGGGATAAAATGTAGGTATTATGTACACTTTTAGCTTATCTTTTTATCTCTATTATATTTTTTTTCTTTTTAAGATATCTCTGTTATCAAAGACACTTATTAAGCTTTATCTATTACAAACAAAGCTAAATCCGTTCAGCCGTGCAGCGTGCAGGAGTAACAAACATCCAGACAAACTTAGACGAATATTAGACGTACTAAGGGGTGGCCCATAGGCCCATGTCCCAGCCGTGGGACACAGAAGAGCCTACGTAAAAAAGGAGGATCACATCGTTGCCTAAATCAGGACAAGCAAATGTACATGTAAATATACAGCCAAATAAGAGGGGAAAAAAATAATTTTAACGTATTTTTTCATTGAAATGAGGTGCGTTTGTCGTGCACTAATTCAATCTGTGACGCGAGAAATATCGTTGAGATTAGTCGCCGGTGAAAAAAGTCGCCGGAAGAAATGTTGGTAGAGTTGCGGGATTTTGTAATGGTTCCGTACAATATTAGGACTAGATGGTGCTGTATAAAATGCCTCAAATAATTATTAAGTGAAAAATTAAAAATGAAAAAAAAATATATTTAAACATACAAATCAGTCAATTAAAAAGCTTTAAAGTGAGATCAAGATAAGTATACATATTATAGTTAATAATTTTATTAATCTTCTTGGTAGTATAGTTTTCATCATACTGTGGCCTGTTGTCTTTGTTTAGATTTGAATCATGTCTGTCCTAGTGAATTTTGAAGTTTAAAATATCGATGTACTACATGAATACTCACGGTAAATTTGGGTTTATACGTCGTTTAGATGCTTAGTGTTGAGATCAGTAATATCTACTTGAAATAATTATAAAATTATTAAAAGTTGTTTAAAATGCATGCATGTTCTTTTTTCGTAAGAAATCTTACAAATTATAATTAGGTTTTCTTCTGTTAAATTTAAATGAAATTTACTTATAAGATATTTGCATTGTGATGCAAATGTAGACCAATAAAATATTTTTCGCTAAGTAAATAAAATTAAGCTTTTTCGATGTGTTTAATTTAATCGAAGCTTTAAAAAATTTAAAGGCAGCTTACATGGCGTTCCACCCCATATTCTACTGAACCCCAAAAACTTCGTCGAAGCCGAGAGAACCCGTGAAAAATCTTTATTAAATCCCTCTTGAGCTAAATAAGTTCATTTGGAGAGTGAAAAAAAAAATTTTTTTTTCGCCTTTTTTATAAATTAGTAAACATTTTCGGCGATTTGTATGGCTTACTCCGGGGGTAATTAGTGATTGTCTGTCGGGGTGTGTGGGGTGGGCCTATTGGCGAATTAAATTATTTTTTCCGCCTAACTAATGAAGGGCGCTGAATAAATGTGGATTTAGACAAATTCGTGTTAGTTAAAGTTAAGACACAGTTATAAATCCGTACTTTTTATTTGGCAGTTTCTTCGGCTTGCTGTGTCTCTAATTGCGTTTGAAGATTGGTAGTGCCGGGGCCTAAACTTTTAGGATAATATTCAGAGACGACGCTAAGCGTAAAGTAACGCTTCCGTATATCAAATTTGTATTACAATTTTACATATGGAAGCGTAAGTTTACGCTTAGTTTCGTCTCTGAATATGATCCTCAATATGAGAGGGATTAGGCAATAGTCCACCACGCTGGCCTAATGCGGGTTGGCAGACTTCACATGCCGTCGAAAAAATCTCATTTGAAAAAGTAACAGGAAAATATTATGCCAATTTTGTATAGCTTCGTAATATTATTGAATGCGGAAAAGCACCTAACAACACTTCAAACACTGCTAACACATCGAGTCATTGACCGCCTGACCCGAATGATTCATGGTCGTAAGTCGAGAAAAATGTCAGATTCCAATGAATTACCACGCGTTCTTAGAATACCAAACCATAATATTATGTAGTTTTTTTTTATATAATAAATTCAAAAATTCAAATTCAAATTATTTTATTTCAATTAGACCATATAAATAGGTACTTTTGAAACGTGAAATTAGTTGCTATTAATAATAATAAATTAATAACTGCGGCATTGGCAGGTCTAAAAGGAAAAGATGGATGGATTGTGTTTTTTAGGTCGATATGATGGAAAAGAGGATTTAAGTATTCCAGGAATAGCTATTTTTTGAATGACAAGTATCCAAATGGCAATTCACGGAGGGCAATTTTCAATATTTTGGTATATTTTGGTCAATAGCCATTCGTGGACCATATTTTTATATTAAATTTTATTCAAAGAATAGTAATTTCGTCATAGTAGCTACTAGTGATGTGGTGTATTGTGTTATTTAAGTCGTTATTAAATGAAACATATTATTATCAATAATTATTAAATGAAACACATTATTATCAATAATTATTAAATGAAACATATTATTATCAATAATTATTAAATGAAACATATTATTATCAATAATTATTAAATGAAACCTATTATTATCAATAAAAATACCAGAGCGTTTATTTTTCTATTCCTGGTTTTCAGGCTTATTGGGCTTCTGACTACTACTAACAATTGTCATAGGAGTCCATATAACAACCGGGACTGACGGCTTTACGTGCTCTCAATAATATTGACTATCCACAGATTGACCGCGACAAGCAACTTAACTTGCAGAGTCACATTTCGCAGACCATTAGCAAAAAATCTATTTTCAAATAAATCAAATTTAAAAACTATTATCCATAAAAATAACAACACTTAATTATCAATTAACAATTGAAAACAAAGGTTGGTCATTATAAAGTAATTAACAATAATTAGTAGTAAGTACTACAGATATTATTATTGTAGTACCTACGTTATTAGTTCAAGGCTGTAACCTAGACATTGTTTTAATCGATATTAGTGATAATCACATCACTAATAATGTACGGAAGTAATTGTTGAACTAGAGACAACTCATCCTTATCGTTCTTTTTTGAAGTGTTAGACAAAGGTACATCTATACTAATATTATGAAGAGGAAAGATTTAATTGTTTGTTTATATTGAATAGGCTCCGAAACTACTAGACCGATTTCAAAAATTATTTCAGTGTTAGATAGCCCATTTATCGGGGAAGGCTGTAGGCTATATACCTTCACGCTACGACTAATAGGAGCTAAGTAGCAATGAAAAATGTTGCAAAAACGGAGGAATAAATTATAAGACCACGCGGGCGAAGCCGCTGGCGGAAAGCTAGTTGTTAAATATTATATTTATTTATTAATGTTAATACTTTATGCACATTACAAGAATGATGTACAAAGGCGGACTTAATGCCATTAATGCCAATGCTATTGTCTGAAAGTCGATCAACTATAGTATATTTGTATATTACACCTGCTCGGACTCATTCCGACTAAAAACTTTTTTTATATCTACGCTTGACCGCCCGTTCAAGGGGGGTTAGTCAAGTTTCAATTTGACATTCGAATCGACAAACGAAAAGAAACAAAATGTATGGAAATGACACTAGCTTTCGACAAGTCGGGCTGTCACTAATGTCATTTACATACATTTTGTTTCTATACGTTTGTCAATTAGAATTGCAACTTGTCTTGAGATCTGCAATGGAGCGCACTAGCATATAAGAAACCGACCAATCAATCCTGATATAAAGACACCCGATTATTGCAAAAACACTGCTCGATCTGAGAATCGAACCTATGTTCTCCCACTCAACAGCTGCCGAATGACGAAGTATTGCACAAAAAAAAACTAATCTAACTAGGATCCTCCGAAATTTACCGTAAAGTAGTACCGTTATATCCTAGTACCGAATTGGTACCGTTCTGTGACATTGAGTGTAGGTGCTAAGTGTTATCGTATTTGCGGTTGATATATAGTGGGTGGACAGTGACCTTAGTGTCTACTGACCTACTTTTTTTGGTGGTTTGAAGTTTTGCGTAGAATAGATACACGGTGATATTTGATAGACAAAAGTATGATGGCATATGGAGGTTGATGAGCATAGATGAAGCGAAAGTGGTGTGCCGATTTGTTCCTGTTTTATCTCAAGTTTTCGTCTCACATTTCTAAAAAATATTGTTATACCACGTGGTATATTTTATTCTTGTTTTGGGACACTTTATAAAATTTTACTATAGTAGAGTCAATAGAAATATTACAACAATCTTCTCGAGGCTTAAAGATGGTATGATAGGAGTTCGTAATCGTATTACAGGATATGGTCCTGGAGATTGCGGTGCAACTATATCAGGCTGTCTGAACTAGAACGATTTAAGTGTCCTTGCGAAATAGCCTTTAAACTATATTTAGGTGGTATACTGGTGGTCTAGTAAGTCTAATTTAAAGAGTATTTATGCCTTCAACAGTTATATGCCAAAGTAATCGGGTTTAACCGGGCTCCGGTTGCCTCTAATTAAGATTCTAGTCTCATGTTGAGTTCATAATGCATTGCAAAAATAGGATTAGTTAAAATATTTGTAATGATTTTTAAGCTATCTGTACAAAACATGTTGTAAAATACAAGAATTAAGAATCAAGAACAAAAAGTGGTTCGAGACGAGAATGAAATTATGAATAGTTCATTAATATTATTTAAGAGACAAATCAGGAATAAAATCTACGTCGAAAAAATATTTTTGGTGTAGGATGAAACTCTGCGGGCGAATCAGGAACAAATCGGTGTGCCAGGATCTTAACAGCGGTGATAGGCGATTGTTACTAAAAACAAACTAACAAATTATTCGATATTGCATTGTATTCGTGACTACTAATTCTGTATACATCATTATTACGACGACGACGACGTCTGTGGTCTAGTGGTTCGAGTACCGGACTGCAGATCACGAGGTCGTTGGTTCGATTCCCACAAGACACAAATATTTATGTGATGAATATAAGTGTTTGTGTTTGTCTGGGTGTTTCTTATATATAATAAGTATGTATTTACAAAAAAAAAGTATATAAGTATTATATCCATTGTCTAGTACCCATAGTGCAAGCTCTGCTTAGTTTGGGACTAAAAAAAAAATGTCCCCAAATATTTAAATATTTATTATTGATTAATTAGTCACAAACTAACAGTCATACTATTAGTGTATTGTTTACCAATATAAACTCACTGATATCTCTGTCCTTGCCTAAAATCGGTCAAGTGTGAGGGCAAGTAGTTATATCTAGTCTGTGTTTGTAGTACCTACTACATACATAACATTGTAAGATTGTAGTACAATGTCTACACTTTGTTCAAAAACTTTTTGTGTTGTATTTCGATAGTGTCATTGTATTACAACTCAATAGAACAGAATATTCACAATTTAATTACCAATTACATTACTTTGGTCTCGAGGTTCTGGGTTCGGTTTTCAGCTCGAGAAAAATTATTGGGTTTCTATGTGATTTTGCCAGTAGCAACTCGGACTCGGGGTCTGGATTTCTGGGTACAGATAATAATACTACCTATGTTTTGTCTCTTTCCTATTTCGGTCACTTTAAAATTATCTGACATTAATAGACGACGTCTGTGGTCTAGTGGTTCGAGTACCAGACTGCTGATCACGAGGTCGTTGGTTCGATTGTGAATTGATGAAAGTTCCTCAATTCACTTAGTTCGCTTAGGTACCTATGAGTATATTCCAAAAAAAAAATACAAATATTATATCCATTATCTAGTACCCATAGTACAAGCTCGGCTTAGTTTGGGACTAGATGGTGCTGTGTAAAAATGTCCCAACGATATTTAAAAACAGTGACAAAATATAGATTAAAACTTCTTCTAGCCTAAGCCTTGTTTATTAAATAAAGATTTAAGTGAATACAAACAAGATCGAAGATGGTATGTTATAAAACTGACAAGTATTCATATGAGTCAACTAATTGAAGCACTTTCTACCTGCTTGCTGAATCACTAGGTCCGGTAATTTCTTTGTCAGTTCGACATTCCAAGAAGGTGTGTTCTAAAATTCCCCAACAGTTTACAAGTTTGGACGATTAGGGTGCTATTAATTGTAACAAAGAATGCAGTTGATTCATTGGTAAACAAAAATGCAGCTTTGGGTAGATTTTATGAGGTTTAAATTGTTTTTTTCTACGAATTGTAAGGTTTGTTAAGTCCCTTTGTATGTATGGCGCTGAGTCTATTTAACTCTAAACTGAATTGAAAAAACCCACATTTTATGTACCTAAGTATGTAAAACTGCCTCGTTGCTCTAGTGGTCCAAAGCGCGACTTGTACTAAAGGTCCTGGGCTCGATTGCCGGGTCGAGGAAAGTGTTGTTGTATTTTTAGCCGACTGCCGAAGGAGAGCTATGTGTTTGAAGTGTATGTATGTATGTCCGTTCCTATGTCAGCTCGTAACAACTCAACGGCTCAAACGATTTAGATAAATGATACCTCATTATATTCGTCTTGATGGCACGAGTGTTACTGAAATTAAGAAAAATCAAAATGGCTGATTTTATACGCCTTATTGTGTGAGCTGATTTTAAAAATGATCTTTAGTTGTATAAATTATCGTTTAGGAACTATCTAGTGATTCTTTAATGATTTATAAACTGATAAGTAGGAAATAATCAATTATTAAATTAAATTAAAACCCCTGTGTAAAAACTACTCATCATCCTCCTAGCCGTTTCCCAACTATGTATGTTGGGGTCGGCTTCCGGTCTAACCGATGCGGCTAAATAACAGTATTTTACACGGAGCGACTGCCATCAGACCTCCGCAACCCAATTTCTGGGTAATACCGATATTCGAAGGATAGACTGGTTGTCAGCCTTTTTGGGTTTCTGACTACCACTAACGATTGTCATAGGTGTTCGTATGACAACCGGGACCGACGGCTTTACGTGCTCTCCGAGGTACTAGTATTAACCAAAATTAAATGCTTTGCAACACATGGCGGTATCATCAATAAATTCTCAAAACCTAACACTAATGATTCACACCGTCACACGATCTCTTTCTTTGTACCGTCCTTTGTTTTCATTCTAAGAACATCAAAAGATTGGGCCACAAAGAAAAAACAAATGCATGCGCGCACCGTTGAGTTTGTTTTATTAATTAACAACAGTAATTATGCGCTTGCGCATTGTCTTGTTGCACCTCTGTATTGAACCGTGTAACCAAACGTAATCGCATTGTTGTTGAGCTCACTCAATCAAGCTGTTACGCGTACTGAGAATTATTGTCACCCATCCAAAATTGGTCAGTTGTAATCGCAGCTTAACCTTGCAACTTTCTTTTGATGGCAAACGAGGAGACAAGCCATCGGCATTCATAGTTACCTGGAACATCAGAGCTAGACACTACAGCCTGCCGGAGCCGCAGCAGCCGAAAGGGGAACTGCCTCTCACGGGCCAAAGTCATGACACACACAAGGGGCTTTTACGATACACTAACGTAATGGTCACCAGCCAGTCAAACCTAAAGAGGCCACCAAGCAAGTCAGATCTTGTCTTGCCTGTTACAAGATGCCACCACAGAAAGAGATGCACTGCTGAACAAAGGCCATATAATTCCACAAGGACCGGTTATATGCCTGCATCGAACGACTCCCAACCTGTCGTCTATCGATCTCGTTGGAGACAGACGGACCCTTGTTGCGCTTTTCAGTGCATGGTCTCCACTCGAGAACCTTTCTGCCCCAGCGGCCATCAGTTCTACGAGTTATTTGCATAACAGTGAGAAGTTGCATTTTTACCAGTCTTTATACGAGTAGTAACTAGTAAGACTTTATACAAGGTGGAAGGGACATCGACGCACAAACGTCGTGACAAGGTTTCACACAAGGTCAAAAATAAAATGACCTAAGTCATTCATGTAGAAAATGATCGGTTATTACAGATGTTGACATTTTTTTGAGCGCTCAGTTTATTGCTAAAAACGCGATCCTAATGCTCCGCGGTGAATGTAATCGCGCTCGTGATCCGAAATAAATGAAATAATATTTTTTAATTATAAATCTAATTTGGGTAAATAGAAATAATAATTTTTTACACGTTCAAGTAAAAAAAACTGCAGAAAAAAAAAATGATGAAAAAAGTTACGGAAAATTTCAACGCAGGGGGTCCAGAATGATGTACTGAACTCATGGTATTCGGATGTGCGTCGATGTCCCTTCCACCTTGTATGTAGATCAACGCGGTTTTTACTCAATACAGAAGTCCCATACGTGTCCGTATTCTCCATACTCACACGTTTTAAATATTCAGCAGACACCCAAGAATGCGATTTCTAAGTAGCATTACAATTGGTAATAAACAGTACGTGTTCAGAATTATTTAACGTGTAAGCAAATTATTTCTTGCGTACACACAACAACATGTCAGGTAATATGGATGCTCTACAAAAATCATCGCTATTGCGACGATGTTAGGATCAAACTGTGCTGCTTGATGTGTGTTTGTACAGTCAGCGTGAAATATAACAGCACAGATAAAGAAATTATACTATAACTCAATGTTAGTTAAGAGATGTCTAAATGACAGTTTCGTTGAGTTCATTAAAAAACATTTCTTGTGTCATTGTGATATGATTTAGTTTTCAACAACTGTTCAGGTTATTCCAAACAGTTTGTATGTCCCTATATATCTGTTGCTGACTGTACTTAAGAACTGCATTGTATTTTAATTGCAACTTGTCTGCTAAACAATAACATTACAATTTCGAAGTAAAATGCTTTGCTTGACAATCGGTACTGAGAATTGTTTTGTTTGGATCAGAATTGAATATTCATCATTCATTTATATCATCATCATGCATCTAATATAACATACGCGCTTATCACGCTTGTATTCTCCGAAGAGTTAAGCAATGATGGCCACGGTCCGGTGTAATAGGGAGTGGGATTGGTCATAAATTCAAACTTCGAGGTATTACTGAGAATTTCACAGGAAAACCAAATAACTCTTTGCTCGACCTGGGGGGCTAGACAAGCTGCATTTTGACATTCGAATCGACAAACAAAATGTATGGAAATGACACAAGCTTTCGACGAATCGGGCTGTCCCTAATGTCATTTACATACATTTTGTTTGTCGATTCGAATGTCAAAATGCAACATGTCTAGTCCCCCTGGATTGATAATACCTCTGCCTAACCTTTAGGCCTTTTAAGGGATACATGATGGTATGTATGTAATTATACATAAACGCTACACTCTCAAAACAACAACATACAAATATCTATCAACTTGGTTTACTCAATGAGGAAAATAATGTACTTATGTAATTGTCTAATAAATAATTATATGGGATTGGTACCTATACATTTTATAAACCAATGAATAACAGGATAATTGAGCCTATTTCAACATTATTATATAAGGAAACTGTGGCAGACTGATCTAGGAACATGCATCATCAACCCATTAACTGTCCCACTGCTGGGCACGGGTCTCCTGTCAGAATGAGAGGGGTTAAGCTATAGTCCTCCACGCTGGCCTTGTGCGGGTTGGCAGACTTCACACGCCGTCGAGAAAATTTCTCAGGCATACAGGTTTCCTCACGATGTTTTCCTTCACCGTTGTAAGTAAGTGATTATTACGCACATGACTACGAAAAGTCAGAGGTGAGTGCCCTCTCATTCTGAAAGGAGACCCGTGCCCAGTAGTGGGACAGTTAAGGAATTGATGATGATGTTGTAACACCGCGAAGAATAGCTAGTTTAATTTATATTTCTTTCGTGGCGCGCATTTTAGCCTACCAGGGGCTAGACAAGTTGCAATTCTACAAAGAAATAGAAACGAAATGTATGGAAATGACATTAGTGACAGCCCGACTTGTCGAAAGCTTGTGTCATTTCCATTCGTTTGTCGATTCGAATATCAAGTTGCAACTTGACTTACCCCACTGGATTGCCAAGTCCAAAGCAATGGCGCCTCATTTGGCGCCTCGAAGAGAAAGTTGCAAATATGACGTAGTGAAAGGAATTTGGACATTCCGCTTTGAATCACGGTCAGTAATACTTACATTTTCCTATCGGCCTATCACCATATTACGTCAGTATAGTTCCGTTAACCTTTTTATGATAAAACTAGCTTTTATCCGTGATTTCATTGGCATCTAAAATTAATCTATTAATTGCTTATTTAATTAATTACTACGAATCCACCAATTACAGTAACCAAAAAGCTAAATTTATTAAAATCTACAAAACAAAGCAAAGTAAATAAAAGAAGGTAAAAAAACACTTGATAATTTATGTGCAATATCTATCATTAATAAATCTCTTTGCTAAATATCATTTACGTAAATACGTTTAACGATTAAGTCATGTCAAAAGGTATGTACTTATAACACACAAACAAACAAACAGACGGATAGAGTAATTTGCATTTATGACCAGCGGCTTTCCGCCAGCGGCTTCGCCCGTGTGATCTGGGTATTTCATATAACTTCCAACCCCTATTTCAACCCCTTACAGTCCTTTTTATCGCATTAAGCCTAGCCTATGTCCTTTCTCAGGCTCTAAACTATCTGTGTACCAAATTTCATTTAAATCGGTTTAGTAGTTTTTGAGTAAAAGCACGACAGACAGACAGACAGAGTTACTTTCGCATTAATAATATAAGGATAGTAGGGATGTTGGATGAGTTATTATCATTCATCATCATATTCCTAGCCTCTTGACTTCCAATATAACCAGATGCAGCTGAATATCAGTATTTTACACGAAGCGACTGCCGTCAGAACTCCTTCTTCCTAACCTTTTCTCACATATGGTGGGGTTGGCTGCAAGACTAACTAGATGCGGCTGAATATCAGTATTTTACACGAAGCGACAGCTATCAGGCCTTCTTCTTCCTAACCTTTTCCTAAATATGTTGGGAACGCAGGCCAGTCTAGCCAGATGCGGCTGAATATCAGTATTTTACACGAAGCGACTGCTATCAGGCCTTCTTCTTCCTAACCTTTTCCTAAATATGTTGGGAACGCAGGCCAGTCTAGCCAAATGCAGCTGAATATCAGTATTTTACACGAAGCGACTGCTATCAGGCCTTCTTCTTCCTAACCTTTTCCTAAATATGTTGGGAACGCATGCCAGTCTAGCCAGATTCGGCTGAATATCAGTATTTTACACGAAGCGACTGCTATCAGGCCTTCTTCTTCCTAACCTTTTCCTAAATATGTTGGGAACGCAGGCCAGTCTAGCCAAATGCAGCTGAATATCAGTATTTTACACGAAGCGACTGCTATCAGGCCTTCTTCTTCCTAACCTTTTCCTAAATATGTTGGGAACGCATGCCAGTCTAGCCAGATTCGGCTGAATATCAGTATTTTACACGAAGCGACTGCTATCAGGCCTTCTTCTTCCTAACCTTTTCCTAAATATGTTGGGAACGCAGGCCAGTCTAGCCAAATGCAGCTGAATATCAGTATTTTACACGAAGCGACTGCTATCAGGCCTTCTTCTTCCTAACCTTTTCCTAAATATGTTGGGAACGCATGCCAGTCTAGCCAGATTCGGCTGAATATCAGTATTTTACACGAAGCGACTGCTATCAGGCCTTCTTCTTCCTAACCTTTTCCTAAATATGTTGGGAACGCAGGCCAGTCTAGCCAAATGCAGCTGAATATCAGTATTTTACACGAAGCGACTGCTATCAGGCCTTCTTCTTCCTAACCTTTTCCTAAATATGTTGGGAACGCATGCCAGTCTAGCCAGATTCGGATGAATATCAGTATTTTACATGAAGCAACTGCCGTCAGAACTCCTTCTTCCTAACCTTTTCTCACATATGGTGGGGTTGGCTGCAAGACTAACTAGATGCGGCTGAATATCAGTATTTTACATGAAGTGTCTGCCATCAGACCTTCGTAACCCAATTTCCGGCAATACCGTTTCTTAGGATAGACTAATTGTCAGGCTTTTTAGGTTTGTAACTACCACCAATGATTGTCTAAAGTATTTGTATGACAACAGGCAGTTATCTTCAAATACTAGGCATAATATTATTCAAGTCACAAGGAAGTTTGTTGTAAAATATGATATTTTGCAAGCACTGAGATAATGTTTGCAAATAATACCGTATTGTAGTAACATTGAGGGTCGATACCTTATCAATAACCTACATATAAGTAGGTATACACATTCAAATCTGTCTTAGCTAGAGATAATAAATGATCAATGTTATGTTTTTAATGTTATACTTCCTCGCAAACTTATGTCAGGTTATCAAGACGCTGTCATTTGCTGTCATAACCATCGCGCCTATATTCGCCAAGGGATTAGGCAGAGTTGTGTTAGTATACCAATACACAGACAGGTTGCCGGTATATTTAGGTCCAATGTAATTTAGTGAGCCAAATTTTAGAAGAGGTAGCGCACAGCAATTTATTGCTCAAATCTGAAGCAGCCCGCCCGGGGAAGTACCTCCATCTTACAGAAAACTGCAGCCAAATAAGACACTTTCGTGTGTCGTGTTCCTGCAGTGAGTAAGATTGCCAGAGCTCCTTCTAAGGATGCGCTGCGCTGGCAGCAAGAGGAATATTCCCTTAAACTGTCGGCGCAGTGAATCCTCCATAAACCTCTAAGACGTTTTTGCAGGGTCGGCAACGCGTGAGTGACGCTTCGGTGTAGTCCGTCTACCATCAAACGGGCTGCACGCTCGTTTGCCACTGTTGTAGTATATAAAAAGACCTAAATCCGAGCTGCTACTGGGAATTACACATAAAATTTATTAACTCTAGAAACTGTTTTGGCATAAGTAATTTGAATTTCTTTAAAAAACTAACCATTTCATCATTCACTAATTAAAATTGAAGTCTGCAATTTGCGTAGGTATGTGTAAAAACTCTTGAGAAAAACAAAGCAGCTAACAGTTGAATTTAGATTGTTTCTGAGTTCCAAATTTAAAACCAGTCGGCGCGTGAGTCAGCCTTAGTCGTAGAGTCAGTCTTGACACTCTCAAAGATCTTTCCCAACCGTTAAAACATAAATATTGTACCTAATTCATAATAGTGTATCCAAACACAATTGCACACAATAGGACTGATAATTTATACTATGGTAGGTGTACATGCAATTCAAAGAAGGATGTTATTCACAATAATAAAAAAATAAAAACATCCTGCAAATTACTCATCTAGAATCAATTGACAAATTTGAATTTGGAACATAATTTTAATCATAATTCTAATTTTAAAAATATTCAGCGCGTAAGTTTATGTTGCCAGTTCTTGTGGAAGTCTTCGGGGGAGGTCTTTGTTCAGCAGTGGAACTTTTTTGGCTGATGTGAGTCAATGGGTGTCCTTAGTCAAAAACAGTGCTAAGCGCTTAGTAGCGCTGAGAAACAAATTAGACAGTTTTTTGCTAACTGTTATTGATTTAGCAGTTTGCACTGTTGACAGCGCTTACCGCTTAGCGATCGCCATTTTGCTAACAAGCGCTTTTATCGGCCAAACACACCCAATGTTCAACATCACAGTTGTTTTGATCAAAAATAAAACTTTATCGAATGGAAAGTTGTAAATACAAGAGCGTGTTATTTTTTCAGTCTTACGCGTTATCTCCTTGTAAAATTGGTGAACGGTCACATTCAGCTGTCAATTTGTTATCGACATTTTATTTCATATATAATGTAGTTAGTAGGTAAGGGTCCGCCCCGATTTCGCATAAATCAAAATGGTTTTAATTTCTTAAAAACCTTATCTAATTATACAGGCACTTATGTCGGTTGAAAGTTCCAAATAAGTCGTTTCCGACAAGCAGCAACTGGCACGCAATTTCATGGTTATATAGTAAATAATAATAATGATCAGTCCATATACCACCACGCTAGCCTAATGCGGGTTGGCAGACTTCACATGCCGTCGAAAAAATCTCTCAGGCATGCAGGTTTCCTCACGATGGTTTCCTTCACCGTTAAAGCGAGTGATAATTACGCACATGATTTGGAAAAGTCAGAGACCTTTGACTTAGCAGTCCAGTGGTCATACCTCTAGGCTACCATCATGCTTTAACTCCACGGTTACTTTTTTAAAATACCTAGTTCTTGACAATGATGTTCGATACAATAATATATGGATATTTACATAAATATGAGAAAACTATTTTAAAATATTATAAAATACAGATTTTCTGTAGGATAGACATAGGAAGGATACCTTTTGTCCCTTGTTCTTTACGAAATAGGATGCTACCTGTCTACTAGTAATGCTAAAGAAAACATTGCACCTAAATCAGAACTTCATTTTAGAAGCAGATTCAGTAGCAGTAACCTTCCTACCTTCATACTAATAATGATAAAAGCAAATGAGTGGACTAGAATTATTAACAATGCAAAATGCAGTGATCGATTATAAGATAATGCAGGAACTGGTTTAGAATAAAATTGCTGCAAAACCAGTTCTCCAATTATTGGAATTCATGTTCGGATTTTAAACTGGTTTAAATAGCGAAGAAAAATATCACGATGAAAGCTGCAGCATTGTTTTTGAAGGCGTGTGATAATCTGCAACACCAAGTTTTGTTGCAGAAGATGACAACAACATGAAAGTGTCATCTTTAGACGTCAACCTGCCATTTTTACTCTTATTTGCCAAGTCAGTTTACTGGTTTCAACTGGTAGCAGAGTTCAATTAGGTAAGGATTAGTGCTAGAATCAAATGACCCTTTTGGGCACAGCAAAAGTATAGTGATTTTTTGACTTACTGCCTTGACCCTCCCCCAGATTATGCTACAGATTACGCTGGCGTTTTACCACTTGAAAGTGGCAAAGCGAATTAAGCATCAAAGGTAAGGTAACTACTCCAAACGCCTGACGTCCTCACATCTTCCCCAGGTGGTGAAAGTCCTTAACGACAATACGGTCTTTATAAGTCACGGTAATTTAGTAGGCACCTGGGTCTCTTGGTTAAATACATCAAACGCTATGACCTCTAATCTACCGCGAGTCCTACTCGCCAAGTCGAAAATTTCTTTCACATTCTTAATTTACGTCTGAAGTTGACGTTAGTGATATCTATTAGCAAGCAATGCTTCCCAAAAAGATAGATAAAGTAGCAGATGTAGTTGCAGAGCAGAGGACAGTGGTGTATTGAACTTGTCTAAATAGGTTAACCGGAAAGCCCTATTCAAGATATTAAACATGAATGTATTTGACCGACGTATCTTGTCACAAATGGTAAACGCTGTGGCCTAATTGAAAATAATATTTTCAAGCAGCATCAATACTTATGTAAAGTCTCCTCACCCGACGTGAGAAGTGTAAAAGAATTGGACTTCTCACGTCGGAGGAAACTTTCCACTTATAAGCAACAATTAGTATTATGCAGTTTATGTTTTGCTGACGTCAATTAAGTCTAGCAGTGGACGAATACAGACTGATGATAATGATGATGTTGAAGTTATGTTGGTAGGACATGTTGTTGACAACGTAAATGTCGATGGAAAAGGATAGAGAGAGACAGAAGGAGAGATGGATAGTGTAACAGGTAATATGCCATAGCTCCATAACCTATATTCAAGAGAAAGTTGTCAAAAAATATAAATTCTTTTAAAGGTCGCGACAGTAGGGAAACTAATTGTGATGAAATATGAAAGCTTATTTTATATTAGTAAAGTCATTTCAAATAAAAAATCGACAAAAGTCAAATGTTTTGTGTGTATCAATGACTTTTGATATATCGACGAACATTAACACACAACAACACGTTTCGTAGTTTTGATGAGAGAGAGCTCAAGTATTATTTTTTTCAAATTTGCTTTTGTTTACAAGCATTAATGAAATGTTAATGTAGGACTTGTTTGCACAGTTCCAAAAAGTTTATACTGTATAGGAGAATACGGTAAAAACTCCAAAAACTCTTTTAAAACAAGAGTTGTTACGGTACAATATTGCGATATCAGGATACACAATGAAGGTTACTGTCTGTACTTCTGGTTATAAATAGAGTTATATGTACATGGCTGGTGATTATTTTGCTGCTTCAAATTCAATATAACTTTCAGTTTTAGATCTTTTCTGATACCCAAAACATGAGTGAACTCGTTCGTGTCTAATTTTGATCTTTAAATACACATTAAGTCAGTACTCATAGTGACTCATATACTTTCAGACTGTTCTTACTGCTATTAAAGCTTCGTTGGATCACTTTAGCCCAATGAATCCAGTGGCCTATTTTAACTGTCAAATATTCTGTGTCTAATAAAAAGTTTATTTTTGACGTAAATGCGAACAAATAAGTTTGGTTTGGAAACAATTCAACCAATGTCAACATTATTTTATAAGTAGGTTATTTCCTTTGCATAAAATACTTGAGACAGCAGACTTGTTCAGAACACTTGACATTGATTAAGTAACACAATTATCATTGATACATTGCACTTTCAAATTTTTATTTGTTATTTCATTTAAAAAACAAATTATAAACCAAAATAGAGTTCAAAATAGGTGCACCGCAAGTCAAAAATAAAAACAAAAATCAAATCAAACTTACAAAAGAGGTAGCAACGGCAACAAAATCCAAAATAAAATAAGAACCACACAGCCCTTGGCCACAAATTAAAGGAATAAAACATTCGATATTTAAAATTTTAGAACAGTCAACTGTATTCAAAACAACGTTCAATGAGCGACTGAACATTTGCGGACTGATAATATAGAACTACGTTCACTTCGATAGAAGAATAAAATTTACCGACAGACGAGACACAACCATAACTCCTGAGCTATAAAGTCTAAAATACAAAACTGTATTTCGTTCCAGTACTTTATGAAACTGTCCAAGCGGGTATTGAGGTCAGTGACGTCTTTTTTTCGTAAGATAAATTCGCAGAAGCGAGAGGGATAATTAAAATTAAGGCGAGAGTGAAAGGGAAAGGGATATTTCGTGTGTCACAGAGAAATTGGTTGTATGTGGTCAGTCATTAATTGTTGTCAATTAGAGTGCTGTTGACTAGATTTCAATGGGTCACCATCGTTACTCCTGTGACTTTTAGGAAATAGAATGGTAGATACTTTCTCGTCTCTTTATAAAAGTGACAGTTGAATTAGGCAATTCATCATTAAGCCTACACAACTTTTTTTTATTCTAACTTCCTACTAATAAATATTATAAAAATGTGAAAGTATGGTTTTTTTTTATACCACTAAAGTGGCAAACAAGCATACGGCTCGCCTGATGGTAAGTTATGATGATTAGGAAGGTTAAGATGGTGGTTACCATAGCCTATGGACGCTTGCAACACCAGGGGTATCAGTCGCGCGTTGCCGACCCGGAAAACCTCTTAGAGGTTTATGGAGGATTCACTGCGCCGACAGTACTTCTACGTTGCGTAAAGTTGGTTACATAGCAAGATACAAAATGTACGTAATATACAATATCTCTAGAAGTACTTATAGAGACACTGATTAGGTACCCCTTTGCGGAAAATTGGATACCAAAAACTATGTAAAATACACATCACAGCAATGGTCATTCAATTGTACTGTTGTGCTTCTTTTGTAATAAGTTAGAGTAGGTACGATAATTTCTATATATTTTTTACGACATGCTAGGTCGTGGATAAACTTATATAATTCCTATCTACACTGTATCTAGGGCGCATCTTCATGGACTAGATAATGCTTTTTGGATCAAAGAGTTGTATCGAATTTGGTCCCCTAAAAGTTGTCAATTTTATTTGTCATTAGTTTTTGGTATGGACAAGAGTTGGGTAGAAGAAAAAAAGGGAGATCAAAGAAAAGATGAATGGACTGTGTCAATAAGGTTATTGCCACAAAGAAGTTGAATGACGAGATCACGGCTAATAGAAATTTATGGAAGAAAAAGACATACTGCACCGAACTCAAGTGATTAAGGATAAGGGCAGAATAATAATCCTTCATTTTGACGACTTTTGAAGATTTTGACGACGTCAGTGGTCTAGTGGTTCGAGTACCGGACTGCTGATCACGAGGTCGTGGGTTCGATTCCCACAAGACACAAACATTTATGTGATGAACTTAGGTGTTTGTGTTTGTCTGGGTGTTTCTTATATATTATAAGTATATATTTACAAAAAAAAGTAGATAAATATTATATCCATTGTCTAGTACCCATAGTACAAGCTTAGAGCTTAGTTTGGGACTAGATGGTGCTGTGTAAAAAAATGTCCCAAGATATTATTATTATTATATTATATTATTTTTGGTGTGGAATAAATATATATCATGGGACATTTTACACAGCACCATATAGTCTCAAATTTAGCAGAGCTTGTTCTATGGGTACTAGACAATGGATATAATACTTATATAGTTTTTTTTGTAAATACATACTTAAAACACATAAGAAACACCCAGACAGACACAAACACTTAAGTTCATCACATAAATGTTTGTGTTTTGTGAGAATCGAACCACTAGACCACAGACGTCGTCAATAAAGTATGTCCTATCAACGGCTTAAGCGTAAAAGCTGTAAACTTCTGCCAAATCTTTAAAGTATAACAAGCGTGATGTATCTAAACTATTCCTTCCTTAGATGACTGATCATACCTTCGTCATAAAACCGTGTTGACGTCACTTCTGCACCTATCATTAAAACGCTTACGTTGAATTAGTAAAACCTTGTAAAATGAGCAAGTAATTGTATGAACAATCTTCACCTTGCAATTAATTAGGGCATCGGGTTACAAAGAATCAATAAATAGAAATAGACACAAGTTATCGTGATCCAAAAAACCCGTCTATGTGTTACAATAACAATGACTAGGGAGCTAATTATTGGCGCCTACTGTACGCCTTTTTAACCCCCGATGCAAAAACGATGGGGTGTTATAAGTTTGACGTGTCTGTGTGTGTGTCTGTCTGTCTGTGGCATCGTAGCTCCCGCAACGGATGAACCGATTTTAATGAAGATTTTTTTATTTTAAAGGTGAATTAGTCGGGAGTCTTCTTAGCTATGTTTGATGAAAATCGGTCCAAGATGACCGCAGCCACAAAATAGCGAATTACATATATTTTCACAACTGCCTCAATATGGGTATCGAATGAAAGGGCTTGGCTAGTAGAATAATATGCAGTATGATAAATTTCAAATCCAATATGGCCGCCACCACAAAATGGCAGATAACATTTCGTGTCGGGAGTTTTCAAAATTTTTGATTTAGTTTTTTATGTATGAATTATTATGACTACTGACTGACTGTCTGACTGATTCGGATGATGGAAATCGGATCTACTGTGTAAAGTACAATACAAATAGTTTTACGACTACTCCGGACTGTATTTTCAGGGATTCTGATCGAACGTAGCGGGAAACCACTCTAACTTTTAAGTAGAGTTTTAATCTGCAGAGCCTGTGGTGAATTCAAGGAAACTATGCAGCACATCCTGTGCGATTGTGACGTCCTAGCGACGAAACGGATGAGTCTTCTCGGCAACGGGTACCCGAAGCCGGAAGATTTTAGGTTCCTTCCTCTCAGTGGGTTAGCCGCCTTCGTGAACCACGTCTTCGAAGAGTAAGGAATATACGGTAATGGGGATAACACAAAAGATCCCATTGAGTCGAAGTGTTGCTGGTTGTACCAGCCCCCACAATAAGATAAGATTTAAGTAGAATTTTGGATAGCTCGGTGGTGGCTATATTCCGCGCGCAACTAGTTGGCCACGCCTTAGGGTCGGGGGTGAGATAGCGGGTTAATGTGAACAAAAGCAAGCGCCCCAGCCGCTCCGTGGCTTTGTGAACTTGGCACCCGACTTTAAAAAAAAAATTTTTTTTTCGTTTAGTTTGCAAGAGTTCGGTTTGTAGTAGATAGTTGTATTAGTAGTAAAGACAATTTCGTTTGTAGTTGCGCCGAAAAAAAAATATGGACATTGAAAAAATGTTCAGCACCCGAGTTAAAAAAAACTGACTTTTTCCGATTGTATCTTGTAGAGTGACGTTAGTAGTGGATTGTAGTGCCATTATTTTCGTTTGTAGTAACGTAGAATAATTATAAAAAAATCTAGACTTTTACAAAAATAATATTTTTCACATAAGTTCAATTTGTAGGTTTATAAGATTACTACAAACCCTAAAAATTAATAGGAGACGTCCGTAGAGGTCAGCAGAGGATTGTAGTGCAATTATTTTCGTTTGTAGTAACGTAGAATAATTATAAAAAATCTAGACTTTTACAAAAATAATATTTTTCACATAAGTTCAATTTGTAGGTTTATAAGATTACTACAAACGCTGAAAATTATTGGGAGACGTCCGTAGAGGTCAGCAGAGGATTGTAGTGCAATTATTTTCGTTTGTAGTAACGTAGAATAATTATAAAAAATTCTAGACTTTTACAAAAATAATATTTTTCACATAAGTTCAATTTGTAGGTTTATAAGATTACTACAAACGCTGAAAATTATTGGGAGACGTCCGTAGAGGTCAGCAGAGGATTGTAGTGCAATTATTTTCGTTTGTAGTAACGTAGAATAATTATAAAAAATTCTAGACTTTCACAAAAATAATCTTTTCACATAAGTTCAATTTGTAGGTTTATAAGATTACTACAAACGCTAAAAATTATTGGGAGACGTCCGTAGAAGTCAGCAGAGGATTGTAGTGCAATTATTTTCGTTTGTAGTAACGTAGAATAATTATAAAAAATCTAGACTTTTACAAAAATAATATTTTTCACATAAGTTCAATTTGTAGGTTTATAAGATTACTACAAACGCTAAAAATTATTGGGAGACGTCCGTAGAGGTCAGCAGAGGATTGTAGTGCAATTATTTTCGTTTGTAGTAACGTAGAATAATTATAAAAAATTCTAGACTTTTACAAAAATAATCTTTTCACATAAGTTCAATTTGTAGGTTTATGAGATTACTACAAACGCTAAAAATTATTGGGAGACGTCCATAGAAGTCAGCAGAGGATTGTAGTGCAATTGTTTTCGTTTGTAGTAACGTAGAATAAATATAAAAAATTCTAGACTTTTACAAAAATAATACTTTTCACATAGGTTCAATTTGTAGGTTTATAAGATTACTACAAACGCTGAAAATTAATAGGAGACGTCCGTAGAGGTCAGCAGAGGATTGTAGTGCAATTATTTTCGTTTGTAGTAACGTAGAATAATTATAAAAAAATCTAGACTTTTACGAAAATAATATTTTTCACATAAGTTCAATTTGTAGGTTTATAAGATTACTACAAACGCTGAAAATTATTGGGAGTCGTCCGTAGAGGTCAGCAGAGGATTGTAGTGCAATTATTTTCGTTTGTAGTAACGTAGAATAATTATAAAAAATCTAGACTTTTACAAAAATAATATTTTTCACATAAGTTCAATTTGTAGGTTTATAAGAATACTACAAACGCTAAAAATTATTGGGAGACGTCCGTAGAGGTCAGCAGAGGATTGTAGTGCAATTATTTTTGTTTGTAGTAACGTAGAATAATTACAAAAAAATCTAGACTTTTACCAAAATAATATGTTATATTTAAGTTAGACTTGACGGCTTATAAGATAACTACAAACGCTAAAAATTATTGGGAGACGTCCGTAGTAGTCAGCAGAGGATTGTAGTGCAATTGTTTTCGTTTGTAGTAACGTAGAATAAATATAAAAAATTCTAGACTTTTACAAAAATAATATTTTTCACATAAGTTCAATTTGTAGGTTTATAAGATTACTACAAACGCTAAAAATTATTGAGAGACGTCCGTAGAGGTCAGCAGAGGATTGTAGTGCAATTATTTTCGTTTGTAGTAACGTAGAATAATTATAAAAAAATCTAGACTTTTACAAAAATAATATTTTTCACATAAGTTCAATTTGTAGGTTTATAAGATTACTACAAACGCTGAAAATTATTGGGAGTCGTCCGTAGAGGTCAGCAGAGGATCGTAGTGCAATTATTTTCGTTTGTAGTAACGTAGAATAATTACAAAAAATTCCAGACTTTTACAAAAATAATATTTTTCACATAAGTTCAATTTGTAGGTTTATAAGATTACTACAAACGCTGAAAATTATTGGGAGACGTCCGTAGAGGTCAGCAGAGGATTGTAATGCAATTATTTTCGTTTGTAGTAACGTAGAATAATTACAAAAAATTCTAGACTTTTACCAAAATAATATGTTATATTTAAGTTAGACTTGACGGCTTATAAGATAACTACAAACGCTAAAAATTAATGGGAGACGTCCGTAGAAGTCAGCAGAGGATTGTAGTGCAATTGTTTTCGTTTGTAGTAACGTAGAATAAATATAAAAAATTCTAGACTTTTACAAAAATAATATTTTTCACATAAGTTCAATTTGTAGGTTTATAAGATTACTACAAACGCTAAAAATTATTGGGAGACGTCCGTAGAGGTCAGCAGAGGATTGTAGTGCAATTATTTTTGTTTGTAGTAACGTAGAATAATTATAAAAAATTCTAGACTTTCACAAAAATAATCTTTTCACATAAGTTCAATTTGTAGGTTTATAAGATTACTACAAACGCTGAAAATTATTGGGAGACGTCCGTAGAGGTCAGCAGAGGATTGTAATGCAATTATTTTCGTTTGTAGTAACGTAGAATAATTACAAAAAATTCTAGACTTTTACCAAAATAATATGTTATATTTAAGTTAGACTTGACGGCTTATAAGATAACTACAAACGCTAAAAATTATTGGGAGACGTCCGTAGAAGTCAGCAGAGGATTGTAGTGCAATTGTTTTCGTTTGTAGTAACGTAGAATAAATATAAAAAATTCTAGACTTTTACAAAAATAATATTTTTCACATAAGTTCAATTTGTAGGTTTATAAGATTACTACAAACGCTAAAAATTATTGGGAGACGTCCGTAGAGGTCAGCAGAGGATTGTAGTGCAATTATTTTCGTTTGTAGTAACGTAGAATAATTATAAAAAAATCTAGACTTTTACAAAAATAATATTTTTCACATAAGTTCAATTTGTAGGTTTATAAGATTACTACAAACGCTAAAAATTATTGGGAGACGTCCGTAGAGGTCAGCAGAGGATTGTAGTGCAATTATTTTTGTTTGTAGTAACGTAGAATAATTATAAAAAATTCTAGACTTTCACAAAAATAATCTTTTCACATAAGTTCAATTTGTAGGTTTATAAGATTACTACAAACGCTGAAAATTATTGGGAGACGTCCGTAGAGGTCAGCAGAGGATTGTAATGCAATTATTTTCGTTTGTAGTAACGTAGAATAATTACAAAAAATTCTAGACTTTTACCAAAATAATATGTTATATTTAAGTTAGACTTGACGGCTTATAAGATAACTACAAACGCTAAAAATTAATGGGAGACGTCCGTAGAGGTCAGCAGAGGATTGTAGTGCAATTATTTTCGTTTGTAGTAACGTGGAATAATTATAAAAAATCTAGACTTTTACAAAAATAATATTTTTCACATAAGTTCAATTTGTAGGTTTATAAGATTACTACAAACGCTAAAAATTATTGGGAGACGTCCGTAGAGGTCAGCAGAGGATTGTAGTGCAATTATTTTCGTTTGTAGTAACGTAGAATAATTATAAAAAATTCTAGACTTTTACAAAAATAATATTTTTCACATAAGTTCAATTTGTAGGTTTATAAGATTACTACAAACGCTGAAAATTATTGGGAGACGTCCGTAGAGGTCAGCAGAGGATTGTAGTGCAATTATTTTCGTTTGTAGTAACGTAGAATAATTATAAAAAAATCTAGACTTTTACAAAAATAATATTTTTCACATAAGTTCAATTTGTAGGTTTATAAGATTACTACAAACGCTGAAAATTATTGGGAGTCGTCCGTAGAGGTCAGCAGAGGATTGAAGTGCAATTATTTTCGTTTGTAGTAACGTAGAATAATTACAAAAAATTCCAGACTTTTACAAAAATAATATTTTTCACATAAGTTCAATTTGTAGGTTTATAAGATTACTACAAACGCTGAAAATTATTGGGAGACGTCCGTAGAGGTCAGTAGAGGATTGTAATGCAATTATTTTCGTTTGTAGTAACGTAGAATAATTACAAAAAATTCTAGACTTTTACCAAAATAATATGTTATATTTAAGTTAGACTTGACGGCTTATAAGATAACTACAAACGCTAAAAATTATTGGGAGACGTCCGTAGAAGTCAGCAGAGGATTGTAGTGCAATTGTTTTCGTTTGTAGTAACGTAGAATAAATATAAAAAATTCTAGACTTTTACAAAAATAATATTTTTCACATAAGTTCAATTTGTAGGTTTATAAGATTACTACAAACGCTAAAAATTATTGGGAGACGTCCGTAGAGGTCAGCAGAGGATTGTAGTGCAATTATTTTTGTTTGTAGTAACGTAGAATAATTATAAAAAATTCTAGACTTTCACAAAAATAATCTTTTCACATAAGTTCAATTTGTAGGTTTATAAGATTACTACAAACGCTGAAAATTATTGGGAGACGTCCGTAGAGGTCAGCAGAGGATTGTAATGCAATTATTTTCGTTTGTAGTAACGTAGAATAAATACAAAAAATTCTAGACTTTTACCAAAATAATATGTTATATTTAAGTTAGACTTGACGGCTTATAAGATAACTACAAACGCTAAAAATTAATGGGAGACGTCCGTAGAGGTCAGCAGAGGATTGTAGTGCAATTATTTTCGTTTGTAGTAACGTGGAATAATTATAAAAAATCTAGACTTTTACAAAAATAATATTTTTCACATAAGTTCAATTTGTAGGTTTATAAGATTACTACAAACGCTTAAAATTATTGGGAGACGTCCGTAGAGGTCAGCAGAGGATTGTAGTGCAATTATTTTCGTTTGTAGTAACGTAGAATAATTATAAAAAATTCTAGACTTTTACAAAAATAATATTTTTCACATAAGTTCAATTTGTAGGTTTATAAGATTACTAAAAACGCTAAAAATTGTTGGAAGACGTCCGTAAAAGTCAGCAGAGGATTGTAGTGCAATTATTTTCGTTTGTAGTAACGTAGAATAATTATAAAAAATTATAGACTTTCACAAAAATAATCTTTTCACATAAGTTCAATTTGTAGGTTTATAAGATTACTACAAACGCTAAAAATTATTGGGAGACGTCCGTAGAAGTCAGCAGAGGATTGTAGTGCAATTGTTTTCGTTTGTAGTAACGTGGAATAAAATTGAAATATAATACAAATTGAACTTATGTGAAAAATATTATTTTTGTAAAAGTCTAGATTTTTTTATAATTATTCTACGTTACTACAAACGAAAATAATTGCACTACAATCCTTTGCTGACCTCTACGGACGTCTCCCAGTAATTTTCAGCGTTTGTAGTAATCTTATAAACCTACAAATTGAACTTATGTGAAAAGATTATTTTTGTAAAAGTCTAGAATTTTTTATATTTATTCTACGTTACTACAAACGAAAACAATTGCACTACAATCCTCTGCTGACTTCTACGGACGTCTCCCAACAATTTTTAGCGTTTGTAGTTATCTTATAAGCCGTCAAGTCTAACTTAAATATAACATATTATTTTGGTAAAAGTCTAGATTTTTTTATAATTATTCTACGTTACTACAAACGAAAATAATTGCACTACAATCCTCTGCTGACCTCTACGGACGTCTCCCAATAATTTTCAGCGTTTGTAGTAATCTTATAAACCTACAAATTGAACTTATGTGAAAAATATTATTTTTGTAAAAGTCTAGAATTTTTTATTATTATTCTACGTTACTACAAACGAAAATAATTGCACTACAATCCTCTGCTGACCTCTACGGACGTCTCCCAATAATTTTTAGCGTTTGTAGTAATCTTATAAACCTACAAATTGAACTTATGTGAAAAATATTATTTTTGTAAAAGTCTAGATTTTTTATAATTATTCTACGTTACTACAAACGAAAATAATTGCACTACAATCCTCTGCTGACCTCTACGGACGTCTCCTATTAATTTTTAGCGTTTGTAGTAATCTTATAAACCTACAAATTGAACTTATGTGAAAAATATTATTTTCGTAAAAGTCTAGATTTTTTTATAATTATTCTACGTTACTACAAACGAAAATAATTGCACTACAATCCTCTGCTGACCTCTACGGACGTCTCCCAATAATTTTCAGCGTTTGTAGTAATCTTATAAACCTACAAATTGAACTTATGTGAAAAATATTATTTTGGTAAAAGTCTACATTTTTTTAATAATTATTCTATGTTACTACAAACAAAAATAATTGCACTACAAACCTCTGCTGACACCTACAAATGTATTTAAATACATTTCAGCGTTTGTAGTAATCTTATAAGCCTACAAATTGAACTTAGTGAAAAAAAAATTTTTGTTTTTTTTTTTAGATTTTTTTATATTTTTTCTACGTTACTACAAACGAAAAAAAATGCACTACAATCCACTACTAACGTCACTCTACAAGATACAATCGGAAAAAGTCACTTTTTTTTAACTCGGGTGCTGAACATTTTTTCAATGTCCATATTTTTTTTTCGGCGCAACTACAAACGAAATTGTCTTTACTACTATCTACTACAAACCGAACTCTTGCAAACTAAACGAAAAAAAATTTTTTTTTTTAAAGTCGGGTGCCAAGTTCACAAAGCCCCGCTCCGTCCCACCGCGCGCAGGCGACCCCGCCCCGCGCCGTCCCACCACTCACATACCTAAGGCCCGGCCAACTAGTTTCGCGCAGACTATAACGAAGCAGTGATAGCCCAGTGATATGACCATTGGACAACCTAGCCAAAGGTCTCGAGTTCGAATCCAAGGCTCCTGTGACTTTTCAAAATCATGCGCGTAATTATCACTCGCTTTAACGGTGAAGGAAAACATCTTAATGAAACCTGCATAACTGAAAGATTTTCTCGACGGCATGTGAAGTTTGCCGACCCGCATTAGGCCAGCGTGGTGGACTATGGTCTAATCCCTCTCATACTGAAGCGACCCGTGCTCAGCTGGGGGGAGTATATGGGGCGATGATAATAGTATAATTGTGTCCTGTGGGAATCGAACCCACGACCTCGTGGTCAGCAGTCCGGTACTCGACCCACTAGACCACAGACGTCGTCAAAATTGGTCGTCGTCGTAAAATTTGGTAATAAAGCGCATAAAATCCGCCATTTTGATTTTGTCCCATGTCATGTACCGAGTGACACTCGTGCCATCAAGACGAATCTATTGATGTATCGTTTATCGAAATCGGTTGAGCTGTTGAGTAGTTACCAGCGGACATAGGAACGGGCATACAGTACACGCCAAACTTATTGTTCGGCTTGAAGTTGGCACGAGCTAACTTTATTAACCCGGCCGTAAAAACCGGAGAAAAAAAATTATAAGATTGTAATAAATAAACACGCAAGCTCAAGTCGTAGGCTGTCGTTTTAATTCATTCTAATCCAATATTTTTCTTTCTCCGATTTTACGGCCGGGTTAAAGTTAGCTCGTGCCAACTTCAACCCGGACAATAAGTTTGGCGAGAACTGTACATACATACACGTCAAACACATAAACCTCCTTCGGCAGTCTGGTAAAAAACAATGCATGTTTGTTATCGATCAATGTTTAGTTCCCTACACTGCATCGGTAATGATAAGAATATTTTGACAAATAATATTATCAACCACACGACCTTATCATTGTGTGGTGTTTGTGCGTAGTACTTGTTGAGTAGCTTATGGCTAAGTTATGACTATCAGCAAGGTTAAGCTGTACTTGCCGCTGCCGTCTATAGATGGGTGACCATTTTTAGACATGAAGCCTCCTACGTCCGTTGGGGTTTTTTAAGCCATAGGTCACCACTGTGAGTCCTTTATACTCCCATCTATCCCGCTCCCCGCCGCGTAGTGAACACACCAGCATACCTTACGCTACAGTCCGCTTTATTAGTCCTTCGATTGTATGCCCTTGGTCTACCAATCAAGGGTACCGCTCTCAACACCCCATTTCTTGGTCATTGGCCGCATTTCTTGGACTTGGGATTGTCATACGAATACCTATGACAATCGTTGATGAAGTTGTTGTTGTCGTTGTCAGAAGAAGAAGAAATAAATTTAGATGCGGAGGTCTGAGGTGATTGCTTCGTGTAAAATACTGACTGCCGCGTTGGTCTAGTGGTCCCAAAAGCGACTGCTATGCTAGAGGTCCTGGGTTCGATCCCCGGGTCGAACAAAGTGTTGTTGGGTTTTCTGTGAAATTCCCAATAGCAGCTCGGAGTCTGGATTTGTGCCCGGTTTTTGGCCATAGGCTCGCCCCCTATTACATGGGACCTAAACATACTAGCGAAATGTGGGTGTACATTAGTACGCCTCTGCCTAACCCTTCGGGGAATATGGGCGTCATGGTATGTAGTATGACCTTGACTATTTATTTATTTATCTAATTACCACGATGTAACAATTACAGTAAATAACAAACAAAATACATTAAAATCTATAAAATAAACAAAGTAAAATAAATAAAAGAAGAATATTGTTTAAGAGAGGAAGGGAACAGCCATTTATGGCTCAAACCAGGAGCAACCCATCTGGGGAAGTACCTCCATCTTATTGAAAACTGCAGCTAAATAACACACTTTATTGTGTGTTGTGTTCCTGCAGTGGTCCTGCATCAGGCGGGCCGTATGCTTGTTTGCCACCTTAGCAGTATAAAAAAAACTTTATATCTCCAATATCTCTCAATACATACATAGCTTCACGCCTGTTTCCCATAGGGGTAGGCAGAGACTATAGATTCCCACTTGCTACGATCCTGGCACACCACTTTCGCTTCGTCTATGTTAATTACCTTTCCATGCATGCTCGTCGGTTTAGAGTGCTCTTAACCTGGCTATTTGAGATAGTTGAGTTTTATATCTCAATCTCTACAATATTTCTGACGTACCTACTACTAAAATCTTCGTTAAAAAGTAAATAATATGGAGTGTAAGAATAAGAGAAAGCAACTCTGGCTGTTAGCCGGTACTAGTTCGACGTTCCTCCAGATGACGGAAGATCTATGAGGATTTAAAAAATAGGATCAACTATGTTGAAAATACATAAAAATAAGTATTACAGATTTTTATGGGTATGAAAATGTTTATTAAAACTGTAAAACATGCCGATCTTAAGTGTATAAAAATAATATTAGATTTCAATTGCCTTTACTATACAACAAATAGTACAATTACTATATAAATTTAGTTGAATAATTATGAAGTTTATATAATTAAACATAATGGCCACTTTAATATTGTATTGTTCTAGGAAAAATGTGGAAACAATATTTCATCAGCCCTCTTCAGCGTTATCAAAGTAAGTAGCCTGACTACTTTTAAGCAGAACGTCATTTTGTAATAACATTTAAGTTGAACACATTATGACATTACACATGGAGCAACGACCTGGTAAAGGTCGCTGGGAGTCGTTGGATACATGACAGGCATATGACAGGTCCTTGTGGAAGTCTATGAGGCCTTTTTCAGTTGTGAACCTCTTTTGGCCCAAATTATGATGAACACACAGTCATTATAATGAAATTCAACTACATCTGGGAGGCCTAGAAACCAGCCCCAATATGTTTAGAAAGATTCTAGTATGTACAGTTCTCGCCAAACTTATTATCCGGGTTGAAGTTGGCACGAGCGTTTTACCCGGCCGTAAAAATCGAAGAAAGAAAAATATTGGATTAGAATGATTTAAAACGACAGCCTGCTTGAGCTTTCTTTTTTTTACAGTCAAATATTTTTCTTTCTCCGATTTTTCCGACTGGGATAAACTTCAACCCGGACAATAAGTTTGGCGAGATCTGTAGAAGTAAGTAAGTTTGTTTGGTGTAGTACAAATACATTGGCAAATATTCCGCCGCTAAACAATAATCTGCTAACAATACTTATTGTGTTCTAGTTTGAAGGGAAATGTAGTCAGTCAAATTACTGAGCAACTAAGATTTTAAGATGACAACGCGCCAGTGATACTACTGGTGTTACTGGCCATCTCCTTATGCGTCATATTATTACAATAAAAAAAAAATACAATGATGATAAAAAAAATTAAGAAGGAGGTTTTAGAACCGTCTCTTTTTCCTCTGAAGATGGCGACTCTTCTTCGCAATCCGGTTGACTCTCCCAGGAAGGCCATGTGTGGAGGTCACTCCACGCATGGGCTTCCTGCCTATAAAATAATTTTGAGGCCCAAAAACCACCACAGGATCTGCGGGCATCGGCGGCGGCTGCGGAGGGTCGAGAGGAGGCAGCAGGTTCGATGCCTCTTGATAAACCTGCGCTTGCATTGCTAAGCCTGGAAAAAACACAGTATTGTTACAAAAGGTACATTATATAATGTTATTTTTTATGACCATTAGACTGCCAAGTGTCTCCAACCTCATGTGTGCAATTTTAAATCGCTTTAACGGTGAAGGAAAACATCGTGAAGAAACCTGCATGCCTGAGAGATTTTCTCGACGGCCTGTGAAGTTGATGACGATGATGTGTAATTATAAAAAAAAAACTTTTTTTATCTAGCCCACTTTGTCCCACTGCTGGGCAAAGGCCTCCCTTCCCTCCTTCCATGCCGCTGTGTCTGTTGCCTTAAGGATCCAGTCTCTCTCGTGGGAGTCGAGTCCGTCACGCCACCTCCGTCTGGGCCGACCACGCTGTCGCTTCATTTCGTGTGGGATCCAATTTGTGGCAACTTTTGGCCACAGGTCGTCTGGCATGCGACATACGTGCCCCGCCAAATCCCATTTGAGCTGTCCGGCTTTGCACGCTTTGCTAAAAAAAAATGCGTGTGAGGAGGATCCTCAAAATACCATGACGCAATTATCGCATTATGTGATGATTAATATGACGATTTAAATTGGGGTAGTTTTTGTTTTAATGGCTTTTTTGCACTGGTCATCAGTTTCCCTGTGCGTCATGGGCCCATGGCCCTGTCATGAGCGAAACGGGGCCTTATTGGCCTAGTAGTCCTAAGTGCGACACTGCGTTCCAGGTTTCTCAGGTTGTGCTGTTATTGGGATGTTTATAAAATTCTTAGTTTGGTTGATGGCAATAGGCTCTCCACCTTAACATACCGGCGAAATGCATCAGCCACTAACCTCCACCTTTGCCTAACCCTTTGAGGATAAAAAACGTGATTGTATGTTTATGTTAAGTAAATAAAAACACATAATGAAAAATGAACTCTTTGTTACACAGTCTAAAGTTTCTAAACCTTTGTCTCTTTATCGACGCGGGGAATTACTGCATCGATTGATGGAAATAGGGAATTCCAGATCTAAAATAAAATAGTACCTAATTAAAATACTTTTAATACATATACTCACGACTTTTTTCCCACAGGGGTAGGCAAAAACCTAGAGACCGTCACTTGCTACGTTTTTAATTATTAATCATTTATTTATCAAGGCGGGCTAACATGCACGCCGCGAGAACATTTTGTCTACGCTTATGTCGTGCTTTTGTTTCGTTTTCCCACAAGAAAGAGCGAGACAAAAGAGTAGACAAAATTTTGTCGTGGCGCGCATGTTAGCCTGGAAAGAACAGGAACTCATTACATCATCACTATATAATATAAAACAAAGTCGCTTTCTCTGTCTCTATATCCCTATGTATCTTTAAACTACGCAACGGATTTTGATTGCGCTTTTTAATAGATAGAGTGATTGAAGAGGAAGGTTTCTATGTATAATACATACATATTATAGTAAAGAAAATACATAAATTCAAACCCATGCGAAGCCGGGCGGGTCGCTAGTTACATATATAATACAAGTTAAATTTTTTTCAGCTATTAAATCAAATTAAATCAAGAAAAAAATATTAAACCTATTCATACTGCTAATATTTGCTACATAGGCTTCGTTACTTTATATTAATAAAAAAATACCTAATTGATCCAGTAGTTTTTGAGTTTATTCACTACAAACATAAATAGTTTCACAAAATGTTTTATTTTAATATGTATTAGTGTAGATGTGGATAATTTTCCTATAGATAAATAACGAATACCTAAATAATATAGATGATACATCACCCAGAAATATTGGAGTTGCTTAAACTTTGTGCCCCGGATAACTTGGTAGGGTTACGGTGAAGGCCTCAACTCCTGGATGTTCCAGTAGCACGCACTAATCTACTCAAATATGCACCGATGGTTCGCGCTTTACGTCTATTGAATCTTATTAATCGGGAAATCGATATTTTTCATTGTAGCCTGACAAAATTCACAGAATGTGCTATACGATGTGTTGAAACAAACAATATTGTGTAATCCTAGCAAGTTAAGTTATAACATTGATTTGGTGTACACTGTCATGATGTTATAATTTTGAATAAATAAATAAACTAATCACTTCTTGTTCTTATTACAGAGTATAGAGACAGTAAAAAAAACAACTTACACGCAAACCGTTTTCGAGGTAACATTCCGTCCCCTGGATCCAAATTTCTTCCAAAATACACTTCTTTACTATTCATTGTGGCAACACTCTTAAACTATCTCCAAAATCAGACTATTAATGTGATGCGTTTGAAAATCGAAGGCAATCTTCGCTACTGAATTAAAAACTACATGCTATTATACTTTTTTTCACACGTCTGTTCCTGTCTATGTGTGAATCCGTACTAGTTAGAGTGGGGAGAATCATACGTTATATTTACGTATCATGCGCAACAAAAGTTATCAATAGATAATACGGCTGGAACTATTTTATCGATACACAATAGATAAAAGCACCTACTTTTGTATTTATCAGATGACACAAGGTAAAACAAATTAAGTTTTGGAATACAAAATTTCAGACAAAGAGAATTCAGGCACCTACTGCATGATAAATCTGGGGAAGTACCTCTTACCTTACAGAAAACTGCAGCCAAAGCCAAAAAAATCACACTTTATTGTGTGTTGTGTTCCTGCAGTGAGTAAGGTTGCCAGAGCACCGTCTAAGGATGTGCAGCGCTGGCAGCAAGAGGAATATTCCCTTAAACTGTCAGCGCAGTGAATCCTCCATAAACCTTTACTAAGAGGTTTTTGCAGGGTCGGCAACGCGTGAGTGACGCTTCGGTGTTATAATCGTCCATAGGATGCGGTAACCGTCTACCATCAAAAAGGACGCATGCTTGTTTGCCACTCTTGTAGTATAAAAAAAGTGTGAAATCATAAATCATCATCATCATCATCATCAGCAGCCCTTATCCTACTACACTTAAGGCACCGACACTTTTTGTATTTTTCTTCCATACCATACATATCTATAGTTATCTCGTCATATTTTAGAACCATTTTTTTCAATGATACATTTTATGTTACGGCTTTATACTCAATCATTTATTGCACTCCATAAATTAAAATAGATGTTACAATAGTAGGTATTATAGGAAACATGTGTGAGTTAGACAAGTTGCATTTTGACATTCGAATCGACTAACAAAATGTATGGAAATGACACAAGCTTTCGACAAATCGGACTGTCACTAATGTTATTTACATACATTTTGTTTCTCGATTCGAATGTCAAAATGCAACTTGTCTAGCCCCCCTGGTCAGGCACGGCATATGTAGGAGAGGAGACACTCTGTTTTATGTTTATTTAAAACTTCGTAGAAATAAATTTTATATGTGTTATGTTTTCAGTATTAAAAATTTCGTGTATTATGAAATATGTCATAACTATTATCAGATTCAATTTGCATCATCGATACATTTTAGATACGTCCGTGTAATTTCATAATTATTACAAAAATGTTTGGTACATGTGTTACTTATTTTTTTATTATGAATAATTTTGCCAAATTATGAAACAACACGTGTTTCACTGATGTGGGTATCGTCATGAGACGGGTTGTTGAACTCCTTATGATTCAGCTACACAATAACTGATCCATGCATGCCATCTGTTGGGACTGGTCAACTTGAGTTGCCTTTTGGAGAAAAGTTTCTGTTGTCTGTTGGTCTTTTGAAGAAAGAGCCGATTGCTCTTTTGAAGCTGGTGTGGCTCTTTCTTCAAAAGGCCATTTCAGACATTGCTGTGCCTTGTAATACTCACATATTTGCTAGTACTGTGTCCGGTCTTTAAAAGAGACCATCATTCTCTGATTTTAAATCGGTGTTTCTTCTGAGAGATCGTAAGTTATACAAGCGTCATTTGTTTAAAAAAAAATAGAGTCGAATTGAGAACCTCCTTCTTTTTTTTAAGGCGTTTAAATAAAAACATTGGCATGTAAAAATTTCTTCAAAAGATCTATTTGGAGAAACAAATATCATTAATCATTTAATTATTAAACCTGAAAATTGCAAGCAACGTTTGTAAAGTTTATTCAAACTTGCTTTGTATAACAAACCTCTTCATTACTTGCCTCATTAGTCTATGGTTTTAAGCACGACTATTGCCCTCTGGCAATCGAACCTAGGACCTCTGTCCTAGGTTCGATTCCCGGGTCGAGTAAAGTCTTAGAATCTTCTTACTCTGTAACAGTTCTGCGTTTCAATTTGTGCCCGGTTAATAACAATAGGCTCGTCCCCTATTACATGGGACCTAATCATACCGACGAACTGTGGTGTATATTAGTACAACTCTGACTACCCTTCGGGGATAGCGTGATGGTATGAGTATTAAATACGCTTCGTCATTGTACTTGAGGAAAGATTAAATTTAAAGAATTGACCATTTTCTTACAACCTGCCCACATTTTGCCCTTGGACTTAGTTCAAGTAAATTCCATTGTTTCCGTTCAGTTACTCCGCAGTACCTACAGACGAAATTGCTATAGAGGGGGGAAATTCCCAGCAATTTAATGAGGGGAAGAAATATATCAGCAACGAGAGAGGTAGGTCACTGCCATTTTTGGCTCAAATCTGGAGCAGCCCATCTGGACCATCTGTACACTATTTATTAGAAGACACAAGGTAAAACAATTAAGTTTTGGAATATAACATTTCAGACAAAGAGAATTTAGGCACCTACTGCCTGATAAATCTGGGGAAGTACCTCTAGCTTACAGGAAACTGCAGCCAAATAACACACTTGATTGTGTATTGTGTCCCAGCAGTGAGTAAGGTCGCCAGAGCTCCTTCTAAGGATGCGCTGCGCTGGCAGCAAGTAGAATATTCCCTCAAAAGTAAGCGCAGTGAATCCTCCATAAACCTCCAGAGGATTTAAGGGTATGCAATGCGCGAGTGATACTGGTGTTGCAAGCGTCCATAGGCTACGGTAACCGTATACCATCAGGCGGGCCGCATGCTTGTTTACCACCTTAGTGGCATAAAAAAATCGCCTCTGGTATTGCAGGTGACCATGGGAGTTGATGAGTACTTCAAGACGAGCAGGCGAGACACCAACAGGTGTCTCGTCTGCTCGCTTACCGATGAAAACCATAAAAATAATCTATACTAAAATTATAAAGAGGAAAGATTTGATTGTTTGTTTGTTTGTATTGAATAGGGTCCAAAACTACTGGACCGATTTCAAATATTCTTTCAGTTAGCCCATTTATCGAGGAAGATTATATTATAGGCTATATTATCACGCTACAACTAATAGGAGCGGAGTATCAATGAAAAATGTTGCAAAAACGGGGGAAAAATTTATAAAACCACGTGGGCGAAGCCGCTCGCGGAAAGCTTGTAATAAATATGATGGGGACATTTTCCACAGCACCATCTAGTCCGAAACTAAGCAGAGCAGGGTACTAGACAATGGATATAATACTTATATACTTTTTTTTTGTAAATACATAAGAAACACCCAGACGAACACCAACAACTTATATTATTTATCACATAAATATTTGTGTCCTGTTTTGGAATCGAACCACTAGACCACAAACGGTCAAATAAAAGTAGAGGTTCAAAAAAATTTCGCTAGATGGTGCTGATAACAGTTTAGGAAAACGGCTAGGCTGTTGCTATCAAAAGGGAACGAAACCATGCGCACGAGCTAGTTTCTAATAAATCACTTCAGTGCATTGTCCCAAACACGGTATTATCTAAAACTTTGCGTGTATGACAAACTTGGAGGAGTCCAGCCCAACTTAAGGGCAGTTCTCAAGTAGCCGGACCGCGGTTCCGTTCATAAGATTATGACGCGTGGACGCGCGGAGAAACTTCGCCTTAACGCTTTGTCTTGGATGGTCAGTTTAGACTATGATGTAGACTTCTTAGACTTGTCAGTTGTACGAAATTTGCAAATGTGTGTGAAGAGGTATCTACATAGTCTGGACTGAGTAGGCTAGAACCTCTAAAATTTATTATTTTCAACCCCGACGTAAAAACGACGGGGTGTTATAAGTATGCTGTGTATGTGTGTGTGTCTGTAGCATCGTAGCTCCCGAACGGATGAACCGATTTTGACTTTGTTTTTTTTTTGTTTGAAAAGTTTAAGTCGCAAGTGTTCTCAGCTATGTTTGATGAAAATCGGTCCAACATGGCTGCTGCCACAAAATAGCGGATTATCTAACATATTTTTTCACAACTCCCTTAATATGGGTATCAAACGAGAGGTCTTGACTAGTAGAAATACTACACACTGACAAATTTTAAATCCAAGATGGCCGCCTCCAAAAATAGCAAATAACATTTTGTGTCGGGGGTTTTCTAAATTTTTAATTGACACACGATCTGTGGCCCTCTATTTCACTTGCTTCAAAGGGCTTTTTGAGACAAAAAGGTAGCCTACGTCCTGTTTTAGAATGCAAGCTGTCTCCTGCCCAAATTTTAGGTTTAGGGGTTAAAAGGTAAAGATAATAGAAGTTTGAATTGCAATACAGTTACTTTTTTACGTTTTTCTTCACTCTTTTCGGCACGTAAAGCTGTCGGTCCCGATTGTCATACGAAAACTTATAACAATCGTTAGTGGTAGTCAGAAGTTCAAAAAGTCTGACAACCAATCTAACCTTCGAACATCGGTATTTCCCAGAAATTGGGTTGTGGATGTCTGATGGCGGTCGCTTCGTGTAAAATACTGATATTTAGATTGGAAGCCGACCTCAGCATGGTAGGGAAAAGGTTAGGAAGAAAAAGGAAGAAGAATATTTTTTTTATACCACTAAGGTGGCAAACAACGATACGGCCCGATGGTAAGCGGTTACCGTAGCCTATGGACGCTTGCAACACCAGATGTATCACTCGCGCGTTGCCGACCCGAAAAGCCTCTAAAAGGCTTTATGAATTATTTTTAATGAAGGAAAAAATCGGCGGGCGGGCAGGATTCGAACCTGCGCCTTCTGGTTCGGTACACCAGACCTAAGACTAAGCCACCGCTCGCCCTGCTCGCCAGTCGAAATCTTCCTCCACATTCAATTATATTTTTACGTCAATTCATACATACATACAATTTACGTCTTAAGGTGACGTAGCGACATCTATTATTTTCTGGCCCCCAAGATACAGACAAAAGTCTAGTTTGGGGGTCACCGTTAAAACTGTTTTAATGTTTTCTTGATTGTTACAAGTTTTCACTGTATGTACTATGTTATACCCAATTTATGTAACAAAGGATTGAATAAATTTATTTATTTATTTATTATTTATTATCCTGCCCGCCCGCCGATTTTTTCCTTCATTAAAAATAATTTGTAATCTTAGCATGGAAAATGCTTAAAAAATACAAAAAGATAGGTTTATGAATATTTTATTTATTAATATATTTTTTCGAAAGAAAAAAAACGGACCAGTATCCTTTTAGTTAAACATATAAATAATGGTACCTACTTACGACTGACTCCACAAACACAGCTATACAGAATAACTCATTAATACCCACTTATCGTCTCTGAAGGGTTCAATTTTTTAACCCTTTCCACGTAAAAGAGGTCCCATCACAAATTGGGTGTTAAATTGGACGGCGACGTGACAGTTTAGTATTGGGGGGTTAACTTATTCCCCCACTTCGTTCAACAATTGGTTTAAAAAAAAAGAAGTTAGATTAAGTGAACGTTTAAAGTAATTCTTGTAGCTTACCTACCATAACGCCTATATTACTCAAAGGGTTAGGTAGAGGCGTAAATGTACACCCATGTTCACCAGTATGTTTATCCCATGTAATAGGGGGCAAGCCTATTGCCATTCACCGGCCACAAAGCCAAGCTCCGAGCTGCAACTGAGAATTTCATAGAAAAACCCAACACACTGTATTTGACCCGGGAATCGAACCCACCGAAAAACTAGACTAACGAGGCAGTCAAAATAAATAAATAGAATAAGAATAGGTAAGAACAATCGTCAAGACATCTGTGGTCTAGTGGTTCGAGTACCGGACTGCTGATCATGAGGTAGTGTCGTCGAGGTCGGGTTCGATTCCCCACAAGTCACAAATATTTTAAGTGATGCATATAAATGTTTGTAATAAAACTACTTTTTACGGATTTTATCGCGTTACATTGATATTATTTTACAAATAAAATTGATATTATTTGATAAAATCCGTAAAAAATAGTTTTATTTGAATGTCTACTATCCGCGTAAATGTTTGTGTTTGTCTGTGATGTGTAAATGTCCCAGGATATTATTTATTTCTAAATCTTTTTGTACCACGAATAATGCACTCTCTTCATAAAGGTATGTATTTACAAGAAAAAAGAATATAAGTATTATATCCATTGTCTAGTACCCATAATACAAGCTACATGCTTAGTTTGGAACTAGATGGTGCTGTGTAAAATGTCCCAGGATATTATTGATTTCTAAATCTTTTTGGACCACGAATAAAGCTTTGGCCCGCGGTCAAGCTCTAACTTCACCGCCTAAGCTTGCTTGCCATCAGAATCCAAAATCACCTGGGGGAGTCAATTTTACGAGCAGTAACTGACAACATATCGAGACTGCATTAGTTTTACATCCCACTGTATTTTATGCAGGGTGTCGAAGTGACGGACAGATTTTTTACAGTGTTTTTATTAGATGACGGGATAGTTGTTACTTAGAGGCTTTTTACTAATATAGAATTTTAAGAGAGGTAGGGCACAGTCATTTATTGCTCAAATCTGGAGCCGCCCATCTGGGGAAGTACCTCCACCTTACAGAAAACTGCAGCCAACTAACACACTTTATTGTGTGTTGTGTTCCTGCAGTGAGTAAGGTTGCCAGAGCTCCTTCTAAGGATGCGCTGCGCTGGCAGTAAGAGGAATATTCCCTCAAACTGGCGCCGACAGTTTGAGGGAATATTCCTCTTACTGCCAGTGAATCCTCCATAAACCTCTAAGAGGTTTTTAGGGTCGGCAACGCGCGAGTGATACCCCTCGTGTTGCAAGCGTCCATAGGCTACGGTAACCGCTTACCATCAGGCAGACCGTGTGCTTGTTTGCCACCATTAGTGGTATAAAAAAAACTATCATACCTTCATGCCTGTATTCCCGAAGGCTTAGGCAGAGATGTACTAATTTATAACCACATTTCGCCGGTATGTTTAGGTCCCATGTAATAGGCGGCGAGCCTATTCCCATCAACAGGGCACAAATCCAGACACCGACCTCGTACTGGGAATTTCACAATAAAATCTAACAACACTGCTCTCGGAGACTTCCCCCCCACATTTCTTTTATATTAGCTAACTTAATATTAGCTTGAGTATGCGCGGTGGTTCCGCAATGATATTTTTTCTAAATCGATTGTGATGAACTCCTGAAAGATTTCTAATAGCAACGAAACACTTATCTTCGTCTTCTCGTTCAGACTACATTTATATCTAACTTGGTAATATGGAATAAATTGTCTGTATATCTCGTACTCTGTAAACTTTTCATGCCTAAACCGTTGAATAAGTAAGATTGTATCCTGAGGAAAAGCTAAACTACTAAAGAAATTAAACTTTAATATAATATGATAAAGTTTAGGTCAGAATGACAGCTAAGGTGTACTGTGTTCATTGTGAAAAATGTGTAGCGCCATTGAGGTATAATTTCATTTTATTAATTATTGTTCAAGTATGTTTTGAACAGTTAGAGCGGTTTCGCACTACGTCCTTCATCAGTCAGATCCGAATCCTTGAAAATACGGTCCAGGGTAGTGGTAGAACTATTTGTATAGAGAAATCGGATGACGGAAATCGGAACTAGTGCATAAAATACCAAACAAATAGTTCTACGACTACTCCGGACCGTATTTTCACGGATTTGGGTCGGACGTCAGAATCGCTCTTAGATAATATCTGATGCTGAATATACTATATAATTCTATTCTACATTCATTCGTCACAGTAAACAATGAATGACATAATATGAAGGTAGTGCTTCGCCCCATAAGCGGGAGAAATACACCGTAAACCCACCACAAACGCGCAGCATCGGATTGACAGCGACATAAAACTGAGTCGGCATGTTAAGGTGACATTTTATCTCTTTAGCGGGCTGCGATCCTGGTACATTGGGTTTGTTTAACCAATAAAAGCGCTTTAAGCAAAATGGCGATCGCAAAGCGCTAAACGCTGCCAACAGTGTCAACTGCTAAATCAATGACAAACGTGTCCAGGTCAAAAACTGTCTAATTAGTTTGTCAGCGCTTTCAAGCGCTTTATAGGTCAAACACACCCATTGTGTTTTGTTTTGTTTAGGGTGCGAATATAATTTCTTTAAAACAACTACTTTGTTAGTTTAGCAGTCTTGTCAGTTTTGTTGGCAACTTGCGCGAATACTGGGTTAAATTCCCTCGTCGAACAAAATTTGTCCCCGGTCAATGGCAATAGGCTCAGCCTCTATTACATGGGACCTAAATATACCGGCGAACTGTGGGTGAAGAGCAGTACGCCTCTGCCTTACCCTTATGGAATACAGGCGTGATGGTATAAGATTATTTTTAATGAAGGACAAAATCGGCGGGTGGGCAGGATTCGAACCTGCGCCTTCTGGTTCGGTACACCAGACGCTCTGACCACTAAGCCACCGCTCGCCCTGCTCGCCAGTCGAAATCTTCCTTCACATTCTAATTTACGTCTTAAAGGTGACGTAGCGACATCTATTGTGAATGCTTCACAACCGACACGACTAACTTTACAGCTAGTTCGATGTCGTATGATACCGCCTTACCTATTAACTATCTTTTTGTATTTTTTAAGCATTTTAATGCTAAGATTACAAGTTATTTTTAATTAAGGAAAAAATTGGCGGGCGGGCAGGATTTGAACCTGCGCCTTCTGGTTCGGTACACCAGACGAACGACGACGTGGTGTACCGACGTCTGGTGTGACGTGGCATAAGGTTAAATTAGAATCTTGCTGAATCGAACCCCTGTCAGTTTATTAATAGCAACAAAACATACAACGACATTACAAGTATAGTAATACAATAAGGTAACCATTTAATATTCCGCAATGTCTATTATATTGTTCAAAAAATCTGATTATCAGAACTCGTCCTGCATATTGAATAATTCATAAAAAAATAATTTTACCAATCATTTAACTTGCTACCAAATTTGCCGTAAGTAAGGGACGAGATAAAAATTTTACTATCCCCATTTTCCGGCCGTAAAGTGTGGTCAATCCAGTTGTCGCATAGGGGAGTGTCCCGCTTTTATGTGGCCTATAACTTGGGCACCCTACTTCCGTAAAGGTGGGGTATTGCTCACAAATTGTCCATCTATGTTTTATTGGGTATTCTGTCGAAGGTTGACAAAGTTATTGAAGGGTAACCATAATTTTGTTTTGCGATGAATACGTGTATACAGGATGTTAATTAATAAACGGCGCTCTCTACTACAGCATTCAATACCTATGTATAATAAAAAAAAAAAAACAATAAATATTTTTTGGGACTTAATGTTATTTAATCGCTCTACTAAAGAAGAGCTTGTATTATGGGTACTAGACAATGGATAATAATAAATAATCTATATAATTAAAAATGAATCACTCAATGTGTTGCTAAGCGCAAAACTAGAGAACGGCTGAACCAATTTGGCTGATTTCTTTTTTATTGTGTTTGATGAAGTCTGGGGAACGTTCTTATGGAGAGAAAAAACGTAAAAAATACGAGAACAAAGTAAATACAAGGAAACCTAGGCGAAGCTGCAAATAACAAACAAATAAATAAATTAATAATAATAATAATATGCTAGTAGTAACAAATAAATATCCTGGGACATTTTACACAGCACCATCTAGTCCCAAACTAAGCAGAGCTTGTACTATGGGTACTAGACAATGGATATAATACTTATATACTTTTTTTTTATAAATATTAGAACACATAAGAAACACCCAGACAAACACAAATAATTATATTCATCACAAACATAATATCACATCATAACTTATTGTAAATACAAACTTTTAATAAAACACCAAGACAAACACAAACACTTTTATTCATCTAGTTAGTGAGTTTGTGTGGTTATAGGTGGTAATCTCTGGATCTACTGAAACGATTTTGAAAATTCTTGCACTGCTAGAAAGGTACATTATAACTGAGTACTTTGTATAACAATTATGATATAATAGTACGCAAAGCGAAGCGAAGGCGGATCGCTAGTCACATATATATTTGTATCCTGTGGGAATCGAACCACCTTGTGATTAACAGTCCGACACTCAAACTACAAGACCTGTCGATCGTCTAGATTGCTTTGTGATCAAAAAGTAATTAAATAATTTCTTCTTTCCAGATGTGACACAAATAAGCGGAGAAGAATCGGTGAGTGATGTCTTTAGTAACGTTTTTCTTTATTAACACAATATTTGTATTAATAAGTTGAACTAACCCCAGAGACATGTTAAGAAAAAAATTGCGAGAACTGTTTATCTACCTACTTTTGTACTCCACTGCAGCAATGTATGAAAGTCCATTCCTATAAATAATAATAATAATAAAAAAAATATTTCATCAACTTATTATGTTATGTATATATTTGTTTGGAGTCACCTTTTAAGCAAAGATTTGCTTGTATTAGGTGGTTACGCTCTTCCAGTTTTTGATCAACAAAACATATTCCTATGTCCGTATAGATCTTAAATTTTAGGATTCCTAATGATTTTAATTCGAAATTTTAGGATTAAGGTAAAGCTCAAAACCGGTCAAGTGCGTGTCGGACCCGCACACACACTTATAGGGTTCTGTACCATTTTTAAGCATCCTGAATTAATATTATAAATGCGAAAGTAACTCTCTCTGTCTGTCTGTCGCGCTTTCACGCCAAAACTACTGAAGCGGTACAAATGAAATTTGTTAAACAGATAGTCTAGAGCCTGAGAAAGGACATAGGCTACTTTTTAATGCGGGAAAAGGGCTGTAAGGGGTTGAAATAGGGGATGAAAGTTATAAGAAATACCCAAGCACGCGAGCGAAGCCGCTGGCGGAAAGCTAGTTATCAAATAAGTTGCTAGTTATAAAATTATTTGCCGTTATAATTGTACTAGGATTACACTACCTTTTCTAATCATTTAAACAGCACACCACAAAGAAAACACGTGAGTCGTTCACGGTAACCATAGACAGCATAACCGCGAGAAGTCGTAAAAAAATCTTCATTAGGCATCGGTGACCACGGGAACGGCTTCTCGTAAAAATCCGTCACGATCTGCCACAATAAGGCATATAGTCCGCGCCCTCGCTGCGAATGTCTTATACGTGATACTCTGCTGTTATTGTGGGAGAACCTATGAATGTATAGAGGTGGCAACTTATTATAGCTTCTTTAGAGATTCCGCAGACTGCAGAATACCTATAGCGTATCGATAGCGATTTGAAATTGAATCAAATCGTTTGAGTGTTCCTTATTTTTTATAAACTCTTCCTAATAATATTATTATACTTTAGGTATTATAATTAAAACTGTTGTCTTTATCACTTAGTACTTTCTTTTAGCAAAATATATTTTTAAGTTAGAATTTCCAAGTAAGTACCCACCTATCTAACTGATCACTTTTATCTAGAAATAGCGTTTTGTTAAGATAACATGCATAAAATAAGATATTTAGGATTAAATTAGGTCTAACCCTAATATAACAGGCTTAATATAAAAAACATTATTCATCAATACCTACACTTTTTTTTCATATCACATTCGTACAAAACTAAATAAGAAATTTTAAAAACTCCGGACACAAAATGAAGAAAATATGTAGGTATTCGCCTAATTCGCCATTATCTGGTGGCGGCCAACTTGACTTTGAAATTTATCATAGTGTATAGTATTCTAATAGTCAAGCCCTTTCATTCGCTACCCATATTAAGGGTGTTGTGAAAAAAAAAAATTATCCGTCATTTGTGGCAGCGGTCATCTTGGATCGATTTTCATCAAACATAGCTAAGAATACTCACGAGTAATTCACCTTTCAAATAAAAAAATATACACACACACACCTTATAGGTACAATAGTTACAAGGTTATAACACCCCGTCGTTTTTGCGTCGGGGGTTAAAAAGTACAAATTGTCAAGAGCCGCCTCTATCATCACATCGCTCTGTGTATCGGCTTTTACGCGTGCCTAGGTAAATATAAAGGTATAAAAGTGACGAATACGAGCCACTGTTTGAAGGATAGGCATCCATATAGAGACATATTGTGGAGATATAGAGGCATAGAGCATGACGAATCTCAGAAGGACGTGTGGGGAATACGAAAGCCTTTACTCATTTTTGTGAAGAAAAATGTAGAGATGTATTATATTGGTGGAAGGTATGTGTGTGAACAGTACTGCAATTAGCCATATATAGCAACGGTCAGGCAAAGGGCCGAGCGTAAAAAAATGTCCTGCAAAATAGGTTTTTATTAGTATAATAAATTATTTTTAAACAAAAAACAAACCGCCTTCAAAAAATCACCTAGGAACTAAAAAGCAAAAGATGACAAATGACTTTTTAGTTCCTAGGTGTTTTTTGGAGGCGGTTTGTTTTTTGTTTAAAAATAATTTATTTCAAGTGTTTTTGTGGAATATAGATGTATTTTGTTTTGTACCTATTATATTATATGAGGAGGCCAACCAAACGCACTGCCAGCGAGGTTTCTGAGAAAATCAAAATATCATCTAAGTATACAGTATTTTAAATTTTCGTCGATTTTTAAAACCGCTCACCGGATTGCGATACATAGAATAAAAAAAGAATTATCAAAATCGGTTCACCCAGTCGAAAATTCTGAGGTAACAAACATTAAAAAAAAAAGTCGAATTGAGAACCTCCTCCTTTTTTGAAGTCGGTTGAAAATACGTACGTACTGTCCAATTGAAATACGTATTTAAAATTAAATACCACTACCATAATACGCCGTCGCGACATCACAGCACTGAATGATCATTACATCGCTCTCTTTCCAACTAGATATGAAAGACTACGATATGCGAGATCATCTATGTGTGCAAAATGTTTGTTATAGAAAAAAATTGTATAATCATCAGTATCCATAATCATAATCAGTATAAATGTTTGTGTTTGTCTGTGATGTGTAAAATGTCCCAGGAGATAATTTATTTCTAAATCTTTTTGGACCTCAAATAAAGCTCTTCTTATACGTATGTATTTACAAAAAAAAGGATATAAGTATTATATCCATTATCTAGTCCCCATAGTACAAGCTACATGCTTAGTTTAGGACTAGATGGTGCTGTGTAAAATGTTCCAGGACTATATTATTGATTTCTAAATCTTTTCGAACCACGAATAAAACTTTAGTCCGGGGTCAAGCTCTTTAAAAGCTGAAACTTCACCACCTAAGCTTGCTTGCCATAAGACTCCCCAATTCACCTGGTAAAACTTGTTTCATGCGATAAACTAGTAAAAATGGTATTGGACTTATGACCGTGACCGTACATTAGTACATCTCTTTATGTAACATAACATGCCATAACGTCAGTGTACCCATAGTGTACACTCAAATATTTTTCTTCAATCTAACCCATCAACAATTGCTATTTTACATCCAATTTTTCGTAACAAAACAAGCCGCGAATCACTTAGTACCCCCAAACATCTGCATATCTAAAGCGCTCTGTTAAATCAGGGCTGCTGCGGAGATCAGACATGTTGATCTACAGACACATCAATAACGCACACCCCTGTTGGTAAGAGATCGCATTTGGTATACATCAAGTATTGAACATTAGCCGTGTTTATGGAAAACATAGGGGATAGTATTACGTGCGGAGACGCAAAGAAGTTGGTAGAATTTTTTCGAAATTATTGGTATGGGTCTAAGGTTATTTTACTAATATTAAATAAATAAATAAATATTGTTGGACATTTTGTACAGCACCATCTAGTCCCAAACTAAGCAGAGCTTGCACTATGGGTACTAGACAATGGATATAATACTTATATACTTTGTTAAAAAACACCCAGACAAACAAACACTATAATTCGTCATTGTCATTTCCATACATTATGTTTCTATTCGTTTGTCGATTCGAATGTAAAATTGCAACTTGTCTAGGCCCCCTGTGGACATCGAAGCCACAACCCCGTGGTCAGCAGTCCGGTATCCGAACCAGGCTAGGAGGATGATATCAATTTAAGAGACTATCTTATGGTCAAGTTTTCGAGGTCAGAATTTTGCCTTTTAGTTCTTTATAAAATAAATATGTTTCAACGAATCTCAAAAATTTTTTCCTCATACTCTTTTCTCAAATTGTGACCCCTATGTTTTCATCAACTAAAGAAGTCTCTATCATGACCTTTCACTCCACTCTCGACCTTGAAACTTTGAAAAATAAAGCTCAATATCTTTTACACGGCACATAAGACATTGTTAAGGCGTAGATATCGAAAAGAAATTGTAAAATAAAATCAAATGTAATTTGTTCGGTCTCAATTTGGTAAAGATGCTGGTGTCGTATGCTTGAGGCGTTCGCATACACCATACGGCTACCATTGAGGTATAAGTACAGCCGTACAAACGCAGCTATGTCAAGGAATCTTAATGACTAAACTCTCGATTGTATAGAAATAATATTTATAAATAATAAGTTGGTTACCTACACTACTACTTGTTATTTTTTGGATTAAGTCACATCTTAGGTTATATGTTATGACGTTGTAAGATATTTTTGTTTCTAGCATTATTAGTACAGCCTATATGGTACACGATAATACTTTTAAGGTTGTAGGTCGAAAACATTGCATCTTAATCCGAAATAATAAGCCAATTTTTTCATGGTTTACTTCACAGGATCTGTATAGAAATAATGTCACATTTTAATATCACTGGCATTAATATATTTGATGTAGCTATTAATATTTTTGATATAGTTCTTGAGTGAATGCATGCTTAGCAACAGGATGCTTCATAACTCTGTAAACTCTAGCATCGCTAGCTCAGCGTCGCTTGGGTCGTCGGCTCTAGTACATGCATGCATTTTACCTCAATGTTAAATACGAGTTTTCCCTTTAACAGTGTATGCCCGTAAGTGAGATTGAATTGGTTGTGTTTTTGTTGTGTTGTTATCAAATATTGTGGGAATTGAACCGTGTAGATATTACGTTACCAGTTCAGCAGGATTTGTCTACCTATACATTTGGGAATTTCCTTAAGTGAGCAAATTGTTGCCGGAAGTGAGATGAGAGAGTTGGCTTGAAGTCTTGCTTGCAAGAGAAATAATTGTATCATTTATGAATTGTTTTTTTTTTCAACGGTAAATGCGTTTGACTGACGGTCGTCTTGATATATATTTGATGTTCTGTTTTCGCAATATTGTACAGGACAGTGAAAAATAATTAAATATTTGTTTTTGTAAGAGGTTTCATTACCCATAGTATTTTCGCTATAAGATGATATGCCAGACAGTTCAAACTGATAATTATAACGATGTAAGCGAACAAAAAATCGATTGTTTTAAAAAATCGAATCAGTTGTTAAAGAAAATGGAATCGGAATTACCGATTTATGAACAAAATAAATGGCTGCTCCGATTTTCTGCTATAAGTAAATACGTTTGACTGATCTGATAATTATTAATTGATTGATTGATCTTCTGCTCTCGCAATATTAAACAGAAGGTACAGTGAAAAAGAATAAAAATTTTTGAAACTAGTGTTCATGGAGTTTTTTAGATATATGAATAACTTTTATCGGAATCGTGCTAAGTACTGGAGTAATTTGAGGTTTTATAAATGGCTGGCCTGGCTTCGATGAATTTTTCTGATATTTGCGTGGTATAAAGTATCATCTGCAATTGCTTTTATTAGCCTGGTGGTTGTAAGAGTATTCGACAGCTACGCTTGAAGTCCAGGGTACGATTCCGGGGTCGAGCATCAGGCGTTAATTCTCAGTAGCACCTCGGTGTTTGGATTTATGCTTCAATCTAAACATGCGAACTTAAGAATACTATAGCTTATACTCCTCTGCCCAACCCTTCGGGGATACAGGCATGATGGTATGTTATGTAAACATTTTGTCCGAATCGAAGTCAATCCTTCACATTCCTAAACAGTGCCTCCTCCTATTAAAAAAACAAATGTCGAAACAAGCCGTGACGTATGCGGGAAATCGTTTGGCAAACGCGAAATAATAAATTGTTTAACATAACAAATTCAATATAAATAGTTTCGTCCCTCCCGGTGCTATCAAAAATCCCTCTTCTACACTACATTTATCTGCATTAGGGTCGGTACGACTTATGCAGTAAGTAACCAAGAAATTGTTGTTACCATAGCTCGGTTCGGTTTCAGAGCGGGATTATCCACTGAGAGTGCTATTTTATGCCTTAAGCATACTGTCAGGTATTACACGGAGAGAAAGACCGTAGGTATATGCCTGTTTTCTCGATTTGTCTAAGGCTTTTGACACAGTTGCCTATGACATAATGTGGCAAAAGCTAGAGGAAACGGGTATGCCGACGGAATATACCAATATTCTAAAGTTTTGGTATAAAAATCAAACTAACCAGGTGAGATGGATGGATACGCTATCGGATGTATATAGGTTAGAGTGTGGAGTAAGGCAGGGTGGCCTGACATCCACCGGCCTTTTCAGCTTGTATATGAACCAGTTGATCGAGGGGCTTAGTAGAACGCATATTGGATGCTACATTGACGGTACTTGTGTCAACAACATAAGTTATGCTGATGATATGGTTTTGCTGGCCCCCTCGGTTAATGCCTTAAGGACATTGGTTCAAGTATGTGAACGGTATGCCTCTGAGCATGGTCTCAAGTACAACTCCCAAAAAAGTGAGGTACTGATTTTTCGGGCAGGTAAACAGAGACCTAGTACAGTGCCTCCGATCATGATTGATGGAACGGCGTTAAAGATTGTGCGGGTCTTTAAATATCTGGGTCACCTGGTTACGGAAGATTTAAAAGATGACGCAGATATGGAAAGGGAGCGCAAGGCATTGGCGGTTAGGAGCAATATGCTGGCCCGCAGGTTTGCCCGATGTACTAAAGAGGTAAAAATATCTCTTTTCAGGGCATATTGCCAGTCTTTCTACTCTAGCGGCCTGTGGGTTCAGTATACGCAACGAGCCTACAATGTCCTGCGTGTACAATATAATAATGCGTTCAGAATGTTGTTGGGATTGCCGCGCTATTGCAGTGCGTCGCTAATGTTCGCGAATGAGCGCGTTGACGGTTTCCACGCAATAATGCGTAAGAAAGTGGCGTCACTATTTCAAAGGCTGCGCGGCAGCACTAACAACATTTTGCAAATGATTGCATCCCGCTACGACTGCTGTCCCATACAGGCACACTGGGTGGGAGTCGTGACGGGAAAAAATAAATAAAATACGTTATGAATTTTTACTAACATCTTAAGAAAATTGTTACTAGCACATATGGATTTTGTCCGAAATAAAAAGATAATAATAATAATAATAATAGCAGAAATTGTGTGTAGAATTACTACACACAATTTCTGCAATTTAACACTTTGCGGACGACATTGTCCTGCTCGCAGAGACACCCGAAGCTTTAGGGGAAATGCTCACGGATCTAAGTCCGGCTTTACTGAAAGTGGGCTTGAAGATTAATTTTGATAAAACAAAATGGATGGGCTCCACTACAACACACCCATTTCGATAGATGGTACAATAATCGAGAAAGTGAAGAAGAAGAAGAAGAATCGAAAGCACTTCTTAACCGTTGATAAAATAAAATTAAATTCTTCTTGTCTCACTCTAGCACACACAATTCACAATTTAAAAGAAGCAAATCAATGTCACGTATGACAGCGGTAGAGAAACGGCACGTCATATTATTCTGAATATATTTCTCTGAATACAATATCTGACATAACAGTGTAATAGAATTCTTTCCACGAACCAATGGTAGGTAGATGAGGAGCTTTGAAAGTAATCTTGCGATGTTTTACCTGACTTATGGTCAAGTGACCATTGAACTGCCAAATCGTACGTCTCTATAGTCCGTTTTTAATCTCAGACACTAAAGTGACATTACATGGGATGCCAGTTTTTTGCATTTCTTAAATAGTGATGTGCGGTATCGAAAATTGTCGCTAATAAATTGAAGTATCGGTTTTTTTATGGAGAGCCCTAATTTTTTTTAGGTCTTTTTTAAAACGTAATAATCATGGGTCAGAATAGGTAGAGTTTATATGGACTTAAATAACGACAGCGAAATCGACATAGTCTTCTAAATTTTTGCATGTCTCTCATGGAATCTTGTCTCTGAGATTAAAAAACGGACTATAACTATCTTTTTGTATTTTTTAAGCATTTTTCATGCTAAGATTACAAGTTATTTTTAATGAAGGAAAAAATCGGCGGTCGGGCAGGATTCGAACCTGCGCCTTCTGGTTCGGTACACCAGAAGGCGCAGGTTCGAATCCTGCCCGCCCGCCGATTTTTTCCTACATTAAAAACGGACTATAGTTCAAATCCAAGATATTATCATCATCATATCAGCCAAAAGGCTTGCCCCATATACTTCCTTCGGCCAGTCATATGCCGCCTGCAACGACGACCAGCGTCTCCCAGCGACTTCATTCACATTCACTCACTCTTCTATAACAATCATTCAAATATAGAATACCGAATGAATGATTAAAACTCTTCATAAAACAGAAATCAAAATAAATCCACTGTTCCGTTTAACAGTTCCATTCTCGTAAAATCTTCCAGTTTCCGCTCCGGAAGTAGTCGGAGTTCGGAATTCAAATTCGAAAAATACGCTCCTCTCAGTTTCCGGCATTTGATTCCTTCAGTGATACGGTGTTTCCTTTGCGCTGTTTGAATTTAGAATTCTTATAAATGTAGCTGCATTGGATATTCGAATAAATGCATTAAAAATTTATTGAAGCAATATTATAATACCAAGAATGTGCATAAATAATAAATAAATAAATATCCTGGGACATTTTACACAGCACCATCTAGTCCCAAATTAAGCAGAGCTTGTACTATGGGTACTAAGACAATGGATATAATACTTATATACTTTTTTTTTGTAAATACATACTTATAATATATACTTATAAAATATAATACATAAATATAGCGGAGTAAAACGGACTTGGCATTTTTAAGAGGCGAGAAAAGATTTGACTTACTCGATGGTACGACCTCTTGGGGTTTCACTGGCTATTATTAGTCTGTCGCAAGCAGTATTAATAATAAGTATTAATAATAAAATTAATAAAAAAATCTTAACCTTAACGGGAGTTCTATATTTTAACAATACACAAACAGTTTTGCATACACGCCTTTCACAACGAAACATTGCGTTCAAAAATTGGAAAATTATATCGTACATAAATCTATGTTGGAAACAATACTGGTGTATTATGACGCTATAGACACTTGTGGGGTGACAGAGAGGCGTGGAAAAAATGGCAGAGCGATTGGAGTAAAGAGATTTTGATTTCTTATTTGGCTTTCCTTTAACTACTTTAATTTTAAGTGATCGTAAACGTAGGTGCTGACCTTGAGGCAGTGGGTTCGGTTCCCTAGTCAAGCAAAGTTTTGTTTTGGGATTTCGTAAAAAGTAGCAGCTCGGAGTTTGTTATTGTGGCCGATAAATGGTTATCGGCTTCCTTTTTACCCGACTGCCGAAGGAGGAGGGTTATGTGTTTGACGCGTATGTATGTATGTATGTATGTCCGTTCCTATGTCCGGTCGTAACTACTCAACGGCTCAACCGATTTAGACAAATGACACCTCATTAGATTCGTCTTGATGGCATGACTGTCACTGGGTACATGACATTTTAAAAAAATTGATATGACGGATTTTATACGCTTTAATGTGCGAACTAATTTTGAAAATGATCTTGAGTTGTATCAATTTATATTTTAAATCATCATTTAGGATCTATCTAGTGATTCTATGATGATTTATAAACTAAAAAGAAGGAAATAAAATCAATTATTAAAAGAAACAAAAAACCCGACTGCGTAAAAACTAGTTGTTCAAGCTGTTCGTTCATACAAAAAATTGTTTCTTTGCTTGTCCCGCCTGCAATACATTTTCCAACATCACAGAGCTTGTTTTTAGATTTTTAGTTAGTAGTTTTTACGCAATCGGGTTTTTTGTTTCTTTTAATTAATGGAACCAGCTGACTAATATCATGATTTATAAAAAATGGATGTTTGAAAGATAGGTACTGTGAAATTATGAATACTTTAAACAGGTTTCAATATTATAGTGTCCTCGATAGTTATGCTTACGAGCTTTTTAGAAACAAACACCAATCAGCTTACAATAGACGAGTATTTTATTGTATTGCAACAAACATGACGAAAATCTACCAAAACCCCCAATCTTTTTAACTTAATGCTGAAAAAATACGAGATCAAAGCGTTTCCCTATCTATCTCCACATATCCCACCCCAACAGCCCCCCACTGAACCATTAATAGATATGTATCGAACAAAAAACATGCTGAATACATACATACATTGTGTTCGCTAAATTGGTTCAATCTAGAGACATCGACAATCGCTTCACAAGATCCTATAAAAAGAGTGTTAAGAGCCATCCAAATTGCCTATGGATTTTATTTGATCATAGATAAGAGAAAATAAAATGTATTTGTTTGGAAATTTGTCTTTATTTTTTTATTGTTATTTATTTAGCAGTGGAAGAAAAAATCGTAGAGTTTACTATGTGCCAGTCGGGTTCTGCCCGGAAAAAAAAATATTATTATCATTGCCGTTACGCACATGATTCCGAAAAGTCAGAGGTGCATGCCTTAGGAGGGGCTCGTGGCTAAGTTATAGCAATGCTGATCAACCGATCTGCAAGGTTAAGCTACGCTTGCCGAGGTCAGTCTGTGGATGGGTCACCATTCTTAACATCAGCCGTCGGTCCCGGTTGTCATACGAACACCTATAACAATCGTTAGTGGTAGTCAGAAGTCAAAAAGTCTGACGACCAGTCTATCCCTCGAATATCGGTATTGCCCAAAAATTGGGTTGCGGAGGTCTGATGGCAGTCGCTTCGTGTAAAATACTGATATTTAGCCGCATCTGGTTAGACTGGAAGCCGACCTCAACATGGTTGGGAAAAAGGCTAGGAAGATGATGAGAGGTGCATGCCTTAGATTCGAACTCGAAACCTTTGACTTGTCAGACCGGTGGTAATACCCCTAGGCTATCTGTATGATTCAGAAATAGATAGGCAGTTACTTATAGTTGGGTTGTTGGATGTGAGTTGACGAAAACCACAGACTTAACAAAAAATATAATTTATTCGTAAAAGTTACATGAAAGTTCCATTGAATGCTCATCCACGGTTATACCGCTAAGGCATATGTCAACTAAACAATAATTATAATCTAAATATATAAAACTCAAAGGTGACTGACTGACTGACTGACATAGTGATCTATCAACGCACAGCACAAACCACTGGAGGGATCGGGCTGAAATTTGGCATGCAGGTAGATGTTATGACGTAGGCATCCGCTAAGAAAGGATTTTGATAAATTCCACCCCTAAGGCGATAAAATAAGGGATGAAATTTGTATAAATCTTATTAGATTTTCGACTGATTGAATTTAAATTAAAGATTGAAGCTACTATAATGAAGACGTCCGCTTAAATAGGATTTTGATAAATTCAACTAAGGATAAAAAAATAGATAGATAAAATAAGGGATGATGGAGAATGTAAATGTATTAGTTTGTTTGAGTTTTTACACACGCTAAACAAAACTAAAACCGCAAAAAATATACCTAATTAATAATAATACTTCTTAACGCGGACGAAGTCGCGCGCAAAAAGCTAGTTAAGTATAAGGGTAAATAAAACGAGTTGCGAAAAGTTGCGGTGTTAGCCGGTACGTGAACCATACACTATCATTGGTCACACTTCCTAGCTCTGCAATATAACGCTTCACAATTGCTTTGAGAGTGTAAGAACCTTTTTTCACACAAACAACCGATCAATACCAGACGTAAAAATTTACAAGCCATGAGCGCATTATCCTTAACTCCTCAATAAAATTGCGTTCCCAATAAGTTTGGGGTTGCCAGCGATATAAATTTTAATACATGCAACATTTAATAATAACCTGTGGCGCGTGAGAGGGTGGTTTTATATCGGAAATTGATATTTTTGAATTGAGAACGCTGTTATTCTACATTGCGATGTTTTTTTATAAATAAAATACTCTATCGCTTTTTTTAATATCTTAAGTGAACAAACAGGTTCTTTACTTTATAATATTATAGAATCGTCGACTTATCCAGATGTGGTTGAATATCAGTATTTTACTTGACTGCCTCCAATCCAATTATTGAGTTTTTCTGAACTCGTTGTCAGACTTTTCGGGTTTCTGACTACCACTAAAACAGTCATAAGTATTTGTATTCTCAGCCCTGGAGTCTTGGGAAAGCTGCTTCAAGGCATGGAGGGGTCTTAATATGTAGTGAATTGCCACCCGTCAATACATTGACTGCGGCAAGGCAGTTTTCTTTCATATATCATGTAATATTTCTATTTCAGCTTAATTTTTCATAACAAACTGACCTTATGTTCTAAACACGGTTGTGTCCGAGTGACAGCGCCATGTTGCGTTGACAACCTCACGCCACAAACTTCATTACGTGTCCCAAACGTCAAAGAGAGAGACGGTAACACTGCGAGCGGACAACGGATAGAAAAATATCTATGACTTTGTATAAATCACGAAATTCCTGACTGACTCTTTCTATCTCGTGGATGGGTTTAAAAAGTGCGGTTTTAATACCATCACTCCTATATTCTTCGAAGAGATAGGCAGGTTTTACTAATATACACCTACAATTCGCTGGTATTCTGGGCGAGGCGCGAGCCTATTGCCATTAACTGGGCACAAATCCAAACCCCGGGCTGGTTGTAAAAAATTCAATAGAAAAACCCGATAACATTTTGCTTGACCTGGAAATTGAACCTAAGATCTCGAGCGTAGCAGTGTAGTAAGCTAAGCTAATGAGGCAGCATAATATTGTTAAATGTGAATATAAAATATTACTCCGCTACCCGCTACCAGTAAGACCACACCCTGTCACCCGTCAAGCCGCGCGTGTCGCGGACGCGTTGACGCGTCGACGCGCGTCCAACTAATTGTTAATTAATGCGCTAATGCTAATGCCGCGATCGGTGATGGATGCGAATCGGATTTGTGCGTTTAAATTGACACATCGCGCGTTTAGCAATCGCGTTAATGTGTAATTAATTAGTCTTGATATTGTTGATTGTGATACCGGTTTCCGCGGTTGTGAATATGTTATTCGTGGGTTTACATCAAAAGGCTTCGATTGTTTTAGTAATCCATAATCCATAATAATATTATAAATACAAAGGTAACTGTTTGTTATCTTTTCACTCGTAAACCGCTGTTTTTAACCGACTTCAAATAAAGAGGAGGTTCTCAATTCGACTATATGTTTTTTTTGTATGTATGTTACGCGATTTCTCAGTCAATTGTGGACCGATTTTGACATTTCTTTTTTCGTTTGAAAGAGTATACCCTCGAGGTGGTCCCATTATCGAAATCGGTCGAACAGTTTAAATAAAATTGACGAAAAATTGTATACATTGATAATACTGTGGTTTTCTCAGATGCCTCGCTGTCTTATTAGAGCGAATTCCTTTTATTGGCATCTCCTTAAAATATAATAGGTACAAAAATACTACTTCTATTCCACTGAAACTTTTAAAATACATTATTATTAAGCTGAATAAAAATATATTATTATTATTATTTTACACCAATCACATTAGGACGCAAAATTCTCAGACTTTTTGCACTTTCTTAAACTCCACTCGATATAATCTTGATCGTTTCTCTCGCAAGCCGCGTACGACAGATCGGGCTCATCGATCGGCTCGGCTCAAATAGATCGTGACAATTTTTACACTCGCACGCTTGACGTTGTTTTATTGCTGTCTTAATTCTGTGCGGGATGCAAGTTGCAAGAGGGTTGATTCGTAAGTACACTTGGTGGTGTTTTTTTTCATTTATTGTACCATAATTTAAAAATTATATGAAATTTAACAATAATAATGTCAATTTATTTGTTTGCCTTAAAATAAAAAACCAGTACTTAAAAAAAACATTAAACAAATAAAATGATTAGTTATAAAATAATTCTTCTCAGTTCGTTCGTGTTTTAGGTGTATGTGAACCTTAATATATAAATTCTCTTTTCGATTTTACCAACTCAAGATATTAAGCAAAAAGGCAATCAAAATAAAATTAATATTAAAACATAATAGTTTACTTCACAGTTATAACTACGTAAAACCAACAAGAGACACCCTCTCACTCTAAACGCATAGTAGGTAAGTAAGTACCCGCTCCTGCCTATCACTTATACCAGACTCCGATTCTCTTACGTCTGTCGAAGTTTAAACTCCTTTTTAAAAATGTATTCCGACTGTGGAGTCCTTCACGCTCAACTCCAAATTTTACTGGATGTGGTATGTTTTAGTAGTAGATTCATTTATAAGAAAGAATTCGTGAAATTTCTGCTTTAGACCAACTAAAATAAAGATAAGAAAGAAAGGTATGAATTAAGTTTGATATTTTTTTTGCTAAAAACTATTGCTTACCTTTTAAAAAATAAACACAGGGACGAGGACAGCAAGAGTTACCTCCTAAAACATATTTTTAATAAACCTTATTTATATTTTTTTGTGACTTCAACAAAACATTCCTGTAAAAAAAAATTTCGTACAATAAATTGTTCCGCGTTTTATCCAGGTAATATGTTTTAGAAGGTTGACGGGTTTTAATTATTTCTTCTGTAGAATATCGAATACTCGAGTTGATAAAACACTCACCTTCTCCAATCCCATAAATATAACTACCGCATTCCCAAATTTTTTTCTTCCAATCCCCATATGACATACAACCCTCGCGGCTTCGCTTATTGAGACGCGAACAGATGAAATATTGGGCGCAAGCATTACCGGGATCCGACTTTGATCCAGTGATAAATATGGTGCGAATGTGACGGTCCCGAGTACCCCGGGCCGCACGTATCGGGAATTTCAAATGCACTCGCATTTTAGGGTTAGATGTGTTTGTATTTTTTTTTGTTGAATTTTGAATCGTTCGAATGAATTTGAATAATATATTTAAAAATAGTACTGCCTCGGTAACCTAGTGGTACTAACGTGACTGCCACCTGAATACCTAGCTTCGATTTTTGGGTCGAGCAAAGTGTTAGGTACTTCGGAATTTGGAATTGTCACTTATATTGACGGAAAGTATATAATAAGGCGAACACCTCTGCCGATCCCTTCGAAGACTACAAGCATGATGGTAGATTATGTATGATCTTACGGAATTACGGACATACGGACTTTTTATAATGTAAATAATATCAATTTAACGAGATGAAATCTGTAAATAATCGGTACTAATGTTTATTTTATTTTTTTAATACCTACATACAACACTGTCATGTCTAGGCATTCCCTAAATGGTTAGGTTAAGGTACTCACAATGGGCAAATATAACATTACAATTTCGTTCTAATTTTAGAAAAAAAAAACATCGTTGAAAGCCCTTAAAACCTCGGTCATTTAAAAAATACGCACTTTGTACTTGCTCGCTATTAGCTTCGCCAAACAGTCCGTGACATATCCATAAAATCACACAAAGCCTGGCGAAGACTTAGCTCGTAACAAAACTAGTAATGATCCCTGACTCTGCTTGAAATTATAAGACTTTTGTTACTTTCCTTCCCTTTCAGTAAGTACCCGGGTAAATATACGGTGCCAATAGGTAACCCCTAGGTATTAAAACAGCATTTTTAATATCGTACGTAAAAATCACAAAAATAAATAGTTTTTTATATTTCAATTATAAAGCGATGTACTTTTTAATAATTGCGATGCAGATTTTTATTTAAGTACTTGTACCTATTGAAATAAAACTACTTTTTACGGATTTTATCGCGCTATATTGATATTATTAGGGATTAAAATAATATCAATATAACGCGATATAATCCGTAAAAAGTTGTTTTATTTCATTGTCTAGTATTCGCGTAAGTGTCAGAAATCGGTATACTTGTACCTACCTAATGAACCCAGTATTTCAAAATATCATTAGACAACATGAAGGGATTAATCTACATTTAACCACGCTGGCCTAATGCAGGTTGTCTGACTGCACATGCCGTCAAGAAAATCTCTCAAGCACGCAGGTTTCCGCACCATATTTTCCTTCACAGTTAAAGCAAGTGATAATTACGCACATAATTGCGAAAAATCAGAGGTGCGTGCCTAGAATTTGAACTCGAGACCTTTGACGATAGACGACGTCTGTGGTCTAGTGATTCATGTACCGGACTGCTGATCACGAGGTCGTGGGTTCGATTCCCACAGGACACAAACATTTATGTGATGAACTAAGGTGTTTGTGTTTGTCTGGGTGTTTCCTATATATTATAAGTATTTATTTACAAAAAAAAAAGTATATAAGTAGTATATCCATTGTCTAGTACCCATAGTACAAGCTCTGCTTAGTTTGGGATTAGATGGTGTTGTGTAAAATGTCCAAAGATATTTATATGTATTTATATTTGATTAGGCAGTCCAATGGGAATATCACAAAGCTATCATTGCACAGCACTATAAAATATCCATATTTAATTTAATTTTAAGTCAAGGCTCATACAAACACCCAGACATATTCTTAATCTTGTAATGCTATGACAACAGTAGACCCCTCGTTTTTAATATCAGCTGTATAATAAATAGGTTAACATTCCCTTTATGAAGGAAAAACCTATTAACGAACAGCAAATGTATCAGGGGTGTCATTGCGGAACCATTCGATATTTTTTCACTTTACTTTTTAGTGCGAAATATCTGTAGGCACTGATAAAATTAATGAGTGAAGAGTGAATTGTGTGAGTGTGGAGAGAGCTTAAAAAGTACCTATGTAGGGATTATAAATCAACTGTCATTCTGCAGTTATGTCCTGTCCTGCAATTAGTTGTTCCAGTTACTTGTATGATTTGGTGTTAATTTTCTTTCGTGTGTATCACAAGATATATGGATGTGCAAGAAGCAAAAATTTTTGCAAATGGTATTCTGTAGTTTCTGCCTACCCTTATGGGAAAAAGGCGTGAGTGTGTGTATCTATGCTTTAATCCATTATAATTTGATATATTATGTATAACTATTGCCTTACTAGTGCTAGTGTTATTCAAGTCATGTCATTAAATTAGCCATTTAATTAAATGGTTAATGAAATGCTTATATTGAAAAATAGTATTAGTGTTAAGTGAAATATTATATTGAAAAATAGTTTTTTTTTGTTAAAAACACTTTATATCTCAAATTATCGAGCAGTCCCAACATAGCACCCTAAGAATATTGTGTAAACACCCCAAAGCGAAACGCGACAAAATAAAATATCTATTACTATTAAGGATAATGACGAACCTTCTTAAACATGACTTAATATCAGTTGGGAAAAATATTACGCTCATCAGCGGAGCTCAGCGTTTCTTTTTTTAAAAGAGGATTTATTTCGCGTGCGATTTCTTCGCCGATGTCATTAATCGGTAATGGGAATAGCGAATGGTGTTGATGATACTACTACTTTTTATGTTTTAATGTTTTATTTATATTTGATTTGGCTCATTGGCTTGGTGGTAAACAAGTAGTTAGGTTAAGAAAAATGAATGAAAAAGGAGGTCATCAAAATCGGCCCAAATCATATACCGAAGGTACAATTATTGAAAAAAATACCCTGTATTGCAAACGTTAGTCGTACTTTTTAACGCTTATTATGGGATGAGAAAAAAATACTTTAAATTTGAAAAAACTCACGTACGCTACGTGCGTACGTGATACGTTTCATAGTATTTTTATAGTAAAAACTGTCAACTTGACAGCTATCTGCTGTCAGTATCAGTTTCGGAATGTCAAAGGCACGCCATTATGGCACATTATTATCAGATTATCAGTTTCATAGTGATTTCCTGGTAAAAACTGTCAACTTGATAGCTCTCATGTATGATATGACTTGTGAATAAATATGCACGTGCATAGATTTATGGGAAGAGGAGAACAACGAGAACGTGGATGGACTGTGTATGGATGGATGGACGAGATGACATCATAAAGATGATAATAATTATGGAAGAAAAAGATTATCGTGCGCTTACCCCGAGTGAATTAAGACCTTTACAAATTGGACCTACAGTACCCTGGTACTATCTTGTCCTGTCCTGGTACTTCTAAAGGCCTGCCTTTAGAAGGGTAAGCCAGAGGTTAGACTTGATTTCAGTTTAATTTGATCTACTCCTTACTCTAACTCAGATTAGGCGCTCAGTCTCAGTTAATAAAACAGTAAAGTCTTGATCTACGAGCCCCAACAAGAATAAAACGTAAAAAATAAAAGTAACCGCTAACGACAATAGTTGGAAACAATCGTTTATCATGCGTTGTGTTATGCCGTCTGTATCTATATGCTTCAATAGCATTTGTACCGTCAGCAAAGAAAACAAAAAGCGAAAAGGATTTTTTCGAAAATGTTTTTAGACAAGTCTTCGTTTCCGTTCATCCAACTATGACAGTTCAAGGATTTATTTAAGCAACATATAGACGTTTATATCAGTTTGTTTATCAGTTTCGTCAAAACTCTTAACACTCGTACTTCCGTTTCTGCTTGTATTAATAACTATTGTCGGATTTTCTTTAACTGGTATTGATTATAATGACTTACATAATAAAAAATAAATATCAATATTTGACCGACTTAGCCTGTGCAGTGTGCAACTAAATATTTTACTAGATAACTTTAACTGAATTACTAACAATAATACAGATTATATTATTACTTACCAATTCACAAACCTATATGTATAAATTAACGTATTTTGTTATAGTCACGTCATTAAATTTGTTAATTCAAAAGAAATATTATTCTAACCGTACCGGGTAACGTCGGCGCACGACACAAGTAAACTTACATCATTATCGAGTGGTGAACGTATCTTAATCGACGGGGAAAACGTTATAGCTTTAGTTAACCATACAACCACTACTAATGAAATACGAAAGGAAAATATTTCGAACAATAAAGTACTCGAAATTATGATGTTTCAGTCTGACATTATTATTTTGTATTATTAATTTGCTATTAGAGTAATTAAGACTACACAATGACTGATTCGTGCGTGTCATCAGTAGGGACTGATCAACTCAAAGCCACTGTGGCGTTTCTTCAAGAGGTTATTCCAGCCATTGCCCTTTATTGTAACACACACATATTTGCTTGTACTGTGTTTGGACTTTAAGAGACACCATGATTCTCTGAGTTTGTTTCGGCATATCTTCTCAGAGGTCGTCAGTTAGGTAGGTACTGCTGCCGCTTGTGTATAGTTAAATTAATGGAAAACTATACATGGAGACTGTACAGGAGGTAGTGTAAATTAGTTACTGCGTAAGAGTCAAGTCAATCAACAGACAACACCATTTAATATTAATTAGATGACCTAGATAATTGTTCTGGGTAGTGTTTGTGTATGTGAAAATTGGTATTTTACTGACCACATATACAGGAAAATTCCTAGTAGGGGGCAACGTTTAAAAAAAACATTCATACATAAGCCACTACAACTCGCTTCCGTCTCAGCCAACAAGAAACTCGATTGAGTTTACAGGAAACATTTATTTATTTATTTACAAAACATAGGTACCTACACATAGAACTTCACAGTCTTAACCAATACGTTGCAGCGTTCAATTACAAATAATAAAATTTGTACACAAAACCAAAAAATCATAATAATCATATAAAAATTAAATTAAAACATAATACTTATATTTTTGAGAGATATAGAGAGATAATACTTATTTTTTTATGAGTTGCGCGACCCATTCGAGTTACACTGGTACGGCTCTTGTTAACCCCTCACAATCTCTTACATTATTTATAGAGTAAACTTTGTTATTGTTTTTCGTTATAAGTGGTGTAATATTTTACAATACAATAACAATATCGTGGAAGTTTGTATCGGGATATCTTAGGAACTTATGTTTTCGCTTGATCGCTTATTTAATGTAGCTTTTGTGATCACAGATTTATATCTTTTAGTTATGTTTTGTTATTTGAGGAGATGCCCGTGGGTTAAGGAATACCTACCACTCATTGAATTTCTTTGATTATGAAGCTTGGAAATTATTCGATGACTTTATATTGAATCCACGGCGCTATAAACGTAAGCGCTATACGTTGACCGATCCGCCATTTTGCAAAAGAAATGCTTTGATAGTAGAAAGCTTCTACTTTCGAATACGTCATTCCGATACCTCGTACCAGAACCCTACACAGCTCGCTACAATACAATACAAAAGCTCACATTAACCCTGTAATGCCGATGTGTACAAATGAATCAATTGGTAAGTTAACTGCGTTAACCCTTCAACACAGGTGCGGCGCGGCTGTCAATTTTAATATACGATCGCGAGGCGTGTGTGTTTTTGATTTAATTGCGTGATTGCTGAAGGGTTGGGCTTTTGATACGGTTTTTATAGATGTGACTTATTGCACTGATGACTAAACAATTTCTGTTAGGTGCTAGTAACAGGTAAAATATTGAATATTGTGTTATAAAAAAATTAAAATAATAGTCCATATTGTGGCTACTGCCAAGGGCTGGCCTAGATCTGGATTTCGAATCCAAGGCACTTCTTTCTTCTTCTTTTCGTGTCAATAGTAAATCGTAAAACTATTTATAGAATTTGAGCCCAGTACAGGTCAAATTATAGTCCAAGACACAATATGTGCGTAAATTATCACTAGCTGAAAAGGTGAAGGAAAATATCGTGAGAAAACCTTCAAGCTTTTGAGATATTTGATATACGTGAGATATTTTCTCGACGGCGATTGAAGTCTGCTAATCCGCCTTAGGACAGCGTGGACAGCGTACATATTACATACCCAGAAATTAAATTAATTTTTAATAAGTTTAATTTTTAACCCCCGACGCAAAAATTTGACCGACGCAAATAGTTTTTTTTTATTTGAAAGGTGATTTAGTCGGGAGTGTTCTTAGCTATGTTTGATGAAAATCGGTCCAAGATGGCCGCCGCTACAAAATAGCGGATTACATATTTTTTCACAACTCCGTCAATATGGGTGTCAAATGAAAGGGCTTAACTAGTAGAAAACTATAATACACTATGATAAATTTCACATCCAAGATGGCCGCCACCACAAAATGGAAAATAACATTTCGTGTTGGGGGTTTTCTAAATTTTTAATTTAGGTTAGTTGTGTAAATAATTTTAAACAATGTGCATTAATTTCTACTTAATTGCTTTATTTCATTGCTCAATAACTTTATTACCGTTACATAAAGTTGTCACCGATATCCTACCGTGAACAAAATAAATAAGCTGTTTGTATGGTTTGCGGATAAATAATAAAACACGGTATGATAGTTGTAACAACGAAAGGGTGCCCCTAGGGCTACATACGTTAATGCCGCTTGACCAACACGTCAACGCAGCGACGAAGGGGTTAGATACGGAGGTGTTTATAGAAATATTTTTTTCATACTTATTAAAATTTTCGATATTCGAAAATGGAGTTTAAAATTTGGGTGTACGGTAAATATGTGCCAACTTCTTTTCGCGTAGGCAATACTATTTATTTTCAACATTCCCTTTGGTAGGAAATTTCCACACTTGATATGATGATGATATATGATGATAAATCCAGCCACTTATAATGTTATATTATCACTGAGGTTATAAATAATCACATACCTATTAGCATCTAGTCGGTTAAGTCACATGTAAAAGGAGACCGAACATGCCATTAACCGAGCAGAAATACAAACTCTGATTTGTTACTGAGGATTTCATAAAAAAAACTATACACTAACACTACATACGCCTCCCAGGACCAACGCAGGACCAGTCGCGCTAAAGACCACCAGGGCGATTTAAAAAATAAAACTTAATAAATAATAAATAAATAAATATCTTGGGACATTTTCACACAGCACCATCTAGTCCCAAACTAAGCAGAGCTTGTACTATGGGTACTAGACAATGGATATAATACTTATATACTTTTTTTTTTGTAAATACTTACTTATAATACATAGGAAACACCCAGACAAACACAAACACTTAAGTTCATCACAATAAATGTTTGTACCCTGTAAGAATCGAACACACGACCTCGTGATCAGCAGTCCGGTACTCGAACCACTACACCACAGACGTCGTCAGAAAATTACCGCATCCACTCTTTGTAATCTTTCTCATCCATGTCTTGCCCCAATAGTGGACACTTTCAGGGGCTTTAATAAATATTTATCCCTCATATTGTTTGGAGGCCTACGATACTATTACATGAGCCGCTAATTTTACGTAATTACATTATTTATACGTTTGCTTAGGCCACGATATTACGGTCATTGAAAAATTATAATTTAAAGTGGAGATGGGACGTGTAGTTTGTTGTGGTGATTATGATGGGGATTTAGGATAATAGGAGTTGGTTTTGAGCGAAAATTACGCTGAAGTTAAGCTTTGTGTGTATTATATAAGGCAATAATTACAGCCCTAAAGTAGTAATAATGTAGCTACATTAAATTAATGAAATAGCAAGTTAATATCAATCAACGTACCCACTAGAATCTGAAAAAACTATTATAAGAATATACTAATAAATCTGTACGATGTTATTTTTTAATTCAAACTTCTTGAATGATTTAGAAATAACAATAATACACACATACCATACCCACAAAGTACATTTAAAAATAAAACCTACTCATTTTACTTACCAACTCAAATTCCTTTATAATTTGAATTTAAACTAAGTAATTGAAAAACTGCTTTATTTTAAAGGTTTTAAAGGAAGAAAATTACAATATGTAAGTAAATTAAGATTTATTCCAATCCTACTCATTTCAATTCAAAACAAAACTTGGCCAAACTTTAACATTTATATTTTGATTCAATTTATGTCAAAATCAACCTTATTGATTAAATCGACGCAATCGAATCAAACAAGTAAGACAAAAGCAACAATTTCAACAACTAACAACAACCAATAGTTAACAGTTCCCAAAATTTAACTAAGCAAATGTAATCACCAAAATCAGAAAAGCAAAACACCATTTAAAAGGTTCGATCGCGTGTTACCATAGGTTTAAGTTAAACCATTAGGTTAACGACCAATAGATAATTACTTCATAGTAAAGGGTGAATGCTGATAATATGGCTTGATTGAACCTCGCCCTTTGAATTGGGGAATATAACTTGCTTTTGTTGTTTAAACTATCATAACTAGAGAATGTATAAATATGCATGATATAAATTCTACGGAATTTGTGTTGGTTAGTCTTTAGTGATTTTATTATAATTTATAAACTAAAAACTAGGGAATAAAATCAATTATTAAATGAAATAAAGAACTCGACTGCGTAAAAAGTACCTACTAACTAAAAATCTAAAAGCAAGCTCTGTGATCTTGAAAAATAAATTGCAGGCGGGACAAGCAAAAATTGGCTTATGAACGAATAGCTAGTCCCTCCTGCAATATATTTTTCAAGATTACACAGCTTGTGTACGATCCCATGATCAAGAACATTCACGACGGCCATGATAGGCTGTGGTCCGGTCCAACCACCGGACTCCCATCAGGGCGACGTCTTTCCTCGCTTCAGAACCCCACTCATTCACTCACTCATTTGCTCTTTGTGTCATACCCATGGGATCAGAAGCATTTACCACGATCATGTCGGTGCTTATCGACACCTACAACACTAGAGGCATTGCTGATGTGTAGCTGACCCCAACTGAAAAGCAACGAAGTAGGGGAATGGGCTCACGCCATAAATTCTTAATAATGCTTTTATAAGTCAATGATTGACATTTTTAAACTAAATAGCGCCGATTTACTGACTAACCGCTAAGCCGAAAAAAAACATATTATTTATAATGTTTTTTAAAGCCCATACAAACATTAATAGTATGTGATACAAAAAGTCTGAAATGTCCTTTGAAAAACAGCCATAGTGGCTTTTATTTAGACCAGTCTAAATACAAAAATAGCGTTTTATAGTTATAATTATCAAAACTAAAATATTCTAAGCATAACAGCGGCAACTCACGCAGCCTATATCTAAAATTCGACAAAACAAACAAGCTATTTCAATATTAGCGGTTGTTACTATTTTCCTTTATGTCAATAGAGACCTCGAGGTTAGTAAATATTCAGAATGTAGCGGGGAAAATGGAGAAAGAGTTGATGGAAGTGACATGAGCGTAGTTGAAAGATGCATTTGAGTGCGCTGAAAGTTACAAATCTGTCAATATCGTTATGTTGGTCAGAACCATCTGATACAACATCTCAGATTATCCTATAATAATCAACCTACACAATTTTTACTTACAATGACTGCTTCAATTAAAAGATATTTTATTAAATCACAACCGCGACTTATGACATATTCAGTTTTTCAATGACATTTGTAGAGCTGCTCAAAGTTTGTGTCCTTGTTGGGTCATAAAAACAAAGAATAATGTGAGTCTACATTACAATAGTGCTTGCCTCTGCCATACACTTTGGGGAAAACTAGTGGGATGGTTTCATGTATAAAAAGCTATAATTTATTTTCGAAACATCATTATCTAATAAAATACTGTAAGCGTTGCAAATGTCTTTTGCCATTTGTCATTGCCATTTTTACTACATCTAATTTTTATTTTATTTATTTATTTATTTATTTAGGCTTACCAACAATTGATTACATTAAAATAAACACTAAATACATTTAAGAATAAAAACAATAACGTAACAATTACTTAAAGGTAAACACCGCATATGTGACAATAATGCTTATTAATTACAGTAAGCTAACGTAAGACAGTCTTTACGAAGAAATGGTCTGGCTATGAAAAAAATGTTATCCATGATCGGGCAAGCCACTTAGAGTAGATTTAATTTTTGTGAGAGAGTCGAAGTGAAAGGTCGATTAAATCACTGGAGCTGTTGATCGACTTACATAATCTTGAATAGGGAGAATTGGCACCTAAGACAGTCCTTCTATGCGGAGGATAGAGAGCTAATACCTATGTATATTGCACCGAGAGCGAGGTTCTTATTTTCGAAACACCAAAAATACTATAAGCGTTGTAAGAGGTTCCATTTTCACTGCATCTATGTATATCGCGACGAGGTCCCCAGACATCTAACTAGTGTTGCGTCCCCAAGTTGCCTATTAAAGAATTTTTAAACAGATCGTTAAAGTCGATAACACGACGGCGACACGCTACTGTTAACCCTATAGCTGTTATTATATTGAATATTTTACATTTATTTGCATATTAACCTAATATACAACTGGTCGTAAGCAACGACTGCTACGATTGAGGTTTAATTCCCAGGTCGAGTGTCTCAAGTCGGAATTTCGATTTGTGCCTGGTTATCGCTTAATGGTTCGTCCCCATTACATGGGACCTAAGCATACCCGCGAACTGTGGGTGTACATTAGTACACCTCTGCCTAATCCTTCAGGGAATACAGGCGTGATGGTATGTTGAATTTTATGGTGAAACCATTTTCAACCAGCATTTCAGTAATAATTATTAGTCTTTTTTTTTGTTTTGGATCTCCACCAAAGGATATAGGTACACAAACATTTACAGGTTACAAAACAAAATAAAATCTATCCTGTGTACTCCCTCAATTAGTGGAGACCACAGCATGCACAATAAAATTAAGTAATACAACTAAGATAAATAATTATGTACGTATTACAACTTTTTATTTTTTTAAGTTGAAAACAATTTATAACAATTTTTATTAACATCCGAATACTGGGGACAGGTCTCTCAGAAATCAAGCAATCGCTTGATTACAACTTGGGCCTAGCCAAGCTGCAATGTAACTCGGATCGACAAACGAAAAAAAAAACAAAATGTATGGCAATGACATGACATAAGCTTTCGACAAATCTGACTTTTACGAATGTCATTCCCATATATTTTGTTTCTATTTCGTTGTCGATCCGACGTTAGATTGCAGCTTGGCCAAGCCTGCAGGTTACACAATAAATTTAAAAGAGTAAGAGAGAGTTTCTTGCCGGTTCTTCTCCATAGGAAACGACTAATTTGGAACCGTGCACCTAGTTTCGACATTTCATAAGTGCCTGCATAAGGTCTATGTGAAAATAAAACTATTTTGATTTTGATAAGTCATCACGCTAGCCTATTGCGGGTTAGCGGACTAACGCCATTACCAACTCGACGTAAATCAATAAGAAAAAAAAAAGCAACAGTCCGGTAAATCAAGTCAGTGCCGACCCTCTAAAATCGAACGCAGGGCTCCCGCGGCATCTTCATAAGAATTGATGTGGCGAATAAATCAGAGACCGACATTCTGTCCTGTGTACGCCCAAACACTTGACTAATCCGAATTTATGGCGGGTCGTACACTGTCGGGTATTTTTAGCGGATTTCTACCTACTTTATATTTTTTATGATCTGATATAAACGTTGACCAAACAAGCATACGGCCCGCCTGATGGTAAGCGGTTACCATAGCCTATGGACGCTTGCAACACCAGGGGTATCACTCGCGCGTTGCCGACCCGAAAAACCTCTAAGAGGTTTATGGAGGATTCACTGCGCCGACAGTTTGAGGGAATATTCCTCTTGCTGCCACCGCAGCGCATCCTTAGAAGGAGCTCTGGTGACCTTACTCACTGCAGGAACACAACACACAATAAAGTGTGTTATTTGGCTGCAGTTTTCTGTAAGGTGGAGTTACTTTCCCAGATGAGCTGCTCCAGATTTGAGCCATAAATGGCTGTGCCCTTCTATGTGTGATTCTGATGGATATGGAGCTACAATATAATATTGTAGTTTCATCAAAATCCATTCAGTAGTTTTGGGGTGAAAGAGTAGAAAGTAAGTAAGAAGAAGTAGATATACTTAAATAAAATATTTTATTTGTCGAGCATATTTTTTTCCAAAGTCTCAGTGTCTGTACGCTCACATCGGCTCGATGAAGCATTAGTGGGAGCCACATTTTTACCTATCACACGCACTTTCCGATCCTCGATACTAATGGATACCACTTTCCATTGGTATAACGTGGAAATATACATTATATATTTACAAAAAAAAATATTTTCTTACCTAACCTTGAAACAAAAGTTATTACATTAACGGTGAAATTTAATAAAAATATTTTAGAATTTATATAAAGCAGATTTTTTTAATAAAATATTTTTTATATGCCATAATTTGTGATAGGTTTATTCTAGGGCATTTTTCACATCGTTGCTTCTTCTAGTTTTTAATTACACACAAATATTAGATATTGAAATAAAACCTTTATGACAAACTATTCTTTCTTATTTTTTGTACAACAGACAAAAAATAAGAAAGGATCCGAAACGTTACGATTTAATAATGTCAATTTATTGTGATACTTTCCATAAAATGTTTTAATTATTTTTTAAATAAAAATGTATATTAAAAAAAAAATTTTCAAAATAAAGCAAATCCAAAACTCATGTACCCTGTTCTCACCCACACCACAGAAATCGTTTGTTCCGATTTTGACATCAGCATATCGACTGAAAAATGTGTTGATATACATCTCCCAATTACAAGCCGCTAAGTGAAAAGCCGGCTTCGGCCATATTTCGCACGCCATTTCGACAGCTTTGATTTTGCTTTTTTTTGTAACAGGACGCGTCAATTTCTGTTTCATCAGGATTTATTTGTTTTCAGTTTTTTACGTGTTTTTGGCGCCAATATTTCCGGTCAAAAATCTGACAACTGACATACGTGTACCATCACGCCTGTATTGTCCGAAGCGGGAGGTAGAGGTGTACTAATGTACACCACCAGTTCACCGGTATGGTTAGGTCCAATAAAAATCCTAATGCTATCAACGAGACACAAATCCAGACTCCAACCTGCTAGTCGGAATTTCACAGAAAAACCCAACAATATTTTGCTTAATCCATTTATCGAAATCAGGAACTTTAGCGTAGGCCCACTAGACTAACGGGGAAGTTTTCTGAAAGCAAATAAAAATATTTTAGGGACATTTAAATAATAATTATCTTGGGATATTTTACACATCACCATCTAGTCCCAAACTAAGCATAACTTGTACTATGGGTATTGGACAAAATTTTATTATTTCTATCTTATATGAATATTATAAAGATGTAAGATTAGATTGTTTGCTTCTATTGACTAGGCTCCGAAACTACTGGACCGATTTGAAAATTTCTTCCAATGTTAGATAGCCCATTTATCGGGAAAGGCTATATATAGGCTATATACCATCACGCTACGACTAATAGGGGAGGAGTAACAATGAAAGAGGAAAAATTTATAAGACCACGCGGGCGAAGCCGCTGGCGGAAAGCTATAATACATAAGAAACAATAAAAAATTACTGCTTCGTTAGTCTAGTGGTTCCAAGCGCAACTGCTACGCTAGAAGTCCTGGGTTCGATCCCCAGGACGAGTAGTGTTATTGGGTTTTCTGTGAAATTCCCAGTAGCAACTCAGAGTCTGGATTTGTGCCTGGTTAATGGCAATAGGCAAGCACGCATCTGCCTACCCCTTCGAAGAATATAGGCGTGATGGTATGATATGTTAGAAACACCCAGACAAACACAAACACTTAAGTTCATTACATAAATATTTGTGTCCTGCGGGAATCGCACCAACAACTACGTAAAAACAAAAGCTAATCGCTAGGCCGGGTGGCAACCGATGGGCAAATGTAGTCCAATGATTGATCAGCAACGATTGCCCCGGCTGATTTGTTGTTGGCGTGTCCGTAGGCAATAACCAAGTGTGGGCGGTAAGATCGATTGCTTGCGTACTATTGATTTTTTTACAAAGAAGTGAGCTTGGGCATGGTGTCTTGTAACGTGTTGTGGTGCGTTATTTTTTAACCCCCGACGCAAAAACGACGGGGTGTTATAAGTTTGACGTGTCTGTGTGTGTGTGTGTGTGTGTGTGTCTGTGGCATCGTAGCTCCCGAACGGATGAACCGATTTTAATTTTGTTTTTTTTTATTTGAAAGGTGAATATAATAGTAATAGTCGGGAGTGTTCTTAGCTATGTTTGATGAAAATCGGGCCAAGAGGGCCGCTGGTACAAAATAGAGAATAACATATTTTTTTACAACTCTCTCAATATGGGTATCAAATGAAAGGGCTTAACTAGGAGAATACTATACACTATGATAAAATTCAAATCCAAGATGGCCGCCACCACAATATGGCTAATGACATTTCGTGTCGGGGGTTTTCTAAATTTTTAATTTAGGTTAGGTTATTGTATTACAGACCTATATTCAGTCAGAGGTATAAAAAAATCTATACTATAATATCTGAAGAGTTTGTTTGTTTGGTTAAACGCACTAATCTCAGGAACTACTGGTCCGATTTGAAAAAAATATATGTCAGTGTTAAATAGCCTGTTTAACGAGGAAGGCTGTAGGCTATATATCATCATGCTACGACCAATAGGAGCGGAGTATCAATTAAAAATGTTACAAAAATAACCTAACCTAAATTAAAAATTTTGAAAACCCCCGACACGAAATGTAATTTGTCATTTTCTGGTGGCGGCCATCTTGGATTTGAAATTTTTTATAGTGTATAGTATTCTGCTAGTTAAGCCCTTTCATTTGATACCCATATTAAGGGGGGTGTGTAAAAATATGTAATCCGCTATTTTGTGGCGGCGGCCATCTTAGACCGATTTTCATCAAACATAGCTAAGAACACTCCCGACTAATTCACCTTTCAAATACAAAAAACAAAATCAAAATCGGTTCATCCGTTCGGGAGCTACGATGCCACAGACACACACACACACAGACACGTCAAATTTATAACACCCATCGTTTTTGCGTCGGGGGTTAATGAATGAATATTTGAATGTTACGAGGGAGTGAGACTTTCTTATACATGTCTGAGGCAGTCATGTAACCATGTTATTTCCTTTAAAAGCATCGAGTCAATCGAATAGATTGTCTTCTTCTTCCTAGCCATTTCCCAACCATGGGGGCTAGGCAAGTTGCATTTTGACATTCGAATCGCAAACAAAATGTATGGAAATGATGTCATGCTTCCGACAAATCGGGCTGTCACTAATGTCATTTCCATACATTTTGTTTGCTTGTCGAATGTCAAAATGCAACTTGTCTAGCCCCCCATGTTGGGGTCAGCTTCTAGTCTAACCAGGATGCGGCTGAATATCAGTATTTTACACGGAGCGACTGCCATCAGACTTCCGCAACCCAATTTCGGGACAATACCGATATTCGATGGAAAAACTGGTCGTCATGCTTTTTAGGTTTCTGACTACCACTAACGATTGTCATAGGTGTTCGTATGACAACCGGGACCGACGGCTTAACGTGCCCTCCGAGGCTCGGAGGGGTGTCGAGGTGTTCGTATGACAACCGGGACCGACGGCTTAACGTGCTCTCCGAGGCACGGAGGGGTCTCGATATGTTAAGAATGGTCACCTATCCACAAACTGACCGCGGCAAGTGTAGCTTAACCTTGCAGATCGGTTGATCAGCGTTGGTACAACTTGGCCACGAGCCCCTCCAATCGAATATATTGTATTTTCCTAGTAATGGCCTTTAATCGATACACAACCATGGTCGCCATACATAGTCGTTACACCCTAGGTCTCCACAAACAAAGCTAACCCTATACCAGCTACGGTCAGCCCGCCAGTGAAATCGTCCGTGACTCCCTCCTAGGGACGTTATAGTCCCAATTAGAATTAGGACGTTTTCATAAAATGCATGTCTGTGTACAAGCGATTAGGGTGTACCCGTGTATCGGTCAGTTAATGTTCGGTAATGTTAGTTTTCAACCGACTTCAAAAAAAGGAGGAGGTTCTCAACTCGACTGTATTTTTTTTTATTTGTTACCTCAGAACTGGAAAAGACTGGGTAAACCGATTTTGATGATTGTTTTTTTATTCGAAAGCTTTTTTATCGAACTCCAGTAAGCGGTTGTAAAAATATCGACGAAAATTTAAAAAATTGTGTACATAGATGATAGTATAATTTACTCCAAAACCTCGCTGTCTGTGCCGGTCAGTGCGTTTAATTTATTAATTATTTAGAAATATACTGGAGGTATGACCACAGGACTGCCAAAGGTCTTGAGTTCGAATCCAAGGCACGCACCTCTGACTTTTCGAAGTCATGTGCGTGATTATCAAGTGGTGTTGCAAGCGTCCGTAGGCTACGGTAACCGCTTACCATCAGGTAGGTCGTATACTTGTTTGCCACCTTAGTCGTATAAAAACAACAAAATACTAGAAAGGAGATACTAGTTATAGACCCCAATTAAACGGTATCATATCTAAAGAATTTTGAATTTCAGACGATATTAGGTCGCCTAAATTTATATTTACGCCAGAGCTACGCGACACATCAACGGTGAAGAATAATAATTATTCAAATGTAATAGAGTACACCGGCAACGTAGACATAGCAAAAATAAGGAATAAGTAAATCAAGCATTATTATACAAGGTGGAAGGGACATCGACGCACATCCGAATACCATGAGTTCAGTACATGATTCTGGATCCCCTGCGTTGAAATTTTTCGTAACTTTTTTCATCACTCTTTAAATTTATTTTTATTTCTATCTACCCAAATTAGATTTATAATTTAAAAAAAACATTATTTTATTTATTTTGGATCGCGTGCGCGATAAAATTCACCGTCGAGCGTTATTCTCGCGTTAACAATGCACTGCGCGCTCAAAAATGTCAATATCTGTAATAACCCATCATGATTTTCTACATGAATGACCTAGGTCATTTTATTTTTGACCTTGAGTGCAAACTTGTCACGACGTTTGTGCGTTGATATCCTTTCCACCTTGTATCTTACTAATATTATAAATGTGCAAGTTTGTGAGGATGGATGGATGGATTGTATATATGGATGGATTGGATAGTTTGTTACTCTTTCACGCAAAAACTACTGAACGGATCTGAATGAAATTTGGCACAGAGATAGATTTTAGTCTGGAATAACACATAGGCTACTTTTTATCCCGGTAAAATGTATGGTTCCCGTGGGATAGCGGGCGAAGCCGCTGGCGGAAAGCTAGTATACTATAATTTATAACAAGATTTTGGGAACTTCCCACAGGATTGAAAAAAATACAACGTAATAATACTTAATAGTAAAAAGGAATTTGATAGGTAGCCTAATACAGGTTGGCTAATGCAAGGCTAGAAAGACGAAGATTTAATACAAATAATACCAGATATACCCTGTTTTCCATCCATTTTAAAAGACATCCCACAATTACTTTAAGCCCATATCACCAATCACCCGTATCCCCCACCAGCGAAGAGTAAAAATGCGCAGTTGAAGTGTATTCAATCTTTCAACCGGCATAATTATCGTCAGATATCCTACATTCAAGTTTTATCAAGATGGTAAGCGAATGGAAGAGCCGTGGTCGTATTTTAGTTGAATGGGAAAGCGTACTTAGATTTAAATTGTGTGTTGTGTTCCTGCAGTGAGTAAGGTCGCCAGAGCTCCTTCTAAGGATGCGCTGCGCTGGCAGCAAGAGGAATATTCCCTCAAACTGTCGGCGTAGTGAATCCTCCATAAACCTCTAAAAGGTTTTTCGGGTCGGCAACGCGCGAGTGATACCCCTGGTGTTGCAAGTGTCCATAGGCTATGGTAATCGCTTACCATCAGGCGGGCTGTAAGTTTGTTCGCCACATCAGTGGCATAAAAAAATAATAGAATGTTTAAAAAAATAAAATTGAACAAAGTAAACTGGAGAGCTTATTGCACCGTTTTAAAAGTTGTAAAATTAGGTTTGGTACTAGGTAACGGCAGCCAGTAAAAAGAGATCCAACCAGGTTAAGTTTGTAATTTTTTTTTTGATGCAGAATGTCCTCATGGAGGCATCCATGAGGACATTCTGTATCAAAAAAAAAATTGTCTAGGGTATGTCGGACTAATACCGACTAAAAACCGCACTTGCCTTCTCTTACCCTAATCATGTTCATTCACCACGTCCAGTACGGGCTGTGATCTATTAAAACAGACTCCCATCATAGGAAGGCCTGTCCTCACACCGTACCTTAGCTGTACCGCCATCTACTGGAGCCATCATCTGGTCCGGCGACGGAATCCCCAGGTCAACCGCCTGCAAGCCACGGTAAATTTTGTACCTATAGTGTCTTATGTAAATGCCTTAATCCTGTTAAATGAAATGTTATACTCAAGCCTGTGTACACTTACGTTTACATATGATAGTGTCGGGCATTATGCTGAAGAATTATGATGCTTAAGAATTGTGATTGGTTTTCTCTGTCTTTTATGTTATAATTATTTTTCTTATGGCCCGGCTACACGCTCCATTTTGCCTGCGCAGTCTACGCTTATGCGGTCATGACTGTACAAGAAGACTTAACACTAGGGACTGCGCGAGCTACAAGTCTTGCCGTCCACAAGCGAGCACTTACCTGTGCAAACTGGATTGTGCAGGCAAACTCGCAGGCAAGACGGAGCGTGTAGCCGGGCCATTACACACTCCGCGCCTGGAAAAGATAAAAAAATAAAATAAAGAAGACACAAGAAATCTTGTCACTTCTATTTTGAAGGATCTCTTGGTTTGCCACCCTTAGGCGGTGCGAGGGGGGCGGCAACAGGGTGGTGTGTCTCTTGAAAAAGTCTCAATAACTCGACAGCGTGGAACGCGAATGACATCGTTAGTCGAAGTGGCCAGAAGAAAAGACGAACTATCTACTCTGTGGTGATACCTATCGGATGTATGTACAGGTTGTTTGAATATAAAGTCTGCATCTCGTTAGAATACAGAAAAAATAGGCGGATGCTGTTTTTTATATCAGGAATTGTAATAAACATTAAAAAAGATCCACACCTCTATTGCCCCCTCTATTTTTCGAAAGCTTCGAAGTTTCTCGGCAGAGGTGTACTAATGCACACCCATTTAATTGGTAGTGAGCCTATTGCCAACAGAGGAGAAGCTACTGACAATTTTATAGAAAAATACAAGACCACTTTTCTTGACCTGGAAATTGAACACAAATTCTGGAGTCAAGGCATGCAACTATATCTTTACAAAATTATTTGTGTAATTATAACTATTTTTAACGGTGAAGGAAATATCGTGAGGAAACTTGTATGCCTGAAAGATTTTCTCGACAGCATGTGAAGTCTGTCATTAGGCCAGAGTGGACTATAGCGATGAACATGTGTGTTGCACATGTCCGCTATATAGGCATCGGTAATACTGGGGCTAGGCTCCAACAATTACGGGCATAGAAAGCCTATATTTTGCGGTAATCAGAGCAGCAATTGTAAAGTATCATAGGCATCTGGGTGTGTGCCCAGAAAATGGAAATAGAGCGGAACGAAATATGCACGTATCTTTATTTTCCCCCTCTGATACTGAGAGGAGACCTGTGCCCAGTAATGGGACAGTATATGGGTTGATGGTGATCATGATTCTGCGGTGTAGGAGTAAAATGGTTAAAGACAGAGTTATTTTCGTATCGAAAGAAACAGCACCACATTTTCATTTACTCAAACACCCTATATTCAAGTATTGGCTAGATCTGAATAACGGCGTCGCGCAAAAATTCGCGACTATGTTCATTTTGTGGACTTTCTGGCTATGTCGTACTAATCCAAAGCGAACTTTATTTCTTAAACATTAAAGTTAAAAACCCCATAGCCACGGTGTCCTGACCCATGTTATTAAAGCGACTCTTGAGTTTCGCTCCGTGATCACGCATCACTTGCTTGTGAGTGGTGAGTGTAATTATTTTGAATTATAAACTTCTGAATATTGGAATTTGTAGTTATGCGCTTTGGAAAAAGAAAAAGGGCTTCATAGCCTTGTAGCCCGTACTTTTATGTCCCACTAGCCTTCGTCCACGAGTTAGGAACTTTGAACACGTTTTCCGAAGGTACTTTGAATTTTTCGGGATCAAAATGTAGCCTATGTTCTAATCCAAGGTATAAGCCATAACCATTTCAACTTTCAGCCGAATCGGTTCAGCTGTTTTACCATGAAAACCATCCAAATTTACAAATTTTTGCAATAATAATATTAGTAAGACTATGGTTTACATAACTATCTCTACATTTCATAATCATCAACCCATATACTGTCCCATGGCTGGGCATGGGTATCCTCTTAGTACAAGTCTATAGTCCACCACGCTGACCTAATACGGGTTAGCAGACTTCACAATGCCGTTGAAAAAATCTCTCAGGCATGCAGGTTCCCTCATGATGTTTAATTTCTGTAGATTTACTCTACTACTAAAGAGCCACTAACCTTCGGATACATTATCTACTTATTAATTTATCGGGAATTTACAAGGAGGTAGTAAAACAGGTTAGTCGGGGGCCGCGGAAGAATGCGTTGTTCCCGTAGACCCCCACGCAAGTGCGAGTGGGAACACCGGGGTTGGTTTTAGTCAGCAGGAGTCTGACAGACCCCCCCGCCCTCCGCGGGGCGGGGGACTTCCATGAGGATTTCCAACCTCGAAAAAAAAATATAGTAAAACAGGTCCATAGATTCTTTAAAAAAGATTACATTAATTGTAAGGTATGTTTTAATTACATTTTCTTTTATAAATATATTGCAATCTACACAAAGAATGAAAAATGACGTCACAGTCTACAACCCGATCAAACCCATTAAATGCACTAACTACCCAGACAGATCTTGCATGCGATAGCAAAACAGTTACCTGAAAATTTATTGCTAAAACTAATTTAGAATCTAGTCTGTCATTTAAGCTGACATGATAAATTGATCCAGGCAAAAGATTTATGTCTAGGTAAACAGTACGTGGATTGGAATCGATTGTACTCAAGCAAGTATTTTAAGGTCACGATATGGCCTTCCGTTTTTGCTGACTGTACTGTATGTACGGTGTTAGATACTTTTACAGTAATATCGAGTATATAGAATAGTCAATAGTTTTTGAGTAGTAGCTAGGAGTCTTGATTTTTGACACTAGACAACAGTGGTGTAGGTAAGTATCCTTAAACGATTGTTTCAGATGTCACTGTAAAAAACCAAAATTTAAAAGAGTAACCATACAGTTTCTTGCCGGTTCTTCTCCATAGGAAACGACTAATTTGAAAAATAAAACTATTTTGATTTTGATTTTTTATTTTTGGCAGTTCCAGTGCAATAAATTATTAAAGGCCTATTTTTCCATCGCCAGATGACTTATCGGAGGAATAAATTCAAACTATTGACAGTTTTTCTATACAAAACCTGTCAAACATAAATCCTCCTCAGTTAAAACACCCTCCTTTCCATTCCAATACACACATTTTTCCTAACTAAAAAAATCTAGTTATCTAATGGTCCCAAGCGCGGCTGCTACGCTAGTGGTTCTGGGTTCGGTTCAGTCGTCCGGGTCGAGCAGTGTTGTTGTGTTTTCTGTGAAATTTTCAGTAGCTGGTTTTGAACCCGGCTGATGACAATAGGCTTGCTCCCTATTACATGGGACCAAAACATAAATTATACCCTACACACCTCAAACAAATGTATTATAATTATTTTAGCCAAATGTAAATCGCTGTTATTTTTGAGTTTATCGCGAACAGACAGACAGACGAGGCGGAGGACTTTGTTTTATAATAAACTAGAGGCCCGCGCGCTGCTTCGCCTCTGTTTCACCTGTAGTTAAAAAAAAAAATCTTACATACAAACCTTGTCCTGACAACAACGAACACAGCAATAACACCCCGTCGTTTTTGCGTCGGGGGTTAAAAAAAGAATTATCCAATTTGGTGCAGTTTTTCGGAAGTTAAGTGCGTACAAATATTTCGGAGATTGATTTTTATAATATAGATATGTAGTGAAGATTTTTAAGTCTCCGTATATGTACGCGACTTGCACTTAAAACAAAACCGCATCGGGTCGGTATCGGGCCGCAATCGACGCGACCGCGCCGCCCGCACGCGATCGTAAACGGTGGCGTGCGGTATCGACTGCATTCAGAACGGACGCTCACAGAAATTGATTTACGATCGCACGGTAAGGGTTAAGCTAAATAGTGTGGAGAAGCAACTTTTATTAACAAACGAAAAACCGGAGGAGTTTTAATGCTCGAATGTATACAAGGTGGGAAGGACATCGTCGCACATCCGAATACCATGAGTTCAGTACATGATTCTGGACCCTCCTGCGTTGAAATTTTCCGTAACTTTTTTCATCAATTTTTAAATTATTTGCAGTTTTTTTTTACTTGAACATGTAAAAAATGATTATTTCTATCTACCCAAATTAGATTTATAATTAAAAAAACATTATTTCATTTATTTCGGATCGCGCGTGCGATAACTTTCACCGCGGAGCGTTATAATCGGGTTTTTAACAATACACTGCGCGCGCAAAAATGACAATATCAGTAATAACCGATCATTTTCCACATGAATGACCTAGGTCATTTTTGACCTTGAGTGAAACCTAGTCGCGACATTTGTGCGTCGATGACCCCCTTCCACCTTGTACATTTTGTTATTATATACTGGTATTTACTTGCAGCTCCACCCGTATGAAATTAGATTTTTGTAGTTATTTTAACCCTTCATCGGATATCCTATGTGTTAATCAAGGTTATAATCATTCTACTACAAATCATCTCGTACAATTAAGTCATCCATCTCTCGGGTTGAATTTGTGATTTAATAGGACCTAAACATCGGGTGAATTGTACATCTCTGCCCAACCCTCCAGGGAATACAGGCGTGATGATATATTAAGTTAGAAATAATAAAAAAGCCGTTTCCCCACAATGCACCCACAAGGTAATATCCGAGGAATGTCGCGACAAGTTGCATTCATATTGTCTTATCTGCTATTGGCGGGAAGTACGGTGACGCGACCTTCTACCCTGGATTTATAGCGGTGACTGGGTCCCTGGGCTCCATGGTTTATGACTGACGGTATATCGGCAGATGTAATAGATAAGTACATCGTGAAATGCAACCGTGCATTGCTATTGTAAAATGTTTTTTTATAAAGAGGTTGTGACATTTGTTGAAACTTCTTTGTCTAAAGTTATAAATCAGTTAGACGAATAATTTTGTTTTGATAAGAAATCTTAACGTTATTTACTAACCAATTACTAGTTGAATAAGCAATATAGGGACATGTCCAGCACTACCAAGACGTAGATATCGAGTCCAACGCACGCTCTACTGAATTTACTAATCATTTAATCCTTATCCTTATTAGTCCTTCCTTATAATAATATCATAAATGCGAAAGTAATTCTGTCTGTCTATCCGTTTATCTGTCGCGCTTTCACACCAAAACTACTGAACCGATTTAAATGAAATTTCGGACACAGATAATTTAGAGCCTGAGAAAGGACATAGGCATACCTTTTAATGCGTAAAAGGGGTTGTAAGGGGTTGAAATAGGGGATAAAAGTTATAAGAAATACCAGACTAGGCGGGCGAAGCCGCTGGGGGAAAGTTAATAATAATAATATCTAATATTTTATTTGCATGAAATGGGGTGTTACAAGATATTTGAAGCACTGACTCCTTAGCAAGGTAACAACCTATTTTACAGGAGTCACTCTCTTCACCTTCTAATGGCATTATGCAATTTAGAACAAAACGAAATAAGTAAATAATAAATAATTAAATAATATCTTGGGACATTTTTACACAGCACCATCTAGCCCCAAACTAAGCAAAGCTTGTACTATGGGTACTAGACAATGGATATAATTACTTATATACTTATTTTTGTAAATACATACCTACTTATTATATATAAGAAACACCCAGACAAACACAAACACCTAAGTTCGTCACATAAATGTTTTTCTTGTGGGAATCGAATGCTTGCTCTTATTATCGGCTAATATAGTTAGTTAATTATATTAGTTGATAATAACGGTAAAAGAAAATAGTACTTCATTATGTTAAAGCAATGCAGGAAATTAGATAGCCAACCTGTATTTAAGTAGACAAAAACTTAACAAGTCTACAGTTCTCGCCAAATTTATTGTCCGGGTTGAAGTTCACACGAGCTAACTTTAACCCGGCCGTAAAAATCGGAGAAACAAAATTATAGCATTATAATAAATAAAAACGAAAGCTCAAGCCGTAGACTGTTGTTTTAAAACATTTTAATTAATCCAATTTTTTTCTTTCTCCGATTTTTACGGCCGGGTTAAAGTGAGCTCGTGCCAACTTCAACCCGGACAATAAGTTTGGCGAGAACTGTACCAAGATAGTCTATGATTCGGGTACAATCAAATAGTCTCTGGAGTCCGTAGGCACTACGCAGCCATAACTAGAGTAACAAATGCTAGGGGAAGGGGGTTGCAATATTTATCTACCCCCGGATAGTAGTCAGGTTTTATAGGGACAGGACTGGTCACTTCGGAATTTGTGCTATTTATTTATTGTGTCGTGGGCAAGCCAGTGACATATGTTACGGGTATACGCGAGGAAAAGTGGTTTCGATATTTATTTTTTTAGTAAAAGGGATTGTAATTCGAGTTTGGATAATTTAAGACAGACCTTATTCATTAAATGTACTCTTTAAAATATGAGACAGAAATGTGGGGTGACCTTGCTGAGGATTGAGGCAATACAGGCTAAAGAGGAATATATTAATAAAACCTATATTTTATAGTTAGTAATAAAAAATACGATTGTTATTATACAGAATACATATTTGTTGAAAAACCACTTTTTACAAATACAAATTATGAATAACGTAAGATACAGATACATTCATATTCATTAATTTTTTATAGAATTTATTACATATTTTTCTAAAGACCTTATCTATAAAGCGTTTTTTTCTATCTCGAATTATTGTCATTTTTGCAAAATATTCTTTCTCAATGCAAATTCAAATACTAAATAGAATAATACCTCCCTTTTATTTAATACAAGACCAATATATACCAAACACTTTTCTCGCTGCCTGTACACGGGAGTATATTAAACGTCGCAGGAGTCGGCAGCGCTCGCCAGCATTTGGTTTTTATACACCAATACTTTGTCGCATTCTTGCCGACTTTTGTATATTGGATGCCACAGACCTATGTTCTAATAGACAGGATTTTGTCTGGCTATCGTACTAGTTGACAGATTTTTTGTGCTGGGGCTTATTTAGTGAGACCTAAAAAAAGTTATACAATCGGTTTGGAGCAGTGATAGGATATGAACTGCCAAGTTATAGGGCTCGAGTTCGAATCCAAGGCACGCAATTATAACTTTTCGTAATCATATGCGTATTAATAAATATTACTCGCTCGAATTATAAACAAAAACATCGCGAGGAAACTTGCATGCCTGAGAAATTTTCTCGACGACATGTGAAGTCTGCCAACATGCACTAGGCCAGTGTAGTGGACTATAGCCTAACCCCTTTCATTCGAAGACATTATGGGTTGATGTTTGATGTTGATGACACTAATAGCTGAGTGAATATACTCAATAATTATGACTGACCTGAAAATCAATTTTGGAGCCACACAACTTGCGGTGACCGCAACAATGAGTCACGTAATGGACAGAATCTACATTCATTATTCATACGTAAGTATCTTTATCAAACACTCATATTTACCAAACATCATTCATTGCCAAGAACTATAAACAGTAACCATGGACTTTCTTGCCGGTTCTTCTTCACAAGAAACGACTAATCCGCTGAAACCGTGCACCTAGACTTTTCATTTTCTAAGTGCCTCTATGTGGTTTTAAATATGGTTTTCTATCTATCCATTTTTTTATAATTGATTTTATGAATGTATAAATATCAAACCAACTCCGAACCCAAGTGAGAAGGTGTAATTCAAATCTGGTGAATCGCAAGCCCATACAACTCAGCCCAAATATGTATCGGAGGTACATGACAGCTGTTAAGTTGATAGTTTTTACTGGTTTTTACCATGAAATCAATATGAAACTGATCTATATCTCTAACAATAATCTGCCGTAGTGGCGTGCGTTTGACATTCTGAAACTGACACTGAGTTTTTACTATGAAATCATTACGAAACAGATAATAGTGTTCCAAAATGGCGTGACTTTTCTCAAATTATAAGTTTTTTTCTCATCCCCTAGTGAACAATAAAAAAAAGTACGACTAGAGTTTTAACCAGCGTAACCGAGTATTTTTTCCAATAAGTGTACCTTTGGTACCTCATTTGGGCCGATTTCGACGACCTCCTTTAATTTAAAAAACTCGTACCATCGACACGAAGAAGAAGAATGTATAAATAAACACTTCTTTTCTATACGTTCTTAAGTCTACATTGCTTAACGCGAATACGTCCAGCGAACTAATAAGCCCACTGTACGATAATAAATCTCGCATAATGTCGTCTGCCGTCTTATTGATTCTCGTCATTTGGGGACAGGTTTGTTTACTAGTCCACTTTATGGTTGTAAGCGTATCTTTATATGTTAAGCTAGTTCCCGCGTTCATCTTGTTATTCCCAATCCTTTGGGAATTTACCAAAATATTAAATTTTACAAAGAAAATTCATGATCATTATCATCAACCCATATACTGTCCCACTGCTGGGCACGGGTCTCCTCTCAGTATGAGAGGGATTAAGCTACAGCCACTACGCTAGCCTTGGCAGACTTCAAACGCCGTCAAGAAAATCTCTCAGGCATGCAGGTTTCCTCACGATGTTTTCCCTCACCGTTTAAGCGAGTGATAATTACGCACATGATTTCGAAAAGTCAGAGGTGCGTGCCTTGGAGTCGGACTTAAAGGTTTTGACTTGGCAGTCCAGTGGTCATACCCCTAGGCTATCACTGCTTCCACGGAACATTATAATCAGCGAAATTTCAAGTTTCTAGGCTAGGGAAATGCCATTTAGGGCACGGGAAGTACAGTATTTAATTGCTATTAGTCCAACCTTACATAATACCTATCACGTGTGTATTCACGAGTGGACGGGATCAACAGTGCCGCTGAACTGTTATGTCTCGCGAAGCGCCACGGTATATCAGACTCATACTGACTACCGCACTTGCCATCACTTACCCTTTGCGTTCTCGACCTTGGCATCGAATCCAGGACCTCAGCAATCGCGCTTATCGACGTCTGTGGTCTAGTGGTTCGAGTACCGGACTGCTGATCACGAGGTCGTGGGATTCCCACAAGACACAAACATTTATGTGATGAACTTAGGTGTTTGTGTTTGTCTGGGTGTTTCTTATATATTATAAGTATATATTTACAACAAAAAAAAGTATATAAGTATTATATCCATTGTCTAGTACCCATAGTACAAGCTCTGCTTAGTTTGGGACTAGATGGTGCTGTGTAAAAATGTCCCAAGATATTTATTTATTAGAACCAGTAAGAAGGGGACCAGCAGATTAACGGGGCAGTCCCTATTAGTATCATACTTTCAATGCAAAACCAATGCATTCGCTTACATTTCACTCTGTTTTTATTTCCAGCGTACAAATGTCACGATCATTGTTATTACGTCATAACAATGACGTTTGGATTGCGTATGAATTCAGTGGCGATGGTCGCAATACAATTATAATATTGGTTGAATAATTAACACGATCGCTGCATCGTATTGCCGCAATGTTGGCGTAATGGCTATCGTTTTGATAGTGATGTGAAAATATGTTATTGTTTTCGATCAAATTCAAACTTCAACCTTCCCTTTTCATCGAGCCAGACTTTAACATAAATACATAATGTCTTCCCCCATTTTTTTCTTAGTGGTAGTCAGAAACTATAGAATGCAGTTGCGATTATGGCGCACCTGACCTTTTTTTCTAAGGACCTCATCGACTTTTTCATCATTTATATAAATAAATATTTTTCAGAGAATTATTTAATAATAATAACTGCATAATACATTTAAAGTAACAATTCACAGGGAAAGGCATGAAACGAAATAATATTTATCGCTGTACCTAAGTAGATCTTTAGAAACACTTTTACAAGTCCATGTTATGTTTTTTTAGGTAGATGAGTCCGGCATTTCCTAATTGACAACATATGAGAAGAAATGCCGAAACAAACTCAGAGAATCATAGTCTCTTACAAATTCACTTATAATATTATGAAATACAATCGAACAGTCATATACCCTCAATACACCACCGAATCGAATCTACGACGATTTGACGAAGATTTTTACGGTGTGACGCAGTGATGTGCCCTCGCCCTAACAACTGCCATTGTTGTCCCACATTACAAAACAGTCGATAAATAAGCGGACGAGTGGTTTAATCGAGTGTGGCACATCCCTTCACCTATACAGGTTGTTCCAATAACGAGTGGCACATTACCTACGTCGGCAACACGAATTAATGGTGATTTTATTCCACTGTGACGGCCATTTTGAAAGTTTACCGACTATGTTTTGTTTCAATGTGACATTCGGTTGATTGAATGGTCGACAATCGGCGTGGAAATGCGTTTTCATGTTTTGGATATCGTGGATTTTATGGTGTTTTCTGTTGGTGTAGTTTTTTCGGAATCAAAAATGTTTTTTTTAACTTATGTACAAGTTTGATCTGAAATAACTGCCTACCATCCTATCCAGAACGCTAATATACTGATTTATTTTTAAAATTAGTAATTATATTTTATTGTATTATGCATTAACAAAACATGCAAGAAAATTGATGCTTAAATAAAGATTTTTGCGAAAGAAAAATATGGTTTCAGGCTAGAGTCGAACCCGCGCTCCGGTCAAGCACACCGAAAGCTCCAGCCAACTAAGCTACCGAGAATAAGTCGAATTTTTCTCATCTATGTTTTTCCAATCCTGTGGTAATTTCCTAAAATCCTATCTTAGCGGATGCTTACGTCATAATAACTATAAGGGTGCCTAAAGCCCAATCCGTCAGTCAATCAGTCATATTTCCCTTTTGTCTACACAGATATTTAGAGCCGTTTTCACCATCTCTGGATAGCCGACATAGGCAAATTAAAAAATAGTACAAAATTTGTATGAAATTATCTACCAGGGGGGCCAGGGGGGCTTAGCGCATAGAGCATAGCTTACTGATAATTTCCCGTTAACCTGGGGGGCTAGACAAGTTGCATTTTGACATTCGAATCGACAAACAAAAAGTATGGAAATGACATAAGCTTTCGGCAAATCGGGCTGTCACTAATGTCATTTCCATACATATTGTTTGTCGATTCGAATGTCAAAATACAACTTGTCTAGCCCCCCAGGTTAACGGGAAATTATCAGTAAGCTATAAAACTGGCCCTTAAGTGTCAATTTTAATACTTCTTCTCTATAATACAACTAACTTTCTATCTTGACTGTTAGAGTAAACTTAATTTCTTTCTTTCTATGCTCCAGAAAGGATCAGATCCATCCAGACTTGTCCATGGATACAATCAATAGCTAAATTCAACAAAAACAGGAAATACATCGACGCTACGCAATAAGGAAAACCGTTTGGCACAGGGGCGCGGAATAATAAAAACTAATAGACACGCTACCCATTAGCAGTTGTCGAGTATTGGCGATCTGTGTTTAGTAGTACTTGTAATATGTGATGCAGCAGTGATAGCCTAGGGGTGCCACTGGACTGTTCTCTCAAATTCGAATCGAACGCACGCACCTCGTGCCTTTTCGAAACCATGTGCGTAAGTATCAATCGATTTCGTGAGGAAACCTGCATGCCTGAGAGATTTTCTCGACGGCATGTGAAGTCTGCTAACTTGCATCAGGCCTGCGTGGACTATAGTCTTATCCCTCTCATACTGAGAGGAGACCTGCGCCCAGCAGTGGGACAGTATATGAAAACTATAGAGACCTTTTTTTTGGAGGGGTGCGAAACCGAACCGACTCCTGGGGAGGGTATGTCGGACTCACGACTAAAACCGCGTCAAAAAATCCAATAAAACTTTGCTTGACCTGGGAATCGTACCCGTAGTACAACCCGTACCTCGTGCGTAGGCTATGTAGTCAGAAAAATAAATTGCGACAAAATAAACGCAAGTCTATATTAGGCAGTCGCAGGTGTGTATATATAAACTGGAGGACTGTCAAGCGTTGTCGTCCCACGTGCATTACAAGAAGTCCGCCTCAAGCGGTTCTGTGTACAGTCGCGATCAAAAATTTGTTCACGCATTATAACAAAATTCGTTGTACTGATTTCTAACACTTACGCGAATACTAGACATTGAAATAAAACTACTTTTTAACTACTAAAAGCGTCCATGGTCACGTGACCATGACCATGGACCCTGTAAAGGGTCCGAAACGTCGGGATTAAAATAATATCAATATAACGCGATAAAATCCGTAAAAAGTAGTTTTATTTCAAAATTCGTTGTCTTCTTTTTTTTCGTATGGAACATTTCGTATGTTTGACGTGTCTTTCTCTCGTTCTCTCTTTTTGTGTGAGGGCCGCCGCCACAAAATGGCGGATTACATAATTATTTTTACGGTTTAACTCCCCGGGTCGGTCTTTTTACCAGTTTTAAAGATAGGGCTCACTTTATCTTTAGAGTCAGAGTTAGTTTAGAGTTTAGTTTTAGAGTCAGGAAAATAGCCAGATTCAAGGCAATTATTGATACAATTTGTAAGTTTCTCAAGGGATTAGGCTATAGTCCACCATGCTAGCCTAATGCGGGTTGGCAGACTTCACATCCCGTCGAGAAACATCTCTTGGGTATGCAGGTTTCCCCACGATGTTTTCCTTCACCATTAAAGCGAATGATATGAGCCTTGGATTCGAACTTGAGACCTTTGACTTGGCAGTCCAGTGGTCATATACTTTACTTTAAGTTAACTCCAAACATTACCTACGTAAAAGAAATTGTCAATTCCTATTCACATATCTGTCCTTTGCTTAATAGAAAAAATATTTTACCTAAGCAAAGATTAATAATAAGCACATGCCCACGACTGTACATGGAGGTACAGTCAAGCACAATGCAAACAATAGCACAAGCCAACAGCGCACAAATCTTAATCTTAGCATTCATTATGGCTGCGAAACGAACCTGAATTTATCCTAGGTAACCTCGCACCGACGCCGGCGCTGTTATGAACTAGCGTAGCTTCACTTTTGAAGAAAATCTTTTAATTTTAATAATACAGATTTTTTCAGCAAAGCAGTAGCTTAGCAACATGTTTTTTTTTAAAAAGAGTATCTATGGAGTTTCTTGCCGGCTCTTTTCCATAAGATCCACTTTTTTTGGAACCGTGCAACTAATGTAACGTTTCAAAAGTACCTATTTATATGGTCTAATTGAAATAAAAATATTTTGAATTTGAATTGAATTGAACTGAATGATTATTGGACTGTCGAGTCAAAGGTTTCGAGTTTGATTCCATGACCTCTTAGAATCGGAGAACATCAAAAACAACAGGACCTAAATATGCAAACTTTGGGCGTACATTAGTACGCCTCTGTCTATTCTCCTTTGGGGAATACAGGCATGATGGTATGTTATTTTTATGTGTTAATTGACAATTAGCAATCCGAGAGATTGTTAAACATGTTAGGAATAATAATGATTAATAAAATAAATGATTAAATGAATTAAACAAAAACAGGCTCTATGTATATGGCAAATAAGTACTTACTTGAATGTTGGAAAAATGTATTGCAGGCGGGATAAGCAAAGAAACAATTTTGTATAGAATTCGGTATTGTTTATAATTTAGTCTGCAAGAATAGCTTGTCCACGCCGTTTTTTAGAATTGTATGTACCCAGTGACACTCTTGCTATCAAGACAAATCTAATGACGTTTCATTCATCAAAATCGATTGAACCTATGAGTAGTTACGAGCGAACATAACATAACTATAAATATCACCAAGACAAGTTATATTATTTTTAAGGCAAAAAATCAAATAATTCCACCGCATGATCCACTAAAAATTAATAATGTCCCTCTACAGCTTAAAATTTCTGAAAAATATCTCGGTCTGCGAATGGACAGCTCTCTTTCGTGGAATGTTCAGATTGAATACATAAAAAGTAAGCTCTCGACACTTCTTGGGTCCCTGCGTAACATAGTTCGATGTATCCCACGACGATTGCGGTTAGGGTTTCTGCTCGAGAATTCTCGAGTCGGGAAATCTCGAGAAATTTGTCTTTAGTCGAGACGGGAAAAAAATCTTAGCGACTCGGGAATTCCCGAGTCGTTGGGAGGAAAATGTTTTGTTTAATTAACCTACTGATAATCGAATATTATCATTTCGAAGATTTATCTATAGGCATTAGCAGCAAAAGGTTTAGTTTAATTAACCGATGAAAAATCAAAGGTTAACATTTCGGAGGTTTATATATAGTTTTTTACGTAATCATATTTCCCGATATATCAGTCAAATGTGGACCGATTTCAAATTATACCAAAAAATTCCAAAGTGGTGGTCCCATCTAAAGTTATCCCTGATGGTAGAAAAATAGGGTATGATTGATTTTTATCTACTGAATTTTCACATGTGAATCGATTGTACTGAAACTTGGCACATACTTATATATAGTTTTGATGATCCTAGGAAGACAGTCGAAGGAAACTCTTAACGGTTTACAGCGACTATCTCGTGTTTGGGTTTATTTTATTTAACTTTTTGAGAACTAAGCAACAACTTAGATATTAGCTACAAAAAAAAGAAAATAAATAACTTCTTGATATGAAATAAAAACCGACGAAAAATGTAACTGACAAGCGAGAACTAAAATTAAATGAAAGTTTAATGCAATGTTATATGTTTTTATTCTTAGTTATCTAATGATATAAATTTTGTTAAAATAATTTTACTAATTTTTTTTGTTCGATTAAAGACTATTTGCACATTTGGGAACTGGTAGGGACCTAATAATTACGAAAAAGTTAAGTAACACCCTACTTACTACTACTACTTTTTACGAGAATATCGACCAGATGGTCATAATTTGTATAATTTATGTTAGGTGCCTACTTGTTAATTAATAAGTGCTAATTATAGTAACCAAAAATTTACCATTTCATTTAATTGATCTCATCTATCAGTCTAATTTGTATTAAAGTAAATATTTTAAAATAACATCGTGTTTTATAATAAAATACAACATTTCTCGAGAGACTCGAGAAACTCGAGAAATCCTTGTCGAGAATTCTCGTGCCTCGGGAAATAAAAAAGGTCGAGAAATCAGAAACCCTAATTGCGGTACACCCTCTATAATTCCCTAGTAAAGCCTCATCTACAATACTTAATTGAAATTTGGGGAAGTGCTGTAAAAACTAAACTCTCTGAACTTCAAGTAATCCAAAATAAACTAATAAAAATACTTTTTAACTACCCTTACTTAACATCAACCAAGAAAATCTATAGCGACACAAATATAATGAACATCAAACAACTATACATTCATAACACATGTATTTTCATTAGAAAAGTTCTTAACAAAAGTATTCACACAGACATAGCGCTTACCCAATTCAAACAAAACACCCTACGTAGTACGTAGCACACGGCGAGCTAGCTTACTAGTTTTACCAAAAATCCGAACTAACTATGGCAAAAAAATGCTAACATTTGAGGGAGCACAGCTTTATAATAAAATACCGTCACGCATAAGAAATGTAAACTCATTCAGTGCATTCAAAACTGAACTTAGTGAATACCTAATCGCAAACCAATCACTTCTGGAAAAATGAATGCATTGGGTGGGTATTTGATTTAATAATAACTATGTAACTGACGACGACAAACATAATCTTCTTATTTAGTATTGTTCTCAAGTAAGTGACATGTTATGTTTTTATTGAGAATAAAGTTTCTTTAACCATAACATAGGAACGGACATGCAATACACATCAAACAATAACCCTGCTTCGGAAATCGGGTTAAAACAGCATCAACAGAAAATCGAACATGCAACCAGCGCGTCCCCTAACATTTGCGCCACACACACCCATTCCGCTCCCACAATTTTTACACAATACACCTGAAACGGCAATCGTTCCCTTTCTGTAATGAGAGAGAATATTACCCGATCGCCCTGGAGCGTTTTTAATTTACCAGAAGATCACCTACAGTTACACGCGTTTTTTTGGCGTATTATGGCGTTGGTAGTACTCAGCGTTTTAGGCTGGCCTCACACATCTTCCTAGCCTTTTTCCCAATCATTGGGGTCGGCTTCCAGTCTAACCAGATGCGGCTGAATATCAGTATTTTACACGAAGCGACTGCCATCAGACCTCCGCAGCTCAATTTCTGGGCAATACCGATATCGAATTATAGACTGGTTGTCAGACTTTTTGGGTTTCTGACTTCCACTAACGATAGTCATAGGTGTTTGTATGTCAACCGGGATCGACGGCTTTACGTGCTCCCCGAGGCACGGAGGGGTCTCGATGTGTTAAGAATGGTCACCCATCCACAGACTGATCTTGGCAAGCGTAGCTTAACCTTGCAGATCGGTTGATCAGCGTTGCTATAACTAAGCCACGAGCCCCTCGCTGTCCTCTCGACTGTAGTCCACGCGGAACTAGTTGGCCGCGCCTTAGGTAGGGACGGGGATGAGGCGGGTTACTGAGAACAAAAGCAAGCGCCCTCCGTCCCACCACACGCAGGCGACCCCGCCCCGCCGCTCACATACCTAAGGCGCGGCCAACTAGTTCCGCGCAGTCTACTAGTCTCGCGTTTTACGGCAGATGCAAACTATATGAAAGGAGAATGACTTATTCCACTACTTTAGGCTTTATATGATGATCATCACGGTAAGCCCAATAGGAGCTGTTGCATTGATGCTCCATGTGGAGGGACGAGGAGTTGTCCCTCGCACCAAAGGGAGGATCCTCCGACCAGGCGGGTGTTATACCTGGCGGGCCACTGCCCGACGGTTGATGTCGGGCGGTTGTATATATGCAAGTTGCTCGGTACACTTCACTTGCGCGATTCAGGATTTGTTGTTACGTTCGTACAAGCTCTTATGTAGATGTAGCTTGATGAAATGAAATATCCTGCTGATAGTGGCGTTGTGTGTCGGGTCTTTTTATTCCCTACAACATGGTTGAGTCAAACGGCGCCGATACACACGTCATGCTCGTGAACGAGTGCTGTCTGTCGGGACTGGTCAGCTCTTACTGCAATGGCTATGTTCTTTTGTTTGTTTTTTGTCCTTTTTTTTAGTCATACACATCGTACTGCATTATACTCATACTATTCATCACAAAATTTTATTGTTACTTGCCTATATTTTTTTAAAAAAGAGTGACTATGGAGTTTCTTGCCGGCTCTTCTCCATAAGTCCCACTTTTTGGAACCGTGCAACTAGTTTGACAATTCAAAAGTGCCTATTTATATGGTCTAATTGAAATAAAATATTTTAAATTTGAATTTGATAGATGTCGTTAAAAATGTTGCAAAAACGGGGCAAAAAATTCATCTTCTACGGGAACAAAGACGCGGGCAAAAGCTTATATTATAATATGAATTCAGAGACACATTCCGGTTGTGTGCGGCCGGCCTTAAACATCGATTAAGAGTTATGATTGTGAAGAGAATTAGGTTGGCGTATCTTTGTGGTTAATCTGGACAGTTTCATGTGAAATTGCAAGGAATTTATCCATGATTTCACGAGAGTCATTTGTTTGTATAGCTCTTAGAGCTGATGGTCGCTGGAGTAAAAAGGTTTCAACGATATAGTAAAAGTCACTGGGAGTCGATGAATGTAGGCATATTTTTGACCACGTCTGTGGTCTAATGGTTTGAATATCGGACTGTTGATTAAGAGGTCGTGAATTCGATTCCCACAGGGCATAAATGTTTATGTCACGAGCAGTGTTTGTTTGTTTGGGTGTTTCTTATTTATAAAAAAAAGTATGTAAGTAGGTATTATATCCATTGTCTAGTACTTAGGTATAGTTCAAGCTGTTGTTAGTTTTTAATTAGATACCCAGTTTTTTCTAAAAAAATTGCAAGATTATTGATTTATTTATTATAGAACTTCAGTGAGAACATGGAGTATTATTACTATTTGAGATCTAGGTAATTACTAAATATCTGAAACCAAATTCTGGTGAATTATTCAGTATAATATTCACATTTTTTTTTGTAAAGACGTACCTACTTGTAATAATAAACCCAGACGAACACAAACACTTATTTATTCATTACATAAAAATGTTTCTGTCATGTGGGAATCGGACCTACGACCTCGTGATCAGCAGTCTGACACTCGCGCCACTAAAATATAAACAGTAAACATTCCTATAGGTACCCCTACCATGGTTACCCATGTCCCCCATTAAATCAATACTTTTACACCCCACTTACCCACCAAAATATCATCATAATCCAAATTAGATAGCACCCATCAATATCCCGTACATTTTGGACAAGACATAACCGTTATATTTTTATTATGATATAAAAATTATGTGGCTGGTTTTATGGACATAGCTCGTAATTATTATGACCCTACCTCTGTGGTTATTGGTGACGTTGATAGTGATAATTCCCTCTGATTGGATGGTTGATTTATACCGACATTAAGTTTCTTGATTGCTTATAATATCAATGGCCCTTTATCTTTTAATATATAAAAATCTTGTGTCACAGACTCTTTTTCCTCCTAGCCTTTTCCCAACCATGTTGGGGTCGGCTTCCAGTCTAACCAGGATGCGGCTGAATATCAGTATTTTACACGGAGCGACTGCCATCAAACCTCCGCCACCCAATTCCTAGGCAATATCGATATTCGAAGGAAAGACTGGTTGTCAGGCTTTTTAGGCTTCTGACTACCAATAACGATGAACGACGGCTTTACGTGCTCTCCGAGGGGTCTCGATATGTTAAGAATGGTCACCCATCCACATACTGACCGCGGCAAGTGTAGCTTAACCTTGCTGATCGGTTGATCAGCGTAGTCACAACTTGGCCACGAGCCCCTCCTTGTGTCACAGACTACAGTGTTTGTTATCGAACTTCCTCGAAACGGTTTGACAGATTTTAATGAAGGGAATGATTCGAATCTGTGTCTTCTGGTTCGATACACCAGACGCTATAACCGCTGAGCTACCGTGATTCCTGCTCGCCAACTTGAAATCTTTCTTCACATTATAAACTTACATTAGCGACATTCATTAAAGATAACTGGTAATCTTACCATGGAAAATGCTTCAAAAATACAAAAAGATAGCTTTTAATGACATTTTTGGTACAAAATGTTTAAAGTTTTAAAAATATATTTGGTACGTCTGAGAATAGGTCGTAGGTTATGTATCCCTAGGTGATAAGCTCTATTCAGAAATGATTTATAAGGCACAATAATGTTTGCTAGGTCGCTAGTTTGTTTATATATTTTTGTAGAACATAAGTAGAATTTATTAACAAAAAATGTAAGTACACTACACAAAGATTTAATAGGGCCATAGGCCAAAGTAACAATTTACATAGTCAGGATCTAATTAGGATTAACACACATAGCCAAAATACACAACGATCAGACAGAGATTCGATATCACACACAATTACCAGCGGCGAAGGTTCGGACATAGCACGTCTGTACTATTCAAGATCTCGAGCAGAAGTGAGCGAAGTGACGTTCCGGCAAGCCTTTTATACATTCTGACACAGTCATTATGAAAATATGCGGGTAGTCTTGAACATTATTTTTATAAAATCCCTAACAATATTATATACTTTATTGTGCACCAATAAATAAACTGTCTCGACGCTCGAGATCCTGGGTTCGATTCCCAGGTCGAGCAACGTGATTCAGATTTTATGAAATTTTCAGTCAAACTGCTGACCACGAGGTCGTGGGTTCGGTTCCAGGACGCTAACCAGCAACATTAGCATTACCACTAATTCGTTGTCCTCTTTAGACCTCATTTGCACGGTAAATTCACTGATTGGCTACATAACTTCAAACCCCGGACACAATCCGCATTGCAATGCTTGTAAAAGGCCGCAAAGTTGCAAGCACACAAAAATTGTATTATTGTACTTATGTACACTTGGCATGCAATAAATGTTTGAATCACAATATTGTTTAGCGGCAGAAAGTTGGCAATATGAACGTACCAACATTGACGAACTTAGTAACGAAATCCTGCCTTATTAGTATTATTCTAGTGTATGTATGTAGGTTTCCTTACAATGTTTTCCTTCGCCGTTGATAGATCGATACACACAGCAGCGCAAATTGCGCTGTACAGTCGAACGCATTTTCTTTTACGATCGCACACCGCTGTTTACGTGTTTCGCGAAGATACGGACGATAGGATGGAAGTATGAAGCTATTGATTTGGTTTGGAGGTGGCATTTTTTAAATGCGAGAAACTTTCTTGAAACTGTTCGGATTTTCATTTTTCTAATAGAAAGAGGAATTACTTAGGTAGGCATCATCATCAACCCATTAATTGTCCCACTGCTAGGCACGGGTCTCCTCTCAGTATGAGATGGATTAACCCATAGTCCACCACGCTAGCCTAATGCGGGTTGGCAGACTTCACATGCCGTCGAGAAAATAGGAGCAGTGTATCAATAAAAAATGTTGCAAAAATCACTCCATTCACTCTACATTATTTAAGAATAAATTATTTGAATGGTTAAATACTAAGAATTTCTATAGTCTTAAAGAATTTATGGACAACTTTTCATGTTAGTATTAAGTAAAAGATTTGCATGCTAAGTGTAATTCTGGCAAAACATGTAAGCACTTTATTATATTTATTGTAACACCGTATACCATGTTTTATGCAAATAAATAAATATTATTATAAAAAACGGAGGAAAAATCAACGGGAAAGAAGTCGCAAAGGTTATGTATGTGTATGTTTGTATGTAACAGTATTTATGTTTCTCGTCACACTGTTGTCTACATTTCTTGGTTTTAAATTTTCTCTCGCAGGTCTGCTGGAAGAGATTTCTGTAGAAATAACCAGTACCTTGTACAATGTTCCTAAGTATATTTATAATTTTCTATTTTCTTCAATGTGTACATAAATAAATTTATATTTTTATTTATATTTGGGGACATTTTTACATAGCACCATCTAATCCCAAACTAAGCAGAGCTTGTACTATGGGTACTAGACAATGGATATAATACTTATATACTTTTTTTTTTGTAAATGCATACTTATTATACATAGGAAACACCCAAACAAACACAAATACTTATATTCATCATCACATAAATATTTGTGTCTTGTGGGAATCGAACCCACGACCTCGTTACTCGAACCACTAGACCACAGACGTCGTCGAATATAATAAGTAAATAAAATAAAAAAGTACCGCATCCATTTCGCCGCCATCTTGCAGCCGAAGTTAATAGCGATCTCGTAATGGTGGTTCGCTAGTTGTTGCCCCATAAAGACATCCCTACCGTTTATTGGCCTCCCCCGGCCCACGTACGTAAGGTCCGCGATTAGTGGCGGTGAAAAATCAATTTGTGTTGTGTGACTGAGACATGCGATCAACATGAACTTTGTTTTTGTTGAGAATTGTGGAGGGTTACCAGTCCTCCACAGGAGCGATACCTGAAAGCTAAAACAAAAGGAAACACGATTTTTGGAACACAGCTGATGCTGCGGTATATTCAATCTGAAGGCCAATACTAGAATGACATTCAAAATTTTCTTCAAGTCTTCTAAACAATTTAACTACGATTTAAATTCAAAACATATTTTTTCTACGATGACAGCTCTTGAACGCTCTTGAACCAGGGCTTTTACGAAGCAGCCTCTGTAGAAACCTCCCTGAGTCTCTACAGAATATACCATCACGCCTGTATTCCCCGAAGGGGTAGGCAGAGGCGTACTAATGTACACCCACATTTCGCCGGTATGTTTTAGGTCCCATGTAATAGGGGGCGAGCCTATTGCCATCAACCGGGCACAAATCCAGACTCCGATCTGCTACTGGGAATTTCACAGAAAATCCAACACTTTTGTTGAGAATATATTTTCTACATAATCATCGGAGGGGATTATGGCTAAGTTAGAACTATGCTGATTAAGTGCTTATGTTAAGCTGCACTTGCCGCGGTCATTCCTGTGGATGGGTGACCATTCTTAACACGTTCAGACCCCTCCAGAGCACGTAAAGCTGTCGGTCCCAGTTGTCATACGAATACAGTATGACAAGTGTTACAACAATCGTTGCCCAGAATTTGGGGTAAAATACAGATATTCAGCCGCATCTGGTTAGACTGGAAGCCGACAGATACGTAGATAGTTATCTCTATAAATTTTAAAATAATACACATGCCTTTTGACATTAGTCTACGAAAATCAAGATGCGAAACTTCAAAATGAAATTAAGAGTTGAAAGTCTCTTAATTCCAATTCACAACTGAAGTATGGCAAAATGATTGCTAATTCAAATTCATTGCCATCAAAGTCATAGCTAGTAGTGAAAGTTTACTAATTAACAAACATCAAGTGGGGGTCGTGTTCCGAATATTTTTACTCACTGTACTAACAATCAGCTTGTGATAAGAAAAGTTGGCAGCCGTGGGTAGCTAAAATGCTGCTTTTAGATACGTGTAGGTAAATCTCAAATTTAGTTTTGGGCGATGGCGATTATATTATCTGCGCTGCTTCAACGTAGTATATTATTGGTAACATAATTATAACATGTCAAACATAATTAATAATTTGTATCTTTATGCAATCCCACTGACAGTTTCTACTATGAAATCATTACGAAACAGATAGTAGTGTGCCAAAATGGAGTGATTTTTCTCAAATTAAAAGTTCTTTTTCTCATCCCCCAGTCAACATTTAAAAAAAGTACGACTAGAGTTGTAACCAGCGTAATACAGGGTATTTTTTCCAATAAGTGTACCTTCGGTACATCATTTGGGCCGATTGCGATGACCTCCTTTGATCAAATACTGGGCAAATATAATTGGACAAAGACAAACATGACGAGTAGCATTAATTAACCGACCGACCTGTTACTGAGAATTTCATATAAAAACGCTACAAGACTGCTTGACCCCAAGACTCGAGCCGATTAGTCGCGCTTAGGATAATGAGGCTTGCGAAGTTGGCAACAAATTATTAGTTGATATGCATTGTTGCATAGTACTAAGATAGGGACCCATTCTGACATCGCACAAGATAACGTATCTACTTAGGTTAAGAATCGACTTTTTTGTTGTTAGGTATTTTGTCTTTTGCCGTACATATCAGAATAAACTTTCTTTCTTTTTCTGCTTCAAATCATTATTTGTAATTGCATTGTCCATACTGCATCGCAACTCCACCGAGCGCCATCCTACCGCCCCTAACCGATGCAACACGACGACCCTTTGACATCGACTAACGTATTTAAATTCATAGTCTTATGAAGTTAGTCCGGACAGGGGGCGGTGGGGGCGCGGGGGGCTTGCGGGGGGCGTAAGGCGTGACTGTACACTTTTTGGCTTCAGTTAAGTCGGATCGCCACTAACCACCGCCGAGGAAAGGGTTGAAGTATGAATTTCTTACTTTCTTGTCAAATAGCATTACGAAAAAAGTTTTTTAGTTGCTAAAACACGCCTTTGGGAGGCAATTGTGACTATAACTACTTGTTTACAATTATACATTTACTGAATTTCGCAACCAACCGTAAACCATTACAATTTTCCTTGAAGACATATAAAGGCAGAGGCAAAATTCTATATTCAATCTTATGATGTGAAAACCTGGGTGTTAAATGGCAATTGTTTTACTTTCATGGCTATGTCCTTAAAGAATAAAGCAGAGATGTACTTAATGTACCTCATAGTTTGCTTGTATGTTTTTAGGACCGACGCAATAGCCAATTGCCATTACCGGGCGAACTTCTTTTGTAAAATTTGTCTTAACTTACCCAGGATTATTAACGCAATATTTTTCTATCTCCAATACATGCCTTAATAGCAGTGATATCCTAGTCGTATGACCGTTGGATTCAAGCCTAAGGTCAAAGTCTTGAGAAATCAGACTCAAAACTGTTTCAGATTTTGCCCTACATTGTTTAACTCGCATATCCGATATTTATTACGTTTGTCTGGACTTTAAAAGAGACCATGATTCTCTGAGTTTGTTTCGGCGTTTCTTCTCAGAGGTCGTCAGTTAGGAAATGCCGGCGACATCTAGCATTAAAAAAAATGACTTGTATAAGTGTCTTTAAAGGATCTACTTACAGAAATAAATATCATTTCATCATTTCATTTCAAATATAATTTTAGTTGCCATCGACACGCTAAGAAGAAAAGTATGGAGTTTCTTGCCGGCTCTTCTCCATAAGTTCACCTTTTGGAACCGAGCAACTAGTTTAACTTTTCAAAATTACCTACTTATATGATCTAATTGAATTAAAATAAGTATTTGAATATTGGATTTTTTGAAAAACCACTGAAAAAAACTGCTCAAGCCAAAAACTTGAATCTCCGACTTAACTCCCTTTCGCTTTCTGGCGACTATCTCCGAAGGAGTTAAAATGCTATAGTCCGTGTTGTGGCATAAATTAACACTGTAACCCGCAAGAAGCCGCGGCGCATATCGCAATTTTGTTTAAGATTAACGCAGTGTTCGCTGGTTGTTCGCCATTTTCGATTAGGTGGCTTTGATGGCGGATTATGATGATGATGTATGGTTTTAAATTAAGGCTGTGTAACTTGGATGTTAAGTCGTAGATCTAGAGTTCAAAGGGACGCTCCGCTGACTTATTGAAATAATGCGCGTATTATTTATTAGTTTTATCACTTTCTTTAACGGTGAAGGAAAATATAGTTAGATATAAAGTAGATACAAGCTTCGCGAGGAGTTAGGAACTTTAAACCCGTTCCCCGTAGAAACTTTGAATTTTCCGGAATTAAAATCTTCGTTATTTATTTACAAAACATACACATACCACTTCACAGTCTTAACCAATACGTTGCGGCGTTCAATTACAAATAATATTTGTACACACAAACAAAAAATCATAATAATCATAATCAAATGTAACCTGTGTCCTAGTCCGGTCAATTTAGACATAAAAATAGTGATCAAATAAAGAAAATTCCGACAGAGCCAAATCTTCGTAGATACCTTAGGTTTACCACAAGGAATAAAGTGTCAAAAGTCCCCATCAGTCCCATGTGTGCTTAGGAACTTATTCGGGGCCCAAGGTCAAAATTTTAGGTTTTTTGGATTTTTCTCGAAAACGGTAAGTTTTATCGAAAAAGTACCTTAGAGCAAAGTTGTAGATCTTAAAATTCTCTATAGAAATGGCCCCTATGATTTTTTCTCTAAGACCCACTATTTCCCAGATATTGCGCTTGTAAGAATAACGTTCTACATAATATGCACACATTTCCACACCACGTAAAGCCAAGCTTGGCCAAAATGACCACCCATCCTCCAAATAGATTTGACCAAACAATGCCGTTAACATTATCAGGATCGCTCCATCAAAATGGCACTAGATAAACTATCGGCCCATTGTCCGCGGTTCGAGTCCCGACCTTTGGACGCCCCCTAAACCCAATTGCCCGTAAAATCGGCTAACCAAGTGGAAAATATATCCGACCGGAACTCCGTGATGGTGCCTTTTTCGTTAATATGCCCGGCGAAGATCAGTTAGGCGACTACTGAGAGTGCGGACTTGAGGTCAAAATTAAACTATATTTTTTTTCAGTTAGGACATGAAATTTAAACAAGTACTTCTGAAAAGTCAAAGTTTCGGTTCCAAAAAGAAGGTTTTATCGTCCATCTGTGATTTTAGTAGGCACTGTGCATAATATTTTAGCAATTTTCCAACCTATTCATAATCGTAAATCAGCAGCAACACTGTTACCTACATAAAATACATGTCATTTTTTAACTATATCCGTTCAAGGGTAACATTACTCGTAAAGTTAAGTATTTACTACCATAATAACTAATTAATTATTAATTAGCAAACACAAAACAGTTATTTTGTAGATTTCTTTCACGCTATGCATTGAATATAATTTCAACTTTTATTCTACATTATTTAAATCACTTTATTAATAATGATCTGTTATAGGATCGACAACTGAAATATATTTACGATATCTACACAGCGATACAGTTCAAAAACATGTTTATAACTCAACATCCTAAATTAGAGATAGTTTTTTTAATATATACTGAAGAACATAATTGCATGTAGAATATTAATTAAGTAAAAGCTAATAATGAAATTTTACATGATGTACAAAATACAAAGTAATTTTATTTCAATTTCAATTCAGATAACATGATCCATTTTGTTAGTAACGTCTTATACTATGTTAGTAAGGATATATTGACATATTTATTTAAATTAAATTAAATTGAATTGAGCCACAGGTCTTAATAATTTGGTGAGATGGCCAAGCAGCGGACAATTCCCACTGTCAGCCACCGCTCTCACAATGCTGTTGGAGCTGCCCCTTATCCGGTACAACAAGGACGATGCCTTTTTCCGCATTATGGCTTCGAAACTGTCAACATGAGCTACCGCGAACATCTCTGATGCACTGCAGTATCGTGGCAGACCCATCAGCACCCTAAAAGCGTTATTAAATTGGATGCGCAAGGCACCAATCGATTTCTTTGTATAATTGACCCACAAACTGCTCGAGTAAAATGACGTACAGTATGCTTTAAACAGCATAATTTTTACTGTGTCTGAGCATCGAGCAAATCTGCGAGCCAACATATTCGCTCTTACCGAGAGTGCCCTGCGCTCCCTCTCAATATCTTCATCATCCTTCTGATTCTCAGTAATTATATGTCCAAGATACTTAAATTGCGACACCTGTTGTATTTGTCTCCCATATAACATGATAGGCGGTACGACACTAGGACATTTATTGCTCGGTCTAAAAACCATACAAACCGTTTTTTGGACATTGTACTGCAAGCCATGTGACGAAGCATAAGACTCACAAACCTTGATTAGCTTTCTGAGCGCACCAACTGAGGGAGCCAGCAGCACCATGTCGTCAGCGTAGTTAATGTTATTGACACAAGTGTCACCTATATGACAACCAACACGCATGCTGCTGATATAAAATATAAATTATTGTGACTAAACATTGATGTATTCCAGGAATAGCAAAAAATATAGTCCACGAATCGCAATTGACCAAAATAGACAAAAACATTGATAATTGCCATTCGTGGAATACGCCGAATACGTCAATTGCTATTCGGATCATTGCTATTCCAATTATTGCTGTTCCTGGAATACATCGTTAAGCCACCAGACGACACCACAGTAAAATTAAAAATATCCTAAGTTGACACTCACCGGAGTATAACCAATACAGCATTGCTCTTTACGGTTATAGGCACCCTGTGTGTTACGACTTCCCATTTTAATACCACTAACCACAATTAAGTATCACAAAATTCATAATCACACCGTCTAAGTATTCAGAGAGATTAAATAAACAATAATGAGTACCTGAATCAATTAATTTATCTGCCTCGTTCGTCTAGTGGTCCCAAACGTGACTGCTAAGCTGTCCTGAGTTCGAATCTTGGGTCGAGCAAAGTGTTGTTGGGATTTCCTATAGCAGTTCGGAATCTGGACTTGTGCCCGGTTGATAGCAAATAAATAAATAAATATTTTGAGGACATTTTTACACAGCACCATCTAGTCCCAAACTAAGCAGAGCTTGTACTATGAGTACTAGACAATGCATAATATAATACTTATATACTTTGTTTTTGTAAATACATACTTATTATACACAGGAAATACTCAGACAAACCCAAATACCTACTTATATTCATCATCACATAATATTTTGTGTCCTGTGGGAATCGAACCCACGACTACCCGGTCCGGTACTCAAACCACTAGACCATAGACGTCAATAGGCTCACCCGCTGTTACTTGGGACCTCAACATACCAGTGGAATGTACGTGTACCAATGTACACATCTGTTTAACCCTTCGGGGGATACAGGCGTTATGTTTGCCGATTAGTTGCAACGGAAATGAATGTAAGTAAAAAAGAAAGTAAAAGCGGTCTGTGGCGACGCGAAAATTGACACGGTGAAAATTTCATAGTTACGAGCTGTCTTCAAATTTTTTTTCTCTGCAGTCAAGCTTATCCAATCGTGTTTCTGTACTACAAATTTATAGCTAAAGACATGATTCAAAAAATTCAAAATATTTTATTTCAAATAGACCATATAAATAGGCACTTTTGAACAGTCAAACTAGTTGCTCGGTTCCAAAAAAGTAGGACTTATGGAGAAGAGCCGGCAAGAAACTCCATCGTCACTCTTTTTAAAAAAAGATAGTGAGACAGTAACATTTTTTTTATGTGAATAATATGAGTCTATTGCAGTTTGATGTGTAAGGATTAATAAATTAGAAAAGAAAATAGCCATAGCAGTAAGAGCTGACCAGTCCCGACAGACAGCACCCGTTCACGAGCATGACGTGTGTATCGGCGCCGTTTGACTCAACCATGTTATAGGGAATAAAAAGACCCGACACACAACGCCACCATCAGCAGAACATTTAAGTGAGCAAAGTCATGAATAATGACATATGTAAAAATCAGATCCGTATGTTTTGTAATTGCTGAGAAATATTAAGATAGAAGACCCCCAAATCTTCAATGCGTCGTCTTAAACCCGATAAGTAACTCTTTGCTTCACCCAGGATTCGGACCCAGAGGGTCTAGCTAGCCAAATTGCAATCTATCGATCAGATTGATAAACGAATACTTAGTTCAAACAAAATGTTTGGGAATGACATTTATAAACGTTCGATTTGTCGAAACCTTGTCATTACCATACATTTTGTTTCTATTCGTTCGTCGATCCAAACACTTGATTGCAAGGCCCGTAGGACCTAGCTGTCGTGCTTGGGACTACAATAACAACGACAAAGTATTTAAATAAATTAACAAGGAAATAAATCTTGACGCAGAATATCATGGCGTTTCCGCACTATTCGTCACGTGCACAGTTATCGGTCTTTATCTTGTCCCCGGGGAAAAAATTGCCCGACCACAGAGCAAGTTCCTGACCATAAATTCATTAGACACCGACGACATTTTTTTAAAAAACTCACGTCCGATATGCCTGTGCCGCGACTAGAAATGGCAACGCCTAAAGTTTTATTCTTATTAAATACTAGGGTACATTGCCTGAAATATTAATTCATATTCCAGATGACATATTTAGACATAAATTAGTAGTTTGGCACCGCCTGCGAATTAGTTAGAAATCATAATCATAATGTAAATATGTATGTAACTTGTTTTTTTTTGCTTTTTAGTTCCTATGTGTTTTTGGAGGTGGTTTGTTTTTTTTAATAAATTATTTTAAAAGTTTTAGTGGAATATAGATGTATTTCGTTTTGTACCTATTACATCATATGGGGAGGCCAACTAAACGCACTGCCCTAAAAAGACAGCGAGGTTTCGGAGAAAACCAAAATGTATATAGATTTCTATATATAGGTACATTTTTTTTTAATTTTCGGTCGTTTTAAATCTGCTCAACGGATTTCGATAAAATTTATATGGGACCATACAAAAATTTCACCGGCTTTCTAATAAAAAAATAATCATCAAAATCGGTTCACCCAGTCGAAAGTCGGTTGAAAAGATATCATACACAGATGGACAGAGTTTTTTTAAATTATTAGTATGGACGTGAGTTTAGGATCCTGAGTTCCATTCTCAGGTCGAGCAAAGATTAAAGGTTTTCTATTAAATTCTCTGCATCTACATCTTTTTCAATTTTATATTATTTTATTATTTTAATTATTAGATACACAAATACATACTTACTTACATACTTGTAGCCGTATTTGTAACACGCATCCGGGTCCGCATGAAACGCGCCCATGAAACGCGCTCTCGCGGGATATCAGCAGGTTGAGTAACCTGCTGATATCTTCGAAAGCGGTAGACCAATTCTTGCATTATTATTATCAGCCCGGTTGGTCCCATTGCAGGGCAAAGCCCTCCCTACCTTCCTTCCACTCCTCACGGCTTTATGAGCCCAATCTTTTGCATAGGTGTCCAGTTCATCCCACCATCTTCGTCTGGTCTTTCCGCGTCGTCTAATATCGTCGTCTTGTGGACTCCACTCTATGCTAAGTCTAGCCCCCAAGTCGTCCGACATGTGGCATACATTCTTGCATAATCTAAAACAAATAATTTCTGCGGCACGCATCTTCCTTTCTTTCCATCCTACCAACTCCTCATTGCATTGATGTCACTGTTCACTCTTCCATCAAAATTCTGAACCTCGTAATAATTATTATCTAATCCATCTAAGTCTTCTTCTTCCTAGTCTTTTCCCAACCATGTTGGAGTCGGCTTCCAGTTTAACCAGGATGCGGCTGAATATCAGTATTTTACACGGAGCGACTGCCATCAGACCTCCGCAACCCAATTTTTGGGCAATACTGGTATTCGATGGAAAGACTGGTTGTCATGCTTTTTAGGTTGCTGACTACCACTAACGATTGTCAAAGGGTTTCGGTTATGACAACCGGGACTGACGGTTTTACGTGCTCTCCGAGGCACGGAGGGGTCTGATAATGGTCACCCATCCACAGACTGACCACGGCAAGTGTAGCTTAACCTTGCAGATCGGTTGGTCAGCGTTGGTACAACTTGGCCACGAGCCCCTCCTATCTAAGCCATCTAAGTCTAACAATGTATTTATCTGTGGGTTAGTAGTTAGTGCTATAGTAACCAGCTTCCCGCCAGCGGCTTCGCCCGCGTGGCCTTGATAGCATTTTTCCAACATTCATTTTTTGCAACATTATTCATTGCTACTCCGCTCCTATTAGTCGTAGCGTGATGATATAGCCTGTAGCCTTCCTTGATAAATGGGCTGTCTAACACTAAATATTTTTTCAAATCGGTCCAGTAGTTTCGGAGCCTATTCAATACAAACAAACAATCAAATCTTTCCTCTTTATAATATTAGTAGCGACCCGCCCCGTCTACATTCTCTGTACTATAGTATATATGTATTATAATATAAACCTTCCTCTTCCATCACTCTATCTATTTTTTAAATATATTTTAAGTAATTTTATTATTGTTATGTATATGTATAGTATTTTATTGTTTTAAGTTTATTGTATTGTATTATAGTATTTTATATAATATGGGCCTTGTAGCCTGAACTAAATAAATAAATAAAATAAAATAAAAATGCGCTGCGTAGTTTTAAAGATTTAAGCATACATAGGGATATAGGGACAGAGAAAGTGACTTTGTTTTATACTATGTAGTGTAGTATCTATATATGTGAATTCTAAGTAGTTTGCAGACGCTTTGGGTTTACCTGTTAAATAAGCTAAATAAATACGACCACTTATAAAACAAAACAAAAATTAAAGATAACCAAAAGAATCATCCCCTAATAATAACAAATCATGGTCTTTTCTAATTACGCTAGCTCTGTGCATCGTCCGAAGCGTACCAGCTAAAAAACTCCCCACTATATCATAATTTATTTATTCTGATGACCTCGCCGAGTGCGGCTCTGCCACCTGATATATATATTAATAAAATACGTTTTAAAAAATATAATTTTTATCTTCACACCCTTATTGTTTCTCTCATTTGCAGTATGGTGTATTTTTTATTCTGTTTAATGTCTTTTTTCTGGAGTAATTAAAATTATTATAGGTATTTATTACACTGGAAGGCAATTTGCGTGTTTATTTGGACTCCTAATCGTTCTGTGTTTACATTAATTAGTAATGTTTTAGGAGTGTTTCCAGCTTTATTGCCGATAATAAATTAGGCCGGTTTGAAATTTTATTGTATGTAATTTGATATTTTTTTGTAATGTCGGTAATTGCCTGTCTTGTGGTTTTAAGCGCAACTGCTACGCTAGTCTTGGGTTCGGCTCCCAGGTCGAGCATTGTCATTGGGTTTTTCTATGAAATTCTCAGTACCAGCTCGGAGTTTAGATTTGTGCCCGGCTCGGCAAAAGGTTTATTTATATTAGGCACGCCAACAGTTTTTTTATTTTTTATTTTTTTTATACCACTAAGGTGGCAAACAAGCATACGCCCCGCCTGATGGTAAGCGGTTACCATAGCCTATGAACGCTTGCAACACCAGGGGTATCACTCGCGCGTTGCCGACCCGAAATACCTCTTAGAGGTTTATGGAGGATTCACTGCGCCGACAGTTTGAGGGAATATTCCTCTTACTGCCAGCGCAGCGCATCCTAAGAAGGAGCTCTGGCGACCTTACTCACTGCAGGAACACAACACACAATAAAGTGTGTTATTTGGCTGCAGTTTTCTGTAAGGTGGAGGTACTTCCCCAGATGGGCTGCTCCAGATTTGAGCCATAAATGACTGTGCCCTACCTCTCTTTAAAAATAATTTTACGATTTACCATTGACACGAAAAAAAGAAGAAGCACTTATTTATGTACCTTTAAAACATTCACAATGGCTACGACGCTACGGGCTACGCGATGCTACGAATTTCGTAGCAATGACGTAGCAATAAATACATCTTGAATGATTCTTAGGGCCCGTTTCACAAACTCCTAGTAAGTAGGAAGCCATTAAATTATTAGGCAGATAGTTTCATAAAAAAAAAACCAGCGCTTAATGTCTATTCACTGGTAGTAAAACAAGCCCCTAATAATCTATAATCTAACCACAAAAAACACGAGCCTTAGAGCCTGCTTCAATAAAAAAAATATGTATGAAATTATCTGCCAACTAATTTAACTGTAACTTATCAGTTGGTTGTGAAAAAGGCCCTTAGTTTTAAATAATTAATCAATCAGTTTAACAACAACTTCTAAAATCAAAATCTATCTTCAAATACACTCAACATACCAACACCTTTCAATTACTTACAGTATCTTAACTAAGTTACTCCAATATCTTAGTAGATAGAATGGCCGAAGTTAGGCAAGGCCCAGGTGGGTAGACTCACTTAATTAATAACAGCAATCATTGACCGCCGGTGGCTGTTATTGGGAGCTATCACAACATTTGGGTCAGGAGTCTGCATTCTGACGTATACGACGGCACACGGTCTTGATACTTGGGATATTTTGTAGGTTAATTAATTTCTTATTATGACTAGTGTATCTTATGTAGTGGATCTTAGCATGGAAAATGCTTAAAAAAATACAAAAAGATAGTTAATAGGTAATGTGACATCATACGACATCGAACTACCTGTAAAGTTAGTCGTGTCGGTTGTGAAGCATTTTTCACAATAGATGTCGCTACGTCACCTTAAAGACGTTAGTTTAGAATGTGAAGGAAGATTTCGACAGGCGAGCGGGGCTCGCGATAGCTTAGCGGTTAAAGCGTCTGGTGTACCGAACTAGAAGACGCAGGTTCGAATCCTGCTCGCCGGCCGATTTTTTCCTTCATTAAAAATAACTTGTAATCTTAGCATGGAAAATGCTTAAAAAAAAATACAAAAAGATAACTAGTGTAGTTTTATGTCTGTAAATAAGCTGCCTCGTTAGTCTAAGTCCTGGGCCTGCAAGTAGCAATTTGACATTCAAATCGACAAACGAAGAAAACAAAATCTTTGGAAATGATAAAAGCTTTCGACAAATTGGGCTGACATTAATGTCATTTCCGTACATTTTTTTTTCTATTTGTTTGTCGATTCGAATATCAAATAGCAATTTGACTAGACCAATGGGTTCCGTTTTGGTCTATGAAAGTGATTAGGCTGTAGTCCACCACGCTAGCCTAATGCAGATTGGCAGACTTAACATTCCGTCGAGAAAATCTCGCAGGCATTCATCCTCACGATATTGTCCTTCACCGTTAAAGCGAGTGATAATTCCGCACATGATTTCCAAAAGTCAGAGTTGTGTGCCTTGGATTCGACCTCGGGACCACAGTCCAATGGTCATATCACTAGGCTATCGCTACTACTTTTTTAAATAATTATAAAAAAATATTTAAGTAACAACAAGAATATACTATGCCTTATTGTTACCAAAACAATATAAAAAGAAAACGAAAAATAACGAACTCCACTGTTGTAAACAAAGTTATATAATAGAATAGAAATATAAATAGAAATACTTTTTATTGTACACCAAAAACATTAACAAAGACAGAAAAACATCAACCATTGTATACATCAAGCATTATTTGACAGTAAGAATCAAAGTATCAAGACTATTCAAGCGTAGTTACATCACACGAGTGAGTCAGGCAATAGCCGTTGGCTGCAATCACGAGCGACCTCCAGTTTTGAAGCTGTTTGCTTACGATACAGCGTTTGCGAGATCAATTACACTATTAATTTGTAGTCATAACATTGCTTTATAACTATGAAATTAGAGCAGAGAGCTGAGAGACTTTTTTATTATTCTACTATTATTATAAACTAACCTTTGTACGCGACTTCGTTCCCGCAGAAGATGAAATTTTCCCCCGTTTTTGCAACATTTTTAATTTATATTCAGCTCCTATTGGTCCTAGCATGATGATATATAGCCTATAACCTTCCTCGTTAAACAGGTTATCTAACACTGAAATAATTATTCAAATTGGACCAGTAGTTTCTGAGATTAGCGCATTCAACCAAACAAACAAACTATTCAGCTTTATAATATTTGTAAAGATGTGAAAGTTTGGATGGATGTTTGTTACTCTTTCACGAAAACCTAATCTGCTACTGAGAATTTCATAGAAAAACTCAATAATAGGTACTTTACTAGACTAGGGAATCAAATACACGATCGACGACCATAGTACATTGATTGAAGTATACCTACCTACCTAGTATATAACCTCATTTCATAAATTATATCTTTATTTAACCCGTACATGAATCGACTTTGTAATTCATAGACTTTTCCGGTACCAAGTTTTATATAATATTAAAAGGTGACCGTCAAAGGAAAAAGAATTGGAATACTCAAAAAATAAAGTTCAATTTCATATAAAGTTGGTATCAAAGAAAATATTTTGGAGATCCTTGAGTAACTTACTAGCGATGGTCAGGAATAAGAATTCTTGTTCTAGGCCATGATGGTGGAATATCAGTATTTTACACGGAGCGACTGCCATCAGACCTCCGAAACCCAATTTCTAGGCAATACCGATATTCGAAGGAAAGACTGGTTGTCAGGCTTTTTAGGCTTCTGACTACCACTAACGATTGTCATAGGTGTTCGTATGACAACCGGGAACGACGGCTTTACGTGCTTTCCGACGCACGGAGGGTTTCAATATGTTAAGAATGGTCATCCATCCACAGACTGACCGCGGCAAGTGTAGCTTAACCTTGCAGATCGGTTGATCAGCGTAGTTACAACTTGGCAACGAGCCCCTCAAAAAAATAATAATATAAGGGTAAAGAATCCAAATCATTATATAGAATTTTCGTTTGCTTATTTTTCGCTCTGTCATCATCATCATCATCTTCCTGCCCTTGTCCCAATTTATTTGTGGTCGGTGCAGTCTATCTTTTTCCTCCATTCATCCCTATTAGCCGTCACCTGCTCATTCACTCCCTTTTCTGTGGGTCTTATGAAGAAGAGCCGGCAAGAAACTCCATAGATACTCTTTTAAAAAAATATGTGTGGTAAGTAACAATTGTTATAAATAGTAATGAGGATGATGCAGCTTGATGTGTAGATGCAGAGATATTACTAAGGAGTATAAAAGATCCCATCATTGGGTCGAAGCAAGATAAGAATATCGCATAAAAACAAAAGAAATCTACGGAACCTTACACAAAATTATATTTCCACCTTAACAACTTTCATAGTATGACCATATTAATTTATATTATAATGTAATTTATGCCCGGGTCTTCCTTTTAAGGTATTTTTACTTGATTCTGTTCTTTGTGACCGGGTACCACCAGTGGGCAGCGCGCGTGAAATTGTGAAAAATTACAAACGACCCCCCGCGTTTAAAGGGTTAACTGTAGGTAGAAAAAAATTGAGAAAGAATCAGAACATTGATGGTATTTTTCACAATTTTTGGTAGATAATTACGTTTTGAATTTTTATGATTTAAGTACCTCAATTATAGTGGCCACAAGCGTGGCTACTGAGCATCCTGGGTTCGATTCCCAGATCCAACAAAGTGGTATTGGTAGGTAGGTTTTTCTATAAAATTCCTAGTATCTCTTTATAGCCCGGTTGATGTCAATAAACTCGCCTCATATTACATTCGACCTAATAGACAGACGGACTGTCGGTGTACAGTAGTACTCCTCTGCCTAACCATACAAGGAATACAGGCGTGATGATACCATCACGCCTGTCATAGGTATACACCTATGGTGTGTAATTAGTCATCATCAACCCATATACTGTCCCAATGCTGGGCGCGGGTCTCCTCTCACTATAAGAGGGATTAGACTATAATCCACCACGCTAGCCTAATGCGGGTTGGCAGACTTCACGTGCTGTCGAGAAAATCTGTCAGGTATGCAGTTTTCCTCACGATGTTTTCTTTCACCGTTAAAGCGAGTGATAATTACGCACATGATTTCGAAAAGTCAGAGGTGCGTGCCTTGGATTCGAACTCGAGACCTTTGTCGCTGCTTTTCACACTGCTGTGTAATTAATGCTTGAGATATTTATCCAAATAATTGTACTAAGTACTCGACCAATCCACACCTCCAACCCTAAATTTTAAAGGGGTGAACAAGCATAAGTAATACGAAATTATGACCAAAACGCAAAGACTCCATAATTTAAAATATGCACAAAAGAGTGAATTAGCGTGTAGACATAAATAAAAATTAAGGGCCGGTCAGGGGGGTGACCCCTTAACCCCTCTAAACATAATTTAGTATAACCCAATAAGCCTTTTACCTCAAACAAAAGCAAAAACCTACGAAATTTTATTATCATTATTTGCATATTAAAATAATTATAACTGTAAGCGGAGGGTTAAGAATAGGGATCGTTGCCTCGGTGTAAATCCGAGGTAAGCAGTATATTGCTCAAGTATGAGTTGAGAATTTATATACATTTGTCGCCAATCTTATTGTCCGGCTTGAAGTTGGCACGAGCTATCTACCATACACATAACTCTTCTTTGGCAGTCGGGTAAATATATCGTGCTCAACTGTTTATGTTAGCCACTAAACAGTCCAACAGTTTATTAAGGATAAAAAGTGTCAGACTGTCTACCCCTTTACCCCGTAAACTCTTTTACATTAATGGAATCACTGTTCCCCGATTGCGCAGGGGTGGGGGGCGGCCATTTTTTCTAAGATAACATTTTTAATCGTTTCTCACGGATCACTTAATATTTCACCAACCCTCGAAAACGCTTGGTTGAACAGATTAAAGATTATTTCTTCTTTATATAAGCCCTTTTCTGTATGACTTGATTTTCGGTCAGTTGGATTTAAAAAGTTAAAATTTATTGTCTCCGTTTTCGGCGAAATTCGATGGGAGATAGTATTGGAGGATTTTTTAATTTAATTTGTTTACTCGGAGAGTAGGTTACTATCTAAACTAATATTATAAAGAGGATAAATTATTATTATTATTCAACTCAAAAACTACTCGATTAATTTTAGAAATTCCTTCACCGAGTAACATAGTCTATATAATACATATCAAATATCCAGACCACGCGAGTGAAGTCACTGGCGGATAACTATATAACGAATGTTTGCTTGAAAGAGTTGCTAAAATGCATTATGGGTTATTTTTAATGAAGGAAAAAATCGGCTGGCGGGCAGGATTCGAACCTGCGTCTTCTGGTTCGGTACATCAGACGCTTTGGGCCGCACTCAGAAACGTCACTTAACCTAATGAATCATTAGCTACTGACAGCCAGTATATCTCAGTACACTGACAACAAACGCGAATATGGAAAAATAGGTCAAGATATAGTAGTCACTGTTTGTTAACGATTCATTAAGGTTAAGTGACGTCTCTTAGTTGGGGTGTTTGACCACTAAGCAACCGCGAGTGCCCCGCCAGCCGATTTATTCCTTCGTTAAAAATAACTTGTAATCTTAGCATGGAAAATGCTTAAAAAAATAGTGAATGAATTATGGGTTTAGTACTTACTCGTAAATGCAACTGTTACAACTTTTTATAAATAAGTAAAAAAAATATATCTATAGGTAGATACTATTATAAAATTGTAAAAAAGTCGTGTCTGTACATTGAAGATATTTAAAAAAAAACAAGTGGGTTGGAGTATATAAACGATCGCGAACCCAAAAAATGATTTTTAGAATTCGTGTCTGTTTGTCAGTTTGTTAGGGGTTGACGCTAAACCTACTGAATAGATTTGAATTTTGTGTTAACTGTTGTAAATCATAATATTTTATAAATTTAATCTGTGATTTTACTATAGTCTGCGCGGAACTAGTTGGCTGCGCCTTAGGTATGTGAGCGGCGGGACGGAGGGGTGGGGGCTCTTGTTTATTGCTCACAGTATCCCGCCGCCTCACACCCGTCCCTACCTAAAGCGCGGCCAACTAGTTCCGCGCGGGCTATAACATACTCAACAGACTCCCTCGTTGGTCTAGTGGTCCCAAGCGCGACAGCTACGCGAGAGGTCCCGCATTCGACTCCCGAGTTGAGCAAGGCGTTTATGGGTTTTTCTATGGAATTCCCAGTAGCAACTTGGAGTCTGGATATGTGCCCGGTTGATGGCAATAACCACGACTTATATTACATCTAACCTTAGGCGAATTATTGTGGATGTACATTAGTACCTCTACCTTACCCTGCTGGGAATACAAGCGTAATGGTGTGTTATATTCACTAACATATAAAAATAATTTATTTACAAACTAGCTGTCAGTCAGCGACTTTAAGCATAAGCGAATTATAGCATAATTATGTTACTCGATAAAGATGTAGCTTTCGAATGGTGAAAGAATTTTTCAAATGGGTCCAGTAGTTTCGGAGCTTATTCAATGCAAAAAAAAACCTTTTCTCTTTATCTTAGATTATTATATTATAAAATAATAATTAAATAACTATTTACAATAAGGCATCAAAAAACTCCTCCGCATCGTACCCAGAAGGCTGGCTGCATCGCCACGTTGTATGGCAATGCTGATTCTTTGACCAAAATAAAGGCCAGCCTTTGGGTCCCAGTATTTTATTTTACTTATATTTAGGAATAGATTTTAAATTTTGTAGATATATTGTAATATATAGTTTTAGTCAAAGAAAAATAAAAGATCCCTTGTATTATATTATTATAGACTAGATTTCCGCTTTCCACCCGCGTAGTCTGGATAATTCTTACAAATTATTAAAACAAATCTATCTCACCTGAACCATAAATTTTACCGAGATTGCCTATGTGCTATTCCAGACTATAATGTATCTCTGTGCCAAATTTCATCCAGATCCGTTCGGCCGTTCTGGCGTGATTGAGTAAATAAATAAATATCTTTTGGACATTTTACACAGCACCATCTAGTCCGAAACTAAGCAGAGCTTGTACTATGGGTACTAGACAATGGATATAATACTTATATACTTTTTTTGTAAATACATACTTATTATACATAGGAAACACCCAGACAAACACAAATACATTATATATATAATTATGTATCCTTACCCGACTTCCGAAGGAAGGATACTCATTTGTGATTTATATTTTGCTGTGCCCTACAGGGTCCATGATTGTTACAAGCTTTAAGAATTGTATCTACCACCTAAGTCTACATTGTGGAATGCAAATAAATAATATGAATATGAATACTTATATTCATCACATAAATATTTGTGTCCTGTGGGAATCGAACCCACGACCTCCTGATCAGCAGTCCGGTACTCGAACCACTAGACCATAGACGTCGAGTAACAAACCATTCATCCAAACTTTCATATTTATACTATTAGTGTGATATATTATAGATAGTGTACCTAAAACACATACTCAGTTAATAACTAAGAGTCTATTAACTCCCATCGCTTGTATTTTCCTGGCCCGTTCACTGTTGTTAAGTGTAGTTTAGTGCTGTGGGTTCGCCTGTTTTAGCACAACTTTATGGGGAATTAGATGCGTTGCCTATGTCTGTCTGGCTGCTCATATCGATTGTAAGCAGGTGGAAGAAATGTTTGTTAGCTTGAATACTGTGTAGTTTTATTTATTTGTAGCAAAAAAGTATTGCACCTAAAACAACAAGTTTTTTTTAAAATATCAAGCGATAGAAAAAAATCACAAGCAGGGAATATATTCGAACGCTGCCTGTGATTTTTTTTAAAGAATGTGGATGCAAAATTTGCCCCAGTTTTGCGTAGGACCTAAATTTTTTGGGATTAAAATGTAGCCTTTGACTTAATCCAAGGTATAAGCCATTATCATTGCAACTTTCAGCCAAATCCGTTCAACCGTTTTTCCGTAAAAGAGCAACAAACATACAGACTTACAAACTTTTGCCTTTTTAATTAGTAAGATAATATTTATAATAGGTACATATTATTGCAATGAAGCAAGCAATGAAAATTAACAATAAATATTGTTATCTATATCGAAAATTCATAGTTTTCCTTCCATCCTTTCAGCAAAAACTTCTTCAGAGAACAAAAGTACACAAAACAAATCAAAACACTTCCTACTCCCAAGTCGATCGTTTTGCCAAAGGGTAGAGGCCCCAGTAGTTGGCAATCGGATAATAATATATATATTTTCGCTCCATATTCCGTGGAAGTGCTCTGAATATGATATACTGCGGATAAATCGGTCGCGACTGCCCTCGGGGGTGTGTTTACTTCGACAGGGGTAGTTCCAACCCCAGAAAGTTGGGACAAAGTATTATTTTTCAATAGTTTTCACGATTTTCGTTCTGTGATATCGATGTTTTTTGTGAATTTAGTATGTGCTCTTAACAATGTTTTCTTTCTTCTGAATTGTACAACGAAGTTTTTAAAATTCTCTATAGCAATTTTAATAATTATACATAGATAATAATATAACAATAATAATAAAAAAAAACAATAATAAAGGCATAAAATAATGTATTTTATTTAAGTTAATACTTGTTATGTAAATAGGCCTCAGTCCACCATGCTTAGGATCCATGTAATGGGAGCTAGCCTACTGCTATTAACCGGGCAGTCATCTAATACCACTAAGCTCGACCTGGGAATCAGACCTAGGACTTCAAGAGTAGCATTTGCGCTTTCAACCGCTAGACTAATTAGGCATTAAAGTTTAGATTCATTCTTATTCATCGGAAAAACAATGTCAAAATCCTATTCAAAGCAAGCAAATACCTACACTGGTTTTATCGAGAACGACTGTAACTGAATATCATCAATTTCTGATTGTCATACACACAAATCCTATATGACATTTTATCTAAACACGATTCAAGTACAATATTCAAATTGCTTCAGAAGGATGACAATCGTTTTCCTACCCTACGGCCAAGAGGGTACAGATATGCCAAATAAAGTATAAAATATGATCTCTCAATATCCACCGTACACTGGCTGTCAATAAAATTTGTAACATAAATCAGGGTGGTTTATGGGGAGTGATGGAATGATCCCTTTTCTTGCACGGAAGTGTATGGGATGTTAGCCTTTTTTCTTTGATACACTTATGATTTACTGTCGAATCGACCACATTGGAGGTGTATTTGTGTCCATTTTTTGGAAATGTTTTTACAAACAAAACCTAAAGTGGGCCACTAAGTTATGTTTATAAATACAAAATTACAAAAAAAAGAGATGACAGTCCCACTGCTGGGCACGAGTCTGCTCTCTAAATAAAAGGGGTTAGGTTTTAGTCCACCACGATTGCCTAGTGTGGGTTGGCAGACTTCACACGCACGCAGCACCGTCGAGAAAATCTCTTCCCTACCGAAGTTCCCTTTAAATTAGCTGTCAGATAATTTCATACGAATTTCATTCTATTTTTTAATTTATTCGGCAGATAACAGCTATCCAGAGGTGATGACACAGGCACCAACAGTAGTTTACACGTGAAATAGTATTATATCAGAGATTTAAAAACAATCTAAGTATTAATTACTTTGCCATCAAGCCTAAGCCCCTTCAAAACATCAAAGAATAGCCAACGTAATAACAAAAACAGTGACGTTCATTATGTGTTGGTTAATAAACAATAACCTGTATATTACTGGTTGATATTAAATAACTCAATTCGTTTCTAATTTGTCGACAATTGTTCCCGACAAAGGCACAGTTCGAGCGAGTGAGCGCGAGTATGAAGGAAGTCGGTAGCTGGGGGCGCTAGGGATGGGAAATGTCGATAATTTTTAAGGTATTAAAAGATAATTACAGGTATTTTGTAAAACAATGATATTTTCTTTAATGTATCAGGTATTGGCAATAAATACTTAAGATGGGTCGTCTGCTTGTTACCGCCGGGGTCGCGGAAGAATGTCAACACGTTCCCGCACCCCGGCTGAATGGTGATGAGGCGAACACCCGTCTGGTTTTAGTGGGTATACGTCCTTTTCAGGATGGAGTCCCACACACCGCGCCGCCTTCCCCAGGGCGACGTGACGTCGCATAAAGCATTTCCAGACGTAAAAAAAAAGGGTCGTCTGCTTGTTACCACATATACCACAAAAAGAAAGACAGGCAAAATATTTGGCCAATCAGTTTCGCTATGTCTATCAAAACTATAAATTCTAATATACTCAATATAGTTAAGCTTCTTCTTCTGCTCTAACTTTCGCCCTTTAAAGATGACAAAAGACAAGACAATACTTAAACAAAAGAAAAATATTGTAAACATTAATTACTAAAAAGTCTATTAAAACTATACAATTTTCGTGCCATTGTTTTCCATAAGACCTTCATTGATACCGTTTAAATAAAATATCTATATCTACCTGTAAAATTTGTCTAGCATTTGACGCCATCTTTAGGTTATCTTTGGAGAGGAGTATTTACAGATACTGTAATAATACAATATTACTTTTCAGATACGATTAAATAAAATATAATATTTAAAACCAGAACTACCAACTTACTTGCCAACAATTTAAATATTATAAAACAGAATTTATCCTTTTTTATAATATTTAACATTGTCTATTATTTTTATGTTTTTTTCTTTATTTGACGTCATGAAAAGCATCGATAAGTACCTTTTCCCCGCTCGCACCCAACAAAGCAAACGCCATTGCCACTGGCGTTGCCGGGGCGGTGCGCCGATGCGTTTATAATATTTCATTTATTCGTTATAAATTATAATCGCGAATGAAGATATGAGGCTTAATTCTGTTTGTTACTAACGTTTAGCCACAGAATAACTTGCTTGGGTTACTTGTCTTGATTTTAATTACTAATCTTAGCCTAGCTTTGTTGTTTTATTGAGATAGTAAACTGACTTATTGGTTGGAAACGTGACTGCTACGCTTAAGATCTTGAGTTCAAATCCTGGCTCGAGCAAACTGTTAATTAACTTCACTATGAAGACCACCCACCCGTGACTATAGACGCTGGGAAATATCTGAAACTTCGGGATTAAAATAATATCAATACGCGATAAAATCTGCAATAACCCTCAGCAGGCGGTTAAAAAGTAGTTTTATTTCAATGTCTAATATTCGCGTAAGTGCCAGAAAACATTATAGGAGACAATGCAGTAACTAATAAGTTTAAATAATAAAAGACTAAAAATGCTCTATGCATCTGAGTATTATTATACACTAGCTTTCAGCAAGCGGCTTCGGCCGTGTGGTCGAGGTATTTCTTATAACTTTCATCCCCTATTTCAACCCCTTGACCCCAAACCCCTTTTTTCGCATTAAAAAGTAGCCTATGTCCTTTCTTAGGCTCTAGACTATCTGTGTATCAAATGTCATTTAAATCCGTTCAGTAGTTTTGGCGTGAAAGCGCGACAGACAGACAGACAGAGTTACTTTCGCATTTATAATATTATTAAGGATTGGATTAATCTGTTTATAAAAACTTAGTAATTATTCATGAATAGTGCAGAAAATTCACACGCTCAAGTCACTAAGATAATGAGGTAACTTCTCTCTAATCCATTATAACAATAAACAATGTATCAAAACGAAAAATCGTCAAACAATAACTTGGCACGACTTATCCGTTTCTGCGGCAATAACTCAAGAGGAACACAATGGAGCCTTGGTTTGTACCAACTTTGGTACAGGTTCCTTGAAGGAGTCGAGAACAATACCAAGAGTTATTGCCTCAGTGTCCGGGGGAAGCCGGAAGCCTTGGAAAAATGGCCGCGCAACGAACTCTCTTCGATGCAGCGCGGGATTTACTGGTTACAACCGGTTTTGGCCGGTTTGTTCTTGATGAAACTAGTTTAAACTGGATTTGGTGATAGTGTAATGATGGTTTTATACTTAGGGCCTGTTTCACAGCTTATTGATAAGTTCCAGTTAAATTAGCTGACTCATAATTTCATACAAATTTTGTTTCATTTTTTTAATGTATTCGGCACTTAGTGCCTATCCAGAGGTTGTGAAACACGCCCTTAGAATGCCTCATTATAAAAAATGGTTTACGGTAAAACCGTAAGTGCGGGATTTACTGGTTATAACTGGTTTTGGCCGGTTAATGGAATGATTATAGTTGGATACAATACGCTTTATATCTAACTATAGTCATTCCATTCCAATCAGACCGAACATTCGATCGCTAAGATTAGATTGCCAAACATCCACAATTGATTAGTGTCAGAAAAAAACTTATCCCACGAAACAGAATTATAAACTGAGTTGCGTTTCCTATGTAAGTAATTGTATTCTTAATGACTGTAACACCGTCTGAATCATTAAGAACATTTAATACAGTGTTAATTGTATATAACCCTCATCTCGCTACGTTTTTCCGATGGAGAGGAATGCTCAACAAAGCCATTCTGTAGATTTACTGAACGTATTATTAAGATTCGCAATGTGGGTACTACACTGGTGAGAGTTTTACTGTAATGAGAGAAAGTACGCAGATGTATAGAATATTATGTTTCATTTTTTAAGGGTGCCTTTACGAATTGACGCGGCGGACCGCGGTCTCCTACTACATAACACATTTTTGTGGCATGAAATCATCATACCATCACGCCTATATTCCCCGAAGGGGTAGGCAGAGGCGTACTAATGTACACCCACATTTCGCCGGTATGTTTAGGTCCCATGTAATAGGGAGCGAGCCTATTGCCATCAACCGTGCACAAATCCAGACTCCGAGCTGCTACTGGGAATTTCACAGAACCCAACAATAAGTTGCTCGACCCGGGGATGGAACCCAGAACCTCTAGCATAGCAGTCGCACTTGGGACCACTAGACCAACGAGGCAGTAACGAGGCATAACTGTTACTTATTCTGAGACTATTTGTAACATTTTGATAATTCTTTTTGCTGTCTTTTTGAGTTGAACATGTTTGCTTATATACAATATTATTAAATAAATGAGTTTATGTCATTAAATATCAGATAAATGTTTCTAAACTCAACACGATATCGCCAATTTTGTGTGAAGGGGCATCGCAAAATTAAATTTTTACAGTATTATAAACCAATTTTTTCAATTATTTCGTAAGATTATGTCAGATTTGTAAACGCACCTTTAATTAATCCTCCTAGCCTATTTTCAAACCACGTTGAGATCGGCTTGCAGTCTAACCAAATGCGGCTGAATATCAGTATTTTACACGAAGCGACTGCTATCAGACTTCCGCAACCTAATTTCTGGGCAGTACCGATATTGGTAGTATAGACTGGTTGTCAGGCTTTTTGGGCTTCTGACTACCATTAACGATTGTCATAGATGTCCGTATGACAACCGAGACCGACGGCGTTACGTGCTCTGCTAAGAATGGTCACCCATCCACAAACTGAGCGCAGCAAGCGTAGCTTAAACTAGCAGATTGGTTGATCAGCGTAGTTATAACTTAGCCACGATATTTCACCAGACTTCACATGCAGTCGAGAAAATCTCTCAGGCATGCAGGTTTCCTCACGATGTTTTCCTCCCTCCACCTTCACCGCGGAAAGAAAGAACTTTTAAATTAAAAATTCCTGTAATATGTACTTGTTTTAAAGAATCGTGATAATTATCCTCAGTTAATTATGAGGGAACATTAAAATGGGGATTGCTACACATTCTTAGGCGTAAAAGACATTATTTCATTTAATTGACATTTATGTTGTTCGTTAATGGTAGTTGGAAGCCCAATCCCGATGAACCTGGATAAAACCAGTCATGTACAATGATCTTGTCACTCCGAGACTTGTATACATAGAGGGCGCTGCCCTCGAGGTTTTGCAAGAATATATAAATATATCTTGGCCAAACTATACAATTAGATCCGAAGAGAGATGGGCAGACGAAATAAATAAAGTGGCTGGCAGAGACTGGATAATAAAAGCAAAAGACAAAGAGGCCTGGAGAAAGATGGAGGAGGCCTTTACTCGATGAGAGGTTCTTAATAATATCAAAAAAAATAATTATTATATTAAATATTTCAATAGAGAAGATGGCTGGGTCTTACCACCTGCTTGGAACCCTATTATAGATTCAATTAAATCTAAATCCAAGCCTAAAAATGCAAGACCGAAGGATACGGTGAGCTCGTTCTGCGTGAATCGGATTGCCAACAATTAACAAAAATGTAGGGTAGCTGTTAGTAATTGAAACGTCAAGACGCCTACCACCTTAGTCACCCGTGACCATGGACGCTGTAAAGGGTCCGAAACGTCGGGATTAAAATAATATCAATATAACGCGATAAAATCCGTAAAAAGTAGTTTTATTTAAAATAAAAACAGGAATGACTATCTAATGTTTTAATATTTTCTCAATTATTGTTAATGTCATAAAAACTAAAATATTATTAAATGAATTATTGTAATAATTTTATTAAGGAAATAAGGAGGCTATAATAAAATAAATAATATAAATATATCTTGGCCAAACTATACAACTGGGGCGGTACAACTTCGAGAAGCAGGCGAACAGAAGAATACACTTGGGCTGGGCGGCATTCGAGAAGTTACGCGACATCTTTGAATCGTCGATCCCATAAAGACAAGGGTCTATAACCCGTGATACCCGTGATGACTTACGGAGCCAAAACGTGGACACTCACCATGGGACTGGTCCACACATACAAAGTTGCTCAGCGTACGATGGAGAGAGCAATGCTCGGAATTTCTCTGGTGGATAGGATTTGAAACGCAGTTATTCGCCATATTTTTTGGATAAAGAAAATATCAAAGAAAACGAAGAAAGAAACATTTATTTAACCTCAGCACGGAAGACATACTACAAAGCTATAAAATCACTTTAATAATAATAATAATCAATCCATAAACTGTCTCACTGCTGGGCACGGGTCTCCTCTTAGTATGAGAGGGATTAGGCTATAGTCCATTTAAAACTACTTTACCAAAATTACTTTATCACTTTTATAATTTTAAATCATTATCTTTTTGTATTTTTTTAAGCATTTTCCATGCTAAGATTACAAGTTATTTTTAATGAAGGAAAAAATCGGCGGGCGGGCAGTATTCGAACCTGCGCCTTCTGGTTCAGTACACCAGACGCTCTGACCACTAAGCCACCGCTTGCCCTGCTCGCCAGTCGAAATCTTCCTTCACATTCTAATTTACGTCTTAAAAAAAAAAAACATTTTTTTTATACCATTAAGGTGGCAAAAATACATACGGCCCGCCTGATGGTAAGCGGTTACCATAGCCTATGGACGCCAGGGGTATCACTCACGCGTTGCCGACCCGAAAAACTCTTAGAGGTTTATGGAGGATTCACTGCGCCGACAGTTTGAGGGAATATTCCTCTTACTGCCAGCGCAGCGCATCCTTAGAAGGAGCTCTGGCGACCCTACTCACTGCAGGAACACAAGACACAAAGTGTGTTATTTGGCTGCAGTTTTCTGTAAGGTGGAGGTACTTCCCCAGATGGGCTGCTTCAGATTTGAGCCATAAAGGGCTGTGCCCTACCTCTCTTAAAATCTTTCTCTCAAAAAAAAGTTTTATCACTGAAACAGCTAAATTTAAAGATCTTGAATACCAACTACGATGGGCTATGGCCCTGTGAACTCTACCCAGTAACAAACTTATTTAACTATCTAGTTTCTTTCCTGTCCTGTATAAACACAGGTGTATCAATAAATTTTGTATTTTTTCAACCGCGTGACACACAAGAAATGTACCTTAACACCGCAAAAAAAAAGAATTAATCCCACACACACGCATCAAGTTGTCTCACCGTGCACACCTTGACATCTTTATGGATATTTTTTTTACTGTAATTTTTAGGGTTACTTAGGTAATGCACAAAATCTATATTTCGATTATTTAATGACATTCTTAACTGAATTCTGCAAAGTTTTCAGTATTTCTGTTATATTGGTATCTTAATTACGTGTCACTTTGTTTGTCGGCTATAGAAATTGATATGGCGATTGCATAGATATTTTAATTGACATTATTTTTACTAGTACATTATTAATTAAAAAAATATAAATATGTTTATTAATTTAGATATAAGATACTTGAAATATCATGTTATCTTTCAAATTTGCAACGCTTGCAAAAGGCCGCTAAGTTCTAAGTACCACTATTGAGTAATAAGACTTTATTTGTACACTTAGTAAGCAAATAAATTATTTGAATTTAACTTCTAAACTACTGAACCGATTTTAATAAAATGTTGCACACAGTGTGCAGTTTTATCCAACTTTAAAGATAAAGTGAATTGGACCCGGTACGTGGCGACGCTGTCGGTATGAAAATTACATAAGATTTGTTTAAAACCACCGCAAAACGCAAGCGAAGCTGCGTATGAGTCGCTTGTTAATATACATTCTGTTAAAAAAAACCTGCTACTATAACCACGCAAAAATCAAATATCCGAAATAAAATTTCAAAACATAAACCACTTTGCTCAGCCTGGGAATCTAATCGAAGACGTCAGGCGTAGAAGTCGCATTAACAATGCTAATGAAACAGCAGATAAAATACGATGATTAAAATAAAGTAAAGAATATTTCAGCCATTGTTGCTTAAGAAATATTTTCCAAAACAGGGCTTAAAATAATTGTTCCTTCCTTTACATCTTGTACGGAACCACTCAACAGAGGCTATGCTCCCTGTGTTACTTATTTGGGCAATAAATATGTCTTCACCTCGTATATATCACTCGTTCACGCCAACACATAAATAATTGCAGACGGTACTCTTTACGCGCTTACGACCTGCCTACAATTAATTTATTTTGTCTTAGAATTTGAGGTATTACATGCCTGTGCTATTATACCTCAATGGTAGTTCAATTTAAATGTGTTTTGAGCAAGCAACAAGCAATGGTTTTTGGTATAGCTTAGTAAGCCAATAGTGAAATGTTTTCGTCGAATATTGGCGTCCGTGTTTTGAGATCAAAATCAAGCGATGCCTTTCGGTATAGCTTAGATGCCAATAGTCAAATGATTTCGTCGAATATTGGCGTCTGTGTTATGGGTTCAAAATCAAGCGATGCTCTCGCTATCGCTATGCCAATAGTTAAATGTTTTCGTCCAATATTGGATCAAATATCTTTGACGAATATAGTGTTGATCCCATAGCTTCATCATTTCATGACATTTTATGACTTCGTCAAGTCTTAAAATGTCATCCAGTCACATTGATCAAAGTGCTCTTAAACGGTGACGGAAAACATCGTGAAAATCTGTTTATCTGAGAGATTTTCTAGATGGCATGTAAAGTCTACCAACCCGCACTAGCCTAGCGTCATAGATCATAACCAAGGTGAGTAAGCTACGTAGTTATTTTTAGCAACACATACCTTTTTTATTTCATCTCGCTTGTGTTTTCATAAAGAGGCACCTAACGCCATCTAGCGTCGAGTAGTAAAAGTAAAACGCGCAGCCGTCGGGCAATTTTCCGAAATTATTAATATTATTATTACTGATTCTCATATTTAAAATTCCTTTTTTTTATCTATGAAGTTTTAAACAACCGAAATTTTAATACCTAACATATTTTTTGTGGATTATAATATAATTTTTGTTTCATATTTTAAAACTACCGTTTTCAATATTTTTTCAAATAGATAATATCTATAGGAGTGACATTTTTTTAAATTTGTACCTAAAATTATAGTTATGTAGCCGTAGTGGAGTGGATATGGAGTTTCTCACCGGTTCTTCTCCATAGGAAACGACTAATTTGGAACCGTACACCTAGTTTCGACATTTCATAAGTGCCTGCATAAGGTCTATGTGAAAATAAAACTATTTGAGTTTGATTTTGTAGGACTACGGTGCTACGATGCTACGGTACTACGATGCTACGACGCTACGATACCACAGGCTACGCTTTAAGTCAATACTTTGAGAATAATCATTTGGCGTAGTAGCTGAACGCTTGGCATTCTCTTCTTAAGTTCTACTTTCAATACCCGTACGGAACAAATATTTGTATGACCTATGATAGTTCGGCTCTGGTTATTTGTGTTCAAATTTGTTTTTGTAAATGCACTGTAGGAAAATTGGCTGGATGAGAAAAGCCGAAAATCGAGCTCTATGGCCTTCTTGGAGAGGCCTACGTCCAGTAGTGGATGATTACAAGCTGATGAAGACATACACCATACACGAGGAGACTAGAAATAAAAATAATAATTAAATTGACGATTTGTTTTCTTTCAAGATTGTGTTTCATAGATTTCTTGAAAGATGAAGTACCAAAATGGGCAAAATCACCCACTCACTGCTAATAGTATAGGTACTGAAAACTCACAAATATATAATGAAATATAATTTCAATTAAGTATCTGTTTATTATTATACAAACTTTCAGTTTAGTAAAATTGTATAGATTATTTTTAATGAAGGAAAAAATCGGCTGGCGGGCAGGATTCGAACCCCGCTCCAGTCGAAATCTTCCTTCACAGTCTAATTTACGTCTTAAAGGTGACGTAATATCGACTGGCGAGCGGGGCTCGCTGTAGCTTAGTGGTCAAAGCGTCTGGTGTACCGAACCAGAAGACGCAGGTTCGAATCCTGCCCGCCAGCCGATTTTTTCCTTCATTAAAAATAATTTGTAATCTTAGCATGGAAATTGCTTAAAAAATACAAAAATATAGTTGTATAGATTAATTTTTATTTTTATTTATTTATTAGTTATTTATTTAATATCAATATCATCCTAACAGTTTTAAACCCCATTGCGATAATGTTATCATACTTATCATAATTATATATTACTATTTTAAAAAGCTACTAGAATTCAATTTGTTGCCTCCTACATGACTTTCGCTGTAAACTTTATTGATTGGTCATTGTAATAGAAGTACTTTTTACGGATACGGATTTAAATGCATACGTTTTGTTATATGGGACAAATATTAAATTATTCTAGTTGTATAGTTACAAAAAGTTGGTACTATGGAGAAGAATCTGGCAAGAAACTCAATGGATACTCTTTTAAAATAAAAATTCTTACATTACTGGCACTGATCAGAATGTGTGGATATTGTAGTCAACCCATAGACGAAAAAAAAATAAAAAATTCGGTTCTCACTATCCGAGAACTTAGTCATCTTGACGACCTCTGTGGTCTAGTGGTTCGTGTACTGGACTGCTGATCACGAGGTCGTGGGTTCGATTCCCACAGGACACAAACATTTATGTGATGAACTTGGGTGTTTGTGTGTGTCTGGGTGTTTCTTATATATTATAAGTATGTATTAACAAAAAAAAAGTATATAAGTATTATATCCATTGTCTAGTACCCATAGTATAAGTTCTGCTTAGTTTGGGGACTAGATGGTGCTGTGTAGAATGTCCCAAGATATTTATTTATTATTTATTATTATCTTACAAAAATGATAACCTACTCGTTCTTAGTAGTTCGGTTTAAAGATCTTTATTCATCATGAAGACAGGTAGGCACACTAGACACATGAGAACAATACTAGAAAAAATATATTATAAGCTACGGTATTTAATATGTTTTTGAGATTATACAAGAAAGTTCAACCTTTTTTGTATTGACCCCCCTCATACCTAAAGATCCAAGCGGAGGCCTTTCAATAGAGAACAATAAAACAAATATAAATAGGTATATAAATAATTGTCGAGTATATTTACAAAAGATTAAATTAAGCTACGGTTACAATAATCCAGTGCAGGTAGTTTTTAAGAAAAAACATATAAAGTTAGTAAAACTAATGATAATGTTCAACGTGTGTTCCACGCCTTTAAGTAAATTCTCAATCCCATGGCTCTCCCTCATTAGATAATGAGACAAGCGCGCACCTCATAAATATCAGTTCCTTGCTCATTTAATAGTACAGGATTTTCGTTTTAAGCCGTTGCGACATCTCTTTATTATTATTTATATTAATAACTTTGTTTTCTGCGAATTAAAAGGTCGTAATTCGGTATAAAATGGGTTGATTTAAGTTGGAATAATGTTTAATTTGCAATCCTAAATGGATCTACTTATTTGTTTTTCAACAATATATGCACAATATATCACAAATATCGAAATCCAAAATGGTACTAATCCTATTAAAAATGTGAAAGTTTGTGAGGAAGGTGACGTTTGTTACTCTTTCACGCAAAAACTACTGAACGAATTAAAATAACCTAATTAGAGTAACAAAAGTATAATAGAATTTAAATTGGTTTAGTTTTTAATATTTAATCAATATGATCTTAGGTTTTGATAATAAATAAATCTATCGTTTATTGTTAGATTATATTTATGCATGCCATAAAACTGTAATGCCAAATGTGTGAAACCATTTTAACTTGACAACTTACTGTAGGTTCATCACATTTTTGCAAATAAAGAATTGGAATTTGAACGAATTTTGATTAAGCTTTATAGTATTATAGATTATGCATCAGAATAACACAGGATAAAAAAACGCCTAGCCTTTTCAGCCAGCTTCCAGTTTAAAAAATCCAACTATTATAAGTATTTTTTATTTTTTTTTTATTAAAAAAATAAAATATCTAAGGTTAATGTGCTTAAATAATTATACCTACACAATATTAAATACTAGCAGTGATACCCTGGGGGTACGACCACTGGACTGCCAATTCAAAGGTCTCAAGTTCGAATCATTACATCGCTCTCTTTCCGACTAAATTAGATTTTGAGATCGCTCTCTTTCCGAGAAGATTAGAAGAATAGAATTATGAAAGAGTTACGATATACAAGATCGTCTATGTATGCAAAATGTTTGTTATAGAAAAAGGTCGTAAGTGAACTTGTTTTCAACCGACTTCAAAAAAGGAGGAGGATCTCAATTCAATTTTTTTTATGTTTGTTACCTCAGAACTTTCGACTGGGTGAACCGATTTTGATGATTCTTTTTTTATCGAAATCCGGTGAGTGGTTGTAAAAATATCAACGAAACTAGAGAGCTAAGATCAAAGAACTAAAAAGCAAAAAATAACATATTTACATTATGATTACACTATGAGAAATCATAATTTATGTTATTTTTTGCTTTTTACTTATTTTTTGGAGGCGGTTTGTTTTTTGTTTAAAAGTAATATGCGATAGATTTGTAATAATGGTATTGGATTTATGACGGTGACCGTACATGAGTACACCGCTGCTTATCTTCACGGATACGGGCGTGATCGGTAGTGCCTCAGTAGGAATGTTCAGCGGTCGCCCCGCCCATCCACATATCGGTAACGAGTATCGGTTCGAGTCTGCGCAGAAACGTTATTGGAAAACAACGCGGACGTCCCTAACAATGTTCTTTTTGTGTAACGTCTTGCTTGGTATACTCATAATGAAGAATAGAATAGAATATAGATAATTGATTGTATACCAAATAGTTTATTGTATACAGAGTAATGATATAGCCTAGGGGTATGACCACTGGATTGCCAAGTCAAAGGTCTCGAGTTTGCAAGGCACGCACCTCTGACTTTTCGAAATCATGTGTGTAATTATCACTCGCTTTTCGGTGAAGGAAAACATCGTGAGGAAACCTGCATGCCTGAGAGATTTTCTCGACGGCATGTGAAGTTTGCCAACCCGTATTAGGACAGCGTGGTGGACTATTGCCTAAGAGGAGACCCGTGCCCAGTATTGCGACAGTTAATGGGTTGATGATGATTGTATACCAAGAAACAAAACACAAGGAAAATACCACAAAAGTACAATTTTATTGGCAGTCTTATCGCTAAGAGAAATTTCTTCCAGACATATGGAAGATCAAAAAAGAAAACAGAAAAAGAATAAATGAATGCACGATGAATAAAAAAATAACTATATTGACATTTGAAAGTAACTTTGTTTGTCTGTGTATATCTATATCATTGTTACCATTTCACGAATAAACTGCTGAACAGATGAATCTAATACTTTGAAAACGTCTATATTTCCCAAAGGATTAGGCAGAGACGTTCTACATCTACAGCTCGCAGGTATATTTAGTTCCCATGTAATAGGGGGCGAGCCTATTGCCATCAACCAGGCACTCCGAGCTGCTACTAGGAATTTCACAGAACCCAACAACACTTTGCTCGGCCCCAGGACTTCTAGCGTAGCAGTCGCGCTTGGAACCACTAGACCAACGAGGCAGTCTGTTTCAGAATTTCATATAAAAACCTAATAATACTTTGCTCCCACTTTGAACCCAGAACCTCCAGCGTAGAAGTCGCGCTTAAGACCACTAGACTAACGACTTGTATTTGCTAACAATATTGCTACAATAGAACATTAGTACACGCCTAGGTACTGTAAAGACCAAAAAGATCGCTACCAATATTTAGCATGGGGCTGGCAGATCAAACATTCATAAACAATTGACGTAGGACTGTTCTAGAAGTAGAAAGAAAGGCAGAAAATAAAATATTTATTCAGGTCCCGCGCAGGAAATCAAAACCAAAAACAGGAGAAGAATGAATGAAAAAATATGTATTGACATTTGAAAGTAGCTTTATCTATGCCTAATTTAAACCCGGATCCAGCTGTCCCTAGCTGCCCCCCCAGCAACGCCCTAAGCCGAGGTCCGAGTCCCGTTAGGGGGCGCCCTTAGCTGCTGTTGCTTAGTTTATAAGTTGGCTGGAGGCACAAAAGGTGCCTCGCCACCAAGCCCGGTTAAGATTCAAAAGCTCCTGAGCTAGAATCTACATCCGTCCTAAAAAAAAAGCTTTGTCTATGTTTGTATATTTGTCTATTTGTCTATCATTGTTACGTTATCACGAATAGATGTGTTACGGACACAATGACATGTATCTTTCTTTAGTACTCCTAATAAAATAAGTCTAATATAAACAAATATCTTATAGTTTCACCGTTCACGAATACTGTGGAGGGTGAGGGCCTCCATAAACACCGGCGGCATTTTTACAGCAGTTTTTAGTACCGCAGTGATTTACAGTACTAAACACAAACTTTCAACCCTATCATTCTACTCATGCTGAACACTCGTTCATCACACACGCACCACTGGCAATTTCTGCAGGCACTCGCGACCGTTAGCAGGGTTGATGATAGTAACAAAACCACATAAGACAGTATTTACTATTATGTATTTGGTTCTTATAAAAATTACAACCTCACGAGCCTAGTTAAACTGCGGAAAATCTTAACATCGCCATTCAGGAATAGACGAAAATCTGACAGCGCCATCTAGTTTACATTTGTGAACTAAAATTAATTCAACGTTGAACTGAATTATAAAACTAAATGGCTCTTTGTTGAGTTACAATATATAATTATAAATATCTAAAACACATGCTAACTTTACAAGCTTACCGTTCTGACGTACAATTCTGGCCACATAACTAAGTGTAATAGGCGTGAACATATCAGTATATCGACAGGTCACTAGGCGTGGTATATCGATAGCTATCGAAGTACCGAAGGCCACGCCCCGTGAGAAAAAAAAACGCCGATATGCGCATGTCCGAACTGATTGCTTCGGAGATATTGTGACGCGTTTACGAGCGAGTGAGATGCTGTGAGAAATTCTCAAGCTGCAACCTCGAAAATTACTCACAGCATCTCACTTACTTTTGACGTACCTACAAGGTATAAACTTACCATTGTCGAAGCTTAAAAGTACAAATACTGCACATACAATAGGACCAATTATAATACCATCTTTCTTTTTCGTAGCCTTTTCCTAACCATGTTGGTGTCGGCTTCCAGTCTAACCAGGATGCGGCTGAATATCAGTATTTTACACGGAGCGACTGCTATCAGACTTCCGCAACTCAATTTCTGGGCAATACCTACCGATATTCAAAGGATAGACTGGTTGTCAGGCTTTTTAGTTTTAGTTTAGTTCACTAACGTTTGTCATAGGTGTTCGTATGACAACCGGGACCGACGGCTTTACGTGCTCTCCGAGGCGCGGGGGGTCTCGATATGTTAAGACTGGTCACCCATCCACAGACTGACCTCCTGATACTCTTGCCGGGGGGCAAGAGTAGTTTAACACTGCAGATCGGTTGATCAGCGTAGTTCCAACTTGGCCACGACCCCCTCAATTATTATACTATATTAATATTAAAAAGAGGAAAGATTTCAATGTCGACGACGTCTGTGGTCTAGTAGTTCGAGTACCAGAATGCTGATCACGAGGTCGGGGGTTCGATTTCCACAGGACACAAATATATATCTGTGTTTGTCTCATCACATTCATACACATCTCATTTCATTTCATTTGTCTGGGTGTTTCTGATATATTATAAGTATATATTTGAAAAAAATATATATTATACCCATTGTCAAGCTCTGCTTAGTTTGGGACTAGATGGTGCTGTGTAAAATGTTCCACGATATTTATTTATTTATTGTGTTATAAATATGTTTGTTTGAATTGAAAAGGCTCCGAAACTACTGGACCGATTTGAAAAATTCTTTCATCATTAGAAAGCTACATCTTTATCGAGTAACATAGGGTATAATTTAAGACCACACGGGCGAAGCCGCTGGCGGAAGGCTATTTAAATAGTAAAATAATCGCTAGGAAAATACTAATTTGCGCTGCGTATTGCGTATTTCGTTTGAAATTTATTCATTGTAAAGCCTCATTTACTATACTACCTTGTTGGTCTATTGGTCCCAAGGGCGACTGGTACTTTATAGAACATGGATTCGATTCCCGGGTCAAAGTGTTATTGAGTTGTTCCGTGAAATACCCAGTAGCAGCTCGGATTTTTGTCCGGTTAATGACAATAGAATCGCCTCCTATTACATGGGACCTAAACATACCGGCGAATTGCGTACAACAACACCTCTACCTAACCCTTATGGAATACAGGCGTGATGGTATGCTCCATTAAGAAGAATAGAAAGAAAGAAAGAAAAATATTTATTGACACAAAGCATACAAATATATAAATAGTAGGTATAGTGATTACATAAGATTTAAGTTAAATATTGTGTGGCCCACGGCTGCGCCACAGAGGCCCCAGTTCAGCTACATGCCAGACCACTCGTGAGCTGCCTGACGCTGATTTTCAACTGGGATTTCAATTCGCTTCATTTTGACATTCGAATCGACAAACAAAATGTATGAAAATGACATTAGTGACAGCCCGGTTTGTCGAAACCTTGTGTCATTTCTATACATTTTGTTTGGTGCTAGCCCCCCTGGACCTTTAAAAAGTGAGGTGTCACTTTTATGAACTTACTTTACTTTGAATACGCGATAAGAATCTTGATAAATCAATAGCTACATTACTCCTCAACAAAATCCTCTCCCAAACTTTCTATCCTTAATATTTCCTTAGACCACAAAATCCTTTTCCGATACTTTCCTTCCCTCCCACACATCCCCATAGGCGTGTGTATGCGGGCGTGCCAGCCTTCGCTCCGGTTGGCCGATCGGAAACCAATCGATAACCAATAACCGCCTAACGCCCGCTTCCGGTCGCCGCTGAGAGGGCGGGGAGATCACGTAGCATTTTTTATACCAAGAAGGCTGTATTTATGTTAATTTTACTTGGGTTCTGTACCTATATTAGGTATAGATTGATGAGAAAAAGGTAGTGAATTATGAAACTAACTTTTTTATCTTTTTGTATTTTTAGCATGGAAAATGCTAAAGAAATACAAAAAGATATTCGAAGATTATCAGGAGGACTAGACAATTTGCTTTTTGACATTCAAATCGACAAACGACCGGAAAAAAATCTATGGAAATAACACAAGCTTTCCACAAATCTAGCTGTCACTAATGTCATATCCATACATTTTCTTTCTAATCGCTTGTCAAACCGATTGTCAAATTTTTGTCTATTTTAATGAAGGGAAATATCGACGGGCAGGATTCAAAATTCGAACCTTAAGACGTAAATTTAGAATGTGAAGGAAAATTTTAACTTGGCGTGTAGGACTCGCGGTGGCTTGGTCATAACGTCTGGTGTATTGACCATAAGATTAAAATCATCGCCCGCCAATTATTTTTTCCTTCATTAAAATAACCAACATTTTTATTGTATTTTTGCATTACTAATTGCTAAATATCTTTGTAAATATATAAACCTCCACAAAGTCTAGTGTTCAAAAAGTATATAAGTATTAAATCAATTGTCTAGTACCCGTACAAGCTGTGCATAGTTTGGGCACAGAATAAATAATAACAGAATGGTCACTCTCCGCCCCTCCCTAACGTCAGATACAGGTCCCCCGCATTCTGCCGGTGTTCTTGCCGGACTGCCAACAAACCCTACGCACCGGCACGCACACATTTGCACGTGTATGGAGTGTCTCAGGTGTGTCCATTATGACACACCTGGGACACTCCATACAAACTTTCCGATACCGCTGCACACTACAATACCAAATGTCAAACCAAACTTGTCAAAATAACGTTTGTACACGTGGGTACTAACCCATAGTACAAGTTCTGCTTAGTTTGGGACTAGATGGTACTGTGTAAAATCTGCTGATCCCTACTGTCATCAGTAGGGATCAGCAGTCCGGTATTTGAACCATTAGATCACAGACATCTTCAATTTAAACGTTAGGCTATAAGTTCTTAACATTTCTGCTGTTCCCTTTGTATTATTAAGTCCTGGCACGTAGAAGTATGCCCGTAGCATTAATGTTCATTTGTCAGCTTATTATTATTGTCTCTACGCAAAGAATTGTCTCAAAAGGGTTAATTGCTATGGACTAAAGAATTGAATTAAACCGTACCGTTGGAGTCTTGGGGACATGTATATTTTAAAACACAATTTACAAAGCAATGTCAACATGCACGGTAATTCGACTTTGAATCCAGGTAACACATCCCTAGGTTTTCGTATCCACGGGAAAGAAAGAGAGAAAATAAGCTTTATCCTGTAACCAACTCATAACAGTATGGAATTAGAATTTTGATGATTCTTAAAACTTTCTGATAGTGAAGTTTTTTCTTCTTTTATTTGCCAACACTCTAGACTCTAGACCTATAGTCTAATCCCTCTTTCTGGGAGGAGACCTTTGCCTAAGTGAGGGAGATTGGGAAGGAGCTGTGAGACAGTTGTGGCGAACACGCATCAAGAAACCCTGTCTGGGCTGAGAAAAACCAACTTTACAACAATACCAATAATGAAATTTTTCTTTCGCGAGCCACATCCACACAAATCAAACAGCCAGCCAATGGATAACACAATGAGACGGCGACAGATCGCGTCTCGGGCCAAAGAAAAAGCGAAAAAAAAACGAAGAAAAAAAAGCGCTTGCTAGGAAATATCTTTCATCTTGTAATTATTTTTATCCCTTAAGAGAAAAGATAAAGAAGACGTACATATAATCAGTTTGTCCAATTCACTCTACTATTGTTGTAAGGCTATTGTAGTCTGTATTTAATTTTTTAATGAAAATTCCTTATTGTTTTTCATTTTGGCTATCGCTTGTGTTTTTGGCACGTGAAGAGGGTGGATTCGAGATTCGAGACGCCATTTCGTTTAAGATTTTTGATCTTGTTGGACAAGGGAGGTGGGCAGCGTCTAGATGAAAAGAGCTGAAGATCAGGCTTTGCGGTGTTCTCTTAAAGAGGCTTACGATTGCACGAGTACGTGTTGTGTATGAATGTGGTCAAAACGAAAGAAATATGCAAGAATCGAAAGAAATATGCAAGAATCGAAAGAAATGTGCAAGAATCGAAAGAAATATGCAAGAATCGAAAGAAATATGCAAGAATTGAAAGAAATATGCAAGAATCGAAAGAAATATGCAAGAATCGAAAGAAATATGCAAGAATCGAAAGAAATATGCAAGAATCGAAAGAAATAGCAAGAGGCCTTCAGTAGTTTCTGCCTACCCTCTAGAGGAAAAAGACGTGAATGTATTTAGGAATGAAATGCGTTATCTATATCTATACTAATATTATAAATGTTTGTTATGAGTAAACTCAAAAACTACTTGACCAATTAAAAAAATCTATCACCATAACAAAGCTACATATTTCCCAAGTAACATAAGCTAATTTATAAGACCACGCGGGCGAAGCCGCTGGCGGAAAGCTAGTAATTAACAGTTTTATATAAATACCCGGTCCTGGGTTTGATTACCATGTCGGTCAGTGTTCTTAGATTATTATTACGAAATTCTCAGAGTGGCAGGTTGAAGTTTGGATATAATATGCCCGGCCAAAGGCTATATACCTATTTTTTATACCACTAAGGTGGCAAACAAGCATACGGCCCGTCTGATGGTGGTGAAGCGGTTACCATAGCCTATAATACCATACCTAGGAACTAAAACAACATATTGTAGGTGTACATACACCCAACGCATTATATGCCTTACCTTATATATATAAATAGGTAAGTATTTATTCGTTTAAAGACGAACACATCAAAGGGCCACACTTTGTAATTAACACTTTTACAAAAAAAACCCCGTCGGTGACAAATAGCGGCGTTGTGGTAATCCTGAGACAGGTAGGTATGGGGCCCGCATTAAACTTGTTTCCTGCCCCTTTCTCTGGCCATTAAAGAACACCAAAGAGTATGTAACAGATAAGACAGTGAATATAAGAGCTATCGTTATAATTAGTAAGTACCTATAAGGTTTTTAATTTCTTCGACACACATAAGTACTATTCATATTAGTAATATTGATAGTAACTGTGTCTATCTGGCTATCTGTCCCTTCCACACCTAAACCGCTGAACAGATTTTAATAACATTTGGTAAGGAAATAGATTGCATTCTGGGTAAAAAAATAGGGACAATATACCTGTTGTCCCAAAAAGTCCTTAGAGATGCATGTTGTTAAGACAAATACATGAAGAAATAAGAGAGAGACACTTATAATAACTTTCGCATTTATAAATAAATATAATAAATATTCTGGGGACATTTTTAAACAGTACCTGCATCTAGTTACAAACTAAGCTGAGCTAGTACTATGGAAACTAGACAATGGATATAATAGGTATTTTTTTGTACTTACATACAACATAGGTAATCTATACTATTATAAAATTGTAAAAAAGTCGTTTCTGTACATTGAAGATATTTAAAAAAAAACAATTGGGTTAGAGTATATAAACGATCGCGAACCCAAAAATGTGATTTTTAGAATTCTTGTCTGTTTGTCTATTTGTTAGGGGTTGGCGCTAAACCTACTGAATAGATTTCAATTTTGTGTTAACTGTTGTAATGCATAATTTCCAACTTAAAAACTGATGTAAAGCTTTTTTAAATTATTCGTACAGATCCTTAGATAGAGCTTGACCTCTCTGTTGTATGCAAGCCCATAGAAAGAAGAGATCATCATTGTTGGTTTTGATTTTTGATTTTCTATTTAAAAGTCTATCGTTCAACTAAAAAAATGAGGTATATCTCATTCCACTCGGTTGCGTAGATGCTGAGATAGAGCTTGACCTCTCTGTAGTATGTATTCCTATTGATATAAGGGATCATTATTGTTGGTTCTTAATTAAGTTGTCATATGCGCAGAAATCGTGATTGTTGATTAGTTATAAACGTTTAAAGTCGTATAGACTTAAATTAAACAATAGTTGTAAAGTTTGGTTAGAATTACGAGTTATTACGACTAACTGAAGTTTCAATTTTCCTTTGGAGTGATTTTGAACAACAGTTTCACAAACAGTATCACCTTAGTACCTCATAGAGTACCAGTAACAGTTGCTCAAACTGAGCTAATAACTTTGGCGAAGTAATAACTACGATGGGTGACCATTTTTAAGACATCGAGACCCTCTGTACCTTATATAGCACGTTAAGAAATGGCAATTGATTCGGCATAGTAGACCCCATACGAAAACCTATGAAAATCGTTAATCGTAGTCAGAAGGCCAAAAAACCAGACGATCAATTTAAAGTTAGGATACCTATCGGTGTTAACCAGTTTGAACGCTATTGCTTTGTGTAAGATATTTATATTTAACCACATCTGTTTCGATTGGAACCGGAGCTTAACATATTTTCGGTATAGGCTAGGAGCCTAGGAGGCTGATGAAACTGTTATAGTGAGCTGCTTTTTATCTTATTCGGGATCGATTTCTTTCAATTTTGTTTCTTCATCCACGGAGAGCGAAGCCGCGGGCAAAAGGTAGTTTATTATAAAGAGGATAGATTTGACTGTCTGATTGCATTGAATAGGCTCCGAAACAAATAGACCGATTTGTAAAATTCTTTCAACATTAGAAATCTATATCGAGTAATATAATAATATAGATAAAAAAACAATTATTATCTTTTCTACATCAAAATACAAAGAACATACCAGTCTGCGTTTTAATCTATAATCGAAGCAACCCCACCGGTCATCTTAATCAACCCTTCAAAGGACAATCGGTCCGCTTGACCCCCGGGGATCGACCCCAAAATCGCCGAACTAATTATTGTTATAAGCCATTATTAGTGTATTAAGTGAGCTCAATTATTTATGTTTTCATTACGAACTGAATTTTGTGGGTGCAAAAGTTCCTTATTGCTTTTATGTTTCATTGATAGGGTTGGAATTTGGTTTTGTTTGAAGTTATAGTAAATAACATTTGGTTTTGTATTGTGACTGTTGAAACTTGAAATGTACTTTATTTCTATCCTAAATTGAAAAGTGCACTTTCCGCTATCTTCACTGCTTCATTGGTTTAGTGAATTCGTTTCGATAGGTTCGATTTCCAAGACGAGCAAAGTAATAATGTGTTTTTTCTGTGAAATATCTAGGTAGAGATGTACTCATGTACCTGCAACCACATTTCGTCATTATATTTAGGGCCCATGTAATAGGGGGTGAGCCTATTGCCACAAATCTAAACTTCGATCGGCTACTGAGAATAAATATCATAGAAAAACCCAATAACATTGTTCGACGCAGGAATCGAACCCAGGACTACTATCGTAGCAGTTTTGTTTACAACCAGAAGATTAATGAGATAGATATACTTGATACTTTTAATTATTAGATCGATTTTTTTTTAAATCGTTTATTCATATTAAAATACATGCAAATGCATGTACACTTAAACTTATCATCGCCAAACTGTGCAACAGTTTGTTGGCGATAGTGGCTCTTTTATAATTTATAATTTAGTACAAGTAGGTACATATTAAAGATAACACACACACACAATATATCTTATTCTAAATATTTTTTTTATTTTTTTTATTATAATTGTATTTTTTTATTACTGATATTCAGCCGCATCTGGTTAGACTGGAAGCCGACCCCAACATGGTTGGGAAAAAAGGCTAGGAAGATGATGATGGTCCAGTAGTTTCGGACTTCATTCAATTCGTTTTAGTTCAATTCGGAACATATTCAATTAAAATTTCGGAGCAATTCAAACTAACAATCAAATCTTTCCTCTATATAATAGTTGACTATCCGCCAGGGGCTTCGCCCGCGTAAATATTTCTTATGACTTGCATCTCCTATTTCATCCCCTTACAGCCCTTTTTTCGCATTAAAAAGTAGCCTTGTCTTTTCCTATGTCCTTTCCCAGGCTCTTAACTATCTCCGTACCAAATTTTGTTTCAATCGGTTAAATAGTTTTGGCGTGAAAGCGCGACAGACAGTCCTCTGACAGCTCTAACTGACCAAGTGTGCGTACGGATATTGAGTACTCTGCGATGACGAAGTTCTTAATAGTTCTTGATTTGTTTTCAGGACTATGTTTTCAAAAAGAATATGTATACATAAAGGTACAAGAAAAAAACAGCGCCAAAGTGGGTTTACGTTAACGTCGTCTGGCAACTGCCTAGAAGACTGGCAGCATTGCCGTGTTGAATGGCAATGCTTATGCATTCCCCTTGAAACAAACCAGCCCTCTGGCCACGCATCCAGTCTCCTTGAAATTTCTTTCTTCTTCTTTATTATATTTGGCATTAACAGATGCTGAAAATTTAATTATATATATATCCTTACAAAATTTTAGTAAAAAGAAAAATAAGCATTATTTTAGTATCGCCAAATACATTAAAAAAATATTAAGGGCCTGTTCCCCAGCTCCTAGTAGGTTTCCATTAAATTACCTTGCAGATATTTTTTAAGAAATTTTGTCCTATTATTAAATTTATCGTTTTAGCGGCTATCTATAGGTGGTGAAACAAGCTTTAAGAAAATATATTATTAAATCTAAATCCAAGCCTAAAACTGCAAGACCGAAGGATACGGTGAGCTCGTTCTGCGTGAATCGGATTGCCAATAATTAACAGAAATGTAGGGTAGCTGTTAGTAATCAAAACTTCAAGACGCCTACCACCTTAGTCACCCGTGACCATGGACGCTGTAAAGGGTCCGAAACGTCGGGATTAAAATAATATCAATATAACGCGATAAAATCCGTAAAAAGTAGTTTTATTTCAATGTCTAGTATTCGCGTAAGTGTCAGAAATCAAAATATATTAATTTCATAATTTAACAGATAGGTTAACGATTACTCTACGGTACACGTTATGTGTACGTGTATGTTATGAGTGCGTTCTCGTAAACCGGAGGGCGACCCTTTAGGCTTAATGCCAGCGCGCCGATATCTTTACGATATCCGACCTCTGATGAACTGACCTAGTGGGGGACGCATTGTGTCTTACAAAACCAGACTTTGTTAAACTAAGTATAATTCTAACCAAACTTATTGTCCGACTTGAAGTTGGCACGAGCTAGCTTCAACCCGGCCGTAAAAATCAGAGAGAAAAATAATGATTTAAACTACAGCCTACGACTTTAGCTTTCGTTTTTATTTAGTATAGTCTAATATTTTTCTATCTCCAATTTTTACGGTCGGGTTGAAGTTAGCCCGTGCCATCTTCATGCGCAATCATTCGCCACCGGTGCGTTTGTGTAACTGATGAATGATAAGATGTATGAATGTGGAAATAAACAAGAATTGTATGTAGCAAGTGTCATTCTATAGATTTTGCCTACCCTTATTTAGACATAGCCAGCAAATAACAAAATCTAGATAGATATCGTTCTGTAAAACCCTTTTTAAGGACAAATAACAATAAAAAAGTCTACCTTTTAATATCTAATTGCTACAGTAACTTGAATCATCACGTATTTGTTTGTCTGGGTTATTTTATGTATTATAAGCATGTATTTACTAAAAAAGTATTTAGGTACTTTTACAGAGAGCCACCTCTTTGCTTGCTCGACCGTGAGGTTGTCTAGTACCTACGTCACTCTGCAGTAAGTTTGGCTTATAGTACATATTATAATTATCCATCGTCTAGTACCCATAGTACTAGCTCTGTTTAGTTTAGGACTAGATGGTGCTGTGTAAAATGTCCCACGATATTTATTAAAAAATCATACACCTCTTTAACTCAAAGAAATTGAAAACTAAGTCCATCCCTGGTCACCCAATGGGCCGTGCGCGACCGAATTTAATTGCGTTCGGCACTGACCGGACTCAGACGACGAGTGGAAACGGTTTAATGTGAAAACTAGCCAGTGTGGACCGCCCTTTAGTGACGCGATAGAGTAGTGCAGACATGGCTTTTGTTTGTAGTCAACACAACTTGTTAAATATACCTGTATTGTCTTTTTGCATTTTTAACCCCCGACGCAAAAATGACGGGGTGGTATAAGTGTACTGTACAGACACACACAGACACTGCAAATATTATTATATATTATTATTTTTGCAAGTAGGTCTTTTAAGGGCACTTTTACAAGTCAATGTTTTAAATACTTTTTTTAACTAGATGGCGCCGGCATTTCCTAACTCTCTCTTTTTAACCTCTGACAAGAAACGCCGTAACAAACTCAGAGAATCATGGTCTCTTTTAATTCAACATACACTTCTCCATATCCACTCAAAACCATTGTATCGTTAGCCATTACGAACATGGAATTACAGTGGGAACAAATAAGTCTTGGGGAGGGTCGTAGGTTCGATCACCGGTTGTGTTTATGTTGACTTTTGATTGCTCTGGTTTAATGGGTGTACGGAATGTGTAGGTGCCCATTTGGTAAGGCGTGATGGATGGCCGATACCCAGAATGGACTTGGAGTTAAAGATAAGGCGTTTTTTTCCATAATAATAATTCATTTATTAAATCAGAGGTCTGGAAAGAAGATGTCAATAATTTGTTAGTAGTGATTTCCTTAATTTGCTATGTTAGTTAGGTAAATGCGAAATAATCCCAACAAGAGGACTGTCGCCCGCCTGGTGCCTGCAGGCGTCCCCGAAGATAATGTTAGTTGGTAGAGATAGTAGGTACATAATTATGTAATTATTAAATTATCTTCTCTGACTGCCTTGTCGGTCTTGTCGGTCGGACTGCCTAGTGGTCCCAAGCGCGACTGCTACGCTAGAGGTCCTGGGTTCAATTCCTGGGTCGAGCAAAGCGTTGTTGTATTTTCTGTTAAATTCCCAGTAGCAGCTCGAAGTTTGGATTTGTGCTCGGTTGATAGCAATAGGCTCGCCCCCTATTACATGGGACCTAAAAAAACATACTTGCGAAATGTGGATGTACATTAGTACGCCTCTGCCTACCCCTTCGGGGAATACAGGCGTGATGGTATGTATGCCAACGCTATTTAACTAGAACTCGAAATGTAGGAGATAAGTTTTTATATAAGTTAGATAAAAATTGCCTCATGCGTAGTAGTCGTGAGCGTAACTGTTGCGGTTGTGGACCTGGTTATCATTCCCAGGTCAAACAGAGTTACTGATTTCGAGATTTCCCGTGAACTATTCAGTAGCAGCTCAAGAGTTCGGATTTGGGCAAGATTAAATGACAATAGGCTCGACCTCTATTACTTGGGACTGAAACATACCGGGAAACTGTGGGTGTACATTAGCACACCTCTGCCTAATCCTTCGGGGAATGCAGGCGTAATGTTATGTGTATCATCTATATAAATGAACTGCAATTCTGTTAGTCTCGCTAAAACTCGAGAATGGCTGAACCGATTTGGGTAATTTTAGTCTTGAAATATTCGTGGAAGTCCAGGAAAGGTTTAAACGGTAAGAAAACTTTTATTGGCGGTACGAAATTCGCTGGGTCATCTAGTTTGCAATAAAACAGAATTGCGTATCGCTATAATTTCAAAAAATCAGTAACCCATAGTAAAATCATCGATTCAATTTGAAACTGAATTAAATTACCATCACACTTATAAAACGGTGGGATCATTTTTATACAGATTTGATTATTTTTTCTCTTTGTCAGGCCTTTAAAAAACGAGCATAATGAGCAATATGTAACCATTTAATTAATATATTTCGTCATTCGCCAGTAATATTGATATTATTATTGTTAAACCAAAATCTTGCAGTCTAGATTTAAAAAAGAGACTAAAGAATAAACTTTTTATAATATAAAAAATAGAGTAGTTAAACAAAACAGAGACAGCAAACTGTAATTATACATTCATTATCGGGGCCCGGCCAATTTAGGGCCGTTAATCAACAATTCAACACAAAGGGATCAAAATAAAAAGGGGTTGTTTGTAAAATCAAGTCTTACAGATAAAAAAAGACAATCACGTTCCTTCGTCCCCCTTTGTCCCTTTTATTTTTTCTTAATTTCAACTTGATCCCAATCAGGAGTAAATTATAATGGTGAGTTGGCTAGGAGAAGATTCCGTTGTATTGTCTCTGCGTTTGTTTTTTTTTTTGTCTTTGGCAATCATCGGTAATTTTATAGAGCTGGGTAAACACGATATGCACAAAAGAAATATGATATAATATTTAGCTACCCGTGGATTTACCCTCTATGTAAAATTTCCCAATCGCATAGGAATATTTCAAAATCTCACCACAATTACAAGATTAACCTTATTTCATGAATTCTTATCAAAAATGTCTTACTTTGCAATTGTTTTTTTTAGACTGACGTTGTCGCTCGTCAGTGTTGAGAGTTTTAAATATTAATTTTATTTTATTATTATACATATCTATAACAAAATTATTAAAAACGATTGTGTACTTAGTTACAATAATAGGTAGCAGGTAGAAGAAACGTTAATTAAAAAGAAAGAGCAATAGTCGAGTTCTTGTCACACCAAAACCATCCTAAATCACATTTCCACGAACTCTAACAAAATAAATAAATATAAAAAAATCTTAGCCGCGACTTCGTTTCCTCGCTCGAAGTTAAATTAACTTTTTTTCGCCTTTTTTTGTTTATCGGCTGCCATCGTAACCCCTTCCCTTTGCTATATCAGCGACAGAATTGTCAAAGATGAGTGCGATGAACGTCGGCCTAAAATTGAATTTGTTATCGAGATGCCAATTTAGGGTTAACGATTCGATTACGCAACGAAAAGTGTTATTTTTTCAAATGTCCGACCTCTAATGTTTCGAGTTGAAAAGAAGATGGCGGCCGTTTTGGCGGGAATTTCCGTTGCTCGATTTAAAATTGCAGGTTATGTTAGATGGTTTTAGTTATTCTGTTTATTCTGAAGGGTTGTTATTTAATTTTATCTTTTGACTTTACGTTCTTTAAAAGAGAACTTTCTCAATGTGTATATTTGTCTCTCAAATTCCAGAAATAGCTTTACTGATTTGAATAATTTATTTTTAATCTTTTACAAAGATTGTGTATCATTGAGTTAGTTATTAGACTAAACTTAACTTTTAGTAGACATTTTGGAGTTTGTCGATTTTGGGACCACTATCGATTGTCTCGATAGTGGTACCAGAATCGAAACAATACTATAAGTATATTATATTTATTACATTCTACATTATAAACTTTAGTAACAAACTTAAAAATGACCATTAATTTTAGAAACATTTGCAGTGGTGATTGCTCCACCGACTAAAGTTGAGCTCATAAATTTAAGAAGAAGAAATTTAAAGACAGAAAAGAGGCTTCCAGTCTTTGCTTTTTGTCATTACATTATTTTACAAATAAAAATTTATCATTGAATCGTTCGTAGAAGAGAGTGATAGGTATTGCTCCTCAAAAAACAATACAAAACTGTACATTTAATGTTGGATAACCCTCCAATGCCGCTCTTTTCGCTCCATTAGACTAAAAATTGAAACATCACCCTTAAAAACAGTTATATTTTCTGTTCCATAGACTTGTAACAACACATACTCGTCCCCGTATTAATTAGCTGTGACAACCAAGGCACTAGAGGTGCACTCGACTAGAGGAGTGGTTCCGTTGCACAGTTAAACCGTTCGTTAATTGAAGTCTCCTTGGATCGTTGTGGTTTTGGAATACAATAAATTTAACTACTGCCACTGCAGCACTTTACTGCCTCGCTGGTCTAGTAGTCCCAAGCGCGACTGATACGCTAGAGATCCTGGGTTCGAACCCTGTAAAAAAACAATATAAATAATCAAAGAAAAGAAAAATAATATAATTATACCTACTTACTTAATGAATTTATTAATGGGAAATACACATTGGTTCATTTTAAAAGCCTCGCGGCTGCGCCAAATAGGGATAGAAATGATAGAATCACTGACCTGCTTGAAGCTGATTTTCAACTGAACCATTTGCTCGAGTGCCCGAAGTGTCCATGCACCTGCACATTCGAGGACTTTATAAACGCAACGGATGCCGCAATTAAGGTGGCTTCCTACTGGGCTCAAACTCTATAAATAATCTTGCTTATTGACACGAAATTGACTCGACACATTGATTTGCCATTGGCACGAAAATAAGAAGAACTGAACCATTGTGAGGTGTCACGGATGAAAATCAGAAATGTGAATCAATAAATAAATCATAAAATACAGACTAAATATTTCAATGATTTTTTTTTAGAAGAGCACAGAATCAAGATGCTTTATGAAGACCATAATTACTAAGAATTTTCAAGAAAAAGACTAGGTGATAAAAATCATGTTGAGTTGAAGTCGGTATTTATTTTTCTAAAAATCAATGAATCTTCAACCCTATATTTAAGTCCTATCTCCACATTAAAATACAGAAACAGTGATAGATAAAATTACAAAATTTGTCCCGCCAAAAATTATTCCGAAACATTTGGCCCGGAAAATACAAGCTTATTACTCAAAAACGCCGATCCCCGATCCAGTTTTTGGAAGACGTCAACTATTCGACCGCTGAGCGTCTTATCCGTGGCGTATTTGAATAATTTTTACATTTAAAATCATTCCCTACGACAACATCCAAAGGGTAACCACTCTGAATCGCGACCATTGCCACGAGATAAGGAGAAAACTCGATGGAGCGGTGTAAGGGTTAAGAGTTGGCGGCAAAAAATCTATGTAACAAACCCGATACGATGATTTGAATTCAGAATGTCTGGTTGGTGGAGACGATGTACCGAATTTTAAAAGAGATACTTTCAGAGAGTTCGAATTTTAAACTGTACGCGTTTAAAATTAGATGTTTAAACTGTACGCGTTTAAAATTAGATGTTTAAACTGTACGCGTTTAAAATTCGAACCTGACTTCTATTGCTCTATGGTTAGACTCATGAAACTCATCACCATAATTATCATTATAAGACCCCCTAAAGTGTGATTGTTGGGCATGCCTAGTAGGTACGCATGTCATTTGTTGACTTATGTCATGAAATCTCAACGATAGCTTTAGCTTAGTTGTTTTTATCCCGGAAAATTTACTGTAACAGGTTTACAGAAGATATTTTCTAACACTCCACGTATTGTGAATTGGTTATCTTAGATAAATGATAACACAAAAGAACCATAAAATACTGCAAAAGAAAGTACACAATCTTACTCATACCCATCAAGCATTTTTTATTTACTGAAAGAGAAATCGCGCCCCGTCCGTCGCTTGCGCCGCCTAACAAATAAATTCCGAGTGATTCTTTTAATACGGATTTTAAGCAGATTTTCTGTGGAATAAGTAAAAACGAATCCGTCACTCCAGCTAAAGGTTTAACTCCGCTCCGTGAATATTTATAAGTTTTTCTATTATTTTATATTAAGCGTCTTCGGGATTCCACCGGCTTTTATTTTAATCGCTCTATAGATTAATTTTAATTTTACTTATTTAAATAAGCCTCTTCAGGAATATTTCCATTTGTTGTAATGAAATGTTTTTTTAAATACTTCTTTTTTTTATTTGGTTTTGTTTTTCTATGGGTACTATGAGTATAATTATTAACACTTGTTTTGTTGGGGTCATTGTGGATTAGGTTCTTTTGATTGGTTTCTCTACAAATATGGATTTCCATATTATAAAAAATAATAAAACTATTTAACGTTTTTTATCAGCACAAATAAATATTAATAATAAGTTTGCGTTTAAAATCGAAGAAAACTCGTACTTATTAAAATTTGTTATCATATAGCAATTTGTATTTTCCTATAAAGACTTTTGACCAAAAGAACGCATTCTGCATGGTTATACCTAAGTAAGTCTATTTCTTTAAAGATTTTTATTAAAATTTTCAACTAGCCCAACGCAATGAACTATCCTAACCCATATTATTTTATTATTTTTAAGCAAATGAATCCTTCGACTTTCGAAAGCCAAAAAAAATAACGCAATAAAAAAAATATCAGAGAAATACAGCCTAAAATACGGCAGTCTACAAACAAGGCCACCTAAATCCACAGCCTAACAAATTCAGCTAGTCAACACAGCCTAACCACATTACAAAATCTAATGAACGAACAAGATAATGTTACAACTACCGTTCTATTTAGTGCTAGAGCACTGCCTCCGCGGGACTCCCACTGAAAAGCTTTTAATAACAAATGAACTCAAAATTGGTACATGTCAAACGGTATTATTAGCTGGAGATATATAGAGAAGATGCTGTTGTATGAAAAAAGATAATTGGAGTGTGTTTTTGGATTGAAAAATCAAATTAGTCTTAAAATTACACCATATTATTATCTACAATCATATCATAGTCTCTAGTAGAGCCGAAAGAGTGCTTTGTGTTCAATATAGTATTTATTTTTTAATTAAAATGACTTTTTAATGTTTATGTTTTTTTTGAGTATTTATATTGTATTATGAATTTTGATTGTTTTTATTATGTTCTTTTGCTTCTTTTGTAATTCAAACACAAACGATTTTGTTAATGAATAAATTGATTGATTGATTGATTTGCTTCGCAGCACAAAAACCATCTAAAACCACGGTTGCCCAATGTAAGAAGAAAACTATGGAAAGTGCCACGAACTTTGTCCAATCTCAGGAACATCTGTTGCATACATACCAAACCCTAACATGGCTATGTATGAAACGTCATCTAAGTCAAGACGTATATTTTCTCTCGTATATTTTACTTAACTGTTCTTTCGACTATGCATCTCTGACTAACCTATTTTGACTTTGAACTCCTCGAGGAAAACGACGACCGACGAACGAGTGATCCTTAAAAAATAATATTAACAACTCTATAGAGTGCTTAGTACCATCCAGCGCTGAATAATCATAGAGCGCGCGTATGATTAGGTATTACAGCGACGCGACTAGTTTTGTTCGCTGTACGCTGCAACATTCATGTATCGACGTTTGCAGCCGGCCTTATGGGCACGTGTTATGGTTATTTTCATTAGATTTAGTAATTTTATGGGGATTGTCTCTTTACTGTTGTATTTAGAGTTTATTTTTGCTTGCGTGAATGCCTAGTTTTTTTCTTTTTAAAACTTATTGCAATTATACAAACTTATGATTATTAAATAACATTAAAGATTTAAATTTGACACAATTTAAACGTAAACTAAATATTTTTTTAATTGATAAATGTTCAATACATTATTGACGAATTCCTTTTTGACAAATTATAATGTGACCGATGAAAATACAAAATAATAATTTATTAGCCTGAATTGACATTTTAGTTTTGCAACTTTGGTAATTATACATTATAAATATTTTTTGTAATAACATTTGTGATAATTGTATATTTGTTATTCCCATATCTAATTTAATATAAGCGGTATACACTATATTAAATTAAGGTAGATTTTTGAGATACGTAAATAATTATCTATATGAGCTAGTGTATCACCAAAAATCACACTAATAAATACTTTGACATAACTTCATCGTTACATAATTTTATCGTTATCTGATTTAAATATTTTTTCTAAAAGTTAGTAATTATTTTAATTATTTTGTACTTTGTTTCAGGTTGCCGCTACAATCAACCGTACTGGTAAGTACCACCTTCAGATACTGGGTACCTGTAGTTTCTTCCTTCGCTATCCTTCCTTCCTCCATACAACCGTGCTTGTTTGAAATATATCTCATTTTTTTTATAATGTTTATAAGTATACCAGCAGTGATAGCCTAGGGGTATGACCACTGGACTGCCAAGTCGAAGGTCTCGAGTTCTAATCCAAGGCACGCACCTCTGACTTTTCGAAATCATGTGCGTAATTATCATTCGCTTTAACGGTGAAGGAAAACATCGTGAGGAAAACTGCATGCCTGAGAGAATTTCTCGATGGCATGTGAAGTCTGCCAGACCGCATTAGGCTAGCGTGGTGGACTATAGCCTTATCCCTCTCATATTGAGAGGAGACCCGTGCCCAGCAGTGGGACAGTATATGGGTTGATTATTTATATTTATTTTTTATATACCATACCTTCACGCCTGTAATCCCTAAAGGGTAAGGCAGAGACCTGACCAGAGGCATTCTACCTGCTTCTAGGAATTTCATAAATAAACTTTGCTTGACCTGGGAATCAAACCTAAGGGCCTCAAGCGTAGCAGTCGCGCTTAAGACCAACGAAGTAGTTATTGGTTACGTGTCAAGATTTACCTACATTCATAATATTCAAATAAATATCCTTGATATATCCGATACTTGGTTCTTACATAGGAAAGAACACAGTAATATAGTCAAGAATTTATTTTTAATGAAGGAAAAAATCGGCTGGCGGGCAGGATTCAAACCTGCGTCTTCTGGTTTGGTACACCAGACGCTATGACCGCTAAGTAGGTTCTCAGGTTAACTAGGTTCGCAGGTTCGAATCCTGCCCGCCAGCCGATTTTTCCTTCATTAAAAATTACTTGTAATCTTAGCATGGAAAATGCTTAAAAATACAAAAAGACAGTCAAGAATATCATAAAAAATAAAAAAAAACAAAATAATATAGAATCGCTCTCCTTCGTTTCCATAGCAACAATAAATCCAGTCACCAGCAAAGTAATAATTGCAATTATAATTATACACGCCGACGTGACGACGCGGCGTAATGCGTTACACAGTTTTGAAAATTTGATAACTTTACAAATTCGTAGGTCGGTACTACACGTTGGGGAAATCTCGGGGACTCATTATTGTTTCTAGTGAAACCCTGGGAGGATGCGTTGACGGAACACTAATGCCACCTTTTCGGTGATGATGTCAGAAGAATTTGATGCGGCATTTTAGGTACAGGTTTTATTATGACGCTTTTAAATTATACTGATTTGATTGATTATTTTGTTTTTACACTTTACACCTTAACAAAGTGTAACTAGCAAACAAAACATTAAAATGTAGAAAATTAAAAAAGTTTAAACTGTCTCGTTAGACTAATGGTGGTAAGCGCGACTGCGCTTGAGGTCCTGGGTTCGATGCCCAGGCGGAGCAGTGTTAATGAATAAAAAATACATGTTTGTTAATATATTATGTCTAAAATTTAAAAATCAACCTCAGGCAGGATTCAAACATGCATCCTCCGCTTTAGTTAAAGAAGCTTTAACCAACTGACTTACCAAAATTATCTGTGATGTGGAATTTCTCTTCCCCACAGATAGAATCAGGGGCAGTTAAATAAATCTAAAAAAAATTACAAATAAATTGATTACATTAATTAATTTAAAATCAACACTAAACTTAGGCTAATATTCAGAGACGACGCTCAGCGTAAACTTACGCTTCCGTATGTCAAAATATAATACAAAGGACATGGCTAAATGACTGCCTATGACATGTAATTAAAATATTAATTATTGTGTGCTTATAATTCTTATAGAACTGACCAAGTAATGAAAAGATTTTTAACTTGATTTTTTCAAATTGTTTGACAAAAATAGGTAATGTGGATAATAAACCTACATTTATAGATAATTAAATAACGTCAAACGTCAGAAATATGACATCTGACTCGTTCCAGATTTCAAATTCGTATATAGTCTTTGACATAAGTCGAAGTTTGCACCTATTATCGTAGAATTTTACGATTTGTTTTGACGATTGTAACATTTAATTGTTACAATCTAAAAAGTTCTCGGAACTTTTATCATGCGAAATACTAATATTCAGCTGTTCAGGATTATTTTATTAATAGGTTCAAAGTATATACATTGCTTAGTCAGTCGCCCAAACTCAATTAAGCCCTGTTATTTGACATACGGAAGCGTTACTTTACGCTTAGCGTCGTCTCTGAATATTAGCTTTAATGTAGCCTTCGTAGCTCGTAGCAAGAACGTAGCGAGTGGTCGAGTTACGAACTGGATAGCCCTTAAGTGGCAAGTTCCAGATGGATTTTTGCTGTAACCGACTGCGCCTAATTGTGTTATGTTATTGAGAGAATATGTGTCAGCCTTTCAGGGGAGGCTTTGGGGATATTTAAATTCATTAAGCGGACTTCTTATAGTACATAATGAGGTATTATTGCCCCTCAGACGAATGACTTCTAAAAAGCCTGAAAAGTGAAGTTGATAATAAGTTGGTTCTGTTTTAATTATAATTAGAGGAAGGGTAAACATTGTTTTATAACGAATTATTGAAGCCAAACCAAAATATAATAATTTGGGTTTCCACTTTTTCCACGTTTTAAAACTATTAAGTAAGATATTTTTTTTTGGGATAGGGAGCTTTGCCGTTATTACTCTAAAATTAACTCGCTGTAAAATTACCCCTTATATTTAATAGATAATACATGGTTTATATTTATTTATTTATTTTAATACTTTATGCACATAACAATGATGATGTACAAAGGCGGACTTAATGCCATTAGGCATTCTCTGCCAGTCGACCTTAGGGTGATGCAGAAACAAATCTAGGTAGTAGGTGCACTAACAATAAGTAATAGGAAGTTCCCATAATTCTTCCCTAGAACATACATATTATAATCTATACTAATATTTTAAAGAGGAAAGATTTGTTTGTTTGTTTGTTTGTAATGAATAGGCTCCGAAACTACTAGACCGATTTCAAAAATTCTTTCACCTTTGGAAAGCTACATTATCCCCGAGTAACATAGGCTATATATCATCACGCTACGACTAATAGGAGCGGAGTAGTAATGAAAAATGTAGCAAAAACGGGGAAAAAATTATAAGACCACGCGGGCGAAGCCGCTGGCGGGAAGCTAGTTATATATATACATACATATACTTACGCCTTTTTGCCACATTGGTAGGCAGAAAGTAGAGACCGTCACTACGATTCCTATTATTTCCACGTTCATACATCTTGTCATACACAGACGCCGGTTGTAAGTACTATGCACCTGACCTACTATGACTCAGAACTTATATTATACTAAATTGAAAGTTTAAAACTTGATTTATGCATAAACTACCTTTCCGCCAGCGACTTCGCCCGTTATCCCACGGAAACCATACATTTTACCCGGATAAAAAGTAGCCTATGTGCTATTCCAGACTATAATCTATTTCTGTGCCAAATTTCATCCAGATCCGTTCAGTAGTTTTTGCGTGAAAGAGTAACAAACATCCATCCGTCCATCCTCACAAACTTTCACATTTATAATATTAGTAAGATTATATAAATGCCAACCAACCAATCAGTGAAGTATCATCTTCTCTTTACTTATATTTATAAAATATTATACAAGGTGGAAGGTCAAAAATAAAATGACCTAGGTCATTCACGTAGAAAATGATCGGTTATTACATATATTGACATTTTTGAGCGCGCAGTGTATTGCTAAAAACGCGATTATTACGCTCCGCGGTGAATGTTACCGCGCGCGCGATTAAATAAATGAAATAATGATTTTTTACACGTTCAAGTAAAAAAAAACTGCAGAAAAAATTGAACAATGGATGAAAAAAGTTACGGATAATTTCAACGCATGGAGGTTCCAGAATCATGTACTGAACTCATCATTCGGATGTGCGTCGATGTCCCTTCCACCTTGTATAATTGATATAAAATATATATAATAATGTGTATATATCAGATATACCTAGTATATATAAATCTCACTCACTTGTGTTTTTAAGTTACAATGTAAAGTTTTAAGCCTATGGAGGTTTTGACTATGCATGTAAATACCTCAGTCTTCTAATATAAAATAAAAGCTTGTAAAAAAACGCTGATTCAAATTATTCCTTGTTTACAATTATAAAAATAACGACACTTATCAACAAAGCCAATTGCATTTTAAACAAAACGGACGTCCAAACTTCCAAACACAAATTCACATTAAAAAAAGACAAAACTCTTCCAAGAATTGCCATAAAAATTGTGAATTATTATCTGAGATAAATAATATTGTATTTTATTGCTCTGGTAACACCTTGTGTCTTTTAAGGAGGAGAAGTTTTAAACATTAATAGGTCTTCCCGACTTTGGCGGGATTAATAAAATGCGACTGCCACACTTCTTAATTAATAGCACTTTCTAAAGAAAACAATATCATTTTATTAGCATAACCTTTTAGGAGGGTTGTTCATTGGACTGTATGAAGAATTCCTAGGGTCTATTTCACAAGTCCTGGATAGCTGATAATCGCCAGATAAATTAAATAACATTTTACACAGCACCATCTATAGTCCGCGCGGAGCTAGTTGGCCGTGCCTTAGGATGGGGGTGAGGCGGCGGGTTACTGTGAACAAAAGCAAGCGCGCCCGCCCCTCCGTCCCACCGCGCGCAGACTATAGTCCCAAGTTAAGCAGACCTTGTACTATATAGTACATAACAATACAATGAATCTAATACTTGTAAATACATACTTATAATACCTGTATAAGAAACACCCAGACATACACACTTATAGTCATCACACAAATATTTGTGCCCTTTGGGAATCGAACAACTAGACCACAGACGTCATCGCCTTTACTTACTTTAAAATATCTCTCTGCAGCGACTCGCACCCCGATCTAAAAACTCCTTAAGATGCCTTAAATAAACTTAGTGATGACAAGTTAAACAAAGTAGCAGAGTTGAGCAGTTAACGTTACTTTGATAAACTTTTTTGTCGGCTGTTGGTGTCTTTCAGTTGATACATGAGCCTATTACCAGCACTTGCGCTTTGTGACCTCTAGCTACTGTCATTACCTGTGTTTGTTGTTTATTTATTGTCTCCTAGCCTTTGCCCGTGACATCGGTTCCATAGAAGTCGAATTTTTCCCCGTTTTTGCAACATTTTTAATTTATACTCCGCTCCTATTGGTTACAGCGTGATGATTTATAACCTATAACCTTCCTCGTTAAATAGGCTATCTAACACTGAAAGGATTTTTCAAATTGGACCTGTATAGTTCCTAAGATTAACGCGTTCAACCAAACAAACCAACTTTTCAGCTTTATAACATTAGTAAAAATTAGAATTAGAAAGAAGAATAAAGAAATAAGCTTTATTTTATTCGTAAAGGATACCTGAATACATAATTAATATTACAGAAGTTAATATTAACAGATAACTAATAATATTGTTCAACACTTTAACAGTCAAAGTCGGTCAAAAAACATGCCTTCACAGGATTAAAGGATTGAGTAGAGGCGTATAAGTTTAAACCAACAGTTTGATTTTGAAGTTTAGGGTTCAGGTAATACAAAAACCTAAACTGTCAGCTGTTACTGAGAATTTCATAAAAAAACCTAATAACCATTTGCTTAGCAATCGTAAAATACTTACTTGTGCTTCGTCATCTATTTAAAAAATCAAAACGTCAAAACAAAACTTGCCAACACAAAAATTAAAATTCACAATAAAACCAAAACAAACGGACATATCTCAGGAATTATTTAAATTAACGAAATCAAAGTTGAGACGTTGATAACTATAATTTTGCATTAACATAAAACAACACTTAGGATTCCACGCGGAGCCGTCTTAAAGTTTATTAGGAGATATCCCCGCGATAACTTGGAGAAATATAAATAAAATGACAATAGAATAATTACCTAACGCAAACATTAGGAGGGTTGGGGTTTGAATAACCCTTTTGTTGCGATTCGTTTTTCATCTGACAACACTGTTTCGTGTGTTCAAAATATGTATAATTTTTGTTTAGTAAGAATGGGTTGACTATACTTTACTTTGACCGCACTGTTGCTTACCAACAGGCAAAGTAGTGGAGGGGCTCGTGGCTAAGCTATTACTACGCCGATCAACCGATCTGCAATTGGATGGATTCTGCGATTGGATTTTCGTTCGTCGGTTAATAACACCTTGTGTTTTATTGCCAACCGATTTTCAAACTTCAACCATCCTAATTAAGGTTCGTTTTACAATGTAACACAAACATGCACAGTGGTTGGGGTTTCTTCAAGGCGGCAATAAAGTCTTGTTATGCAAATAATGGTACCGGTGGTATCGCCTTCTAATCAATATTTTAATATCCATAGATACCCCGTGGAGGCTGCCACGGTAATTCCCTTGTTTTATTCAAGAAATAACTGATACGTAAATACTGGTAAAGGGGAAATATTGATAGGGTAGATGTACTTTGGTATTTGAAACTTACGCTGAAATAAAACTACTTTTTAGGGATTTTATCGCTTTATTTTTATCTATACTAATACACGTATATTAAAGAGGAAAGATCAGATTTTTTGTTTGTTTGTTTGTATTAAATAGGTTTCGAAACTATTGGACCGAATTGAAAAATTCTTTCAGTGTTAGATAGCCCATTTATCGGGGAAGGCTATAGGCTATATACCATCACGCTACAACTAATAGGAGCTGTGTAGCAGTGAAAAATGTTTAAAAAACGGGGGAAAACTTATCAAGACCACGCGGGCGAAGCCGCTGGCTGAAAACTAGTATTATTAAAATTTAGATCCCAACGTTTCGGAGTTTCGGGAGGGGCTCGTAACTAAGTTAACAACGCTGATCAAGCGATCTGCAAGGTTAAGCTGCGCTTGCCGAGGTCAGTCTGTGGATGGGTGACCATTCCTAACACATCGAGACCCCTCCGTGCCTCGGAGATCACGTAAAGCCCTCGGTCCCGGTTGTCATACGCCTATAACAATTAACATAATATATTGATTTCTGACACTTACGCGAATACTAGACATTGAAATAAAACTACTTTTTACGGATTTTATCGCGTTATATTGATATTATTTTAATCCCGACGTTTCGGACCCTTTACAGCGTCCATGGTCACGGGTGACTAAGGTGGTAGGCGTCTTGAAGTTTTGATTACTAACAGCTACCCTACAGCAGTTTTAGGCTTGGATTTAGATTTAATTGAATCTATAATCGGGTTCCAATTATAGATTGGCTGGGTCTTACCACCTGCTTGGAACCCGATTATAGATTCAATTAAATCTAAATCCAAGCCTAAAACTGCAAGACCGAAGGATACGGTGAGCTCGTTCTGCGTGAATCGGATTGCCAATGATTAACAGAAATGTAGGGTAGCTGTTAGTAATCAAAACTTCAAGACGCCTACCACCTTAGTCACCCGTGACCATGGACGCTGTAAAGGGTCCGAAACGTCGGGATTAAAATAATATCAATATAACGCGATAAAATCCGTAAAAAGTAGTTTTATTTCAAAATTAACATAATATTTGCATGTCACCACTATGACTAAGTGTTTTGGATCTAAGTATATAATTAAGACCGAACTGTACCAAAACTTATAGCAAATAAGTGTAGTAGTTAGTGGTAGTCAGAAGCCCAAAAAGTCTTTCAACCAGTCTATCCTCCGAATATCGGTATTGCCCAGAAATTGGGTTGCGGAGATCTGATGGCGGTCGCTTCGTGTAAAATACTGATATTCAGCCGCATCTGGCTTTAAACTGGAAGCCGACCCCAACTTGGTTAGGAAAAAGGCTAGGAGGATGATGTTACGAACCCTTTACAGTGTCGCGGGTAAAAAGTAGTTTTATTATATATTTTTTATTTAGTACAAATTTCTCACAAATATTCTACTGGTGCCTTATTTTATGATCACATACCCTCACGCCTATATTCACCGAATGGTTAGGCAAAGGTGTACTAATGTTCACCCACACTTCGCCGATATAATAATAATAATAATAATAAATTTATTCAAACCTTTGTTACATAAATTGGGTATAACATAGTACATACAGTAAAACTTGTAACAATCAAGAGAACATTAAAACAGTTTTACGGTGACCCCCAAACTAGACTTTTGTCTGTATCTTGGGGGCCAGAGTTGCGATATGTTTAGGTGCCATGTAATAGACGCCTTTAAGACTCGAAGAAGATCCCGAATTAAGAAACGAGCTCCGAGTCGCGGATCACTTTGAAAATTATAAAATTAGGTACAACCAGACTAACAGATACAATTATTTGTGTATATCTATCAAATATTGGTCTCGGGGAGGAACCAAACTCACAATACCTGGCGCAATGCAAGTTGAACGCACGCAAGTAGAAATATTTTTTTTGGAATATGAATGATATTGCAGCTAGTTATGTAAAGACTATTTTTCAATTCAATCTATTACAAACCGTAGCCTGAATGCCGGTAGTATCCGGGTTATTCACAGTGGTCATATGACAGAGCAGATGGTCATTCCGAGGCTTTCAGCACTGGACAAATGTTGACCGACTCTGAGCGAATTCCAATGGAGGAGCATTCCAGTGGGATAGTGCACTTGAATGTAAATTAAAAAATAACAAGATTAAATACTATCTCTAGTTATTTTTTTTATTTTATTTGGTATTAACAATTAAAGCTAAAGATATAACATTTTCTTTCAATAAAATTTGTACTATATCGAGTATTTCTGTCAACCTCTAAATTTTAAAGACGATGTTTGGAATTCTGTAGGTCTAAATGACATAAATGTGTATATATTTCTATAAATAAATCTATATATTGTTTTACATGGCGCTATATTATTTGCTATGTTCAAATAAACCACCCGAATAATAAATTATAGCAGATAGATTTTAGTGAAAGAAAAATTTGACCTGAGGATGGATTTAAAAGTGTCTTGACATAATTATTATGGAAGCATAACCTTGCATTTAGATTTGGCTCTAAATTATTTATTTATTATTTACCTACTTAATTAGAATGAATAGTATAAATTTCCCTCTAAAATTAAACCTTAGAAGCTAGACTGTAGCTACTTGGTATCTTATAAGCCAGTAAATCATCTAGCAACTCGCCTCGCAACTATCCCATCTAAACGCAGCACCTCCATCCCGCGCATGTAATGATGTCCTATTGACTTGCCGGTCCGAGCATGGCATTGAAAGAAACGTCTTCCGGTCAGTGTAAACAGCGCCTAATAGGCCGCATTCATTGCTTTCAAAGGCGCGATTGCGACTTTTGGTATCACGGGTTGAAAAAAGCCTTAGGAATGAGTGGACACGGATTTACTGTGAAGGATTAACTTGATACTTAGTATTGAATGGAGAAGAAAAGTTAAAAGTAACGTCTTCCCAATCTATCTATACCTTTATATATACAAGATGGAAGGGACATCGACGCACATCCGAATACCATGAGTTCAGTACATGATTCTGAACCCCCCAGCGTTGAAATTTTCCTTAACTTTTTTCCACCAACTTTTAAATTTATTCCGCAGCTTTTTTTTTACTTGAAAATGTAAATAAACATTATTTCTATCTACCAAAATTAGATTTATAATTAAAAACACATTATTTCATTTATTTCAGATCGCGCGCGCGATAATATTTACCGCGGAGCGTTATAATCGCGTTTTTGGCAATACACTGCGCACTCAAAAATGTCAATATCTGTAATAACCGATCATTTTCTACATGAATGACCTAAGTCATTTTATGTTTATCTTGAGTGAAACCTTGTCACACAAAGGTCCCTTCCACCTTGTATATAAATCAAAATGAATGTTTGCATGCCAGTCCTTTATACATTCCTAAACCATTTATCCGATTATGATGAATCTCTGGCGAGTTATTCCGCATACGCCTGCGTAGATTTCTAGCCTAATAACAACAATAATTGACGACGTCTGTGGTCTAGTGGTTCGAGTACCGGACTGTTGATCACGAGGTTCGATTCCCACAGGACACAAACATTTATTGTGATGAACTTAAGTGTTTGTGTTTGTCTGGGTGTTTCCTATGTATTATAAGTATGTATTTACAAAAAAATGTATATAAGTATTATATCCATTGTCTAGTACCCATAGTATAAGCTCTGCTTAATTTGGGACTAGATGGTGCTGTGTAAAAAATGTCCCAAGATATTAAAATATTAATTAAATAACTTTCCTCCGTGGTTTTGCCCTCGTGGGGAAAAAAGCTGCTGCAGCTGCAAGCTGGGTACAGTACAGGCAACATTTTTTTTGTTCTGGGGACCTCATGTCGCTTTCTAAGACACAATAATACCGAAGTCAGTTTGAAGGCGATACGCGCAAACCACAGGCAAGCCGAGTATCCTTATACAAGCAACGTCCAACTTGTTCAATATGAGCTATGTAAGTTAGAGTCAATACAACAACCAACAGATGATGAGCTCCGAAGTCACAGAGTATGTAGTGAATGGAGTGTTTAAGAATGAGCTAACGTCATGTCGGCAAAGATTGTCTTTAAAACCGTAGATAATAAAGATGTTATGTAGATTGAAATATTTGTAATAGGTATGATAATGTTATAACTAATAATTACTAAAAATTTTTGTTTTGCTCTCGAATTCTCATCCATTCTACTACGTTTTTTATTGATATAAAGAGCAATACAATATTTTAGTGATTATTTACCATAAATATCATTACACCTGTATTCTCCGAAGGATTAGATTAGTGTACTAATGTACATCCCAATTTCGCGGGTTTATTTAGGTCACATGTAACGGAGGCAAGTTTATTGCCATTTAACTGGACATAAATCCAAACTCCGAGTTGCCATTGAGAATTTCATTGAACACCCCAACAACACTTTTCTCAACCTGAGAATCGAACGCAGGACCTCAAGCGTAGCAGTCGCTCTTGGGACCACTTGACTAACGGGGCAATATTAATAATTATGCATCATCCATATTATCTTCTTCTTCATATAGATGAGACCTCCATTTTCTTGTTACTCTGTGTTTATATCACTTGACGATGATATAACTGGAGAAACTTTCAATACCCAGCCATTGTGGAACACAAATATTGAAACTAAGCCTACGAGCTAGTTGCGCAACTGTTGCGCCACTTTATTGGAAAGTGGGGGTAAATATTAACACTACACATAATGACATAACTATGTATAGGGTGTAGCGTAAATAGTGATCCAACGTAAACATGTCGACACGTCGTATATTCATCTGTAACATACTACAAATTCAACCATTTTTCTCAGAATAAATAGTTTTTATTACGTTTTTGAAAAATCTACACCTTGCGTTATTAATTTGGCTGTTATTTCAACAAATGATTTAGTTTTTTGTTTATAACTGCTGAATACATGTCCTATCACATGAAAAACACTTTGTAAACTTAAATGTACTAAAGAAAATTGAATGCTTTTTCAAATTTCTACTATAATCTATAGACAATCATGTCATACGGTTGTAGGTTGAGGTGCCAATGGTGTAAAAAAATATACTTCGCCATTAATTTAAAAACTTCTCCATTAAATGCAGATTCTAAAATAGTATAAAAGTAGGTAGGGAACCGATTAGATGATTTGAAATAAAGTTATTGCTATTTAAATTGAAAAGCAGACAAATAAATGAGTACGATTTTCTGTTTGACAGGTACTACAAAATGTTTTAGGCCCAACTACAAGTAATTCCTAGCTTTTTTCGCCCATCAGGCATAACACCCGCCTGGTCGAAGAATCCCTCCTTTGGTTGGAGAGGAGCAACACTCTTCGTCCCTCCACAATGATCATCAACATAGAAATGCAAGACTGAAACCCATTCATCTCCACCAGATTTCCTTACCAGCATAACCCTTACACTTGTCCAAACAGAACAAATCATACATAATCCCTAATTAGCCACCGCTACAAACTTCACGGCACACCCCTGGATTGATTAGAGATCAAACAATAACCCTTGCGGCAGCCCTGTGAACAACTATGTCCAAGTTGTACATTTTGAGTTTTGAGTATAGTGACCATAGTTTTAGTGAGAAGTGAGACTTCTCAAGTAAATTGCAATTTCGATTTGGTGGAAAACTTTACAATTACAATATAAATAAATAAATCACCCATGTAAATCATAGGTAGGTAAATATAAGTAGTAGAAATATCTTATTATCATCATAATCTACAGCTAGGCTTCTCTTTGGTTGTTCCAATGTCAAAGGAAAGTAAAAATGGGAAGCATATTGTTTATTACTTCTATACATATATTTTGTCTCGTATGTGTTGCTTCGTCTTTTGGTAATTTATAGAAACTATGTTTGTCGCTTAAAAAATGCAGTGAAGTGATTTATCATCAGGAATCTCTATAAAGAATAATTCTAAGAGAAAGATAACATTTCTACTAATGGTAATTTTTTTATATTGACCACCGACTTGCCTCATATTAAGTGATGATATGTATATAAGTATATATATAAGTGAATGGGACACGCTTTCCTAGAAGTAATCTATCGTGACTTGAAGACTGATTTTCCACGTGACGTGATGTGCCACTACTTAGCGTTAAGTATATACTCCGCCAATACACTAACTGAACAACTTTTTGTAGGACAGTCTCACCTTATCCTCATACCATGGTCCCACTACCCCAAGACAGGTCCAAAGGTAGAATATTTGCGGAGCAAGTTCTGACCGTTGTTGACACAAACGATTTGCGCCGCACCATTTCTGTTACACGTTAGCGAGTTATTAACACAATCTAATTGTGTGTGCCCAGGAGTTGCGGTTGCGGTCCATGCTGTAATAGGGTTATGGAGTTCAGCATATGGTGTACAACTGCTCAATTGTAGTGTATCTGGGAGGCTAAATTAGCCAGATTGGATAAAGCTAAAATTTGCATAAGTACATCGGACCAGTGAAAATGCCATTAATCGGGACAAATACAAAGTAAAATGGTCACCAAACTATTTGTCTTCAACTTAAACTCATCCAAAATGGAGAAGGACTTGTTCATAAGCTTTTTGAGGTTCTAAGTGTGTTACAGGTCTTCGTGTGGCAACCAGTACTGACAACTTGGGGGGCTAGACAAGTTGCATTTTGACATTTGAATCGACAAACAAAATGTATGGAAATGACACAAGCTTTCGACTTTGTCGATTCGAATGTCAAAATGCAACTTGTCTAGCCCCCTTGAAGTACTCTCCGAGGCACGAAGAAATATCAATGTAATAAACCCGTCTAAAGACTGGCCGCGTTAAGCGTGGATTAGATAGTCACGAGGTCGTCCATATACCAAAAATAAACCAATGGTATCAAATAACGTGTGTTAATCAAATAAAGAGCTTTCGTATAAAAATGGCGGTTCAGAATCGCGGTCTATCAAAATCATTAAACTTAACGCGAGGACAGTCGCGCTCGTATTTCGATGGATACGCCCAAATTTCCATCAAATATATGATACGGTTTAAGTTATTAGAGACGACGGGGCCTAGACAAATTGCAATTTGACATTCGAATCAACAAACGAATAGAAAGAAAATGTATGGAAATGACATTAGGGCCAGCCCTATTTGTCAAAAGCTTGCGTCATTCCCATACATTGTGTTTTTATTCTAATTTCAACTTGTCTATGCCCCAGCAACTAGAAAAAACGAATTGTCAGCTAGACACGCCACCTGGTGGTATGTGGTGGTACAGTATAATACCTACAATAACAAAGGCGTTGCTGGCTCTTAAGACACTGCCTCATTGGTCTAGAGTAGCCAGTGAAATGACTAAGCAAAGAGACTTCAAGATTAGAGCGCGTAAGTGGGTTTGTATCTAGTAAAAATACTGGGTTAATGACAGTCTGTCAACGCGTTAGTGATACTAACTGGTGCTGGTGGCGTCTACATGCGCCGTGTTGCTTCTGTCACGTATCCTTATTTGACATATTATAAGCCTAAAAAAAAAGTTTACTTGACTTATAATTATCATTTTTTATAAATAGCTGTTACTTGCGGCTTCAATCGCATTTTAAAAGACTTTATGTGTTATTCTGATGTTTATGCTATAATACTGTAAAGTTTCATCAACATCCGTGTAGTAGTTTTTGCGGGAAAGAGTAACAAACATCTGTAGCGACATCTATCGAGCTACATAAGAACTTGTACGAAGCTACAAATCCTGAATCGCGCAAGTAAAGTTTACCGTGCAACTTGCATATATACAACCGCCCGACATCAACCGTCGGGCAGTGGCCCGCCAGGCAACACCCGCCTGGTCGGAGGATCCTCCCTTTGGTGTGAGTCAACACACCTCGTCCATTCATCCTCACAAACTTTCACATTTATAATATTATTAGGATTTCCCGCTGTCGCTACCGCTGCCGCTTATGCCTTAACACCGTCATCGCATGCGAGCCGCGCCCACATTTTCGTATAGACTAACACGATATGCAAATATGGGACATAAAGGTAATATTTCGTGATAACGTTGTGCGGTAATTAATAAAATATGTCCTGTCCACTAGTGGGCGAGGATTGAGGGCATACGTATTAGATTTGATTGTTTCAACTCATGATTTATTATTTCGGTTTTGACCTTAATTATTTTTTGTTTTTGTATGTAATTAATAGCAGTGATAGCGTAGTCTTGTGACCGTTTGACTGTTGTCATGGGTCTGGAATCCAAGGCACGCAATTCTGGCTTTCAAAACTTACTATAACAACTGTATTCCTCAAAGGGGTAGGCAGGGGTTTTTTGGCCTCATGACGTAATAAAGGGGTTAGCTGAGGCAAGTGAACCGGCTTCAAATCCAAACTACATATTGCTAATGAGAATCTTATATACAAAATTCTCGTGTCACAATGTTCGTTCCCGTACTCCTCCGAAACGGCTGGACTGATTTGTATAAAATCTTATATATAAAATTCTCGTGTCACAATGTTCGTTCCCGTACTCCTCCGAAACGGCTGGACTGATTTGTATAAAATTTTGTGTGTATATCGGGTAGGTCTGAGAATCGGCCAACATCTATTTTTCATACCCTAAACGATAAGGGTGACCCACCCCTATATGGCAAAACAACGTTTGCTGGGTCAGCTAGTTCTATATAAAAATGCAAATATTTTTACTAAATAAACAAACCATGATGCCTGTATTTCCGCAAAGGGTTAGGCAGATGGACACCCACATTTCGCTGGTATGTTTAAGCCCCATGCAATAATGGCCTATTGCCATCAACCGGGCACAAATCCAGACTCCGAACTGCTACTAGAAATTTCACAGAAAAATCCAACAATACTCTGCTCTACCCGAGATTCGAACCCAGGACCTCTAGCAGTCGCGCTTGGGACCATTAAACCAACGAGGTAGTCAATAGCATTTTTATTTTTAATAAATCTCTTTGGAAAAACCCGATCATAACCCCAAACCCTTAAAAAGTAGAACAAGCCCCGTTTCGAAAGAAAAAGATTAGAAATGGCGTGCCTTGTAATAAATGTACAGGGAATGTGAGAAATGTCAACTTTCTTATCTCTACTCACTCTGTAGGGGTTCCACGAAATACTTCAATAAAACGTATAATATATAACGTCAAACTATAATCAAAAAAAGATTTATAATTTAAAAATATCACCCCAAACGCCATTCAATTAGGAACATTGAAATACCTCAGGTACACGCAGAAACAAAATATTTATTATATTACTGACATTGAGATATAATATACTTGGGACGATATACTTGAAGTCGTTTTATTGTGAAGAATTTGTGGAGTAAGCTCTGTTAGTAATTTACTACAATTTTTATTAACTGACCTACAGATATTTACAGTTATTACATTTGACAAAAGGATTTTGAATTCAGATGTTGACATAACTCTGAGTAAAAAATACTGGAAAGTTCTCGATGTGAATCTTTATTTAGCAGTAATTGAAATATCTAAAGATAAGCCATAGTCTATACTTGTGAGTAAAACAAATATTTTTCATTATAATGTAGTAATGTTATAAATTTTATTATAACATTATTACATTAGAAGAATTACTGGATTTATAACGCATAAACAATACAAACATGTGTTCTGTAGTACGACAATACATAATACCCCAATTTTTATGTAGTAATATTAATAACAGCTACATTGCATGCGTGTAGACAATTAGAGGACATTCGCTGACATGTTATGTTTGATTTAAATATCGAAACTGTTTTGTTTGCGAGTGTACTTTACTTCGATGAAACTATTTTCTGGTCTCGGGTTTGCTTTCCTTTGACTTTTATTGTTTTTTTAATTAAATCTATACTTAAACCTTTTATTATAGTTAATTAAATATTTTAAAGAGTCGTAAAGTTTAAAATTATAATGTTTGTTAATACGATATACAAAAATTCGTCGGCGGAATTTGAAACGATTAAATCAAGAATGCTATATCAAATAAATTTAAGAGATGTTGAACTACAAGTCAGCTGATCTAGCTTAGCTAGAAATAATTCGACGACGACGTCTGTGGTCTAGTGGTTAGAGTACCGGAATGCTGATCACGAGGTCGTGGGTTGGATTCCCACAAGACAGAAACATTTGTGATGAACTTAAGTGTTTGTATTTGTATGGGTGTTTTCTATGTATTATATGTATGTATTTGCAAAAAAAATGTATATAAGTGTTATATCAATTGTCTAGTACCCATAGTACAAGCTCTGCTTAGTTTGGGACTAGATGGTGCTGTGTTAAAATGTCCCAGGATATTTATTTATTATTAAAGAGATAAATATTTTGATTCATAATTTTCAATAGGCCGGTCCCTCACATCGTTACATTGATATATTATCATTAAAGTATGTATTCATATCATGATCTGCATTAGTATTACGTCAGTTGAGGTCAGCCAATAGGCAGGCGTGGCCAGATTATAAATAACGTGTGATATAACATGACAACTCTGTTTAGAGCGTCTGAAGTATTAAATGACCAAGCACTTTTTCCTGCGAGAGGATGGCTACGAACAGAACTTACTCGTCTGCCACTGTAGGGGAAAAAAAATAGAAACTCCGCAAGCTAATTAAAAATATGTGCAAAGAGATCATTATTTTAATATTAAATAAAAATAAAATAAAATAAAAATAGCCTTTATTTACTCTGACCCTCGTAAATAGTTTTTTTTTTACTGTAGGTGAAACTAAACTTCGTATAATAGTAATGTTTAAATCTTATCAGCTATCGTGTCAGGCCTCCTCAAGTTTCCTCCACTCTTGAAAATTTCTTGCTATCCTCCTCCAACCCTTAGGCAGGTCATCCTCCCATCTTTTTATCTGCCTTCCTCCGTTACGTCTTTTTCCGTTCCTTGGGTACCATTCTGTAACTTTTTTGGTCCATTTTTCAGTTTGTGTCCTCATCATGTGACCTGTCCATTTCCTTTTCAGGGTTCGTGTTTTTACTTTAACATCTGCTACTTTTGTGGTATTCCTGATTATTGTGGCTTTCCTTTTGTCTTTCACCCGTAGATCCATCATGCTCCTTTTCTTTAATGTTAAAGATCATGAAATATTCAGCATCATTGGCCATGTAGATACCAGGAGTAGAAGACGCGCAGTTTGGCTGCAAAATAATAATAAATGTTACTATTACCTTTTATAAGACTGAGCGGTTAGGAGAGCGCATATAGCCATAAAAGAAACTCCTGTCAGTCATGAGGAATAAGTAACTGAGAAGCTGGCATTTCGAGTATTGTTTTACGTCAATTTCAGTCATTTTACTACCAGCTACTGTGATACTGCTCCACTTTAAAGCATAGCGACTCATCCAATTTTCTTCTTAGGTTGCAATTCTGGCGACGATCCGGAAGATCGAACGATATTTTAATACATTCTTACGTCACAACTTCGTGGGATATGAATAAGTTAGTCGACTTATATCAACGAAATATCAAAACTCATACACACATTTAAATCTATTAGTAAAATTAAAAAAATCGCCCCACCATGCGATGAGATTACAATCTAATATTACAATAAAATCCTAGTTGGCGACCGCTCCCATACAAAAACTGTATGATTTCATACAATTATTACTAACAGTGACAAACGCTTTATGGATCATTTGTTTCTGTTTATTATTTCATTTGCGAGTTTTTAAAAAGGGTTTTAGGTAGTGTTAAGTCATTGTTTGGAATGGCAATAGTATTGTAATCTTTATTAATAACTGGCAAGTCAAAGGTCTCGAGCTCGAATCCAAGGTACGCACCTCTGACTTCACGGTGAAGGCAAATAGCGTGAGGAAACCTCAGAGATTTTCTAGACGGCATGTGAAGTCTGCCAACCCGGATTAGACCAGCGTGGTGGACTAATCCCTCTCATACTAAGACGAGACCCGTGCCCAGCAGTGGGAATGTATATGGGTTGATGATATGATGATATAATATCAGCCTATTGCCGTCCACTACTGAACGTAGGCCTCCCTCAAAGAGCGCCTACCATCCCAGTCTTGGGCAGCACGCATCCATCCGCTGCCAGCCACCTTCTTTAAATCGTCGGTCCATCGTGTCTCAGGGCGTCCTACACTACGCTTGCCTAAACGTGGTCTCCACTCTAGCACTTGTCTGCTCCATCGACTGATGATAATGCTTGTTACTAAATAAAATCACTATCACTACATAGTACAAAACAAAGTCGCTTTCTCTGTCCCTATATGCCTATGTATGCTTGAATCTTTAAAACTAAGCAACGAATTTTGATGCGGTTTTTTTTAATAGATAGAGTGATTGAAGAGGAATGTTTATGTATAATAACATACCACGCGGGCGAAGCCGCTGGCGGGAAGCTAGTTCTTATATAAAGTAAATCTTTTGACGACTTCTGTGGTCTAGTGGTTCGAGTACCGGACTGCTGATCACGAGGTCGTGGGTTCGATTCCCACATGACACAAATATTTGTGTGATGAACATAAGTGTTTGTGTTTGTCTGGGTGTTTCTTATATATTATAAGTATGTATTTACAAAAAAAAATAGTATATAAGTGTTATATTCATTGTCTAGTACCCATAGTACAAGCTCTGCTTAGCTTGGGACTAGATGGTGCTGTGTCCCAGAATATTTATTTATTTAAACTTTTGACTTTTACACATACAAAATACGCCGTAAATATTATAAATATCGGTACATACGTAAAAGCAACGTCGCCTATACGCCGTACAAGTCACCCCAACATTAATATTGTACTACCCTATTATGAGTCAAAGCGAATGACATACGAAGAAAGAAATCACTCGACGTCCGCTCTTCTGAATATTTCATGTTTCATTACCGACTTTACAAATTTAATTTTACTGCCTAACAAATAGATTTTCGTCTCTATCGCTTTTACAATAAGATCTGAAATTCACGTAAATGGTGATGATATAATTTTGTCGCGAGATTTCGGCTGGTACTCAGCTCTCAATACTATGTTAGTGAGACAGCTTATTAACGATTTATAAGAATGATAGTTAATAGGTAAGGCGGTATCATACGACATCGAACTAGCTGTAAAGTTAGTCGTGTCGGTTGTGAAGCATTCACAATAGATGTCGCTACGTCACCTTTAAGACGTAAATGAGAATGTGAAGGAAGATTTCAACTGGCGAGCAGGGCGAGCGGTGGCTTAGTGGTCAGAGCGTCTGGTGTACCGAACCAGAAGGCGCAGGTTCGAATCCTGCCCGCCCGCCGATTGTTTCCTTCATTAAAAATAAGATTTATAAGAAATTAACTAGTTAATGATTAAGTTCTCGTTTCCACGTTGTTAGTGTTTAGTAACTGCCTCGATAGCCTATTGGTCCTAAAAGCGACTGCTATGGTCATGGTCCTAAGTTTGATTCTCTAAGTCGAGCAAAGTCTTTTGAAAGTGAAAAATTTGAGATTGGAGAGGTACCAAGTTAATGGCAATAAGCTCACCGCCTATTTTCATTGTTTTTTTTTATTTATTTTTTTATGGCTTTATTGTGGCAGAAAAAATAGTATAGGAAGGAGATAAAGCACTAGCCCCTACACTAGGATTCCCTGTGTCGTGGGGTCTAGTATGTTTCAGTCCAGTTAACAATAAGTACAGTACAGTTTTAGATTATGTCTGCCTAAGATATTAAAATTAAAGTAAAATTATGATAAACAAAAGGATATATTAAGTGTTGTGTGTGTGTGAGTGTGTGTGTGTGTTTGTGTGTTTGTGTGTATTGTACCTAAACATACCACTGAACCGTGGATGTAATTAGTACATGTCTGCCTAACTCTTTGGGGAATACAGGCGTGATGGTAATGTTATGGTTTTAGGCTAACATTCAGAGACGACGCTAAGCGTAAACTTACGCTTCCGTATGTCAAATTTGTATGACAATTTGACATATGAAAGCCTAAGTTTATGCTGAGCATCGTCTCTGGATATTAACCTTAATGTTTAGTAGCAATTAATGGATCGCAGGAATTAAACGTCTCGATCATGTTCCAAACACCATTCTACTTTTTAGAACTGTACCTACAACTAGTTACTGGTGTACTAATGTACACCTGCCAGGCTAACATGCGCGCCACGACAAAATTTTGTCTACTCTTTTGTCTCGCTCTTTCTTGTGCGAAAACGAAACAAAAGCACGACATAAGCGTAGACAAAATGTTCTCGCGGCGTGCATGTTAGCTTGGCTGATCACCAGTATATTATATATTATGTCCCATGTAGAGTACAGATGCAAACTCCCGAGTTGCTATTGAGAATTTCTCAGATGAACCCAATACCGGTACTCACTTACCATCAGGTGACCCGCATGTTTGTTTGCCACATTGCTCGACCTGGGAATCGAACTCAGGCCCTCTAGCATAGTACTACCAAATTGAACCACTAGACTACCGATCAGTTATTTTAAAACTAGCGGCCCGTCCCGGCTTCACACGGGTAGACATTACCGGAACCAGCATACAACGCCAAGTATGTTTTGTACAACCCTAGAATACCGAAGTCTCTCAGAACGTCAACGTCATACACATCGCCCCCGTGACGAAAACCAGTATCTACTATCTTCGTACAGCTTATGCTACCCTAGTACTTTCCATCAAATTGCTGAAGTTTGTCATCATTTGCCCCCGATGTCAAAAATATATCACGTCCCACGGGAACGGGATAAAAAGTATCCTATGTCCGTCTCCTGGTTCTAAGCTACCTCTCCACCAATTTCTAGCGAAATCGGTTTAGCCGTTCTTGAGTTATAAATAGTGTAACTAGCACGACTTTCTTTTATATATATATATATATTTCTGTTTTGTTTGAATTTCCAAAAACACATTAATATTAATACAATATAATTGAAATTCATGAATTTGTTTTCGTTTAAATATAACTAAAAGATTTGCTATTCCAAAATAGTTCAACTCGTCCAGTAATCCAGTATTTAGTGAAACATAATTATGGCGTATGCACATTGACGTTCAGTAGTGAGGCTGAGTGCTGATAATATGTGTTACACACTGACAAAAAACGTTAACAGCATTCTGAAAGATACAGTTGAGATTTTATATTTTACAGTTAAATAAGCGGGCGAAGCAGCTGGCGGGAAGCTATCCCGCCAGCTGCTTCGCCCGCGTGGTCTTATAACTTTTTCCCCCGTTTTTGCAACATTTTTCATTACTACTCTGCTCCTATTAGTCGTAGCGTGATGATATATAGCCTATAGCCTTCCCCGATAAATGGGCATTGAAGTATTTTATTAATTGTTAACATCATACAAAACAATAAAAAGCAATTATATATTATTTAACTTTAAAATGCCGTTGACCTTCACTTAATCAAAAATAACCTGATTAATTTGACAACCTGTAAGCCTGTGTGTCACATAAGCCGCATTCGCAGCGGTTTGTATTGAAATTTTTGAATATGCCAACACTCGAGTGGGATCCAGCTTTTGAGTGTATCCGAAAATATTCGGAGTAATTATACACGCTGGGGTATCTCGTAGTTAGGGGTGGTAGTGGGAGGGTGCGGGTTTGGTTGCTTTTTAAAATAAAATTAGAAATTGAGGAATAACTGCGTTTCGGGGAATTTAAGGCACTAAGATTTTTTGGGATCGCTTAAAGTATAGGCTGGATAAAACAAAGAAGTAACTTATTCAGGAATGGGCCTGTACTCTGTAGACTAGTTGCGATTTGTCATTCGAATAAAAACAAAATGTGTGGAAATGACACAAGCTTTCGACAATTCGGTCTCTCACTAATGTCATTTCCATATATTTTGTTTCTAAGTATTCGTGTAAATTGCAACTTGTCTTTAAGCCCTGTTACCTTTTCGTCTAGGTTTACCTACACATAGTTCGATTTTTAAACTTATGCCGTTTGTCTTTACGTAACATCAGTCATGTTTCACTGTCCACATGGCTAAGACCTTCTCATTACATTTGGCGTCGACTGCGGGCTAGAAGACTACTCACCTCCGCGCCGTCGAGTAAATCTCTCGGGCGTGGGGGTTACCTTAGAAGTCAATAATTGACACTTTTATAAACCATAACGTTTTTTTAACGAAGATACAACTTTATTAAACCAATTAATACGCCTTACGCCTCATAGGTACTACTCAAAAATTGTTTATCCATTGACACAATAAAAAAAAGAATATAATACGCACCTACCTTGCCTATTTCGAATACTCAGAGGCCTTAGATTCAAACTCCAGACCTGTTTGGCAATCCAATAGCCATATCACTGCACTCTACACTCATAGTCGTATATAAAAAAAAACAATCATACATAGTAGATTCCTTGCACTCGCCAAAAATAGCGAACCAAATTCAATTTCTTTGATAGACAAACGTATTCTTTTTTCTTTTTTGCATGCAATGAGAATAATCCGCGAAATCCAAGGGGAGGCAGCCTTGTCTAGCCGCCTCGCTGCTGCAATGTGCATACTGTGAAAATACGTTGGACCTTGGATGAGGTATCGGGATTTTAAATGAAAACACTCGTATGTACAAACATTATGTAAAAATGTAGAGTCAATCAATCAACACAACAAACATTCACGCTTTTGCAGTGGGTGAGGGACCATTTCAGTCTATTTAGCATAATTATAATACATTTCCTGAAGGCTTAGTTATAATTCAAGATCTATTACTTAATATTATAAGACATTTGATTGTTTGTTTGAATTGAATAGGCTCCAAAACTACTGGGCCGATTTGAAAAATTCTTTCACCGGCTGTCATGTGTACACATGAAAGCAATAAATACTCTGACTTTTACTTTACCTTACCTTTTTTTACACAGCATTTAGTCCTAAACTAACTAAGTTTGTAGTACTATGGGTACTAGACAATTCATAATATTATAATACCTACATACTTTTTTTGTAAATACATACTTATAATTCATAAAAAAACACTTAGACAAACACAAACACTTAAGTTCACTACATTAAATGTTTGTGTCCTATGGGAATCGAACCCACTATCTCGTAATGCCTCGACTGCATCGTTGGTCTAGTGGTCCAAGCGCGACTGCTACGCTAGAGGTCAGGTCCTGGTTTCGATACCCGGTTGAGCAGTTGGATTTTCTGAAATTCCCAGTAGCAACTCGGAGTCTGGATTTGTGCACGGTTGATGACAATAGGCTCGCCTCCTATTACATGGGACCTAATCATACCGGCGAAATGTGGGTGTATATACATGACCTTAGGGGAATATGGCGTTATGCTATGCATACCAATAAAACATAATAAAATCAAAACACAATCATGCTTTCAAATTAAAACAAATGCTTTCAAATTCAAATATTTCATTTCAATTAGACCATATAAATAGGTACTTTCGAAAAGCCAAACTAGTTGCACGGTTCCAAAAAGTTGGACTTATGGAGAAAAGCCGGCAAGAAACTCCATAGTCACTCTTTTTAAAAAATATGTATAAATGGTTACAGTAATAATTTAGTTTTGAGGATAGTGCACTTCGATATTTAAAATCAAAGAGTACACTTACTTATTTAAAAAAAAAGATAGCTATAAGCAGTAAGAGCTGACCAGTCCCGACAGACAGCACCCGTTCACGAGTATGACGTGTGTATCTGCACCGTTTGACTCAACCATGTTGCAGGGAATAAAACGACCCGACACACAACGCCACCAATATGTTCATAAAGCGTCATCCATATCTTTCAGGCTCCATGGTCATTGCACATGGTTTTGTTTGCACAAGTCTCACCCGTCAAGTTAGGGTAGTATTCGTTTCTTTGTACCCCACCGGCCGTTCTTCACGAAGCAATTTTTAACCCCCGACGCAAAAACGACGGGGCGTTATAAGTTTGACGTGTCTGTGTGTGTGTGTGTCTGTCTGTGGCATCGTAGCTCCCGAACGGATGAACCCTATTTTAATTTAGATTTTCTTATTTGAAAGGTGAATTAGTCGGGAGTGTTCTTAGTTATGTTTGATGAAAATCGGTTTAAGATGGCCGCCGCCACAAAATAGCGAATTACATATTTTTTCACAACTCCCTCAATATGGGTATCAAATGAAAGGGCTTGACTAGTAGAATACTATGCACTATGATAAATTTCAAATCAAAGATGGCCGCCACCACAAATTGGCAAATTACATTTCGTGTCGAGGGTTTTCTAAATTTTTAATTTAGGTTAGGTTAGGTTATTGTCGAACCTAAAACTGATGGATGTTGTGCAATTCACTGGTGTATATTTATTGATCTTGCGTGTTGGGTTTGAATAAATTGGACTTAGATTTTATAATTATATGCATTAGGTACTTTATGTATGCTTTCTGGGGCATGGAGGGATTCCGTTAGATTAAGTATGGTTATCCATCTATGAGCAGACTACACCAAGAGTAACTTAACCTTGTTAATTTATTCAACAGAACCAGTTTTTATTTTTATTTATTTACAACCTGTCCAAGAAAGGGGCTCATGGCCAAGTTGTAGCTACGCTGATCAACTGATCTGCAAGGTTAAGCTACACTTGCCACGGTCAGTCAGTCACTTACCACGGTCAGTGTTAATGGGTGACCATTCTTAACATATCGAGACCCCTCCGTGCCTCGGGGAGCACGTAAATCCGTCGGTCCCGGTTGTCATACGAACACCTATGACAATCGTTAGTGGTAGTTCGAAGCCTAAAAAAGCCTGACAACCAGTCTTTCCTTCGAATATCGGTATTGCCTAGAAATTGGCTTGCGGAGGTCTGATGGCAGTCGCTTCGTGTAAAATACTGATATTCAGCCGCATCCTACTAGACTGGAAGCCGACCACAACATGGTTGGGAAAAGGCTAGGAGGAAGAAGACAACCTGTCCAAGAAAATAAAGCTGGAAACAATTCCTGAGCTAAAAAAAATGAGAACTGTTTTTTTGATGGACATTTAATACTGAGCTATTAATGTTTCTTCATAACGACTCATATTTCAAGTTTATGTAGCTGGCTACAATGGCTACACAAAGTCACCCTAAAAGCAAAGATACAAATAAGAAGCAAACAAATACAATTATTCAATGAATCTACAGAACGACAATAACATCAGACACATTTACTGAGAACCTTATTTGCATATTTTAAAATATTTACAAACATCCTTCGTAAACGGGAACGCCGCAGTCAAACAATATTATACATAACCTAAAAATTTCAAATACAAACTTTATTCCTTCGAAAATAGAGTTCACATAAACTGCAAAGGGTTAAAATTGTTTAAAATACCAATACCATTCGTCCCCCAAACCGTATCATGCATTGCAAATGTAAAACGTCACTGATAGATACGTTTTTCGCGCTAATATCGACCTTACTGTCAAACAATAAGATTTTGAGGTTAGGAATTTCGGCGGCAAACGCATAAATATGTTCCATATTTAAAATTCAAAGAAACAATATCGGGTGTGCATACAGTTCTATTTTCGTCGCATCAGGATATTTTATGAGCGTAGTGGGAAATACGACAGCTTTCTCGTTTTTTTTTTTAAAAAAATAGCTCTCGAGAATTTATTATACGTCCTCGGGCGCCATTTTTTAATCACGCGTGAGTGTTGCCAGTTCGTACAGGTAATTTGTTCTGCATTGTTTTTAAACTTTATGGTCGTAGATATATTATTGGGGAAAGGAGTGGTGGCCAATTAGTCAGAAATACTTTATCTAATATTGTAATAAATGAATGTGCACCATTAAAAATAATTAAACGCCAATCTAGGCTATCATTACTTGTGTATGGACGTGGTTAATGATTTTATTTTTCTAGTTTCTCTATATTCGACCGCATTGTCACTTAACAACAATTAGTGAGGTAGTGGTGTCATATATGATGATTATCATATTAATATTTTTGTCCTGTAGGAAACGAACCCACGACCTCGTGATCAGCAATCCGGTACTCGAACCACTAGAACACAGACATCGTCAAAACATATTATACACATAGCAAACACATCTCACATTCACAAGCCAACTTTTTTTAATATTATTAGTAGCTCCTTGTTGGATTTAGTATCATTTTCAATATCTACCCCAAAATCCTCCCAACATAAGGTGAATAACGAATCACAAATCGCCAAGTATCACTTGTATCGAAATGAGCATAAAAACGAGTCCCCAGGGGTGAAGTAACAACCCGATCTCATGTCCAAATCTTTGGAATGTATTCAATAACACGCAATAAAGGCAGAAAGGGGACTGACCCTTGCATCTTACAATATGGAAAACCAATTCAAGATTCTAGAGAATAAATCTTTTGAATTTGGAATATTTTTATTTTTCTCGTATTTTTTTTATAATTAAGGACTTGTAATTTTTTAACTAATATTGTGACGAATCGATCACTTTTCGAAAAATTATATAATATCCGGGACTGACCCTTGAAACTTACAATATGGAAAACCAAATGAAGATTCTTGAGAATAAATCTTTTGAAATTGGAGTGTTTTTTTTTTACTCTTATTTTTTTTTGTAATTAAGGACTTGTAATTTTTTAACTAATATTGTGACGAATCTATCACTTTTCGAAAAATTGGGTGTTTCCTATGTATAATAAGTAAGTATTTACAAAAAAAAAAGTATATAAGTATTATATCCATTGTTTAGTACCCATAGTACAAGCTCTGCTTAGTTTGGGACTAGATGGTGCTGTGTTAAAATGTCCCCAAATATAAAAAAAATATATATAATATCCAGATAAAAATTGCATACAAATATTTACTTTCATTATAGAGCACTTGGGTCCTGTTTAATAAAGCTGACAATTCGACATTTATGTCAAAAACTTACAAAATTGTGAATTGTCGCGCTTAAGCGGTTTAATAAAAGTGACAAATATGTCTAAAATCGACAGGTGAAATCTTGACATATTTATCATTTAAAGACGCGTTTAATAAAACCGACATATGTCAAAAAACCACAGTCAAATTAGTTCTGATAATTGTCGGATTCTCGTGATAATTCGACATATTTATGGAATTTTCCACTATGATAATTTTGACACATTGTCGAATTGTCACTTTTTGACATATGGCGGACTTGTCAAATTGTCAGCTTTATTAAACAGGGTTCTGTTATTGTGGGAAAATCGCAGCCTATAGACGAACAATACTTGAACCTTGAGACCTCAGTTAAACTTAATTTGGCCAGTTAGGACACTTGATTGACAAGATTGATTAGCGCCAAAATATTTGAGATTGATAGGCTACTGTGTTGATGATTGACTCGTTGGTCCTAGTGGTCCCAAGCGCGACTACTTCGCTAGAGGTCCTGGGTTCAATTACCGGTTCGAGCGGTAAACTGTAGGTGTACATTAGTACACCTCTGCCTAACCCTTCGGGGAATACAGGCGTGATGGTATATTATGTAATAAGATAAAAATCCAGACTAATTGAGTTAGTCTGGATTAGTTATTTTTATCCTATTACACAATTTAGGTACCTAAAAAAAGGTTTTACGTGACAAATGAAAGTACCACACTAGTATTCAACAAAGAAACGAAAATAATCGCACCTCTACAGGCAACACCATCACAGATACTATTTTATTTTCATTTTCCGAATTGCAACATTAGAAGCGTTTTCTTTTACTCGCGTACCAACTTATAGCTGCGTTCAAACTCACCCTTATCATTGAAACCGCAGGGTTCATTTTTCAATGATTTGTAGTGGAATACAGAGATGTATTGCCTGCACTAGATGCAGGGAAATTGAATGGGAAGAGCCGCCATTGACAACTAGCACTATTGTCCAAAGAAACACGCCGAGCGCAAACACGAGGTCTTTTAATGATTGCAGTCGTGAAATTGTGAGGCTTAAGTGGTCGAACGACAAATTAAAATGATGATGAGAGGGATTTTTATATTGAAATATCGTAAAATAGTCGCGGGAAAATAATACATCAAACTCATATTAATATTTATGCGAAAGTTTATCTATTTTTCTGTATCATTTTTACGCCTAAACCAGTGAACAAATTTCGACAGGATCAGAAAGAAAGACACATATCCTATTGATTCAAAATGTTCTACTTTTTTTACAAGCTTATATTCAACTTGCTTTTTAGTAAGTTTGTAGAGGTGTGTGTTTAGAGCAAAATTTGAGAGCCCATTCTGACCCACTTCCCGAAGTCAAATTGATCTTTTTTTATCAATTAACCCGCACGTACAAAGAAAATATTACATAATGAATAAATTGTAAAATTTTCTTTCCTCTTGAAATCATTGCCAAAAAAAAATCGCGGTGTCGTAATATTTAAAAGGCAGTTTACTCAATTCGAAACAATACAAATATAAGATAATATAATGTCATGTGTATAGCCGTAGTCATTAAGTAATGTTATTTAATTTTATTTCTTCTTAAATTCGACATTTGCTTACGACTAATCGGACGCTTTTATAATGTTATTTCCGTACTTTTTTTTCTAGCGTACAGGTTAACGGCAACCGCAGTCTGTAGACGACAGCAGCACCAGTAGCATCACTAGCGCGTTGTCACCTTAAAATGTTATGTCACATTTGCCGTTCAAACCGAAATATAAAAGCATATTTTGTTTATCTACAGAAAATTTGTCAATACGATGGCACCAATCCAGCCAGTTATTCTAAAGTCCTACCTCCTCAAAAATCTCTTGAAGAACTTATTTAATCCTATCGTCTGGGTCCGCAATATCTAAAGAATTAAGGTCATCACACTCTCCACAGCAAAACTAAACAAATTATCGAGGGCACGACGCAGAATGCAATTTCCTCGCCGGGTCAGCCAATATGTCTCCAGCGATCTCTGCGAGCGGGCAAATAAATAAAAATCAACCGCACACATTCGCCTATTTGTTATCTCACACATGAAACACTTGTACACGGAAAGTTTGTATGTGTGCCGTATAAAATTTTCCTGGACAATTTCTCGGTAAAATGTGTACCTAAATGAAAATACATTTATACTAATATTGTAAATGCAATAGTGACTCCGTCTGTAATCTTTTTACGCTTAAAAGGGGCTAGATCAGTTGCAATTTGACATTCGAATCGACAAACGAATAGAAACAAAATATATGGAAATGACATTAGTGACAACCCGACTTGTCGAAAGCTTGTGTCATCTTCATACATTTTGTTTCTATTCGAATGTCAAAATGCAAATTTTCTAGAGGCCCTGATTTTGAAAAAAAAATGGTAAGGAAATAGATGGCATCCTGAGGATTGGTGTAGACTATCTTTTGGCGACTATATTAGATTTCAAAATAATGAAGAAGATTGTTGTTGACAGGTACTTATATCAAAAGCAGCAAATAAACTAATTCCATAAACCTGCTGACTGGTTAATCTTTATACAATGGCATTAACTACATAATTTTTTCGACAAGAAAAAAATACTTTACTTAACATTTACTGTTCCATCCTACTGGACACAAGTCTGTTTTCGCAGAGGCCCGGAGCAGTCAACCTGTTGTCAGCCTTGTGAAAGAACTTCATGCGTGATCGAGACACCTTTAAAAAAACTTAGAACTAAACTGTGACCTCCTTCGGTCTTCATAAAAGAAAAAAAATCCCCTTTTAATTATTTTTTTTTGCCTAAAATTCCTAACAGGAGTCCATATTACGCACACAAGATTACTGCTAAAAGATAACATACGATAAGCAACTTAAGGTCTGCATTGTCCCATCATAAGTAAAGGTCGGCCCAGATTAAATTTATGCCCCCTAAAATAATTAATTCCCTTTAACTTCATTAAGAAAACCCGCATAGGTGTAATTACAATGAGCCAAGGAATCTTAATTGTCGAATAGAGAGAGGGACATACGGCGCGGAAGGATGGTCAGCGTGTTGTCGCTGTTCGGACTAGTATAATTATGATTTTGTGTAAGACTATGAACAGGTGATGTATACTTTGTGTATTCCCGAGAGGGTTGAGTAGTGGTGAACTTATTTACATCCCTTAGTTAGGGGTGAACCTTTTCAACCGACTTCAAAAAAAGTAGAAGGTTCTCAATTCGACTGTATTTTTTTTATGTTTGTTACCCCAGAACTTTCGACTGGGTGAACCGATTTAGATGATTCTTTTTTTATTCGAAAGCTGGTGCTTACAGATTGGTCCTATAGTTTTTTTATTGAAATCCGGTGAGCGGTTCTAAAAATATCGACGAAAATTTAAAAAAATGTATACATAGATGATATTATGGTTTTCTCCGAAACCCGCTGTGTGTGCCGGGAGTTGCCCCCCTAGTTAGTTTAGTTTAGTGGTGTTTAAAACCGCACTTGGCTTCCCTTGCCCTTTAATAATTATGGCCATAATTCGATGGATCTGAAACATTCACCACGAACATAACAATGGCTTAACAATTGAAGAGTAAGTATAAAAAAATCCTTCAAACTACCCAACAAGTTGGTACTGCAGCTCTCCAATCTAATGCGCCGTGTGTCACGCCACATAACGCTGCGCCTTATTCAAGATCACATAATGGGATGAATATATGGGTTACTGTCGGTCAGACCGTCAAGCCACAACAATAAGCAGTAATATCGTATTGTGCCCCGGTGATCCGGAGACAAAGGCCAACACAATACGGCTTTCAATAAGACGTGCCTAAACTGTTTATGAATTTGTGTGTACGTATTAGAGGTAATGGGTAAGATACTAAGATACAATGTTAGTGGGAGATGAATCGACGAAGGAAACGAAGCAAATGTGGAAATTGAAAATGAAACTTAGAGGTTTTTAGGGTCGACAACGCGCGAGTGATACCCCTGGTATTGTAAGCGTCCATAGGCTACGGTAACCGCTTACTATCAGGTGGGCCGTATGCTTGTTTGCCACCTTTGTGGTATAAAAAAAAAAATTTGAATGCCTCAATTAAAATACTAACTGTTGAGGCTAAAAGTTTTTTTTTTTATATCCTGGGACATTTTTACACAGCACCATCTAGTCCCAAACTAAGCAAAGCTTGTACTATGGGTACTAGACAATGGATATAATACTTATATACTTTTTTTGGAAACACAAACAGTTAAGTTCATCACAATAAATGTCTGTGTCCTGTGGGAATCGAACTCACGACCTCGTGATCAGCAGTCCGGTACTCGAACCACTAGACCACAGACGTCGTCAAAGTTCCCCGTCTTTTGATAATTACAATCTAACACTTATCGACATTTACATGTTTTTTTAATCTGATGTCTACATCAGATATTATATTTACACGATAATCGCGGACAGATTAACTTAATTTCAAGGAAAACTCCTGCTTAAACCTGGTTTTTATCTAGACTCTTTGTGCTTCACGAATTGTGCTTCGAACAACGTTTTATTTTAATAATTGTTATTTTATCGTGGCCACAAACAATAAAATAATTTAAAAAATAAAACAATCAACGTTCTAGAATCTTAGGCAGAATAGAAACCGTCCATTGCAACAGACCTTATTAGAAAAAACTTCATCGGAAAGCTGAGGACCTACCAACAAACTAAACACACAGCATTCTTACCTATTCAACCGTATGACTCAAGACATAAAGTCTAAATCGCAAGCATCAATTAATTAATGACGGAAAATAATAAAATTGCAGTTCCCTAGTTAATATTGACTCGTCAACACTGGATTTCGTTCAAACTTTTCTCATTTGGAATCCAGTCAAACCGTCCTTTTACTAGTATAAATGGTAGGTTCAGATTTTTATGTTCTAGACTTTATTAATCGAGATTGGAGAAAACGCGTAGAAAAAATGTACTTTTTTATGATTCAAAATGGCTTTTTATGGTTTCTTCGGCTGCTTCGTTGGTCTAGCGACCCTAAGCGCGACTGCTATGCTAGAAGTTTTGACTTCGATTCCCAAATCGAGCAAAGCGTTGCTGGCTTTTTCTATGAAAATCCGCACTCCATGCCAGTGTAGGCTTACACTGGCATGGAGTGCCATGGAAGATACATATTTATGAACCAGCCAAACAGGACATTTTAACCCTAAGATTAACTAAGTAAAATATTGAGGACCTGTTTCTCCATATCTGGGCTATCTGCCGAATGGAAAAAAAAGGCATAACATTTGTATGTGCTACAGTAATTTAAAGGGAATTTACTAAGAGGTTGTGAAAAAAGCCTTATTATCATTTTCAACCGACTTCAAAAAAAGGAGGAGGTTCTCAATTCGACTGTATTTTTTTTTTATCAAAGGGTTTTAACTTTAACGTGCAGTAACCGTTAAGGTTGCCTGGAAGAGATCGCTGGTCGCGATAAGGCCGCCATTTGTATATTTTAAAATCATGTTGTTCTGTCCGTGTTAATGTTTTGGTGTACAATAAAGAGTATATAAATAAATAAATAAATAAATAAATAAATAACCTATTGCAATCAAATATACGTAGAATATATGTATTTTAATAATGACAGTAAGAAGTTATGTCAATGCGGCGAGCAAATACTCGCACATCTAATAATAATAATAATATTTTACCACTTCAAGATACTTAGCTTTTTCTTTTGTTGTTTAAGATTTCACAAATCCCTAACTTGTGACTCTTTTTGAGACAAAAATTTGCCTAAGTCTCAGGATTCACTCTAGCTCCTTGTCAAATTTTATCGAAGTCTGTTCACCAGTTATGGCATGAAAACAGATAAACAGCTTTCAACAACTTTCGCTTAAATAATATTAGTAGGATATGTGTACTTTAGTGTAAAATAAATACAAGTGTAAGACGAGACATAAAATCTGTTTATCACTTAATTATAAAATATAAAACAATACAGTTACATAGTTATATGAAACGATTAAACAGAAGATATACCTAAAATACAGAATAGATTAGTGAATAGATTGATCTCTAGTGTAGTATGAATAAAAAGAGATATCTACTTCAAATACATTCCGTTGTCAATAAGATAGCACGACCCTGTTACACCCCTCGCTTTGTCACTAGCTAGATACAATATTAAATCACCAACCTCACTAGAATCGGAAGCACGACTCAATGCTGTCAATCTCTCGTGAACAGTATTTGGATCGTATTCTGGAGGCGCATTGGCACTGACTCCAATATCAGTAAACACCGGCCCAGGATTAACAGAGTTCACTCTTACACCTAAAGAAGCCAGTTCCGTTGCAGTACCCCTTGTGAAAATATCCATAGCTGCTTTAGACATACAGTAGGAAAGCGTTCCTGGTATTTTGGACCACGATGACAAAACACTGGATACATTAATGATGTTTCCTTTGGTTTTTATGAGGTGAGGAACCGCCAAATTCGTGATGAGGACCACCGGACGCAAGTTCGTGCTTATAATTTCATCGAAGTTCTCCACTAGATTGGGTTCCTGCATGGTCCTATACCGTATAATCCCAGCATTGTTGACGAGGACATCGAGTTTGCCAAATTTGTCCAGAGTTTGTTGGACAACGCTCCTCGCTTCTTGATCTTTAGAGATATCGGCTTTGATGACCAGGGTTTTAGCTCCAAGGAGTTTACAACGCTGATCGACATCATTTAACTTTGCTTCGTTTCTTCCAACAAAGGCAACTGTTGCCCCCTCTTTAGCAAATATTTCGACTGTAGCTGCGCCGATGCCAGAACTCCCTCCAGTTACAAGTACCACTTTGTTAGTAAACATGTTGATTGTGCTTTCAACACACGTTAATTTGTAGAATATAAGCAAGACACTAGTTTAAATACGATGTCGTTATCACTTCTTATCCATTATTATATTTATCTACTAGTGCAACGACTGTACTGACTAAAATGACAAACAGAAAGTTGTTTTGTCATACTATTCGTGCAAAATTATTTCAGAACCTTCAATAAAATTGCAATTGTCATTATCGCCATAATTATAATCGCACCACCAGCATTCTCTTTACCTCACGTGGCAACATTAGCTCCCCTGTCTGCTTTAAAAGAAGACAATGTTTGATGGTTGCCCACACATTCAATAAGCAGCTTTACATTAAATTTTCATTGCACTAACCTAACCTAAATTAAAAATTTAGAAAACCCCCGACACGATATGTTATTTGCCATTTTGTGGTGGCGGCCATCTTTGATTTGAAATTTATCATAGTGTATAGTATTCTCGTAGTTAAGCCCTTTAATTTGATACCCATATTGAGGGAGTTGTGAAAAAATATATAATTCGGTATTTTGTGGCGGCGGCCATCTTGGACCGATTTTCATCAAACATAGCTAAGAACACTCCCGACTAATTCACCTTTCAAATAAAAAAAACAAAATCATAATCGGTTCATCCGTTCCGGAGCTACGATGCCACAGACAGACACACACACACACACACACACACACACACACACACGCACACGCACACACACACACACACACGCACACACGCACACACACACACGCACACACGCACACACGCGCACACGCACACACACACACACACACACACACACACACACACACACACACACACACACACACACACACGTCAAACTTATAACACCCCGTCGTTTTTGGCGTCGGTGGTTAAATAACGGGGGAGAAAAGTTATTAAGACCACGCGGGCGAAGCCGCTGGCGAGAAGCTAGCTATTTTATAAATTGCTAATCACTGCACGTTATAACATTCTGTTCTTTAATAACGTTCGTGACTATTTCAATAGATATCTCAAGTCTTTTTTATTGGAAATCATTATGTACTATCAACGAGGAAATCTACATAATATACTAATACAAATTAATAAAGCTTTAAGAGTTTTTTTGGTCGCGCTAATTTCTGGAACTCCTTGTTAGATTTGAAAAAATCTTTTTGCATTTGATAGTGCATTTCTTGAGAAAGGTTATTTAACACGTTACGGCTCTTAGGAACCGGTCAAAAGTAAATGGTATGAGAGTGAAACCACGGGCAAAACGACAGTTGTCCCCACAATTTAGTCAGTATTAATAGGTTCCATGTAGTAAACGAGGAGCCTATTGCCCTCTAAGCTTTAATTTCATAAAAAACGCATCTAATGGCGCTTCATTTGTTTTTCCTTTCCACCGTCGATATGTAGATTTCTTCGTTGATAAACATAATGATTTTCAATAACGATGACTTGAAATATTGAAATTGTCACGAACGTTATCACAGAACAGAATGTTGTGACGTGTAGTGACTAGCAATTTATAAAATAACTAGGTTTTACCCTCGGCTTCACTTGTGAGGATGTAGAAGCAAAATTAGGATTAGAAATTAATCCCGAAGAAAAGAAAAGAAAACTCCCTTTAACAGTTTCATCATCATCTTAGAAACAGATGTGGTTAAATATAAATCTTACACAAAGCGATAGCGTTCAGACCTTCGTTACTCAATATCTCGTTAAAACCGATATATCCTAACTATAAATTGGTTGTCAGGATTTTTAGCCTTCTGACTACGACTAACGATTATCATAGGTTTTCGTTTGGGGTCTACTATGCCAAATCGATTGCCATTTCTCAATGAGCTAATAATATACAAGGTGGAAGGGACATCGACGCACAAACGTCGTGACAAGGTTTCACTCAAGGTCAAAAATAAAATGACCTAGGTCATTCATGTAGAAAATGATCGGTTATTACAGTTATTGTCATTTTTGAGCGCGCAGTGTATTGCTATAAATGCGATTATAACGCTCCGCGGTGAATGTTATCGCGCGCGCGATCCGAAATAAATAGAAAAAATACATTTTAATTATAAATCTAATTTGGGTAGATAGAAATAATGATTTTTTTACACGTTCAAGTAAAAAAAGCAGAAGAAAATTGAAAAATTTATGAAAAAAGTCACTGAAAATTTCAACGCAGGGGGGTCCAGAATCATGTACTGAACTCATGGTATTCGGATGTGCATCGATATCCCTTCCACCTTGTATATACAGAGGGTCTCGATGTCTTAAGAATAGTCACCCATTTATAGCATAACCGCAGAAACCGCTCATTACTTACCCACAGATTTTTAACTCTAAGAATTAATAGCTTGTGCCCAATTTTGCCAAATTGGAGGCTTTAGTTAAACCGATACCCTTTTGCCCAACTATGTTGGGGCGAGCTTCCAGTCTAACCAGATGCGGCGGAATATCAGTATTTTCACGAAGCGACCTATGACCAAAACCCCAATTACTGGGCATAACAGGTATTCGAGGGTTAGGCTGGTTACCAGGCTTTCTGGTGATCTGGCTACTCTTTGGCTTCCAATCAACATTGAAGTAGGTAACCAAGTATCATCATCGACTCAAAACTAAACGATAAGCACTGACAGAACATTGGGTATCACTTCCTAAGATTGGCGCCCCACATTGATGGGCCTCATTCGCACTTTTTACCTCTTTACACCCTTTGAGGACCTAAGCGTGATAGTATATTTTGCTATGACGTTTCTTTAGATATATTGACTTAAACTTTTGGCGCAACGGCTGAGCGATTACTTTAAATGAATTACTCAATGAATTGTGTTGGATCGATTCGGATCGACGATTATTCTGCTAATTGTTGACCGGAATCATATTAAATTATAATAATAATATTGACTTTGTGGGCCACCATCAAGCATTGTCTTCTATTAAAGTAGACAGGAGAGCTGAGGTAAACAGAATGCTGACGCTAATATTAGAATTATTCAAATAATGTCAATTTTAATTTTATTGAAGTTTCTGAAATAATTTTGTTTACGTGCCTACGAATAGTATGACATTCTCACAGACAAAATAGTTTTCTGTTTGTCGTTACATACTTTACGACATCATTGCACTATCAGATAATTATAATATGGATAAGAAGTGATAACGCAATAACGACATCGTATTTTAACTAGTGTCTTGCTTATATTCCGCCAATTAAACTGTGGTGAAAGCACAGTCAACATGTTTTCAAACAAAGTGGTACTTGTAACTGGAGGGAGTTCTGGCATCGGCGCAGCTACAGTCGAAATATTTGCTAAAGAGGGAGCAACAGTTGCCTTTGTTGGAAGAAACGAAGCAAAGTTAAATGATGTCGATCAGCGTTGTAAACTCCTTGGAGCTAAAACCCTGGTCATTAAAGCCGATATCTCTAAAGATGAAGAAGCGAGGACCGTTGTCCAACAAACTGTTGACAAATTTGGGAAACTCGATGTCCTCGTCAACAATGCTGGGATTGTACGGTATAGGACCATCCAGGAACCCAATCTAGTGGAGAACTTCGATGAAATTATAAACACGAACTTGCGTCCCGTGGTCCTCATCACCAATTTGGCGGTTCCTCATCTCATAAAAACGAAAGGAAACGTCATTAATGTATCCAGTGTTTTGTCATCGTGGTCCAAAATACCAGGAACGCTTTCCTACTGTATGTCTAAAGCAGCTATGGATATTTTTACAAGGGGTACTGCAACGGAACTGGCTTCTTCAGGTGTAAGAGTGAATTCTGTTAATCCTGGGCCTGTGTTTACTGATATTGGAGTCAGTGCCAATGCGCCTCCAGAATATGATCCAAATACTGTTCACGAGAGATTAACAGCATTGGGTCGTGCTTCCGATGCTAGTGAGGTTGGTGATTTAATATTGTATCTAGCCAGCGACAAGGCGAGGGGTGTAACAGGGTCGTGCTATCTTATTGACAACGGAATGTATTTGAAGTGAAATCTCTTTTTCTTTACGTTAAGTTTTTTTATTTAGTTCTATTGGGCTTATTATGTTCGTACTTTATATTATAATCAATTTTATAATTATTATCTTGTTGTACTTGTGTAACTGTAGGTACTTTTATGTTTTCTAATTAAGTAATAAAGATTGTATATATCTGTTACACTTGTATTTATTTTACACAAAAGTATATCATAACATAACATACCATCACGCCTATATTGCCCGAAGGGATAGACAGAGGCGTACTAATGTACACCCACGTTTAGGTCTGTAATGTATGTGTAAGTCCCAAGTAATAGGGGGCGGGCTTATTGCCATCAACCGGGCACGAATCCAGACTCCGAGCTGCTACTTGCTTGCTTGCTACTGGAATTTCACAGAAAACCCAACAACACTGCTCGACCCGAGGTTCGAATGCAGGACCCTTTAATACTTAAACTGAGGAACAGACTTTTTTTTACTTATTTAACACTTTATTGTATCTGCGGCCTTATCGCTTAAAGCGACAGGCTTCCAGGCAACCAAAGCGATATAATCTTGGAAGAAGATAACGGTTATAGTGTACCTAGAGTCCGCGCCACCAATGAAGTCTTACGGCAAAACCGGTTAATATCGTTAGTTGTTATAAGTGAAATAAACAGCAATAATGGAGCGTAAAGTATTGTAGACTGCAGCCCGTGAACTGATCCTTAAAGTGCATGAATTTTGTAACTTAAAACACAAGAATTCCCAATAAAGTGCAGATGACAGTCGCCGCAGTGACGCATCTAAACTTTAGGTTTACCAATATCCGCACATTTTTGTCTTATTTATGTTGACAATCATATTTAAGAAGAAAATAACTATCGTACCAAGATATAGGTGCTTAAATAAAAACGAAATGAAAAAAAAATGATTGATTAATACATAATCCTCTCTTCAATTCTAGTGTGAAACCGCTCTAAAACTCGCAACATAGCCGATTTGCGCAAATATATCCATCGTGTGTATGGCAAATCGTTGAAGCTCTAACGTACGATTTGTCATACAATCGATCGATGAATCTGCTCAAATCGGCTATGTAGCGAGTTTTAGAGCGGTTTCACACTACGTTCGATCCGAATTCGTGAAAATATGGTCCGAAGTAGTCGTAGAACTTTTTGTTTACAGAAATCGCATGACGGAAATTGGACTTAGTGTGTGAAGTACCATACAAATAATTCTACGACTACCCTGGACCGTATTTTTATGGATTCCGATGGGGCGTAGTGCGCAACCGCTCTTAATGTTGATAATAAAAGTACCCCGTCTCTTGATAATTACAATCTAACACTTATCTACATTTACGTATTTTTTCAATCAGACGTCTACATCAGATATTATGTTTAATCATTGGACCTGAAGGCCACAAGGTTCCTCCAAAGTACCAAAATATGGTTTTAGAAAAAAGAACCTTGTGGCCTGACCTTGCTGTACATAGATTTAACGTGTCGTTAAATGTCAGCCTGTACTGGAAATGTATTGCATGGCATGCCACACGAGATTCATATTTATAAACCAGCAAAAGAGGACATTTTGAAATGAAATGATGAAATGATATTTATTCTGCAAATCTTTTCAGACACTTTTTACAAGTCAATGTTTTGTTTTGCGATTTTGTGCTAGATGGCGTCGGTTTAATCCCAAGATATCCAAGTAAAATATCAAGGACCTGTTTCACCATGTCTGTCTGTCAACAGTAAACGGTAATAGTCTGTTCAGCAGTTTAGGCATAAAAAGTTTACAAACAAACAGTCTTACTTTCGTATTTATAATATTAGTATCGATACAATTTTGTTAAAAATAAATACAAATGTAAGGCGAGACAGAATATCTGATTATTACATTAAAAAAGTACAGTTATAAGAAACGATTAAACAGAAGATATAAAATATACGTAGAGTAGATTCTGTAGTATCTATGGTAAAGATGTTAATTTAAAGATTCTGAAGTATGAATATAAATTATTATTGTGACAAAATGAACGTAAAGAAAGAGAGATTTCTACTTCAAATACATTCCGTTGTCAATAAGATAGCACGATCCTGTTACACCCCTCGCCTTGTCGCTAGCTAGATACAATATTAAATCACCAACCTCACTAGCATCGGAAGCACGACCCAATGCTGTCAATCTCTCGTAAACAGTATTTGGATCAAAGTCTAAAGGCACATCGGCACCCCCTGCAATATCAGTAATAACCGGCCCAGGGTTAACAGAGTTCACTCTTACACCTAAAGAAGCCAGTTCTGTTGCAGTACCCCTTGTAAAAATATCCATAGCTGCTTTAGACATACAGTATGAAAGCGTTCCTGGCATTTTGGTCCACGATGACGAAACACTGGATACATTAATGATGTTTCCTTTCGTTTTTATGAGGTGAGGAACCGCCAAATTCGTGATGAGGACCACGGGACGCAAGTTCGTGTTTATAATTTCATCGAAGTTCTCCACTAGATTGGGTTCCTGGATGGTCCTATACCGTACAATCCCAGCATTGTTGACGAGGACATCGAGTTTCCCAAATTTGTCTACAGTTTTTTGGACAACGGTCTTCGCTTCTTCATCTTTAGAGATATCGGCTTTGATGACCAGGGTTTTAGCTCCAAGGAGTTTACAACGCTGATCAACATCCTTCAACTTTGCTTCGTTTCTTCCAACAAAGGCAACTGTTGCCCCCTCCTTAGCAAAGATTTCGACTGTAGTTGCGCCGATGCCAGAACTCCCTCCAGTTACAAGTACCACTTTGTTAGTAAACATGTTGACAGTGCTTTCACCACAGTTAATTTGGTGGAATATAAGCAGGTCACTAGTATAAATACGGTGTCGATAATGCGTTATCACTTCTTATCCATTATTATAATTATCAACTAGTGCAATGACTAATACATTATGTACTGACAAACAGAAAACTGTTTTGTCTGTGAGAACGTCATACTATTCATTACTACGTTAGCAAAATTATTTCAGGGGGGCTAGACAAGTTGCATTTTGACATCCGAATCGACAAACAAAATGTATGGAAATGACACAAGCTTTCGACAAATCGGGCTGTCGCTAATGTCATTTCCATACATTTTGTTTCTATTCATTTGTCGATTCGAATGTCAAATTGCAACTTGTCTAAGCCCCCTGAAGATCCAATAAAATGGAATTTGTCATTTAAGAAAGAAAGAAGAAGAAGAAGAAATTTATTTAACACAGCACAAGACCTTCTGATCAAATTCCTATAACTGCGGTGGCAACCTATTTACCTCACGAGGCAAAATCAAGTCCATTATGTGCGTCAATAGAAGGCAATGTTTGATAGTACCTGACACAGTCAATACACTTTATTATAAATAATAATTAAAAACAACATAATATAAATAATTATTAATACAATTTTCATTACAAAATTACTGAAAAGGGCCTCAATTTAAATAAACTGGGCTTGTCCCAGTTTAAAACACAAGTTGCAATCTTAAATTGTTAGGCTTTTGTGAACCATTGTAAAATGACCCAATATAAACTGCATTAGCAAGAAGGACTTTAAGGGCGTTTCACCTTTTTCAATAACCCTCCTCCGGCAGTCGGGTAAAAAGGGATAATATTGTCGATATGTCAGGTCAGTGTTAACCCTTTTCTAAAAATGGATATAGACATTAAAAGTGAGCTACTTTTATTATTTTACTAGCCTTTACCCGCGACTTAAGGCAATCCACTCTGCTGGTGACCAGCCGGTTGGAGAGCGCGCTGTCGTCCTAGAAGACATAGTGGTGACGATCCTCAGCATTGAGGAACCGACGAGATGGATGGATGGACCCGCGACTTCGTTCCCGTAGAAGTTGAATGTTTACCCGGTTTTACAACATTTTTAATTTATACTCAGCTATTGGTCGTAGCGTGATGATATACTTATAGCCTATAGCCTTCCTCATTAAAGAGGCTTTCTAACACTGAAAGATTTTTTCAATCGGACCAGGACTTCTTGAGGTTAGCACGTTCAACCAAACAAACAAACAAAACCTTTAGCTTTTTAATGTTGTAGTTGTAATAGTATAGATAAATTGCTAATCACTGCACGTAATAGTGGACTGTGATAACATTGAATTGTGAATTAATACTTAAAAATACGTGACCATTTCAATACCTCAAGTCATTGTTTTTAAAAATCATTAGGTCATCAATGTGTACGGCATTCATTCTGCGTGAATCAAACCAATTACCTAACATAGCAATTATAGTCCGTTTTTTTATCTCAGAGACAAAATTACAAACAATAGAAAAAATATAAAAAAACCACGATAACTCAATATAAAAAAACCGATGGTGGTGGCCAGTCAAACTGCGAGCATCAATCAGCTAGTCATGTATAAAGTTAGCAAACGACATTTTGTTCCCACAGTTTTTGTAGCTGGTATTTATAGGTTCCATGTAGTAGGCGACGGGCCTTAAGTCATTAAGTGGGCTCTCTGAAGTAAGAAAGAAAGAAAAAAACATTTATGTAGCCTCAGCACGGAACACACACTACAAAGCTACTGGTGTAATAACATAATAAAATAAAAAACATAATAAGTGTTACTTTTAATTTCATAAAAAACAATAACACTGCCCGACTTGGGAATTGGGACCTCAAGCATAGTGCAGCAATCACCATTATGACCACTAAATTAATGGCGTAGTATAAACTAACAAATCCAAATAAAAATAGAAAAGTAAGATGCTTATACACAGACACAGAGTTAGTTTTATTTATACATGCGATATTTATTATTGAAAAATCAAACAGAACCTCAAATCACGTAAAGAACCATAACCAAATGACATCAATTTTATTGCCGTGACACCGACCTCTTTCTTAAATAAATCAGAGCTAAAATGATAAAACGTTTTTATTTTAGTTTGCGATGGTACTAGCTTTCATAGCTGAAATGAAGTAAACAAAGTTTGACATCTTCATTTCATGGTTGAAATAAATCATTTTGACTTCGACACATTATTTTGTAGTTGCGTGTGACTAATGTATGCATTATTTTATACACTAATGAGCTTTGCGAAAAAGGTGGTGTTGATCACAGGTGGAAGTGCCGGCATTGGCGCTACCACTGCCAAACTATTTGCAAAAGAATGTGCAACAGTAACTATAGTCGGGAAAAATGAAGCAAGATTGAACGAAGTAGCGCAGGAATGTGAGAAATTTGGATCATCTGTACTAGCTATTGAAGCAGATATATCGAAAGACCAAGACGCAGACTGTATTGTTCAGAAGACAATCGACAAATTTGGAAAACTGGATGTACTTGTCAATTGTGCTGGTATATTGAGAGAATCAGGTATTCTGACAGACAATTTCCTGGAAGTCTACGATGAAGTAATGAACGTGAACATGCGAGGTCTTGTCCGTATCACCCACTTTGCTGCACCTCATATCATTAAAACTAAAGGAAACATAATAAATATATCAAGTGTTGCTGGAAAATGTACTGCTAGCCCAAAAAACATAGCATACAGGACATCAAAGGCTGCTGTGGACCATTTTACCAGAAGTGTGGCTCTGGAACTCGCTCGTCACGGAGTCAGAGTAAATTCGATCAGTCCAGGTCCAGCTCACACTGATATCTTTAAAGGATTGAAAGTTTATTTTGATAAACTAATACATATGACAGCAATGAAAAGAATTTTGGAGCCAGAGGAGATAGCTGAGATGATAGTTTTTGTAGCCAGTGATAAGGCGAAGGGTGTAACAGGTTCTGATTTTATAATAGATAACGGCTTTTTGTTACTACAAAGGGCACCATCAAGGTAACACTAGTAATAAGTTAAAGAACAAAATATTAAGTCTGGTTTTATTGGAATTTTGTGTTCCAATTGAAGTTGTATAACCCAATAAAAATAGTTAAAAGAAGTTGATATCTTTTTAATTTTTTATATTCAAAATGTTTAAATAAGTTACTTATGTTCTACTGGCAAACATTTATTTGTAAAATGTTTATGCATAATACCTGATTTTATAATTTCAAAAAGACACCAGAGTTCTTAATCACCTTCAGACATAAGATCAAAGCATGATATTGGATTTTAGCTCATATTTCTACAGTCATTAATATGTTACAATGACTTACAAATCAAATAATTGTGGTCCCCATTTTAAATGACCTAGATAATAATATCGGTATCGACTCGGTATATGACTTTTGTGTTTTATTATCTACGTTATCTGTTACAACGGGGTCCTTCCCAAAGTTATCATTACAATGAATGTTCTATTTTTAACCCCCGACGCAAAAACGACGGGTGTTATAAGTTTGACATGTCTGTGTGTGTGTGTGTGTCTGTCTGTGGCATCGTAGCTCCTGAACGGATGAAATGATTTTGATTTTGTTTTTTTTATTTGAAAGGTGAATTAGTCGGTAATGTTCTTAGCTATGTTTGATGAAAATCGGTCCAAGATGGCCGCCGCTACAAAATAGCGAATAACATATTTTTTCACAACTCCCTCAATATGGATAAAGGTCTTAACTAGGATAGTACTATACACTATTATAAATTTCAAATCCAAGATGGCCGCCACCACAAAATGGCAAATTACATTTCATGTCGGGGGTTTTCTTAATTTTTAATTTAGGTTAGGTTATATTATGTTATTTAAATAGCACATACTATACCATATAGTCTAGTCGGTCGTAAGCGCGTCGTCTACGCTTGAAATTGTGGCTTCAGTTCCAAGGTCGAGCATTGCTATTGTATTTTCTGTGAAATGCTCAGTAGCAACTTGGAGTTGGGATTTATGCTCGACTAATAAATAGCAAAAGGTATGTATGTATTACGTGGGACCTTAACATACCGGCAAACAGCGGCTGTATATTAACCCAGTAAATGTAGTTTGCACACCATGTGTGCAAAAAAATTGGCGATTTTTTTTATCATGGAAATTCGTGAAACTATATTTTTCCTGCTCTAATTTGCAAAAATTGTAGGAAAACGAAAAGGATGGCAATAATAGTCATATATGCACCCGCATACTGCACATTTTCGCATAGGTTGCATTCTAACCGTGGGAGAGTAATACACCTCTGCCTACACCTTCGGAGAATACAGTCGTGATGGTGTGTAAGGTGTACTAAATGCATTTTCATAAGATTCTCACAAATAGGAAGTAAGAAAGAAAGCACTACAATCATTTATTTAGCAGTTTGAACAAGACACAAAATTGTAACAGAAAAAGAATCTAAGAACGTTTTATTCTAGGTATTTGAAATCAAAATATTTTGACTTAGAAGCAATAATGTACTTACACAATATCATTCATTAAATTTATTATTTTTATTTCGTTGAACAACACACATGTACCTACAATATATAATTTGATATTCTGTTGTACATAACATTTACTTTTATCACTGAGTGTTACTATGCCGTTGTTTATATCAACAAAGAGCCATTATCAATGACGTAATCAGAGCCAGTTATACCTTTCGCCTTTTCACTAGCTACACAAACGATCATATCAGCTACCTCTTCTGGTTCCGATACTCTCTTCAACGCTGTCATTTTTCTTAGTATATCTGCATTAACTTGCATTCCTTCGAAGATGTCAGTACGAACTGGACCTGGACTGATCGAATTCACTCTGACTCCGTGAGGAGCGAGTTCCGCAGCTACACATCTTGTGAAATGGTCTACGGCAGCCTTTGATGTCCTGTAGGCTGTGTGATTTGGACTAGAGATACATTTTCCAGCAACACTTGACACGTTTACTATGTTTCCTTTAGTTTTGATGAGATGAGGTGCAGCAAGGTGGGTGATACGGACGAGACCTCGCATGTTCACGTTCATTACTTCATCGTAGATTTCCAGAAAGTTATCAGACAAAATACCTGATTCTCTCAAAATCCCAGCATTGTTGACAAGTACATCCAGTTTCCCAAATTTGTCGATTGTCTTCTTAACAATAGAGTCTGCATCTTGATCTTTAGATACATCTGCTTTAATAGTTAGTACAGTTGATCCTAATTTCTTACAATTCTGGGCCACTGCGTTTAACTTTGCTTCATTTCTCCCGACAATAGCAACTGTGGCACCTTCCTTCGCAAATAACTCGGCTGTGGCAGCGCCAATTCCGGCACTCCCACCTGTAATCAGGACCACCTTTTTCGCGAAACTCATTGTAAGTGCGCACGTCCGCTCCGTGCGAGATATGAATTGTATTATGACACGATAAAATTATCATTATGGCCTTTATATTATGTATGAAGAGTTAAGTACATTTTATGATAGTTGATTACTAGTCAAGAACTTCTTATATAACATCTACCTATTTATGATTGTATGTGTTGGTAAGCAGTATATTTTAACCAAAAAAAAAACTAATTAGACTTTTTTACTTAACCTCTTCCGGGTCATTATTTCTCCAGAGAACGTTAGGTATTGCCACTGCTAAATGTTTGTTAAAACTTGTGTAACCAGGAAATGACCTTCATTTTATAAGTGAAGTGTTGTGTGAAGGTTTTAAAGAGGCAACTTATGATATTGATTATTGATGACCTAAAGTCCGCGCGAAACTAGTTGACCGCGCCTTAGGTATGTGAGTGGCGGGACGGAGGGGCGGGGTCACCTGCGCACGTTGAGATGTAGGGGCGGGAGCACTTGTTTTCGTTCACAATAACCTGCCGCCTCACCCTCGTCCCTACCTCAGGCGCGGCCAACTAGTTTCGCGCAGACTTTAGGTCATAGCGAGTAAAGATGGATAAGTTAGAAGGTCCCGACATCGGCAAACGTAATAACCAGAACCAAATTGGGGATGTTCACAAAAAAGGTAAGGTTAAAGCACCCGAAACCGTCGAGCGTAAACGGCGAACGTGACGAGATTGATGAGAATTGATAGATGAAGCGGAAGTGGTGTGCTAGGATCGTAGCAAGAGTTTTCTATAGCCTCTGCCTATCCCTATGAAACAGGGGTGAAGCTATGTCAACAGCTTACAACACTTATTTGTAAATATTTATGCATAATACATGATTTTATAATTTCAAAAAGACACCAGAGTTCTTAATCAGCTTCAGACTTAAGATCAAAGCATGATACTGGATTTTAGCTCATTTTTCTTCAGTCATTAATACCTATTAATATGTTATAATGACTTACAAATTCGAAACAATTGTGTTCCCCAATTTAAATGACCTAGATATCGGTATGAATGACTTTTGTGTTTTTATCTACAACGTTATCAGTTACAACGGGGTCCTTCACAAGCTTATCATCACAATGAATGTTCTATTTTATGTTATATAAATAAACATATTACATACTATACCATATAGTCTAGTCGGTCATAAGCATAAGTTCTAGCGTAGACGTGTCTACGCTTGAAGTCGTGGCTTCAGTTCCAAGGTCGAGCATTGCTATTGTATTTTCTGTGAAATGCTCAGTAGCAACTTGGAGTTGGGATTTATGCTCGACTAATAAATAGCAAAAGGTTTGCCCCTATTATGTGGGACCTTAACATACCGGCAAACAGCTGCTGTACATTAATAATAGAGTATAGTCGTGATGGTATGTAAGGTGTACTAAATGCATTTTCATAAGATTTTCACAAATAGGAAGTAAGAAAGAAAGCAATACAATCATTTATTTAGCAGTTTGAACAAGACACAAAATTTTAGTCTAGTTTTAGTCTAATATCATTCATTAATTTTATTATTTTTATTTCGTTGAAATATATAAGTCGATATTCTGTTGTACATAACATTAGTGTTACTGTGCAGTTGTTTACATCAACATAGAGCCATTATCAATGACGAAATCAGAGCCAGTTATACCTTTCGCCTTTTCACTAGCTACACAAACTATCATATCAGCTACCTCTTCTGGCTCCGATACTCTCTTCAACGCTGTCATTTGTCTTAGTATATCTGCACTAACTTCCATTCCTTCGAAGATATCAGTCTCAACTGGACCTGGACTGATCGAATTCACTCTGACTCCGTGAGGACCGAGTTCCGCAGCTACACATCTTGTGAAATGGTCTAGGGCAGCCTTTGATGTTCTGTAGGCTATGTGATTTGGACTAGCGATACATTTTCCAGCAATACTTGACACGTTTACTATGTTTCCTTTGGTTTTGATGAGATGAGGTGCAGCAAGGTGGGTGATACGAACGAGACCTCGCATGTTCACGTTCATTACTTCATCGTAGATTTCCAGAAAGTTATCAGACAAAATACCTGATTCTCTTAAAATCCCAGCATTGTTGACAAGTACATCCAGTTTCCCAAATTTGACGATTGTCTTCTTAACAATAGAGTCTGCATCTTGATCTTTAGATACATCTGCTTTAATAGTTAGTACAGTTGATCCAAATTTCTTACAATTCTGGGCTACTGCGTTTAGCTTTGCTTCGTTTCTCCCGACAATAGCAACTGTGGCACCTTCCTTCGCAAATAACTCGGCTGTGGCAGCGCCAATTCCGGCACTCCCACCTGTGATCAGGACCACCTTGTTTGCGAAACTCATTGTATGTGCAGACGTCTGCTCCGTGCGGGATATGAATCGTATTATGACACAATAAAATTATCATGTCGTTTATATGTAGGAAGAGTTAAGTACATTTTATGATAGTTGATTACTAGTTAAGGACTTCTTATAATAACAACATCTTTGATGACAACGTGATGTTATCTGTTGGTGAGTAGTAGGACACTTAAACGTGGAAACTAAATAAAAACAATGATAGACAATTAAACGTCGTTTAACAATTTTTTATTTGACTTACAATTCATGTCTAATGTAAGATTCTCATTTTTGTTCAAAGTAAAAAGAAACCTTGATTCTTTTCTTTTGTTGAATGCAATTTAAATACCGACATTTGGATATGTACATGTTTGTTTAATTGTAAAATGTTATATCAATTATTAACGAAAGAGAGCAGTGATACCCTAGGGATATGACCACTCAACTTCCAATTAATAGGTCTCAAGGTTGAATCCAAGGCTTCTGACTATTGGTAATCAGCTGCATATTAATAAATAATTATCACTCGTTTATAACGGCAAAGGAAAACATCGTGAGAAAACCTGCATGCCTGAGAAATTTTCTCGACGGCATGTGAAGTCTGCCAACCCGCATTATGCAGGGTCGACTGTAGTCTGTAGCCCTGTAGCCTCATCTTATTTTGAGAGGAAACCAGTGCCTAGCAAAGGGATGATTAATGGGTTGATGATGAACGAGAGAAAAATACTTTTGTTGGGAACAATAAGGAAAATAGCCATTTATTGATACTAAATACCCATTAGTAGTGGGGTATCCTCATTACCCATCCATTCTTTACATGGGATCTAAACACTGTGAACTGGGAGTACATCTATGCCGATCCCTTTGGAGAATACAAATATGATAGAAAACCACTTAACGGTTCGTTAAAACTTGTCTAACCAGGAAATGACATTCATTTTATAAGTGAAGTGTTTACATGTATACATGATAAATACCCAAGAATGATGGCAAGAGGTTTTAAAGAGGCAACTTATGACATTGATTCATTTGTATGTAACTAATGGTTGTTTACAATATCTAATATGATGGTTTGTATCATATTAGATCTATTTACGTCTTTTACCGCCACTTTGTACGCTGGGTATCCACTACTAGTTCTAATTTCTGTATGTATTCACTATACAACCTCTGGTCTTCATAAATATGGAGCAGCTAAACTGGTCAAATGCACAACTGCTTGAAGATTTGTACTTAAAATCTCATCATAAGTTTCCATAACTGTTCCATCTAGAATTTTTCCTTCACCTCTACCGATGCCTGTATTGTTGATTAAAACATAAAGTTTTCCTGAGATATCATTAGTTTGTTTTATTATTTGCGCTGCTTCAGGATCTTTGGAGACATCGGCCACAATCACAAGTGCTGTCTTACCGAATTATTTACACCTCTGCGCCGTATTATTGGCTCTTTTTTTACTGTAGACTACAACAACATCAGATCCAGCTTCAGCGAAAAGTATAGCTGCAGCTGCTTCCACACCGGAACCAGAACCAGTGATGAAATCGGATTTATTTTCAAAAGTCATTTTCAGTAAGATACAGCTTTGCTGCCGCAGCAATAAATACTAATAAAGAAAAAACTAAAATGTCGGATATCAAGATGTATTAACCGCATTAGCCTGGGCTTCATGTTTGATTAATTCAGTAAGGAATTACTGAATTAATCCAACAGGAAGCCCAATTATACAGAAAAATAAACAAAATTGCAATGGTGCTTTATTGCGTTTTACTGGGATGTCTGTTTAGTATTCTGATGTTTGGCATCATCGATAATAGTTTATACTAGTAGAATTTAAAATTCCAATAAAGTAAAAATAAAATAAGTAAATTCGCTAGAGTTTATTATTACTTAATATGAGAAACTGGAATTCAATACCATGCGTCTAAAAATATATTTTACTGAGAACATTAAACTTGATAATTACACAACACACGCTTTTATCAGGTTCCTGATATATATTATTTGTTGATCAAACAAAAAAACGTATTATGTAAGAGCACAATCATTCAATTTAGGTATCTTATTAGTTTATTTCCTACAATTTTCTGTTAATAATGCGAAAATTATGCAGCTTGTTATGAAAATTACTATTACATTAGATTACTAGCCATTACAGGCTTCATAAATGCTAAAGCTAGACAAATTATCCTCATATTTGACGAGTAATTTTCTAATAAAAAAACGAGTACCTAATCACTGCTGTAAAAGCAATAATTTATTAAATTGTATTACTCAAAGTTACGATCGATGTTACGAACCGTAAACTACACTTCACTTCTGCATAAACTGACCTCTGTTACTTTGTTTAAACATTTTGGGGTTGACTCGTATTTGAATTATTTGATCAAACTTCATAAGTAACACTTGTTTGATTCTACAAAATAGTTTTAATTTAACACTACGGCTCATTCTACTTCAACAAAGTACCATTGTCTATGAGGAAATCAGAGCCAGTTATACCCCTGGCTTTATCACTGGCTATATAAAGAATCATATCAGCGATCTCTTCTGGCTCTGACATTCTCTTCAGCTGAGTAGCCTTTATCAGCGAATCTTCGTGTAACTCGGTTCCTTCGAAGATATCAGTACGAACTGGACCTGGGCTAACCGAATTCACTCTGACTCCATGAGGAGCTAGTTCCAGAGCTACACATCTAGTGAAATGATCAAGTGTAGCCTTTGATGTCCTGTATGCTAAGCCATTTGGTCTAGAGATACATTTTCCAGCAATACTTGACACATTTACTATGTTTCCTTTAGTTTTGATGAGATGAGGTGTAGCAAAGTGGGTGATACGGACAACACCCCGCATGTTCACGTTTATTACATCATCGTAGATCTCCAGGAAGTTATCCGATAGAATACCTGCTTCTCTCAAAATCCCAGCATTGTTGACAAGTGCATCCAGTTTCCCAAATTTGTCAATTGTCTTCTTAACAATAGAGTCTGCATCTTGATCTTTAGATACATCTGCTTTAATAGTTAGTACAGTTGATCCAAATTTCTTACAATTCTGGGCTACAATATTTAACTTTGCTTCATTTCTCCCGACAATAGCGACTGTGGCACCTGCCTTTGCAAACAGCTCGGCTGTAGTAGCACCAATACCGGCACTTCCGCCTGTGATCAGGACGACCTTATTAGCAAAACTCATTGTATAATATACGTCTAGTCCCGACGAGTTATGTATTACTTATGATACAATAAAAATAGCATAGTTATTTATATATGAAATGATAAGCGCGCGTTAAAATATTGCAAGTAATTCTTGCTTTATAAATACAGTCGCTGAATAATGTTATCGGTTTGTATTTTGGAAGCATAATTTGATAACAGTCACTGTTTGCCCCAGATACGCCCTTGTAACTCACGATGATGGGAAAAATTGCTGGCAAAGAAATTTAAATGTCATGGCTGCAAGAAAGATTTCCAAGAAGGAGTTAAATATGTAGAGCTGGCTGGAAGCCACTAATTGGACTGAGTTGCACTGCAGGACATGTTTTATTATTATGATTTTGGTTACCATCTTATGAGAGCTTCATTTTGATAACACAATAATACACGTATTAAATCTCCGATATAATATCATTACAGGCATAATTGTATCATTTTGAAAAATAAAATAATTTATTGTAATATATTATCACAATAAAGTATTTGGAGTTAGATATTATATTCATGTGGAAGATTAAAATATTAGATACACATTGCATTTAAAAGAAAAATGCGATTAGATTACTGTCATTTGTTTGATTTATAATTTGTAAGACAGCCGAGTTGACGGGTTGCTCTTATTTATTTATTTGACTTAAAAATGACTTTTGAAAATAAAGTCGTTTTGATCACTGGTTCTGGTTCTGGTGTGGGAGCAGCTGTAGCTATACTTTTAGCTGAAGCAGGAGCTGATGTAGTCATAGTAGACTACAGTGAAGAAAGAGCCAATAACACAGCAGAAAAATGTAAAGTATTCGGTAAGACATCGCTTGTGATTGTTGCCGATGTCTCCAAAGATGCTGATGCAGAGCAAATAATAAAACAAACGATTGATATTTATGGAAAACTTGATATTTTAATCAACAATGCGGGCATTGGTAGAGCAGTAGGAAAAATTCTAGATGGAAAAATTATCAAAGCTTATGATGAGATTTTAAATACGAACCTTCGTGCACTTGTACATCTAACTAGTTTAGCTGCTCCATATTTATTGAAGACCAAAGGTTGTGTAGTGAATACATCAAGCATAACAAGTACAGAAACGAGAACTGGAAGTGGGTACCCAGCGTACCTACTGTATGTCTAAGGCCGGTGTCGACTCATTCACTCGTGCAGCAGCATTGGAACTCGCTCCATCAGGCATTAGAGTAAATGCCGTTAATCCAGGACCTGTTCGTACAAATTTGCTACAACATGCAGGTATTTCCAGTAGTTGGGAAGAAATGGCCGCATTTACAGCTTTGAAAAAGTGTTCGGATCCTAAAGAAATTGCGGATTTGATAATGTATCTAGCCAGTGATAAGGCGAAAAGTATTACTGGAGCATGTTACATAATAGACAACGGAATGGGTCTTGTGTAAATAAGTGTTTTTAAGGTATTTAGAATTGACGAAGGTATCTAACGAAACTCTATTCATGACACCTACCCAACATCAACTCCTTATAAAAAAACAACTTTTATTTCAAGATTTTCAAAGGATTCTAGCAAACGAATACAACAAAGTCTGTCATTAAAACTGTTGATAATAAACTATTTTATTATATTATTATTATTCCATAATTTTATTTCATAATGAAAAAAATAAACTTGAAACGGAGTGTCTAAATGATGGGTAGTTGTATTTTCACATGCATTGGAACTGTTCAAATATAATAAAATGTTCGTAAAACAAAAATCGTTTCATTAATTACATATCAGTGTATTGCTCTAGAACTTTTACCAAGTAAATTGGCTACATAAGCCACATGCGACCCCACCAGTGACAACAGAGTCCATAAAGCGATCGCCGTGACCGAAACCGGTCGGACCAGTCATCGTCATCATCAGCAGCAGTCTATTTATCTTAGTAAGTAAGTATCCTTTACTTACTGGTCTCACCTCTACTCCATGCATGGTTTCCCTCTCAGTATGAGTAGGGTTAGGCTACTCCAACGCCCCCGGCTGGTATAATTCGGGCTGGCAGACTTCACATGCCCACCGGAACATCTCATGCAGATTTTTATGATGTTTACTGGGGATTTAAAAAAGATAGAAGAAAAAGGTATTCATTGGATTCAAACTCAAGCCATCTAACTATTACTTAGCAGTCATATAGTCAGATCCCTGCTTTTATTCTTCTTCTGTGAAAGCTATCAGATCTATCATTATCAACTCAATTACTAACTGTCTCGCTACTGCACCGGTGTACTTTACGGGGATTGAGCTATAGTCTACCACGCTAGCCTAAAGCGACATGACAGACTACATACAACGTCGAGAAAATCTCTCAGGCACGTAGGTTTCCTCAGTATGTTTTCCTTCAAATTTCCACGACACCGATTATGTAATTTTCTGTTGACTGCTATTAGTATCCAGAATAATGACTTCGCTATCGTGCAATACCTGGTAATTACGATAAACAGTAGTTATTTTCTGACAGTCATAAATTCGAGATAGGAGTATGTAATAGAGGCAATTATTTTCAGTAATTGCATTATTAGTTAGTTGCTTTGTTAGCCCACAGGTGCGACTGTTAAGCTCGAGGGCCTGGCTTCGATTCTAAGGTCGAACATTGTGAATTTATTTTTCCAAAATGATCGTGCTATTCTTTACTACTTCTAACTACTAAGTATGATAACTTCAACAACGTTCTATTACAGAAAACACATTACAGTTTAAAACATACCTCATAAAAGTCAATTAAAATTAGTTTACCTTCTTCTTGTTTAGTGCAAGTCCGCTGTCTCGATTTTAAACAAACAAGTCGTAAACAATTCAAAATATATTTATTAAAATTACAATCTATTACAAAAATGAAACGGTCAGACTTAGTTTAGACAATCTTAAGTTTATGTTACACCAGTGAAATTTTAACCCATCAGTAGAGTGCCCTTGTCTATATAATACCGCACACCAGTAATACTTCTTGCCTTAACACTTGCCAAATATACAATCAAATCGGCAATTTCTTCTGGTTCTGAAACATTATCGATTCTAAAAGATTCACCTATATCTTTCCACGATCCCTTAACTCCAGCTTTTGAAAATATCTCAGTTTTAGTAGGTCCTGGGCATACATTATTTACTCTTACACCAAAGGCCCCCAATTCCAACGCTGCTCCACGCATAAAATGATCCAGACCTGCCTTAGAAATGCAATATGGCAAGTATTTTGAATCCCCAACATAAGTACGTCCCATAATACTCGATATATTAATAATATTACCCTTGGTTTGAACAAGATATGGAGCTGCCAAGGTAGTGATGAAAAGGCAAGCCCGAAGATTGACTTTATGTGTTTTGTCAAAGTTCTCCATCAAATCTCCTTTGAGAATCGACCCGAAAGTTAATATGCCTGCATTGTTAACGAGGACGTCTAGTGTACGATATTTTTTAATTATATCACAAAACATTGGCTCTACGGCTGAATCATCAGTGACGTCAACTTGGAAAGCAAGTGTCTCGGTGCAGAACTTGTTTTGACAGTGTTCAGCGACTTTTTTCACGTTGTCTGCATCTCGATCAACGATGACGACTTTCGAGCCTTCCTTAGCAAACGCGAAAGCAGCAGAAGCACCGATGCCAGCGCCAGCTCCCGTGATCAGAACCACTTTATCTCTCAAACACAGTCCTGAATCATGACGGCCTGAGTAGCACTGAATTTGATTCATCCCTAACCGCACCAATACATTACATAGTAAAGTTTTTCTAAGTGGAGAAAACATTATTTGTGATTAGATGTAATACAAATACGCAACAATTAGATAAAATTACACGATAAGACGAGCAATAAAAATTATATAGTAAAGCTTTTATGAAATCTCTTTTCATTGAAATCGTCAAAAATCTGTCAGTTTATGAGACGTATAATATTACGCATAAAGGCTGAATGATTGAAAAAGGTTTTTACATCTCAAGATTTATTTGTGTTTATCCATATTTAATTATGTAATCACATTAGTTGAAATAAATAAAATCGAATTAGTACCTACTTACTCTAATTTTACATCAGTCTTAATTTTTTTTTATCGTATTTATTAAATTCTATTAAATCTATTTACCCTGTTTCAATAAATTTCAAAACTAGTATTTTTTTTCATATGACATCTACTCTGATTACCGTTTGTCAATTACCAAAAGCTTTACTCACAGAGTTATTATAGTTACTTTTTATTATTTAGGTTTATTTTGTCAATTTAGTTAAAAACAGGGCATAGCACTGTTCAGTTATAATATGCTACTGTTGATGCCATGTACAGCCAAACAATCAAGAAAATACAACGGTATAATATATTGACTTCAGGTTTAAAAAGAACATCTCAATTTACTTCTAACCGAAATAGTTCAGGAATGTGTTTGCACGACAAAGTGGTGCTAATAACAGGAGCTGGTTCCGGTATTGGGGCTGCAGCTGCTATAGCATTTGCCAAAGAGGGTTCCAATGTCGCTCTGGCTGACATAGACGAAGATAAAATGAAGAGAGTCGCTAATTATTGCGAGGAAAAGTTCTATGTTAAGACACTTCAACTGAAAACTGATGTCACCAAAGACGAACAATTAGCGCCAATGATATGTAGGACAGCCACAACATTTGGTAAATTGGACGTAGTTGTCAACAGTGCCGAACTATTTACTTGTGGATCGATCCTCAAAGGAGATTTGATGAAAGAGTTCGATAAAACAATTAAAATCAATCTCCGTGCCCGCCTGTTTATAACCCTGTTAGCAACTCCTTATCTTATTGAAACTGGAGGTAATATTGTTAACATATCCAGTATTTTTGGATGCACCTATAGCAGGAAATCAGAGTATTTGCCTTATTGTATTTCTCAGGCGTGTCTTGATAACTTCACTCATGGGGCAGCTTTAGAACTGGCTACTGTTGGTGTAAGAATAAATAATGTATGTCCAGGTCGCACTGGATCTGATGTATTTTCAAGAGCAGATGGGAAAGGGAAGAAAAGATCAGTATGTAGAAAAAAAAATATAATAGATCCAGAAGAGGTAGCTGACTTAATTGTATATCTGGCAAGTGCCAAGGCAGAGAGTATTACTGGCGTTAGATATTATATTGATAGAGGCACTTTGCTTAATACTTGAGCATTCGGCTGATGTAAGTGAACATTTTGGACAATATTAAACGAAATCATATAGGAGTAAAATAATGTTTATTTTGTTCTCAGTTATTTCCAAAGGATCCCACCTCCAAAAAAGTCTCGCAAGTTGCTAATGCGCTGGAACCTTGTCTTAACCTCAATGTGACGTCACCCGCTGTACTTACCGGCTTGTAGTGCTAACGCTTACTGAGACCGGTTACGTCATTGTTACGTCACCAAGATGGCCGCCAGGCACATTATCAATTTGCGGGGCTTATGCCTACTAGACATCTAGTGCTACGTTAGAAGTCCAGAGAGAGTGCTACTGGGTTTTACTATAAAATTCTCAGTAGGTCTCGGTAGGTAGGTAGCTTGGAGTCTGGATGTGTGCCCAGTTGATGGCAATAGGCTCGTCCCCTATTACATGGGACCTAAACATACCGACAATCTATGTGTGTACATCTCTACCTAACCCTTTTGAGAATACAGGCGTGATGGAAGGTATGTATGTAGGTAATAAGATTTGATAACAAAACAAAATAGAGTAACTGTAAACATCAGCAAGATTTCCAATAAACTTGCATAAAAATCTTATGAACTGCACTAACCTGAGCCATTATCCGAACTTGCACAAGACTGTATCGCTTAAGAGCCTCCAATCTTCGTAGAAAGGCTTTAGGGTAAGTGGTACTGTTGTCGTCCTCGCTAATAACCGGCGTAAATATTTCCAGCCGACTTAATATTAAAACGATGTAAAGTGAACGTTAACACGTCTAGTGAGATAACGGTTGTATTTTTGAAAGGTTGTATCTAGAAGATGTTTTCTTACGTACTAAGTAAAGAGGTTGTATATACCAGCAACCTCCAGCGACACACATATTGTGCATACCTACAAATAAATTGGGTGATTGAAAACTTTTTTTTATTAAAAAAAAACTAAGATTATCAATCGCTTACAACGGTGGACGAAAACATCCTAAGGAAACCTGCATGCCTGAGGGATTTTCTCGACAGCGTGTGAAGTCTGCCAACCCGTACTAGCCCAGTGTGGTGGACTATAGCTTAACCCCTCTCATTCTGAGAGGAGACCCGTGCCCTGCAGTGGGACAGTTAATGGGTTGATGATGATGATATGATGACAAACCAGCCTACGGACTGACTGATGGTAAGCATTAGTTAGTAAATAACATTAGCAGGCTATAGATAAATAAATAAATATTTTGGGGACATTCTTACACAGCACCATCTAGTCCCAAACTAAGCAGAGCTTGTACTATATGATATACTTTCTTTTGTAAATACATAGGTAATTATTATACATAGGAAACACCAATAGACAGACAGACAAACACAAATACTTATATTCATCATCACATAAATAATTGGGTCCTGTGGGAATCGAACCCTCGTGATCAGCAATCTGGTACTTGAACCACTAGACCCCAGACGTCGTCAAGATGCCAACAATACCAGTGCTATCGCTCAACACGTGGACATCTTAAGATGTTAGGTTGTTATGTCTCGTTTGTTGAGTACTTTCACGTGCCCCTCGATCATAAGTTCTATCGAATGACTTTCGATAGGTTTTTTACGCATCGAAACGCTGTAATCTCATAGCAGATCTTAGTTCCTTACGTAACCGCTAGAGGCGCTGCGAGGGTTTTCCATACAAATATTTTACGGCGTCGCTAGCGAGTCTAGTAAGAAAACCTCATGGCCGAAGCACTGTTTACATACCACTGTTTTTTATAGGCGTACAGTTTTGTTTATTTTAAGTACTTAAGTTCTAAGCTTATAGATGTAATATCGTAAAGTAAATGAATCATGTACTTACTTACAAAATTACTAAACCTACTTGGGCTCTTAAAGGTATGAGGTATAAGATCACTATGATGCTTTATTATGTTTAATAATGTATGTACCTATGTTAATAAAACTTTTACACTAACTGACAGAAAACTATGAAATTTTGCACAGGAGTTCCGTAAATATTAAAAAAAGGACATCGACGAACAAACGTCGTGACAAGGTTTCACTCAAAGTCAAAAATAAAATGACCTAGGTCATTCGCGTAGTAAATGATCGGTTATTACGGATATTGTAATTTTTGAGCGCTCAGTGTATTGCTAAAAACGCGATTATAACGCTCCGCGGTGAATATTATCGCGCGCGCGATTCGAAATAAATGAAATAATGATTTTTTAATTATAAGACTAATTTGGGTAGATAGGAATAATGTTTCTTTACACGCTCAAGTAAAAAAAAACTGCGGAAAAATTGAAATATTGATGAAAAACGTTACGGAAAATTTCAACGCAGGGGTCCAGAATCATGTACTGAACTCATGGTATTCGGATGTGCGTCGATGTCTCTTCCACCTTGTATAAGTGAGCATTAACTCGATATTTTGGGAAAATCCCTCGGGATTGAAAATCGAGATAATCATGGGTAGCTCGGGTACACAGCCACTTCTTTATTTACCGGTCAAAGTGATATACCAACTGATACGGTAAAATAAAATTAACCTAAAAGGAGCAAAAACACAATACACCCAGTGAGAGGCGGTTAAGCCAAGGCGATACCAAGACGCTCCGAGGAGATAGTGCTCGGGGGTCATCGCAAACAAATGAGGGTGTAAATCCTGCCCGCTACCCCCACCCCCACCCAGCCCAGGTAGCACTTGCTCAACCCTTTCTTGGCAAACATATGGCTGGTACACCTTAAATTACTGTAAATACTGGATAAGAAATATGGCTACTAGCGCTTTGGTACCTAACTAGATTTTTTTTAAATTTTTTTATCACTTTCCAAGCTAATTAATGAAGGAAAAAAACGACTTGGCGAGTAGGACTCGCAGTGGCTTAGCGGTCATAGCGTCTAGTGTATTTAACCAGAAAACGCAGGTTCCAATACAGCCCGCTAGTCGTTTTTTTCCTTCATTAAAATAACAAGGACATAACAATAATAAGATTTTTCTATAAAATTCTATGTTAGTCTCTGTAGCAGCTCTGTGATTGAAATTGTGCCTGATTAACGGTTATAAGCTGCCCTATATGGGAAACATACATAACGTTGTATATCTCCGCATAATCCTTCAGAAAATACAGGGTTAATGATATGTAATGTTATGTTGACTAAAGTCTTCTTATTATTCTTCTTAGTCGCTACGCTCTTGACAGAGTGATCGTGGTTGTCACATCAGGGACGGTGGCTCCAATCCGTCGCTATTCCTCTCGCACCGCAGCTTTTTTAGCGCACTCATGCAGTGGACCATTCAATGCAGCTTTAATCTCGTCTGTCCAGTGCATTGGTGATCTGCCACGAGCTCATACCTATAATAATAATTTGGGAAATCGTCATACTTCGTCTGCTACCTAAGAAGACCTCATGAAATGTCTAACTCATTCATACCAACTACTAAAGACCACACTTGCCTCCATTATCATCACCAACGCAACGTAGGTACGTCTAGTATAAAATTAAGCACATTTCTTATCCTCATTTACATGTTCCAGGCAACACCTACCACCGTAGGGGCACACGCGGTTGAGACAGCTGAAGTGTTTCGGACGTTCCGCCGGATTTATAGGCGGACTGTATTGGTTCCGTTAGTGTACCCCGCACCTAATGCTCTGCTACCTAGATCTAATGTATGCCTTTTACGTACCTTATTCTATCTAGGTATCATTTTATAAGTAGGTTAGGGTATAAAACTTGTAATCCCACTAATATTATAAGTATGGATGGATGTATGTAGGTTACTCTTATTTGCAAAAACTACTGAACGGATTTTCATGAAACTTTACAGTATTATTGTTTATACATCAGAATAACTTAAAGGCTATAATTTTTAACGAGATTTTGGGAAATTCCTAGATAATTCATAGATATTAAAAGAACGCCATTTTCGATTCTTGCATCTTCTTTTGCTTACAAAAGAGGGTGGTACACCCACCCCCGCCAGTATGTTTTAGGACCCATGTAATAGAGGGCGAGCCTATCATTACCATTAACCGGGCACAAATGCAGACTCCGAGCTGCTACTGAAAATCCCAAATTTGTTTGAAACGGAAATCGAAGCCCGGACCTTTAACGTAGCAGTCACCCTTTGGACCACTAGATCAACGAAGCAGTCATCAGCAGATGCAAGGAGCGATGAAAATTGAAAATAGAACAACAAATAATTACTCTTACTGCCATAAAATCAATTACCACCTCACAAAAACATTGTCAATTCTGGTCACAAACTAACAACGCCCCATAATCCAATACACACGGTTAGATCAATCATAGTAATTACTTCACGACGTTTCCCCAAGAATAGGCGACGGATGCGACAAAAGCGACAGATCAACAATTTTTTATCATACAACACAGTCCCAATTCCCAAGTCGGAGCCCAGGAAAGTAATAGATAGCTGCTACGAAACAATTCTAACAGTAATTGGGGTAGATGCCTCGTGAGGATCTGTGACACTCTTGACATATGACGATATTGTGTAAATTGTATACCCATATTTTGTACGTGACAGAAACTGGTGATGTTACCCTATTTCGGATTCCGAAGATGGATGGTTGTATGATTTGAAATAAAGTAAGGTGTAGAAAGGTTTATGTTTAATTCTTAAAACAAGATCTAATTTATTAATTGTTTATGTAAATACTAGTTACCCGCCCCGGCTTTACAGTTTTGAATTTCTCGGTTTTTCTCTATCATAATATGCATGTATAACTACATATATATAAACTCTTCCTTCTATCTGTTGCTGAAAACTGGACTAAAATCGTAGTTTAAAAGATCTATGATATCTTGTTAAAAACTAAAATTTAAAAGAGTAACCATGGAGTTTCTTGCCGGTTCTTCACCATGGAAAAGACTAATTTTCACCGTGCACCTAAACTCGACATTTAATAAGTGCCTGTATAAGGTTTATATGAAAATAAAACTATTTTGATTTAGATTTATGCATACAAACAGCGGGAGCGACTGTTTTATGCCCGATCCATTAAACTTGATAAAAATCGTGTATTTTGCTAAATCCATAAGATTCAGCATCGTCTCATCATAATACACACACCATTCTCCCATTGGGGTAGTCAGAAATTACAGAATACTACGCTACGATATCTATAGGTACTCATTACACGTTAGATCAATGGCTTTAATTTTAGCAGTAGCTTTTCCTTAATAAATAGTTTATATATACGGTATAAGATCTACTGCAGAAACTCCATTTAATTAATTATCTAAGCCATTCGTAATAATCTTGTAATAAATACTTATTTAAACACAAATTAGTGTGACAACATTAACGCAATTCATTATTACTGAAGGTATCCTAAGCCTAAATATTCTCAAATATCTAAAACAACGCACGTCCGTCACAGGCTAATGCCCGCGGCATATAGACGCGAATAAATATTGTTTGTTGGTATCATAAATAAGGGCCGAGACAGACGGCGGGACGCGCGTCACCTTTTGATACATTTCTACTGTCGTTATTAATGACAAGTCATCGGTGTCCTCCCGGCGGACGGCGTCAGGGTTGCCAACGAAGTAATGCGAAGGTGTATGGAGAATTGGAGATGTATTAGTTATGAGGATGAGGAGGAATTATAATAATTGTGTAGAAAAGGTAAGATGGAGTTCTTGTGAAGTTTGAATTGTTGTTGGTAAGTACGTAGATTATTAGGTGCATTTGTGTTCGTGTAATTTGGTTTAGGATATTGGATTTGATTAGACTCGAAATTTCGTGTCTTTTCTGCAATGATCCAATTTTTCGGATGTCTGAAAATTAACGAAAAAATGAAAATTAATTTTAAATTTGTCAAATCTCGTGTAGACGTTGATTGCGTAAACTGAATCCAGATTAACACCTTTACAAATGGATTAACCCCTTCCAATACAAACCCATCAATAAAAATGTTAATATTCATAAGTACAAGTAGACACAAAAAATATTTAGGTAAAATTAGATACTGTCGTTCTTCACCAAAGATTATTAAAGTCGTGACAAGAAAAAAAATATTAGTGACCTATTTAAAAACAATAAGGCACAGCCCTATTCTGGAGGTCTGCAGAGCATAATAATAGATAGGAGAGGGAGGCATATCGCATTCGCCACCCTTTAATATCATGTGAGAGTTCTGCTAAATTTATCAATGGCGCTACATCGCGACCGGCACTCCGAATTCCTTATGTTACTTATTCAGGCTGTGACGGCGGCATTGATCTTTGTTTCAAGAGGACAACCTAAAAACTGGATGTAAAATACACACAATTCGTGTAGGTTGGGTACTCAATTCAAAGACATTCTGGCGACTGCATAAAACTAAGGTTAATCCTAATTATTATACTATCCTACTAATATTATAAATGTGAAAGTTTGTGAGGATGGATGGATGGAATGATGTTTGTTACTCTTTCACGCAAAAACTACTGAACGGATCTGGATGAAATTTGGCACAGAGATAGATTATAGTCTGGAATAGCACATAGGCTACTTTTTATCCCGGTAAAATGTATGGTTCCCGTGGGATAGCGGGCGAAGCCGCTGGCGGAAAGCTAGTCATAAATAGTTTTTCCCGCGGATTCACCCGCGTGGAGTTTGGAATTTTGAATCCGTATCCCGTCGGAACGTAGCCTATGTCCTAATTCAAGGTAGTATAAGCCATCACCATTTCAGCTGTGAGCCAAATCGGTTCAGCTGTTTTGCCGTCAAAGAGAAAAAAACATACAAACATTGAAACTTACAAACTTTTGCCTTTACAATATTATTAAAATACTACTTATTCATAATGATATCAGGCGAACTAAACAAAATTCAGCTTCTTTATATTTCTACAGGGATCTGTAAATGCTCCGCTTGCACCCAAAGGTCCATCTTTATCAAGTTAGAGACCGTTCCGTCTCCACTCCACTCGAAATCCTAGAGAGTCGAAACATTATAAGTACACTATATTTAATAAATTGCATTTTTTTAAAGTTCCATACAATTTATCGACTTGAATGAATATATATAGTATGGATCAGCTGTTTTTTTACAATTTCTGGATTGGTCCTAATTTAAAAGTCGATATAGATGTACCGACATAAAAGAAATAACGATTTATATCAATCTAGTGTATTCAAATTGAAAAGGCTGTGCCGACCCGAAATTAATTAGGACAGGGGCAGAAGATGATGATGATGATCTTGTGTAGGTAGCTACATTGAGGAAGATACAATGATGAATATACTATAGCTATAATATAACTATAGCACAAATCGGCGCCTATCAAAAACAATACCTAATTAAATCGACAATGAGACACACTTTGCTAATAGTAATTTGATTGAAGTGGTCGACCGCAAGCTAATCAAACGTGTAAAAAAATACCTATACTTACCTCCTACAATTTGCATAATATCTGACACATTGGTTAAAAAGGTTCAGGTTTTTGAATTTGCGAATAAAAACAGCTGATCCACAAATTTTCTCGAGTTGATTTAAACCTATACCTAAGTAATCAACCCATATACTGTCCCACTGCTGGGCACGGGTCTCCTTTCAGTATGAAAGGGATTATAGTCCACCACGCTAGCGTAATGCGGGATGGCAGACTTCACACGCCGCCGAGAAAATCTTTCAGGCATGCAGGTTTCCTCACGATGTTTTCCTTTACCGTTAAAGCGAGTGATAATTACGCACATGATTTCGAAAAGTCAGAGGTGCCTTGGATTCGAATTCGAGACCTTTGACTTGGCAGTCCAGTGGTCAGACCCCTAGGCTATCACTGCTATGAACCTATAACTAAGTACCAACTTATTTTAAATGGTTTCATAATTATAGTAGAAGTTGTTCAATGTCCGAAGCCGACTTGGGCTGTTAGTCTTTTCTTTAAACATTTTGAATGGTCACCTCTTATGTGACCCCTTATGTTTTTACGATAATAAAATAATAATAATAAGGTGTACCTATACTATGCGATAAGTTTTGACAGAAAATTATTCCAAATACAATACACAGGCAGCAACAAGGATGCACTAAAGGCGATGCGAACCCTAATCGCAATCCGACTAACGGCCCCACTCATTCAATGCCAACAACAATCCACGAACCTTTAAACCATACAAAATATTAAATTACAACGAAAATTCACGTACGAAATCTTGTAGAATGGAATTTATCGCCTCCTATATGTTGTTTTATTTATAAGAAAGCATTGGCCGCGCTCAGGGAGATGAAATTACGTGATACCATTGCGAATCAAAGTGATATACAGCTATGTGTGTGTGGGCACAATCAGTTATCCGTGTGTGTGTTCTGTTTTCATTTGAGCCTACATGCTTGATTGTAAACGATAAATTGTTTATATTTGTCAAAAGTTAAGACAGAGAGAATCCAGCTCCAAATCTAAGAAAATGTATGTAAATAACTAAATACCTACTGGTATTATTATGGGTGGTCGTATTATTTATTTAAAACAACAACAAAAAAGACGACGTCTGTGGTCTAGTGGTTCGAGTACCGGACTGCTGATCACTTGGTCGTGGGTTCAATTCCCACAGGTCTAGTCACATCTAGTCCCAAACATTTATTGTCCTAAACGTAAGTGTTTGTGTTTGTCTGGGTGTTTCTTATGTATTATAAGTATTATTTACAAAAAAAAAGTATATAAGTATTATATCCATTGTCTAGTACCCATAGTACAAGCTCTGCTTAGTTTGGGACTAGATGGTGCTGTGTAAAAATGTCCCAAGATATTTATTTATTTATTTTATTATTGCCTATTCCCACCTATCGCCACAACCTTTTGGTCTTAACGCCACCGAGTGAGTAGGTACTGTTCACACCATAATTATTGTCTGGGTGAAAGTTGGCACGAGCTAACTTTAACCCAGCCGTAAAAATCGGAAAAAGAAAAATATTAGTATGTAATAAATAAAAACGAAAGCTCAAGTCATAGGTTGTCGTTTGAAATCATTCTAATCCAATATTTTTCTTTCTCCGATTTTTACGGCTGGGTTAAAGTTTTTTTTTTTTTTTTTTTTTTTTTTATATTTATGCAGCTTCCTCGGACGTGATCCGAGACTTTATTGATCAGTTATCTGTATTAGGCGTTTTGATTGATTATCCTTCTTAATAAGTTTTGGTTAGAGTCTGAGTTCTTTTTATCTGGTTAATTTTTGTCTTTATTTTGTTACAGTATTTTTTCTGGTTTCTTAGCTATAATTTTCTGTTCCATCCGTTCCAGCTACTGTCATAATATTAATTATAATATATGTACTTAGCTGCTATTCTTTGTTCCTTTCTATCGTTCTCCTTGCAATATTTGTACTGTACTCTAGAAATTTTTGTCTTGTCCTTTTATCCTCCAATAGCTTGTATAGGTTTTTTGTGGTGATGCCCATTTCTATTTCTTGCTCCAGACTGTATTTCTCTCGACAGTAGGCGGGGCAGTCTGTTAGTAAGTGGGGCACCGTTTCCTCCTTTTCGGGATCGCATATGATACGATGGGTTCTCCTTGCATTTGAATCTATTCAGATACTGTGAGAACCCACCGTGCCCTGTCAAAATTTGGGTGACAATCCCTGTGGGTCTCAGGTCACTAACTATCCTATGCGCGGCGATTGCATCCGGGAAGAAGAGCTTCGTTACTTCAGCCGTCTCTCCGGTTCTATATCTCCGGTTCCATTCGCCAATCGTGTCCTTACGGATTTGTCGTTTGGCGAATGAGACCGGACATAGATCGTAGTCCGGCTTGGTTTTGGACTTTTGTGCTGCGTCCTTCGCTAGTTGGTCAGCTCTCTCATTCCCCTCCAGTCCAGCGTGAGCCTTTATCCAGAACAAGGAAACATCTTTGTTCTGGATTTTTAGAAGTCTTAAATTTTTCCTGGTTTCTACTGCTAGGGGATGAGAAGAGCAATGGTTTGTGACCGTTTCTAGCGAGGACCTTGAGTCGCTGAATATGCCAAAGCTTGTTTCGGGGCGCTTTTGTATCTCCCGGGTGGCTTTGCATATGGCCAGTAATTCTGCCTGGTAGACCGTGCAGTGGGACGACAGTTTAAATTTTTGGCACTTGGTTTCGGCGCCGCCGCTCCAAATGGACAGTGCTGCCCCCACCTTGTCATCAATTTTGCTGCCGTCCGTATAGATCTGCACTGCTTGTGTGCAGTGGTTTGTAACTTGCTCTTGGTCTGCCAGGCATATGAATTCCAGGCTCATATGCTCCGCGGGGTGGGGTGTATCAGCGAATGTGGTACGCCGCTCAACATCTCTATCTCCTAGCGCTGGGTAAGATACTCCCTTCCTTGTCTCAAATAGGGCAGCTGCCTCTTGTATTCGGAGGTCGAGGGGGAGCATCCCAGCCAGCACCAGCGCCGAGTTTAAAGAGACGGTGCGGTAAGCTTTGCACATTTTCTGTGCGAAGCCTCTTTGGACCACATTTAACTGTTTTTGTACGCATCTTTTCTTGGCTGCAGGCGCCCAAGCACTTGCTGCGTACAGTATTGTAGGTTCGACTACTGCCGTGTATATGCTGCGGATGATGTCGGGGTTTAATCCCCAGCTTATTTTGGCGGCTCTTGACAACTGTTTATACAGACTCAATGCTTTCTTACAGACATTTGTAGCATGGCTGTTGAAAGTCAGTTTATTGTCGATTGTGAGCCCCAAAATTTTGATCTCATGGGCCATATCGATGTTTACCCCGCCCATGGTCAGCAGCGGGGTGTCAAATTTAAGTTTGCGCGTAAGCAACATTGCTTTTGTTTTTTGGGGTGCAAATTTTAGTTTATTTTTGATCCCCCACTGGTGAACATAGGCGAGGGCATCGTTGGCACGTTGCTGTATTTGAGTCGCGGACTCCCCGTCAAACACCAGCACCACATCATCCGCAAAAGCCTGGCAGTAGTCTCCCCTTCGGACCAAACCTTTGAGTAGGGGGTCTAGGAGGACATTCCACAGTATCGGACCTCCTATTGATCCTTGCACACACCCTTTTGTCGTACACCGTACAACCTCTTCTCCGGCGTATCTCAACCTGATCCTCCGGTTTTCAAGGTAACTGTCTAAAAGTCTCCGCACATTAACCGGACACTTTTCTTCGGCCAGCCTGGTTCTTATAGCTGGCCACCATGCACTGTCGAAGGCTCCCTCTATGTCCAGCGATACCATTACTGTGAGCCTTTGCTCTTTGAGCTTTTTACGTGTGTGTCCTACTAGATCATAGAGGGAGTCTTCTGTGCTCTTTTGAGGCATGAACCCATACTGGCGATTACTCAGCCTAGGTATAATGTGCCATTTCACTCTGTTTATAGCAACTTTTTCCAGGACCTTTCCCAGCACGGGCAACAACCCGATCGGCCTGTAGGATTTAGGAACTGTGTAACTGTCTTTTCCGGGTTTCCTCAGGATCACGACTGTGGCTTCTTTCCAGATCCCCGGGAAGTAGCCCAGTTCGAGGCATTTGTTGGCTAGTGCTAGGAAAAGGCCCGGATCGTGGCTAATCGATTGCTGGCAGATATCGGCCGTGAGGCCATCGGCTCCCGGGGCTTTTTTGGGGTTGAAGGAGTTCACGGCGGAACTCAGCTCTTCTTGGGTGAATGGGGGATCATGTTCATCATGATCCCCGACATTTACTTTTTTGGCCAATTCCCTAGTCCGCCTGTGATCTGGGTCATCATCCTCCTCCTCTCTATCCTCAGGGTAGAATGTATCTGCCAGCAACTTGGCAGAGTGGAGATGGTCCAGTGTCCTTCCATCCTTTGTCAGAGGCAGGTCTTCGTGCCGCTTCGCAGTTCTTCCAATGACCCTGTATATTCCTTCCCACATTCCCTCCCTTGTCTGCTTCCCACAGAATTCCTTCCAGCTTCCCGTTTGGGCGGCTTTCACTTTATTTTCATAATTTTCTTTTTGTTTCAGGTACTCTCCGACGACGAGCTCCCTGCGGACCGGTGCTGCACAGCGGATCCTGCGCTTCCTGTTGGCGACTTCTTTCTTCAGCTTCGCGAGTTCCTCCGACCACCAAGGTAAGTATATTTTACTTTTTTGTTTTAATTTAGGGATACTATTTTCAGATGCTATGACTATTGAGTTTACATATTTTTGTGTTTGGCTTTCTAATTCTGTTGTATTTATAATTTTGTTTATTTCCGTACTATTTATGTTGTTTTCCTCTAGTAACTGGGCCAGTTTCTCATGAAACTGGTTCCAGTTTGCCTTTCTACTATTAAATATTCTAGTGGTTCTAGCAATTTGTATACCCTTCGCCTTTTGTAGGGCTAACTTAAAGATGATTGTATTGTGGTCGGAGTTCGTTACGCTTTCTTCCACCCTCCAGTCTTCCACCAGTCCAAACAGTTCGGTCGTGCAGGCTGTTATATCCACAAAACTGGTATAGAGCGTGGTTCCCCGCACCGTATGGAACGTTGGGGTATCGCCGACGTTGAGCACCTGTAGGTCCATCTCTTCTAGAGCGCCTGCCATTTCTTCTCCTCTTCTATCAGTCTTCCGGCTTCCCCACCAAGAGTTTTTAGCATTGGCGTCGCCCGCCATGATGATCCTTCGGCCTAAACTCCTCCCTGTTTTGGCTAACTGCTCCAAGTATGGCCCTATCGGTTTTGGTTCTGGCTCCAGGTAGAATGAAACCACCGCGATCTCCCAGGCGCTTGTCCTCATCTTCGACGCTGGGTTAAAGTTAGCTTGTGCCAACTTCAACCCGGACAATAAGTTTGGCGAGAACTGTATACATTTAACCATCAGGGATGAATAATGAATATCGGAAAAATCCAATATCAAGGTACCTACTTATTTCTAAAATTATAAAAAAATATAGGTATGTACACTACATACTAAAAGGGCACACAAGCATTATGGGACCCCCTTATTGGAACCAAGGGTATAACTCGCCCGTTGCCACGTTCTTGTGATGTCAGTGCTGGAGCTCGATTTGTCAACTATACCTACTGTTTCTGCGGTCTGCCTACTATAATCTCAATCTAGAAAACAACTAAGTACTTACCTACTGCCGCTAAGTAATAGCTACCTCTAAACAATGATTTAGCAATAGGTACAATGGTAGGTAGACAATACCCAAACAAATTAAGCAGCAGTTTAGTCGTAACAACTGGCATAAGCCCATGGTCTAAAAAAATAAAATAAAATACATACGAAACCAATAGCTAATTAAATTTTGACAACGGACCGTAATTCAATGCAAAAACGAAACGTTACAAAATTTTATACCGCGACAAGAACTGTCAAACTCAAAAGTGTCAAAACGGCAACTTGTTAGGAAAAGGGAAATTATCGTCTCAGTAAAAACAAGAGAATAATTTAATTATTCCGCGATGGATAACCGCTTGTACGACACTAAATTGCCAAACCATGCCATATTTCAAGACTTAAAGGACAATTTGAGTGAAAATCCTAGTGGAAAGTTGCGCAATTTGATCGAAATAAAGGATGATGTGTTTTTTGTTTGGAACTCTAATGAAAACTGTTTGCTGTGTTTAAACCTGAAGCAACTAGAAGAGAAAGGAGATGAGACACCTTATCAGGTAAGTTATTGCATAATTTACCCAATATTAGCACTGTTTTGAGCATAATGATAGATGCCGGGTATGATTTCGTTGTTAAACATTTTGAGGTTATGTTGTCTTGTTATGCTTGTTTGTATTGTTAAGATTAAGGTTTATTCTCATTAAATTGTATAGATTTAGTCCCTGACAAAGAATGATGGGTAAAGTTGGCCGGTATATCCAATAAAAATAATTGTGATATGAAATGAATCCTTATATCATAAGCTTCAATTTTTATTATTGGCGGAACACTGTAAACTGCCGGAGAAAAAAGATATCACCCGCCAAACATCTATCGAATTAACCACTTCGGTACTTATGCTATTCTCAAAAAATATAAACACAGACGTTTATCTTCGTGACTCTTCATAACAACGATTTGTGATTTGATATGAATTATGTTTACTTCTAAACCTACCCTCGCGGATGTGTATACTGGACTCGATTACTCCTGCTGTGAACTTTTAATTCATTCTTTAAATGTAACAAATAAACCGGTGATGTGTTTTATGCCCTCGATCTATACATCGAGCTGTACAGCGACAACTATATATACATATATATGTTATGTTTGTTGGTTCATCCCCTTTTATTTAGGCGACATGTAAGTATAACCAAATGTTACCTAAAGTTCTGCTCAACCCTTGACGGATTATAATCGTGATAGTAATGTATTTTGTAATTTTAGCCGTATCTAGGAGTACCGCTTTCTGTATCAAACCCTTGATCCACTCACCCAACGCGAGTCTCCTTAAATGTTAGTCGAGGTTCTTGATCGGCTACGGCAATGATCGGTACTATAATCACTGAATTCACCTCCCACACAACGTCAAGTGCCAAATGAAGATACTTCTTACCTTTCTTGGCTTTCATGAGGTTCTTGTCATGCGGGATGGCGATATCAACAATAATTACACTACGCTCTTAACTGTCTATCACCACAATATCAGGCTATTTGGCTACAATAGTCCTGTCTGTGATGATAGAGCGATTCCAGTACAGTGTGGCATGACCATTTTTGCCAAAATAAAAGCAAATACATTTATTATGCCAGAAAAAAAGGTCTGTGCAAGTTCTCGTCGTTAGCCAGACGCGAACAACCAGAGGTACTATTATTATATTATGTCGAATAGACTCTCCCGGACGGTGGCATGCCCGACATTATGTCAACCGGACCATCGTCCATGATATATTTCCGGTAGTTGTTAGTCATCATGACTTCGTCCATAATTGCACAAACAACACCTTGGACATCTCCGATATTTCCATGGCCAGGACACGGACGCTAAAAGTCTTCCCGCATTAAGCTAGCGTGGTGGACCATAGCCTAATCCCTCTCATACTGAGAGGAAACCCGTGCCCAGCAGTGGGATAGTATATGGGTTGGTGTTGATTTTTATAATACACATGAAACACCCAGACAAACACAAACACTTATGTTCATCACATAAGTATTTGTGTCATGTGGGAATCGAACCCTCGACTTCGTGATCCTGCTGATCGCGAAGCACTCGGCACTCAAACCACAGGACCACAGACGTCGTCAAATGATTTTCATTGTTTATCCGCGTGAGTTGTTAAGTACCATATTAAATGTGTGTTTTATTGTATGCTATCACCCTAAGATTATTTACCCAAGTGATAATCTGGCCAACATACAGCATAGCGTGAACTTTTCCATTGTAGGTATGATTTATACAAAAAAATAGGAGGCGCAGAAAATGCACCTTTTATGTTCCCGACTGTACATTTCCGGTCGATTCTTAACATGAATTGTTTCGTTTCAGTAACTGTAGACTAAAAGCAATAAGCTAACATACATTAAAACTCTATTGGATATCAGGCCAAGGTCCATACAAAAGTGCCCATCATTCTTTAGTTGGCAAATTCAATTACATTATGCATATTTAATACACTAGTGAAATGTTGATATTTAGATGGTCATGTTGTTGATTCACACAGTGTCACTCAATGCACTTCTTATTAAATTAATTATTAGGAATATTAGTCAGTATGTAACTCGACCTAAAAAGGCTGTTACATGGATTAACCTGTTTGGAGATTCAGTTTAATTTTTTTCTAACTTTTGGAGTATTGAACACAGTTTCGCAGACACACAATACCAGTTTAGATCTTTTCTACAATTAATCTCGTCTGGTTTCGTCATTTCCTCATTTGTTATTATCCATTATGACCTTAATTCCCAAATGGTCGGTCTCAATAATAAATAAGTTGAGAGATTTGCAGAATTAAGATAGAATTTTGATATAAGATTCATGTAAATTTAAATCTCTAGTAAACAAATTTACTTGTTGATTTGTTATCGAGACCAGCCCTAAATCTCATAGAATCTTCTGTCTCCGTACATAAGCCCAGGTGCTGAAGAAAAATCATCATTGTATGAATATTATTAAAATGAAGTCTTTCAAGGCTTATCAGATAAATTAATTCCAGTCTTGATGACTATGAGTATTGTAATAAAGTTGTCACAAATGTTTCTTTTAATATCCTGACATTGTAATGCAGATTAAAACAAAATGTTTTATGCTTATTAAGTACTATCTTTCCGCCAGCAGCTGCACCCGCATCGTCTGGGTATTTCTTATAACTTTCATCCCCTATTTCAACCCCTTAAAGCCCTTTTTCGCATTAAAAAGTAGCCTATGTCCTTTCTGAGGTTCTAGGCTATCTCTGTACCAAATTTTATTTAAATTGGTTTAGTAGTTTTCGTGTGAAATGTGAGAGACAGACAGAGTTACTTTCGTATTTGTAATATTAGTAGGGTTGTACAGTTCACGCCACACTTATTGTCCAGCTTGAAGTTGGCACATGCCAACTTCAACCCAGCTGTAAAAATCGCATAAAGAAAAATATTGTATTGAAACTTATTGCAAATAAAAATATTTGCCAGTGCTTGTTATTACTTTGGTTTCCTAGAAGAAACCGCTTTAAGCGATAAGGCCATTACTGTATCCTCCAAAGGGTTGGGAAGAAGTGTATAAATGTACACCCACAGTTTACCACCGTGTTTAAGTGCCAACTTCCACATAACATTCTACTGTCTATTACAAGTCTATAGCCATGATTATGCAATATCATTATTATTATTATTTTATCCTAAGCGTGACTGTTACGTTCGAAGTTCTGGATTAAAATCCCAGGCTAAGGTATTAATGGGTTTTTAAATACAAATTCTCAGTAGCAGCTCTTAGTTTGGATTCATGCCTGGTTAATTGCAATAGGCTAGTGATAGTCCCCTATAAAATGGGACCTAAAACATACTGGGGAACTGTGACCACAAACTGCTTCCCTTCAGCAACAAAGCATGGTATGGTAGGCTATCAGATTTTGTTTGCAATAATCCTACTAATCTATACTAATATTATAAAGCCGTAGAGTTTGTTTGTTTGATTGAACATGCTAATCTCAGGAACTACTGGTCCGATTTGAAAAATTCTTTGTGTTAGATAGCCTGTTTATCGAAGAAGGCTATATATAGTGGCTATATATCATCATGCTACGACCAATAGGAGAGGAGTATTCAATTAAAAATGTTGCAAAAACGGGGGAAAAATTCAACTTCTACGAAAACGCAGTCATGGGCAAAGACTAGTACTTATTATAAATGTAAAAGTTTGGATGGATGGATGAAATGGATGTTTCTTGCTCTTTCACACAAAAACTACTAAACAGATCTGGATGAAATTTGTCACAGAGATAGATAACTAATCCTGGTAAAATGTATGATTTCCATGGGAGAATCAATCTCAATAGAATAATTTATAAGAAATAGGAGCTAGCAGAAAGTAATAGTATTAATACTAATATAATCTAAACATGTTTTTGTCTTTTCAGGTATGTTGAGTTGACATAAATTAAAGGTAATAATTTCATTAATAGGTAAGTTATGTTACAAATCAATACTAAACATTAGGGTACCGGCAGGGACCGGTAGAGATGTTATCATCATCATCATCAACCCATTTACTGTCCTACTGCTGGGCGCGAGTCTCTTGTCAGAATGAGAGATATATATATATTTTTTTTTGGGGTTATGGCAATCTGCCGATACCTTCAGCAATTACTGCCAGTGTCGTGTAATGATTACTCATGGGTATATTAATTATGTAGTTGACTTTAGAATTATAATATTCATATTGTGATGTTACTTTCGAGCCTGAAACAAAAGACGAACACAAATATGAGTTAGTTAATAATACATATTTAAAATATATACACATTAAATGAGAGAGATTAACAAGTGACAAGAGACTCGTGCCCAGCAGTGGGACTTTGGCCTAGTGCGGGACTTCACATGCCGTCGAAGTAAATATCTTAGGCACAGGTTCCCTCAAAGTTTTCTTTCACTGTAAAGTGTGTGGAGGGACGAGGTGTGTTGTCCCTCGCACCAAAGGGAGGATCCTCCGACCAGGCGGGTGTTATGCCTGGCGGGCCACTGCCCAACGGTTGATGTCGGGCGGTTGTTGTATATGCAAGTTGCACGGTAAACTTCACTTGCGCGATTCAGGATTTGTTGCTTCGTAGGTACAAGTTCTTATGTAGCTTGATAGATGTCGCTACAAGTGTAAGCTAGTCATACGACGATGCCCACATGGCTTGGTCTTAAATTGAACTTATGCCTTGGCAGTCCAACCTTTATCACCTACTAGCTTTCCGCCTGCGGCTTCGCTCACATGGTCTTCATAACTTTTCCCCCCGTTTTTGCAACATTTTTCATTGCTAATCCGCTCCTATTAGTCTTAGCGTGATAGTATATAGCCTATAGCGTTCCCCGATAAATGGGCTATCTAACACTAAAAGAATTTTTCGGAGCCTTGAATAGGCTTCAAACAATCAAATCTTTCCACATACCGAAGAAGTTTTTTTTTTCTGTTGTATCTGTTTTTTTTCCATTTAGTGTAGTTTTTTAGGGGTAAAAAAATAGGCTCTTGTGGTTCGAACCAAATGTTTTTAGTCTGCTAGTTGACCCTGATGTTTTATTACGAAATTATTATTACTAGTGTTTTTTTTTAATTGGCTGATGAACCTTGGCTCTCGATCAATCAAAATGTTCGCCAATAAGGACCGTTATTTTTAAATTTACTCGTCTTTCGTTCCTCGGCCTTGTGTGTAGAGTCATAGGCGCCAGTCTATCTGCGGGGTCTATTGAGTGCCCTGCGGATGCAGAAACATTATTAGCAAAGGTAAATTCCAGCCTAAGGACTGTCATGCAGTGAAAAACGCGCCAAGTAGTATAACAGTGAATGGGTCGATAGTGAGGAAATTCCAGGCCTTGTCTATTCCAGGGTCTATTATTAGACGTAGTAGTTATAGCTAAATGTCCATTCATTTATGGTTCACATTTTTAAAATGTTACGTATTATTCTCATCAGGTGAATTTGTATTTAAATAGTATTGTATAGAAATGTATGCATTAAAATTCCCTTCTTGTAGAAATTTATGTATTAAAATTGAACGTTTCACTGACTGATGAGCGCGCATGTTCGCGAGTAATAAGAACCTAGCCCACGAATAGATCAACCACTTATGTCAGTCACCATTCATCCTTGTGTCATTGCTAGGACATAAACGCGATAAAATCCGTGAAAAGTAGATAGGTAGTACCTAAAAGTGGAAAGTAATAATATTCTAATGTCAAAAATTCTCGCTCGATTTTTCAGTGTATAATCAAAACAAAAAGCAGTGATAGCCTAGGGGTATGACCACTGGACTGCCAAGTCGAAGGTCTCGAGTTCGAATCCAAGGCACGCACCTCTGACTTTTCGAAATCATGTGCGTAATTATCACTCGCTTTAATGGTGAAGGAAAACATCGTGAGGAAACCTGCATGCCTGAGAGAATTTCTCGACGGCATGTGAAGTCTGCCAACCCGCATTAGGCTAGCGTGGTGGACTATAGCCTAATCCCTTTCATACTGAGAGGAGACCCGTGCCCAGAAGTGGGACAGTATATGGGTTGATTATTTATTTATTAATTAAAACAATATTCTCACAAGCAAACTCAAATGACATCAATTAACCAAATTGATGAATAGCAAAACAAAACAATAAACATGTTACGAACGCACATTGAAAAGAGCTTTCGATCCGACCGCCATTAATCTCACTTGAAACGTTACCACAGAATTAATTATCCTCTGACCATACGATTTAATGGGCTTCCTGAGGGACCCTGAGGTTTCCGATTAAATCACTACATCTCATTGGCCGATTTATAGTGACCAGAGAGCCAGAGATTTAGTGGAAGCTGGATGAGGTTCGTTTGAGGCCAGATATATTACTCTTGTTAACAGTATTGAAGAAAGAACTCGATTAAATGTTTCAAACTATTTTCTCACATATTGTGATACATGGTTCTAAAGTTGATAGCTTCGAAACTTTTTCATAATTATTACAGTATTAATTATCGTTGCAATGGTATGATTATGATTGTGCAAGCATCAATAAAAGTTAGGTTTTGGTCCTTCAAAGATCAGTATAATTATTTGAAATCATACTTAACTGAATTACTTGAATACACTGCCCAAAATACCAAAACTCCAAGAAATATGTCACATCGCATAAGTAAACGTTAACGTCCCTCCATACACATGGCTTTACTGCCATGGTCTTTCTAGCCGAATTTATTGTACGGATCCGGTCCTTGGGTCCGAGTAGCCCTTTGCCCTGCCCGATTGTTAATCTGAACTTAGGTGTACTTTTCACCTTGGCCGTTTCAAGCCAAGACGGTCTTAAATCGCCGGGAACGCCCAGTTACGGGGTGGTCTCTATATCGCTTTAGTGGTAGAAATAGATTATTTGTAGTTAATGAGAATCGTATCGAGAAAATGAGAATATTTAAATGTTTGTTGATGTATTATTTTCTTTTCTTGGCTTTGACTCTTTGTTAAGGGAAAGAAAGGAATAATAACGTCATTAACCGGCTTCTTCGGTCAAAACCTTGGAAAGTATTATTTTTGTGTCCATTCTTTTAATTGTTAAGCGTTTTTTTTAGAAACGTGAACAAGTTTAGGAAACTTTACAATCACGTGTTTGTTGAAAACATAATGGCTCATAGAAATATCGCGAACAATACAAATTGAACTTTACGGAAGGGTCCACTGAAAGTCCAGATGGTATACATCGTGTAACATTTTAATTAAAACCAACCTAAGTGACCCACTTAGACCTTCGATTTAATCAGTTACTCAATAGGTAATTTCGGGGCACTACACCTGGGCGGAACAATTAACTTGACCCGCCTACCATACATAAATGTGGAAAGCAAATATTGTCACAATTACGCGATAGCATCAGCCTGTAAACACACGGACGAAGAGTGGTACCCTTCGGCGTATATCTCGAGGCTCCGGAGGCCCGTGTGGCAATTTAGATACAATTGTAAGTCTTGAGAATAAGCGAGAAGCTTGTAGGTTATTAAAACAATCCATACTGATATAAAATGTAGTTCGAAGTTTGAAAAAAAATGTTTTATTTTTGTTTTTTCTTCTGACCACTACTTGCAGATGTTTTTTGTTTTAATTCCTTGACCATTTATTAAGCAAAAGTGATTGATCTTCGTGGTCTTATAATGCAAATATAAGATGCGCAATTCAAGAAGCTTCTTATACGGTAGTTTTCTTAAATAACATGTTTGCATTATCTTATCTCATATTGCTCCGGCGGCTGGTACAGCCAGTAACACTTCGACCCAATGGGATCTTTTGTGTATCCATTCCCATTACCGTATATTCCTTACTCTTTGAAGACGGGGTTCATGAAGGCGGCTAACCCATTGAGAGGAAGGAACCTAAAATCTTCTGGCTTCGGATACCCGTTGCCGAGAAGACTCATCCGTTTCGTCGCCAGGACGTCACAATCGCACAGAATGTGCTGCACTGTTTCCTTGAATTCACCATGTTTGCATTAAATTTAAGTTCTTCCAAAACGCGTGTTTATAATAAACCATCTTCGATGTACACTTCTTTCTTATCTGTACTCTCATCATTACCGTCTCCTTTCAAACTATTATCTTCTATCAAACACAATCTGAACCAACAAGCGCTGAAAGTCTACAACTTGGCACTCGCACTCTAAGATATTTTCCTCCGTACCTTAAGATCGTTTTATTACCAACCCGGATGGACTTCTGGGATGGATGGTGGGGAATGTAAATTTACTGTACGGAACCGGACGCGAGGAGGTGAGCATCGGATTGTTTTGTTTTTGGTCGGGCCGCATTAAGGATGGCGTTATTTCACACCGCTTCGTAACTTTGGAGATTTCCTTTGTTCAAATCTTTTTAGACTTGTTAATTTAGCTCAATTCGGTTTTTTATTTTTATATAACACTGAAATGTGGTAAAAAAAAACAGTAAAAGAAAAAACATTTCTTTTCTGTTTTGTTTATGCACAATCGACTCTTCAGACATAGACTTGTATAGGTTGACTATAGTCTCTCTCATTCTAACTAGTGATCTGTGGCCAGCAGTGGGACAGTAAATAACTGCTTCTTAAAGCATCATTTGCGAATACTTTACACTTCGGTGTAATTGACACTATTTCACAAGTTCTATACGCTGTCCTAAACGATTTCAACCTTAAACATGTCCCAACAAGGCTTAAATTCAAACAAAGGATAAAGGTAAAGATTTGGGAGGTGAACTTAAGACAATCGCGTGTTCGGAGGCATTTCGCCGCGGCCTTTGTTTAGACGTGTTAGATCGATGTGCCTAATGTATGTGGATTGAACAGCGTGGGTTTAATTTGCCGCCTGTCCATTTGTTCCGATTGTGGCCTTATTTATTGTGTACCAAGGATTGGTTTGTAATTAATGGTTTGTGTTGATTTTTGCATCTGTTTGGGGTTAAGTGTCGTATGCTTAGATCGTGTCTATGAGGGCATCTACTATTTAAGCATATAATACATTTTTATAGTGTTAATTTTATCTCAGTATGTTTATGTATCTACGTTTTTTTAAATGCTTGAATGACGTGATGAGCTAGTATCTTTGTCATTGTCACATCTGAATTTTTAAAGTATTGCAAATCTTACAAACTGCTCCAAATTCCTCAAATCCGTGTATAAAATCTGAAACATAATAATAATAGGTATATTAATTATAAAAATATCTAAGAAGTAGGTATTTATAATTAATATTCAATTCCTACAACGTTGTCAATGTACCTAACACAAATACTAGTCCCTAAACTATCCCAACTTAAACTTTACTATCACAAAACTAATCAAACTAAACCACACAAAATCTATTAAACATAACAGTATCGATAGTCTTGTCCGGATTACTCTCAAGTTGCCAGCCCGGGGCACATCGGTTCTTTGTCTAAACCGATTGCTGCGGGCTGCCCCAAGGAGGTATCTTGGGACAGGTGTGCTCTTGCAAGGATTTTAATTAATAATGTCTCGATAGTGTGTGGTGTTAGGCGGCTGATTTATTGAGGGTACAATGGAAGGGTAGGATAGTTAAGTTTGTTTAGTTTTGGGATTTATTTCTTGTGATAATAGATCTTGGACTGAGGAAATGTGAGAAAGCGTATTCGGAAAGTTTGAAACAAGCTAGTAGAATGTTGGAGACGAAAATAATGAATAGCTAGGACTCGTAAGGGACGTTAAGGTATTCTATATTTCAATCGGACTTCTAGATTCCGATAAGAATAATAGTATGGCTAAAAATTCACCAATAGAATCCAATACTGCAGTTAGACTAGGTACTTAACTGAAACTTCTGAAGTTTCTGCAGTCTTGACATCTATGGTATTTAAATTTAATACAATTCAGGATGATACGTAGGTCATCTCAGTCCGCAATCTCGTTTATAAATAAGTCGTAAGTATCATTAAATACTATATTACGAAATTAAAGCCAGGATTTTTTATTACCGATATCAGGTTTCTAATACAACGAAGATAATAAAGTCTTATCTTCTCCCCCCATAACAGATACTTATATTAAGCCATCTAAGTTTCACTTAAACCATCGGAATATCGACACAATGGTCTTAATAACACACCAGAAGATAAACAAGTCCCATAGAGACGATATATCTTGGGGCCCTTCGCTAACGAACATTCTGGAGTTAACTGCACATTGCTGACGTCACAAGTTATTAGTTATATCTCATGTGTATTGTCTGATGTGCCAATAGTTGGATTAATTTGTACAGCCAGCGATATTTAGGGGTTTCGGTTGGGGAAACTTCGATGGAAAGCTGAGGTCAAAGTGGTGAGTCGAAGATGTAGGAGCAAGATACAATTAGCTTGTGCCTAATAATGGTTGTTATTTATTGACTTAACCCTTTAAGACTTCCAACTGAGTCGTATCTATATCTATTATATAGATTGTAAAGTGAATATTTTTGTCGAATGGGACGATTAAAGTGTAACTGCTGGTCGATAACAGTCCGCGAAGCAGATAAAATTAAGATCACTCTGAACTTGTGCTGACGTCACTGAGAATTAAAACGTTTCTACTGCTGACCAGTACCATATAGAAAGAAAGAAGAAAGTTTATTCTGACAGACACAAAACAAGACAAAATACCAAACATCAAAACATTAAATAGGTAGATACACAATATTTCACTATTTCAAATATTTGTACGTGAGAAAGACGGAGAAAGTAATCAAAATTACATCGTTTAAGCTTTTACTTCTACTTTAAAACAGCAAAATTGGAGTCCAGTTCCGTCGATATGAATTTTCAGTAACACGAAAACAATCATTTCATTTTCAAATGATTACAATTTCTCGTCTTTCTTTTAGTTACTTACTGTTAAGGCATAAAAAGTAAAAAAAACATACATAATTTATTCTCCTTTCCGCACAAGATCTCCGCCATATTAATTACTAATAAAACTTTAAAACGTGCACACCCATGCGAGTGTGTCGAGGCTCTCTAAGACGTTCCACCACCCGCCTCCCGACCCACCCCACGCTATGTCCGTACATGGTTAGTGTGAATATGTAAGCCCACGGGTGTTCATTAACTCAGCATGTTAAGCCGATGATCGTAGATAGTGTTTGTGGCCGCTCCATTGGCCCCGATTGAGAAAAGACTGAGGCGGATCAAAGGACCAATTTCTATAAAGGGGAACTAGTGATTTTGAAAGGAATTTAAGAAATTATTGAATAAGTAAATTTTTATATATACTTAATGAGCACCGACCCCTTTTCTATTTGTCTAAAATTCTAAATGATTACATCGTATAGTTTAGGACCTAATATTTTATCGGTCATTTGAAAGCTTTAGAAAACAATAAAATTATGAAAAAGATTGATGGCGTCATTAAAGATATAAAAACAAATCTGATGTTAATTCGTTTAAGTAAAGTAAAACTATATCATTTCTGTAATGATACTGTAAGTATGTCTAACGATAATGGACGCTATTCCGTCTTTAAGTAAGAAAATATAGTGAAAGCGTCGGTGCTACCTATAGTGTATTGGATTTATACCACAGGGCGCGTTCACCTTGCCACTCGACATTTACACGAACAAATCCAAAATGGCGTCATGTAAAACGTACATCGCGGTGAGCACTTGAAACTCGTTCTTTTCCCGCCTCGGAGTGTCGTTGCCGACATTAAATCTTAATAAATCCCTTCATGCATCACGATGGCAGGTCCTTTGATTTTTCACTCGGCAAACCACGTCTGCGTACTATCAAAGAAAATCACAACTCTTTTCAAAGCGCGTCGATATAATGTTCACAAAGACCACCTTAATTGATCCCCCCGCGCCCCATTCCACTTTTGAAATTTATAAAACCGGTCAGGTGTGAGTTGGGCCAACTTTGAAGGTTCTAGGGCTATTAAAAAAACAGACTAAGGGTAAGTACAGCAATTTTCATTCGTTAATAACTGCTAGGCGATTTCTTGGTAGAAACTATTTGTTAACCGGTAAATACTTCAAAATAATAAATTTACTAAAGCTATAATTATGGTATTTGATAATTCAAACTTGTTTTGGAATACATTCAAGTAGTGAGAACATATTTCTCATGTAGTTATTTTTAGAAAGAAATAGTTTCGAATTTGCGGTACCCTGAAAGTCAAGCTAAAGGGAGACGAGGAATGCAACGGCGGGGTCTCAATAGAGTGGACATTGTAACTTCAATTTACTATTACAAATAAGCGCAACTTGGTCCTTCAGGCCCCCGACAACTGCTATAGGCGACGCTTTTAAAAGGACCTTGCCTATTGTGTTCAACCCTCAATCGTGGTCTCGATTATCGAAAAGAAAACACTCTCATCTATATTTTAAATAATGATCAGGGTACAAGAGACCCTTGGACGGGGGTAACAACGGCTGTGATGGATTGTGCGGGATACGGGCCAATATAGGCTTTGTGTAGTTGTCGCCTTGTTCCTACAATATGGGTTTGATGCTCGTGAATTATTTGAGGGAATGTTGTCCTGACATGAACCGGTATTTATTGGTAGAGGGTTCATTATTAAAATAATTGCAGATTATTTTGATCATAATAAGAGATCATTATAAATCGTTATTCATTGCGGCTTATGAAATGCATAACTTGACTAGTGCCTGTAATTCCCGAAAGGGTAGCCAGAGATGGACTGCTGCTGTACATGAACAATTGGCCAGTATATATTATTTAAGTCTACACGGGGTCATTAGGAGCGAGCCTATTGCCAATAACCAGGCATAAATAGAAACTCCGAGCTGTTACTGAGAACAATAACACTGCTTGACCCGTGAAGTGAACTCAGGACCTCGCTCTTATGACCACTAATCAGGCATTCTTATTAAAAGCAAATTCAAATTGACAATAAATCTCCATAACAATCTGTATAACAAGCCAAACATTCGCAGAAACAAAAAGAGTATGTTATAATGACAACAAACAGCAACTATCATCAGATAATCTTAAAAAAATCTAAAAGCGTGCGAAACAAAACGGGGCGGGTAATGAACCCCTATACATCATTAACTGGTAGCGTAGGAGTATCACACAAACAATCCCGCTCCAGTTTCGCGAAAGGGACTGGTTGATAGTACGGAGTAGTGGATTCGTTACAGCGAGACCTCTAGTGGAGACCATTGTGAGTCGAGGACGTCTGCGCCGTTGTGTCCGAGATGTGGATAATTGCCCCCGCTACCTACAGTTGGAGGGAAAAAATCTGGATGCGATTGAGGAATATTTTTTTTAACTTACTTTTTTTATGTGGCGTCGATTGAATTAGACAAAAACATTATAGTACTGTTCTTTGTACGAGTAAGAGAATGAATGTTTATATCTAGAAATATAATATTATAAAATAGGTAAGTCAGCGTTTGTTCGGGATAATCTCAAAATCTACCGTACGGATGTTCATTTGGTTTTCATCAATAACATTATAGTATAGTTAATAAAAAGGAGTTTTCAACTATGGAAAAATGGGTAGAGGGATTTATGAAGCCGTGCGAAGCAAAGGTGCGTTGCAAGTTAGATATAATTATAAACAATATTATTTATTTATTTCTGTGAATATCTAGTGAGTTATATTAAAGACACTTAAGTCAAGCAAGTACTACATTGCTTTGGCAATTCCAGGTAATCTCTCTTAAAACCTTAAGTTCTGACATATTATAGTATTTTGAGTATCAATTATGTGAGTGTCGAAATGTAGAACAATATTTTTCGAATAAGGTCGAAGCATTTTATTGTCCAAGGCATCTTCAATATCTCTTAGCAAATTAATTATAATAAAACGTAAACTCATTAACACTTTACGATGCATACTTCTACGGTTATATGACTATAGTTTATTCTCCAAAGGCTCTTGAAGGTCATCTAACTGGAAGATATGGGAGGTCTTATTCATTAATTTTACGCCTCTACCCCTTCCAGAAGCATACGGATCCCTTAATAAACCACGACCGATGTCTCGCCCTGTTTATATGCATATAATAGCGACCCAAATCTTCTTATTGTTCACGAATATGGTTTACAGCAGCTCATGAACAGGTAATGGCATTATTTATTGGCACTAAAGGAGCATCGAGGTTAAAGACAAAGAGTCCGAATAGTTCGCAAGCTCTTGGTAAGGCATGTTATGATAGTTGAGTAACTATGTGAGTTATGGGGCACCTTCATTGATTCGACCCTCGCTCTTACGTCACATTCCAGAAATTATGCATCTCATCAAAAGAAACTTGACTTCATAGACATTGTAGTTAGTTTTGAGAATGTATGTTGTGGTTGTGAAGAAACTGGTTAGAATTTGCTATTTTAAGCAGTAAAATATTGTTAAAAAGGTTTTAACTCGTTAATGAGCCTAAAAGTTTGTCATTGTTACGCTGTAATTGTGCTTATGTTTGCATTAGAAAAAATAGACGCAGTTGCATATCTAATCTGGTCCTTTTACAGATTTCGATTCCTTAAACCAATGCTTCTCATATCAATCGAAGATAAAATGAACTGTTGGATCAACAAAATTACTACGGACCTAATAAAATCAAACTGGGAGGGCCGGAGTGGCGTCGGGTTTGACGAGAGCCCGGCCATCTTGAAGTCAACAATGGTTTTCCGACTTGTTCTTTGCGTTGCACCGTTATTAAAATCTCGTGAAACAATCGACTCGAAAGCGCACTTCCGCGGGCTGTGTACAGAGTTACAGACTTGTTGACAGGATCGGCAAGATTTATAGTTAGACGAGACTTATTGTTCATCAAGTAAAATTTAACAATAAGAATGATCTCCGGACTGGTCCTTAGAGACGCGTTTTGTAAATTTATTGTAGTCAGCTTTATTTTATTAAATTTACAGGGCCTTAAGTATCATAATCATGGTTTACATAAAGCTTTGGAATATGTTTTACTCTTCTTATCTTTATCTGTTGCTCTTATTATAATACCTATCTAATACATATGCCTAACTAAGCAATATACAGTAACGTGCTTTGTCACTATTAAATTAATTCTAGGTAGGTACTAGGTAGTATAAATTACCTACCAATACACAACACATTTTCAGTTCTTAAATGTCATTAGTATCCTCCAAATTATTATCATGTTCAGTGAACAAAGTCTGTACTGACACCAAATGCATGGAATTAATACCGGGCCTCACCGATGGTGACTCCGAACGGATCATTAAAGGATAATTATCATGCCACTTCACAGGAAACTGAAGGGTTCCCACTCGGAAATCTGATTCTTTCTCTATTTCTCTCCTGAGGTGATTTTTTTTTTATGAAAGATATTTTTGGCAGCACTGCTTTAGAACTTGCTAATAGGAGCTAAGACACAAATTTGATTGAAAGAAACACTAATTGCTGATAATCTGTAACTTTTATTGTGGGTATTTTTTATTTTATGTCATTATTGTACCTATTTAAAAGCTAATGCAGGATTTTGATATATAGGAAGAGTGATATTAATGGCAGCAGTTTTCAGGTGCATTAAATGCTTCATACTCCTCGGAAATTGTTAAACCATTGACATAATAGGGAAAGGTGTATTAAAAGAGCTTACACGATGAATCTGTTTCATGTGTTCCGATGTAGTAAGCTTCTTATCGATACAACAAACACTATAAAATAAAAAAACTAGTTATAACAACGTAATCGCAACTAGATTCTCAGACGATTACAATGAATTTCAAATCGCCATCAAACTTTTATGACATAACGCCACCATCTCACACCCGATGCGTCGATCCTAAGGCATCCACAAAAGGCCTCGGCTTCGAAGGTCCGAAACCAAAGCGATGCATCATTAATGAAGAACCGGCCACATCTATTGTGCACTATTTAACAACTACACACCCCGACGGGGATTTCGTACCAAATTAAACTCGTCCAACAACGACTGTATAGAAAATAATACTGGGAAAACTCTTTGTTCGACCACACGGGCGGACGGTGCAAATAAAACTATTGTAACAAGTAGTATTAATTAATGTGAATGGTAAATTAATCTGTAAGGTCTCGGCTTGAACGATGTGGGTGGATGTTTGATTTGGCCGTATCGAAAGTGACCCGTGTGAGAAGGTTCTAGGGGTTTTTCGTAGTGTTAATAAATAAGATGGTACCGTGTTTAGTGTATTTTACGTGGTTATACTTTAGTGTGTTTTAGTGGATTCTGGAAAAGTAATGACGATTTCTATAAGATCATCTAAGCTTCGTCAACTATGTAAGAACAGGCCGAAAGACTAAATTTTGCATGCTGCTTGTCAGCGAAACATGATGTACTTTCACGATATTGACAATACCTTGTGACCATGTTTTCCAGCAAATAAATATTTTTATTTCTATTTCTAGAAAACCTAGCAACTAGGAGAGGCAACGAGGAGAAGATACTAGGAACCTAAAAAAGTAAATATAATATAGCATAGGTACTTAACGAGTATATATTATTATATAACGTATCCGGTCATAATATAATTGAAAAATAAAAACATATCCCTAAACTAAAAAAGAAACCAAAAGCACACAGACAGTGTTTTCTTTGCCTACACCTTGCCTTGTCCCGAGGATATGTACTCTCTGTGAATAAACGCACCACCATGTTATCGCTGGATATTTCTCCATAATTAAAAAGGTAGGGAATTGCTCGCGACGCTCGCAGTTGGAATCGGGAGATTTTAATTATGTTAGTGAACCGACTCTTTGTCCTGGTTGGGGATGCTATAGCTTTTTTGCGATACTCCCAGACTTTTTTCTGAGAAGTAAGCACTAACTAGAGAGTTTGCAAATAAAACATTCAACTGAAACGTTGAATGGAACCAGTTAACCTTTCAACTTTGTTTTCCGATTCTTTACTGAGATTTGGATGTATGATATCTAAAAGTTAAAATATTTTAGTGCCGGAGCCCATAGAAGGAGAAGAGCCTTTTCAAGCTATCAAAATCTGTATAGTAACATACGATAACGACTCCGTACATCAACACATCATAGTTTGTTCCATTGTTCCACACGTTAACAAACAAACACCGTCTGATTTCAGTTTAGCAAACGTACAAAAGTTGTAACAAAATCTCATTTCGCACGAACAAACATTTGAATTTAACATGAGTAACGTGTATTTGATTGTGAGACTTGTTAGTTTTCATTAACAATCACATGTACCGTTTACAGCATCAAACAAACAACGGATTTTGATTCAGAAACATTTCATTCTATAATGTACGTGGAAATTTTAGGCATGTCCCGGGGAGCATGTTTGCCATCGTCCAAACCTCGGACCTTTCGCGCGTAAAATTACTATCAGCTACACCTTAGGTAAATATGTTGGCAAGAAATTCGCTTTGAACCCTTTCAGCCCTTTGTTGTTCAACTAAAACTATTCTCAGTTAATCCCTGGATAAACAGTGCTTGTTAATAAATTAACGCGTTATTAATATATGTTACTGTGACCCTATGGTTGGCAGGTGTCCCTTCAGGCTACGTTCTCTATTCTGTTTCATTTTACAACAAAGGTTCTGAGTTAAGAAACAGTAATTTCGGGTCAACTGTAAATATTGTAGCCATTCCGCTTTTTGTGTTGTTAATAAATTACGATATGGTCGGGTGACGTGTTTGTTTTGCTCTCATTATGTTGGGATATCTTTGTAAAGCATTCGGTCAAAGACAAATCAGTGGGGGCTTTGAAAATATGGGAGTCGTCGGGAGTGGTTCGGATTAGTATAAAAGTGTGTCTTAAGATTGCCTCAATTCTTTTACACGATCTTAGAATAAGAAATTAAATTACAGCTATTCTCTTCCATTCAACCTATTATTAAAAGTGCATTACCCAAGACAAAGACCATCTTCCAATAACAGTACACCATAATTAACGACATCACAAACCCTCATATTGCATCGCCGAAAAATAATCCGGACGAAGCTCCTTCTCATCCTTAAATGTATCCTAAGCTAATAAATAGAAAGAGAAAAACTCGGTCAGGGGGAGGGAGGGAGGTCTAAGTGAGTGCTTTACGTCATATCCGAAATCCCGGTAAAGTGAGTCCGGCAAAGCTTGGCGGTGTTCGATGGTCCGCTCTTCGCGAACTCTGTAATAGCAATAGCTTTGTGTTAAAGCTGCCCGGAGTGAAGTCTTATTGTTTGGTGCAAAGATTGGCGAATATGTTGTCTACAAGGGGAGGCAGTCATATTTGTTTAGCGGATTTTGTTGATGTAATTTATATAGGCTTTATGATAGTGTTTCAGATAGCCAAAAGGTTTTGTAGAACTTCACTATCTTTTTCGTATTTTTTTAAGCTTTTTCCATGCTAAGATTACAAGTTATTTTTAACGAAGAAGAACTTCACTGTTTCTAACGATGCCTATGTGTATGCAAAAGTAGTACTTGTTTGCACCAATAGACAGCGTAAAAAATATTTTTTTGATTCACCTGATTTAATGCTTTGGTATTTTGTTCCGTCATACCTTATCGATCCAGATTAAGCCCCGCTTATCTCTTATGTCTTATGTCACGCCGTTATATCGGCGTAGCTTAGCGCTTTTTCATCAATCCTGCTTTATTACGGCGGATTCGCTTTTGTCTACGGCCGGATGTCGGTCATTTAGCCTGACCGTGCCAGTCTCTATTACACCCATCCGATTTCATTCGTATCTGTCGTCCGGAACCGCCCGGAATCCGTCTTCGGACGTCATCTACCGTTTACTTTCGGACGAATTCCTTTTTTTCCGTCTCTCTTTTTAAGGCACTTGATGTATAACCACCCGCCGTTGTCAGTTTGTTTTCTGTTTGGCAATTTTTAACGGGATTACACTTGCCGACCCCTGGTCTGATCACGTCTTTGCAGCTGCCCGCCTATTTATGAGGCAATATTTTATGGAATATTGAGTAAAGTGGCCCTTAATCTACTAATATAATGGGGTTTAGCGGAAATATCACCACGCGTTCAATTGTATTTCGGTTTCCTATTGTTGTCTCCGAGAATCTCGGTTTAGTGGTGGTCTCGTGATTGTTGTCAACGCATTCTATAGGATCTACCGACTATTTATTACTACTGTTTTTGTATATTTTACAGTTAATACTGTCATAATGATAAATATAAGAACCGCTAGTGTGTTAAACTTATATTAAACACATTACATGTAGAAATATTTAAAGGTATTGTCCTGAAATCAGCTTTCCTGATTCCAAATTCCCTTGTAATATATCCTGAAAATATTGATAAAATTACTCGCAGTAAAAATACCAATTCAGTCTCTACTTTTCTCACCCCGATAGCTATCCCTGGCACCGTTCCCAATGAAATGGGATTAAATCATGCGACATTAGCGTTGCCTCGTCCGCAGCACTAAATAATCTTCCTTTTATTAAACTCGAGATAAATGATTATACAGTCGACTGTCCCTTGTTTGTCCCTGTGTGTCGTAGATGGGAAAGTGGAATTTTTCTTAGGAATTAGAGGGTGTATTTCGTGTCGATCTTGGAACGAAAGAATGTTGGACATTTATGTTGAAGGGAAATGCTGGCATCTGAAGTAGGTAGTAAATTGGGCTTGTTATTGATTGTTCTTGACATCGTTTGTTGTCATTCTAATATTGTGAATTCTGTATATCTACCTAACTGCGGATTTCAAACGCTGTAAAAATTTAACGAACGTTTTAAAATTTAGTCCTGTGAGGCGGAATCACTTAGTTTTTTATTTACTGTAAGAACCTTTACTTCTGCTACTTGTCAAAACCTTAATTCTTTTATAATAACATAACTACTACTTCTTTTACATTACGTTCATCCTAATAACATAATATCCAAAAGCACTTCTGCCATCTTGGACTTGGTTATTTCCTGCATCGCGTGTCCATTGTCCATTATATCGGTGACACGGCTTTAGTTTTGAGTAATTGTGTCCCCGACAGACTGTAAGACGAAGATCACGTAATATATGGTACGGGGTGATACTTTCCATTCATTGTTGTGTCATTTATCATAGGTTCAATATTTACTTAGTGTGGGAGGTTTTGATGTTGGGTTATTGTTTTAGCATTGTGTTTAGGCATGACAACTTTTCTTTTTATATGCTCTCAAATTACTATAAAGGGGGTACTACAATAGCCTTTTTAAGTCTTTCATACTAGCTTTTCTCCAGTATCGTCTCCGACGTCGACTGATACAAATATACTAACTACAGAACGCTGTCTATATCCCATTGAGAGTAAAATCGGACACTTGCAGATTAAAAGCACACCGTGTTTCTTCCTGTGCGATGGCGTTTCCTAGAAAGAAATGTATCTTGCAGATTCATCAAAACATTAATGCCATCGGAATACTATGACTATGTCCAAATTCAACTCTAATTAACTTAAATCACTTTTTTCTTTAAACTTTCTTTAAAGAAGGGTGCCGCTGGGACTTCACAAACATGGACAACAATTAATGGACATACGTGTAAAATACACCCAGACTCAAACAAATATCGTGGAACACAGAAATATTTCAGTGGTGTCGAAATGGAATTTGAAGTGGTGAGGTGACCAATTCTAATAACCTAGCTAGCTAAGTTGTAATAATAATGACACTGTTATTTTCCGCGATACCACCTCCACTGTGTTCGATAGTAATCGAATGTACCACTAATGGTATTAGCCTTATTAATCATTTGCCATTCGCTCCTCGTGCCGCCGGACAGTGGCACTCAATCTTGTGTGTATTGTCTTTTGTTTTATTTTTCTAGAGACTCATAGGTGTATGTGTATATGTATATGTATCAGTTATTATTATTTGAAATAATAAGCTGGTAACACATTAGTGATACATCTGGTGAGTGCTGATCTTCTGACAGAAGGTTAATATTGATGTACACTCAAAGTTCTCAGTCATGTTTTAGATAGAATGTAATGTGTAATAGAAGCGAGCGTTTTGCCACTAAGCGGGCACTAATTATAACTGCGATCTGTTATACTCAATCATTTCGCTCGGCTCAGCAATCTTCGATATGAATGAAGTTAAACTTTTTTAGTGAAAATAGAAAATAAATTTCACATTATGACCAAAAAATCTCATAAAACTTTGACAACCAGAATTTCGTGTTACGTATTGTCACCCACTAGGCAGGAAAATATATTTGATTAGCCACTGACCACTAGAGGGCGCCACAGAGGGTGGACAGGACATATGTTATTTATCTAGATGTGACCTCCTACGTGGCTTATGAGGAAATATCGGTTTCTTAGCAAAGGTATGTTTAGGTGCACATTGGAGCGTTGTGCTTCCTTTACCTTCACGTTTATTTCTAAACATTTCCCAAGAAACAGTGGCAACATTCAAAATTTACTACTTTTTAGGGTTTCGTTGTAAAACACCCTTTTAAATAGCATCGCCAAGTCCGTACGTCTATCCGCGGTTTTACTTGGAGACGGTCGCGGTTAGTAATAATTAGGCATGGTTCATATTAACCACGCCTAGAAAGTTGCGAAATAAAAAACATCATATTGTGTACCTTACCTACTTACACGAAAGCATGTCAGGCCAATTCATAATGTCTTCATTTATATTACCTCTGACCTATAACACCGTAGCTGACACTATGCTTGCTCCTGTATGTGTTACCACGTCTTGATTTGAAAGAATCTTGCAACAAATGACGCTATTGTTCCATGAAATCTAATAAGAATTGATAAATATCCTATAGATTTGCGACCAAACCCCAGGGAAATATCGATACCTAAAAAGCGTACATTAGGAACTAGTATCCCTTACGCATTCTTGCCCCAAGGTTTCGATAAACAATTCGACACGCGTTCTGCTCTTAAGGGGAGTCGGATCTCTTGAAGTTGTCAACGATATGATTGGTATGATTGAATTGAAAATGGTTTTGGCAACAAAAACAAACGAATAAACATATTCCATCATATTGACCCATTGTAACTGTCGTCCACTTGAGTGGCTGCTAGGCATGAAGTTCTGGTCACGATTACCACCATAAGCAGTTTTATAGGTTCAAAATTACATTAGGACTCTTCTTGTCCGGTTAGTGGGAAATCGCTAATTTTTATTATATGATACCTAAATAATACCAGCGAACAGTTAGTACAATTACCTAGCCATTCGAATAAAGGTGTGATATTAACCTACATAAGTTTGTAGTATAGCTTAACTTAATTATAATATATGGCAACATGCGGGGCTGACTTGCATACTGTGACATATTTTTTGTCATCAGGCTATCTCGCCGTAGTTTTGGCACGAAATAAACGACAGCATAATTATTTCAAGACTCGTATGTTAAGCAAGCTGGTCCTCAGGTCCGTACAGAAACGATGCTTAGGTTTTAGTAAAAATCGTTGAGATGTACCACCCTCACGGCGGTAAATTCAAGGACTTAAAAGCACTTTATGAGACTCTTTCTATGAATTAATAACTTGTGTGCTGATTGGCATATTATAATACTAATTTTATTAAGAAACAAATAATATTCTTGCCGTTTCTAAAGGATCGTCATCAAACTACTTTACTTAAACTGAGAAAGAAAAGTGGAAATACTGTTAAATGCGGAGTATAAAGTAAATAAAACCCCACAACGTTAACTAAACCATCAAAGAAACCCCATAACAACTGATTATTACCATCGACATGCAATTCAATTACATTCTAATAACTAATAACCATAAAAGGCCGAAATCCCTCGACAATTGACGATACCATCGCTGGTAGACTGATATTAATAGTGACTATTAGATAATGATGGGTAACACCCTAATCGATGGGTTAAATTACTGTCATTACTGTGTGGTAGGTAAATGTAGGCTTAACTTTATGTTTGTTTATTGAAAGTGATGACACATTTTGATTACATATTAGAAAATTATGGGTTGTGACATCGATGGGGTTTGTCAAGGCATCTATATTTCTGTGATGTAAGTGAATAAAAATTTAGGAGGGTTGGATAGATTTAAGGCCTTTTAAACATAATTATGATAACCATTGCTAGTACTAATCACGGTAACACTCGTACAAAAAGATTTTTCTTGAATCTACTACAAATGTCTTTGTGGTCTTTAGATCCGCGTAAGTCAAAATATGTAAGCGTCTGTTTATATGAGTACTTCGATAGGTAATGTGAATTTGAGAAGGTGGCGGCGCGGTGGAAGGCGATAGGCCCCGTATATAAATAAAAAGTGTACAAAAAATTTATAAACATGTTTGAACGATTACCACTTGAGAACAAACCGACGGTTAGACTGGTTTTTTTTATTGTTTTCCTAATTGTCACAGCGAGGTTTGTATGAAAGGTTTTTTAAATTCACCTGAACAACAGGCGAAGCTGCGCTCGCTTCCTATATTATAAAAAAAAACACAAATAAAACAACTTAGCTACAAATTGAACTAGTTCAATACAAGCAATTTAATTAGAAAGTACCATCAATTTAGTATGACGCGAAGGCGTGGCCACACATCGGGTATAGCCAGTAATTAGTGATGGCTGCCCCTCTAATTGACGGCGGTATAACGATGTTTACTGAATTTTTGTCTGAACTATGGGAGTGGTTATTGAATGTCATTACGGTTATTTGAAGCGATGGTTAAGTAGAACGGTTAATCGTGTTGTGATGATTATGAAGATGACAGATATAACCAAATGAGCTACATACATACATATACTCAAGCCTTTTTCTTACAGGGGTAGGCAGAAACTAGAAACGGCTACTTGCTACGATTCTGACATACTTCTTTAGCTTTTTAAACGTTCATACATCTTGTCATACACACGCGCTTGTTGTGAGTACTATGCACCTAAGATTTTGGAGGATTTCACCAATAAGATCGGTAAGACTCTTTCTAAGGCGTCCCCTCCCGACGTTTCCACTGACATTGGCTATATAAATCCCTTTTGTCAATATCCATTCATCCATTCTCTCGACATGCCCAAACCTAATGAGCTTGTCAGTATAATTTCAATCAAATTAATTATTGCCATAACTCCAACGTCATTAATTTTACATTATTAGCCCATGATCTAAGTTATCTATAGTTCACATTTACAAAACATTATGGAATGCAATAAAGTATTGAGTATTGGGTATTCAATACTTTTATATGTCACATTAGCCTAGCTACGACATCAAAACGTGAGCGATTTGATTTGTCTTAATTCTAAGATCAAACTTATTTAAGTCAAATTTAAAAAGAGATTGGTTCTGTCTGACATTTTGTTCATGGCTATAAATGTCTGCAATTTACCGTTATTTAACCAGTATTAATCGTTTTGACTACTGTCATAGCATGTGTCTTAAGGCATATGTATCTGTTCGAGTATTATTAATGTTTCTTCCAGTCTATTTTCTATCTAATCACTGATTACAGAAAGTGTTTTAAAGATCATGCCAAGCATTCTTTATTACCTAAAATGTCTATCGGGGAAACTTGACTAACCTCATACAAAAATATATAAAAAACAGTCATTGTCACCTGTCATAAGATTATAATCCTTATTTCTTATTCATGGAACAATTTCCCACCTCCAGTTAAAAATAAGATATAACTGTTATGACTAATTATGATTATTACACCAAAAAACTGCATGCTACGTACAAACATCGCACATGATTCCGTTGCATATTAGATTTAATGGCGTGCTCCGAATGTTTTAATCACAATTTAAGGTGGGTGCTCTCTGTCGGCATCGGCGAACAATGTGTTACGCGAATTTTTCGATAATAATAATTATAAACTGTGTTTTGTTACTGACTTACACTTATTAACACTAAGGTTAATTAAAAAAAGAAATTGCAATAAAACTACTTTTTATGGATTTTATTGTGATTTACTGATTTTTTGTGTATATTAGGTAGGTCTAAGAATAGGTACAGGTGATAAGGTTGGCCATATCCAGAAATTATTTATATGCCAGAATAACGTTTGCTAGGTCAGCTAATATCATATAGATAACTAATACTAAAAGAAAAATGTATGTTCATTGACATAATAGACTTATATATCGCTCTAATTGCAATTACATAATCTAAATGTAAATAAAAATTATCGCATCGAGACCACACCTTAATCAGCGCTCTCACTGAGCAGGCATGAGCTCGCTCAAAGCGAATAAAGATATCTATATTCATTAAAATTTAAAACGCGAGCGGGTTATAAGATTCAAAAGGAGGGTGTAGAGGACGCGTGTGTACCCTGTATATAGTTTAGATGGGACGCTAATTTATATAAGAGCGTAGAAAAAATTGTAAATGGCCGTAATTTGTTAGTTAATTATGAATACAGTTCTCGCCAAACTTATTGTCCGGGTTGAACTTGGCACTAGCTAACTCGGAATCTAAAAAATCGGAGAAAGTAAACTATTAGATTAAAATTATATAAAACGACAGCCTACGAATTGAGCTTTCGTTCTATCTAATATTTTTCTTTTTCCGATTTTTACAATAAGTTTGGCGAGAACTGTACCTATAACTTTTACAGTTTACACCGACTCGGCTAAGGAAATTAAAAGAAAAACGCGACTGTGAAAGATTTATACATTAAGCAGTTACCTGATAGTTTAAAAGCTATTGTTAAGTCAGTACCGCTTAGAAAATCCTGTCCTGAATATTGGTTTGGCATTTTATGCTTAGTGGCAAAGAAAAACATATAAAGTACCTGAAGTAAAATAGAAAACGTACAATTTTTTTAGACATTTTGACTAGTTTTATCATGATTGTCTTCACTGAGTTAATTTACTTGTGTATAATAACGACTAAGTGTATTTCTCCAAAGGACCAAAATTTGTGGACTTCAAATAAATTTCAAATTCGAACGATTCCCGAAGGACCAATAGTGACTTTAAACATCAAAATAAGAACACTATCAAATTCGGCAGCTTAAATTCAAACAGTAGCCCAAAAACCGTAGGCAGTAACAATTACGATTCGGAATCACGCACCCGTCATTACGCGAACATTTTATCTTAAGAAAACGCAACGCGCCCCAAACCCTTTAACGTCTAATCGTGAATTATATACGGTAATAAAATTCTTTAATCAAAGAAAACAACCGAGCGCCCATTAAGGCGTGAACACGTCGCCACCTCGAGTCGTTACAGCGAATATTTACATACATGTGTCATTACATTACACCACCTACCCCCTACCATAATTAAGAGTATAACGGAATCTTAGCGTCTTATTACGCGAACGTAACGATATCCTTTCAGAAAATTGTAAGTGTGTCGTTATAACCCCCCACCTTTCCCCTTTTTAAATGATCGCCTCCGTTTGCTACTCAAAAGTTGGGAATATCCTCACAGGGAAGCTAAGAGCACACACGAAACTTAAATGTGAAATATCCTCTAATGAATCAGACAATATTTTAAGGCGTGGGAGGCAATAAAAACACCCCCACCACCCGCTAATGTACACCAACACTTTGTCTCAGTTTAGGGATGGGGTGATTTGGGTAAACAAGTGTCGATGTGGACAAGAGATAGCGATGGAAGGACGTTGCGTATCGATAGTTGAAGAAAATTTAATGGTGTATTGTAAATGACCTGAATACTTTTTCGGTAATAATGCTGTGGTTGATATTATTATTTTATACGTTTGTTATTATTAAAACAATAGTAGAAGTTATGCCCTATCAATGTGTCTTAATTGTTGTAATTATACTTATTTAGTTTTAACGTTTTCATTTATTTAATACATTACCAAGCATAATCCTGTGTATAACAATAATGTTAAGAAAAAAAGCAATCCTTAAAATCGCATTGCACAAACTCATTTTCTAATAACTACTGTCGTACTAAGAATGAAAATGAACATCTTACATTTCATGGTCAATAAAAACTATCGATACGCTTACATCACTAATGTCTCGGTCATACTCGCTTTTTGCCACAACGGGGGCCGAAATTATGTCAAGATGCCGATGTTGTAACGTCGTCGAACACAATACGTTTCCAACTAAGACACGGAGATTTCTGTGTCGCTCTTCTTACTCATATCCGTCTCAAAGGACCGGGTTACTTCAGAAATCCATTTTTGCTTCAAACTTAATTGCTATTGACCTCAAATATCTCCTTAATCAGTCAATCAGTCATTATAACAATTATCAGGTTTCACATAACATACGATAGGAAATCACAAAAGCTAATTCGGACATGGTGACCATGACCAAATTTCAGTCTCAGGTGACAAATTAACGAATGCAGCTTTATTGTCACTTAACTATGTAACACGCTGACCACAAAAGGAAAAATTTTTATACAATTTTAAGCCTCAAGCATTTTAAGCTTCCTTGATTTATTCAAAGAGATGGTCACGCTCTTTACTTCACTTACTTTGGTCCTTTGGGACGGCCCAAAGGACCAAATATTTTCTAAGTAACACAATTATTATATTCGACCTTCTAAGAGCTAGTATTTACCTCCTGTAATAAAAAGCGTGACATATCCACCATGACTGCACAGTGTAGCATTGTGTGTGAGATACAAGGAGATCCCGGGAGGGCGTTTTGTGGTTACACTTGCTACTGACTTAGGCCTACAAGTGTTTGTATGGAACTTTGTTTCATTAATACACGTATGCTTCACTGGCTGTAAATTGGACGAGCTAATCGTAACCGCAAATATGGTCTTTTGATATGTTATTCTTACAAACTACCTCATTGGTATTGTGGTTCTAAACCGATTGCTATGCTAAAGGTCTTAGGTTTTTCTGTGAAATTCCCAATAGCAGCTTGGAGACTGGATTTTTGTCCGGTTGATGGCAAACAACTCGCTGCCTGGATGTTTTATTCCCAGACTTTACTAATCTAAACCCTACTTACTGGCGAGCTGATTCGAACCCGAATTACGCCTTTATTGCCTAAAGAGTTAGGTAAAATTATACTGCTGTTGGTCCACCCAATTCGCCAGTATATATACCATGCAACATGGAGTGAGGTTATCTTTGAACTGAATAACACTGTTCAACCTAGGATACCCAGGACATAGCTGCACTTTTTTTTTAATGATGAGGACATTTTTATACAACACCATCTAGTCCCAAACTAAGCAGAGCTTGTACTATGGGTACTAGACAATAGATATAATACTTATATACATATTTTTTGTAAATACATTTTATACATAGGAAACACCCAGACAAACACAAATACTTATATTCATCATCACATAAATATTTGTCTTGTGGAAATCGAACCCACGACCTCGTGATCAGCAGTCCGGTACTACTAGACCATAGACGTCATCATTTAGGACCTATGGACATGATAATTTTCCTCATACCCATCTCAACATATAAAATTGTTCCTTAACATAATCATCTGTGTGTATCCTACAAACAACCGCCAACATTTTGAGACGAGATGATTTATTGATTCAAGCGACCACCCGGGATCGCGGAGTTCGCGATTAGATTCGGCCGTTTCATTATCATCTCACTAATTAGATTTGGGAATATATGTGCCTAACTGCCTCGTAAGGGCGACTCCGCTCAATTCCCGAACAAGTGTTATTAGATTTTTTATTCAATTCTCAGTAGCAGATCGGAGCACAGAATAAATAATACAGAATGGCCACTCTCCGCCCCTCCCTAACGTCAGATACCTCAGGTCCCCCGCATTCTGACGGTGTTCTTGCCGGACGTACTGCCAACAAACCCTACGCACTCTCACGCACACATTTGCATTTGCACGTGTACGTAACGTAATTTTGACAAGTTTGACATTTGGTATTGTAGTGTGCAGCGGTATCGGAAAGTTTGTATGGAGTGTCACAGGTGTGGTTCGGAGTTTGGTTTTGTTGTCGGTTAACATGGGATCTAAACATGGTGGGTCTACATCAGTACGCTTCTGCCTAACGCTTCGGAGAATAAAGGCAAGATGGTATTTTTTAAAAGTACTACCTGAACTAAACCTACTTTAACATTAATAAATAATTTTTGACAAAACGGACCAATAACTGTTAGAAGAAATCGTCCTTCTTGCCATACGACACCCAGTAAATGTCGATAACAAACTCTAACTTTCGAAGTATGGTCTGGAACAGGTGCCACTTACCTTGAATCTCATAACCTAAAAAAAACATCTAGTTTCAACGAATTCCCGCCAAAAGTCAGTGCGAAACGATCAAAGATACCAATTAGGCAGGTGAGAGGGGCGATATGACGCGATCGCTGCTGCTTTTTAATGCGTGTTTACCGCGGATCGTAAACTACGTTAAGTGTTGTGTGGGGCACCTAAATTAGAGGGAAAAGGACCAATCTTTTTACAGTATTTACGTACAGTTTTATATTTTCAAAAGTGTGTCCTATCATCCTTGCGATTTCTTGGTCTCCTATTAATTTCCTCAGCTAGAAGTATTTTTTCGAGAACAATTAATTTTTCCAGTTTACTAATTACTCATTTGATTTGCGATTCGCTATAGTGTTTTTTAAGAGAATCATTGGATACTGCTTCTCGTTTATTGGTTCTGTCTTCCAGCTGTCTGCTGCTTTGTCACCTCATAAACTAACGTTTATATTATTGTAACTGCTTCTTACATAACTTATTCTTTGTGACTTATTTACAAACTGTTCCCCACAGGGGCAGGTAAAAATACAGAACCCCACTTGCGATGATTCTTGCTTATTTCTTTTGCTTAACCTACATTCTCACATGTGGTAGACACGTGCCGGCTGCGAATACTACGCACCTGACCATTTTGAAAGACTTTACCAAAAAGGTAAAATGCATATTTATTTCTGCAAATAAGACACTTTTACATGTTTTAGGATGTTGTACTAGATCAAGTAGGTCGTTCTTAGCTGGAAATGCTTAGATTTCATCATCGACTCATTACTCGCTCATTTCATAGCCACATATTGCCCTTCGCACTTCAGGTGCCTCATTAGACTGAACAAAAGTATCAGTTCAAAGCATAGTTTTTGTATGTGCTGGATGTTTGATTGCACTCTGTTATTGCTAGGCGATTAAAGCTGCTGAAGGGTGCTATCATTTTCACCCTTGTGTAAAGAGTAAGTATTATTTACAGTGTAAAGTAGATATTTACGCCGATTGCCAGTTCAAAGTTGATTGCTTTAAGCGTGGCAAAAATATCAAGGATATGTTATTATTTTGATCATTAGTAGTCATTTCAATTACTATTATCATCTGCATAAAATTCTTATGTATCTTATTTAATAAGTTAATAACTGAAAAAAACACGAGACCTAAAATTACAGCTACAAAGTACAAATAGAGATTCTGCCACGCTTAGTTGCCTTATTGATGATCGAGATTTGATAGAAACATGCTAGTGAATATAGATATGGGGAAACCTTAGTTGCTGAGAAGAAATGATTTTGTCTATTATGTTGTCTATTTTAGTCACGTGATCGTAAACGGCTGTGATTGGCGGAATGGTTGATGACGTCAACTACTTGTAAACAGTTGCGTGTAAGTTTCGTTATTACAATCAGGTGACGTCACGGTGACACGAGGTGCCATCTTGTCAAGAAAAGCGTTTTCGCGGGATATTTAAATATTTTTTTTTGTTTTCTTGCACTATATGTTATACAATTCACTGTTATTGTCGTAGTTCTACATTCTATTGTGCTAAGTAGAAGTTGAAGTTAATAAAACCCAGGTTCACCAATCTTCATCCTAGAGCTCTAGATGCTTTTACATATAAATTGACAAGACCCAGACTGTTCTTTCGTCACACCTCAACGCACATACAAAATCCAAAACCGAAAGCACTTACCGAGGGGGTTAGACATTATTAGCGTGACGGAATTTATCGAGCAATATCAGCTAAGTAACAGCGCACAAAATGCCCAATTAAAATATTAATTACACTGAGTTGTGACACTTTGGCGGTCTGCGCCCGTTCTTACGCTTAATAGCAGGGGGTGTACTCTTGAAGGTTTAAACTTTACGCTTTTATGTACTTATCGCCAAGCGAATATTTTCAACATCATTTTGGGAAGAATTGTGTTATAGGTGTTTTTTTAAATACACGCCTTTTTTCCACAGGGCTCAGTAGAAACTAGAGACCGCCACTTAAGAATCGTAGGATTCTTGCATACCTACTTCAAAACTTCAAACATCATTTATTTGCATAAAAGTGGTTGGACTGTATTATAAAAGATGACACAATAAAATAGCATGCTTTAAATGTTACACATTAAAAAAGAATACATAACATATATAAATACCTTATTTTGCTTCCTCCACTTTCATGTCATACATCTTGTCGTACACACTTGCTGGAAAAAAGTAATAATACGTAATATCCTCAATTGGGGATTCAAACCCAGGACCTCTACCGTAGCAGTCGAGCTTGGGACCAACTAGACCAACGAGCCTGTCCTAACCAAACGAATGAGCCAGATAACAATATTTTTTATATATTAAAAAAGATCCTGTCCCACAAAACAAACCCACCTTCCATCTACCTTCCACAAACAGTGGATAACAGTTAACTAAACACATTTCATCCCCCGCCACTAAATATTAAGTGTTAATAATGCCGGTGACACTCCCTCCCCACCCCTTCCATTGGGATCAAAAATTCACCGATTCGTTACGCACAACTTGACGCGGAAGGGGTGCACTCGATTTTCAAACTCGTTACTCTCACAGATCGGATATTGGGATGGTATTAATCTAAGACGTTTGCCTTTTGTTGGAAAGTAACGGATTTGAGGATAAATTGAGCAAACTGATTTAAATGTTAACCCCAGTTTGCGATAGCTTTTAACGTGAAATTGATTGGTTTCTATCTCGATTTTAATCGTGAATCGAATGAAGTCATTTGTTCACGGCTATTATTCGGAATGTGTCAAAAAGAGAAAGTTTTTCGATCCAACCTAATGTAGTTAAGTATTAGGTAATTATTCGTATTATCCCGAGATCAAGATTAAAAGGTATCCTAGTATTAAGCAGGCAGGGTATTATAGCAGCTATGTTGCAGCGTGAAGTAGTAAGAAATATCCAAATAAACTCACATTTAATATTAGTACAACTAACAAAAAAAACCGGTCAATTGCAAATAAAAGATTAATTATTACAATATATTTTTTTATTGCAGGTATGTTACATCAATGATACTGCTGACAGCACTGATCAGTTTGGATTTGGGTATGTTATTTTTTTTAATTTGTAGCATATATTTGAGGACGTGTTGTATAGCTAAAACCGCAATTGGGTTCTTGACGGTCTAAATAAACCTATACCAAGACAATTAGAGAATTAATTACATACATTTTAATCATACAACATACATAATTATATTTATGGGTAAGCCAATACACACTTAATCACATACATTTATATTCACCCCCTTCCTCCCCACATAACGAACACAATCAATATATAATGCAATCAAAACACATAATTAAAATTGCTCCCGAGACATTTGCATATGAAAACCTCTATAATTGATCGTTCGTGGGCCCCCGCGGTTGAAGACAATGTTGGGGGAAGAAGACTAAACAAATTAGGCCTCAGGAAAACAGATAGATAATAAAGCATTCCCATGTTATTATTTGCTAGGCTTGGGTGGAGTGGTTCCGTAAAAAAAATAACGACGGTTTTTAAATGAGAAAATGAAAATGTCGTCTAGATAAGCAATATGTTAACTTCATTTAAAATGTATATCAGATTTTACCTTAGCGTAGTTTTGGTATGGCAATATTCATTGTGATATAGATTCTATTAAAGTGTTATGCAAGTTTCTGCTAGTGATACTTGTAAATGTGTAATTTTTTGTGTCGACGTTAAGTTGATGAAAAGCTCCTCACAAGTTTTAGATTAAATTGTTATAGTATCAAAGCTTGTTTATTAGTCATTGAGTAACAAAATAACAATCCTTAACCAGAGTTTACCTGAACATATTATCACATATTTGATCATGGAACAATAAAGTTTATTCTGAATTCATTCATGGTGCATCCATATTTTACTCGCATTGCGCTACTATATTTGTGCGTTCTCCGTATAGGCTATAAAAATAGCGATTTGAAATTAATAAATAGTAGCGATCATTTTTAATAGGAAATAAGGTAAATAGGTAATAATAGTTAATATTCGTAGCTATAAGAAAAGAAACAACAACTAAGCAATCTATTGAAATAGCAAAATTCATCTCCGAAAAGTCGCTTAAGAGTTTAACTTGACGTCATTTCAGCATATTAATAAAATTGCATTTGCTTTTATTATAACTCTTACCTAGTATACTGTGGTATTAAATACAAGAAAAGAAAAATATACCACCTACACCACATAAAATTGCGTAATGTAATACGTCATTCATAATAAAATTTTAAGTCTTTAACATACTTTTTGTAACTCTAACCAAAGTACGTTCAATTTGCGTGTAACAATCTTACAATAAACAGTCTCCCATTTCGAAATCCCGTTTTCGCTTCGCTCTCGCTCCGCTGGCTCCGTAGCTCAGCGGGCAGACAGACGCGTCTACAACACTCGCGACTGTCTGCGACGCCAACGGCGACGTTTTCAAGAGCACCACTGCACTCGTTGAAAAATTAATATACCGCACGCATCGTCGCTATGTGTTGTATCTAGCGGTGTTTATTTGGTATTCATTTGGCAGATGTTCTGTTTTTATTTAGATTTTATGGTGTAACTTGAAAATTAACAATAAATAATAGTTTATTCATTCGAGGTCAATTTGACTTTGACTTTACTTACGAAGGATATTACTTTCCTTTCAAGACACACACTAGAGATCGAAACTATGTTAAAAATATTTTTAAATGTATTAATTGATCCTCAGGTTACTGAAGTCCTAAGTCCTCCAAAAAAGTAAATGATATTTTGAATATTCAGCCACAAAAAAGTTTTTTATGATATCCCAACATTGTAAACTTTTTTGCATCGTATCAATCAAGACATTTGAATCATGCCGATAATTAAGTCTGGAAATTGAAGGGTAACTATTAACTCCCCATAAATAGCGGCGAGGGCCACCGATAACACCTTATCGAGTTGTTTAAGGGCGATATCGGGCCGATGATTGTACCCTGCGGGCCTCCGCCAGTTAATCAAACCTATTATAGTTTGCCTCTGATATTGCCCTTAGAATTAAGTTATAATGACGACGTGATCTTCGTAAATGGAAATTATGATAGCTGGTGATTAACTGTTTTGGGTCAATAAAGGGATAAGGTCAGTTTCATAATATGTATTCTATCTAGTTATGAGGTCTTTCTCATACGTTATGTGTCCGAGACCAATAAATACGAAAGACTTTACTGACAGGCTTATAATTAATTTTGTACTGAAATATTTATTCTATTTCAAAGAGTATAATTAAATCGTAGCAAACCTTAAACTTAACACCAAACAATATCGAGAAATTTGGACATACAAGCTCCCAGAATTAATCTAAACAGGTACCAACAATTCGTACCAATATACGGGTGCTGTAACGTTCAACCCTTATCCAAACATCGCCGACGGTGACCAATAAACACGAAACAGAATTTAATATACACCACAACAAACGTACAACACACATACATATTTTCGTCGAAATAATACGACAGTAGTAATTGAATCGGCCTCAGGCATACTCGGGGTGCGTCGTTAACGTTCCTGGGGAGTGTTCTGTGCTGCTCTACCCTAGATATGCACTAGAATGCTACTACAAAACAAACGTGGGAACGGGACACCAAGATCATTTTTAAGATTCGTGTGACAAGGATGCAGCTAGGGAAAGTGTTTATTATAAACAAAGGATAGAGTCTTATTGGTAGTAAGGTTTTAATAGACTATTGGACAAACGTGGGTGAAAATTTCACCTCTTATGAAGACACAAATTGTTGGAGGGTCCCTAATGCCGATGTTTAGACGATTTTGCTCTGAGCGTATTTAGATAGCCTTTGATGTTTTGTGGCGTTTGGGTTTGACCGTTAATTAAATGTAGATTGTATCTGCCCGTGTCCGGTTCAATCGTATTTTCTGTTGTATTACTACTCTTTTTGATGTATTGTTATCGGCACTTAATCCCTTTTTGTTAGGGGATTTTAATGAAGTAGAAGAGGACTTCATTAGTATTGTTTTAATACCATTGATCAGGTCGTGTGTGTCGTAAACCCTAGCCACGTGTTTGGCACTATTTAATGTAAGATTAAGGGTATCCTCGATCTTGGTCTCACAAAACAACAACAAATATACAACCAAAGAATACGAGACATCAATGAACATCAATCTACCTTCCATTCTCATCATACCAATTCAAGGGTCCTTTTGTGACATTAGAAATAATGGATCCAATCGTTTCTTAGCACTCACTCGTTGTCAAAGAGCGATTGTCGACGATTGAGCGATGGACCCGTCAAAAGACCATTCGGTCGGCATACAATCCATCATAATACCCATTTCGCACACTTAACACCATTTTATGAAGAACTCCCAACCCCTAAACACGTTCCCAGTATTCGGAACAAGAGCCGAGAGAAATTGCTTATAGAGATCAGGTTCAAGATATTCTGGACGGTTTCCGAATGAAATTATTTTCACTACTGGTCCAGTCTGACGTTTCGATCTGTTCCTAGATGGATTAATTTGATTATATCTGAACAGATGTTTCTTAGAGGTATTAAATGCGATGGATTTTCGAATGCTGCTTTAGAATATTAGTTATTATGATTGAAGGGATATGATGGAATATGTGAAGATTTTATTGATCCATTAAATATTGTTATTCTTGACTGAAATTACGTTTGTAAAGTATACTAGAGTTGAAAATATTCAATACTAAGATTGTTTTTCTATGAACACATAAATAATTTCATACGTCCATCTTAACAATTCATAATCCAGAACAAAAGGACCAATATAATAATAAAATCAGATCCAGCTGATAGCGCAGAAAGGACTCGAGGAAAAACGGTCGCCCGTAAGGCAGAGCGGACAAATTTAATTATGCCATTCGGAAATGGACTAGAAAATTGAATGGAAGGTACAGATATTCTCTGTAGATGTTCAGGTGTATCGGATCGCCGTACACTTGGGTAATTTAATTAGTTCGCAGGGTGTTTTTGTGGTGTGTTCCTGTGAAATGTTTATTCTTCGTTGCGTGTGTGTGTGTGTGTTTTATTTGGTAGTGTTGCGTTGAGTGAGTTTAGAATATGCAGGTCGACATCTATTGTTTTTTGTCTATTCATTATAATAATAATAATAATATAATAATAACATTTAATTCAGGCAAAGTAAACCCATATACACAAATTATTAACTGATACATAAAAAAGAAAGAAAATCATACAGAAAAATTTTAAAATAAGGTCTGAAGAACATAAACAGCTAAAAATTTTTTATTTTTTATTACTACTACTTTGGCGTCAAAAATTAAAACTTTCGCTGCGACAGTTGCACCATTGTATGTTTGTCGCAGCAATGCCTTATGATATAGCAGTCAAGCCTGCTCGCAATCATCTTTAGGATGGTGTTCGCGCTCGCCCGCACTCTGCGTACCAGTGACATGGCACGCTTTCGCATGGTCGCGTAAAAGCAGTCCGTGCGCGCGTCTGCGAACATGCCAGAGGCACTACAAAAACGCGGGAGCCTCAACACCACCCTAAACGCATTATTGTATTGGACACGGAGGGCATGGTAACTTCTTTTACTGTAATCAGCCCACAGGCTGCAAGAGTAAAGCGATGTACAGTAGGCTTTAAAGAGCGTAATCTTTACCTTACACCTCGCGAACCTACAAGCGATCATATTCGCTCTGACAGACAACGCCCTCCGCTCCCGTTCCATATCTGCGTGATCTTTGAGGTCACCAGTAAGTATATGCCCCAGGTATTTGAATTGCTCAACCCTTACTAGGGGAACATCATACAACTTTACCGGGGGAATATTTGTAGGACATTTCGCACCAGCTCCCTCAAAGACCATGCATTGGCTCTTCTTGACATTGTACAATAAACCGTGGCCACACGTGTATTCCTCGCACGTCCGTATCAGCTTCCTCAGGCCGCACACAGATGCACTGAGTAGCACCATATCGTCCGCATAATTTAGATTATTAACACAGATGCCGTCAATGTGGCAGCCAACATGTTGACTACTGAGCTCTAGGATCAGCCCGTTTATATATAGATTAAACAGGGTTGGAGATGTTAAGCCACCTTGCCTAACTCCACACTCAAGCTGATACGGATCCGACATTACTCCCGCCCATCTGACACAATTGGACTGGTTTGCATACCAGTACTGGAACATGCTAATGAGTTCCTGTGGCAAATCTACGCTTCTCAGCTTGTCCCACAGCATGTTATAACCCACAAGGTCAAAGGCCTTCGACAAGTCGAGGAAACACGCATAAACGGGCGTCTTGTGATCTGTGTAGTATTTGACGGTTTGCTTTAAGCACAGTATGGCACTTTCGGTGGACAATCGAGGACGAAACCCAAACTGGTTGTCATGTAGTTTTACGTAATCGTTCAACTGTGCATTAAGCAAACCGTCAAAAACTTTTGACGTAACTGTTGCAAGAGAGATAGGCCTATAGTTATTCTTATCAGATAGATCACCCGTTTTATTCTTCACCACAGGAACAACCACCGCTTTCATAAAATCCGCAGGTAAGTAGGAATGGTAATTCTGCTAATTGATTCTCCATATATTACATTTAATTATATGGTTACAAAAATGGCCGGAATCCATCGATTTGACAATAATATGAAAATTATTTCTTTACATAACTTCGAAAAGCTATTAAAATGCTCTGCAACGAAGATGTGCTTTACAAATATTTACTCTCACGAAGGAGAAACATTCAGTACTATGCTCATTTTAGACATACACTAGGTATAATAATTTTGCACTCGTCTTTATAGTTGAAGAGAAGACATCTCTATTATACACGCTAAATCCAGAAAGCTAATTGTGCGCTACTCAAATACCGGGCTAGGCAAACAGCCGCGGGATGCGTTTGATTGCAACCACCGACTCGAGATTGTAGCCAATTGCCGCAAATACCGACCTGATGGAATCGTCTTGGCAATGAAATGCTGCTATTAACGTCTACCTGTTGATTTTTAGTGCTTAGATTTATGTAATTACGCCTAACAGCAATAGCTTATTAATATGACCATTGGACTCCCAAGTAATCGAATATTACGATATTATTATCTTTAAAGTACTAAACGGTGAAGGAAAAGAACGAAGAAGAGAAGAGATTTTCTCAATATATGTAAATTTTAAATCACTCCGATATCGTCACGTGACTAAATTACATTGTGACATTGACGTGACATTTTACATTGCACTTCTGCATATGCTATTACTATTCTATCGTTCGATAGGCCAAGACTGAGTTTTGCAATACAAATTAAAAAGAAACTAAAAGTTGCGACGTATAAATCCAGGAGTTAGGCCTCAACAGAGACCTCTCTCCGAAAAGAGTGAAGCTTTTAAGTAGAAGATCGTTCGGTCCTACTAAGGCCCGGCGCCCATTATCGGCATCGGCAAGGAAAAGGATCCTTCGGCATCCTACATGCAAGCGCACACTGTCGGAAACTATGCTTTGGCATGCTGCAACGTTCTTAGGGATGACGTATACGTCCGGTGAATTTAACAATTTATTCAATGATTTGCGTTATGACGTTCGGCGGCGTACCGAAGGATGCCGAAGCATCCCGAAGCATTTTCAAGGCTGCCGATACAGCAGCCTCAAAAAGGTATTTTTTGTTATTACGACTATATACACGGCAATTTCTACTTTATTGCCATTATGTTAATATATATTGCTATTTGCCACCTAAAATCCACAGTCGTGCCGATGCCGATAATGGGCGCCGGGCCTAATTTGCTACCTATTATCCAGCTGTATTTGTTCGTCACATCATGAAACAATCCGTTAACAACCGTACACGCACTATCGTTCGATCGGAGCTCAGAACAGATTAGGAACAACACTTAGATCTTGACAAGTTCCCCGGCTAATACTGCACCTAATTGTTTACAAAGATCTTGATGTCTGAGAGCTTTAGTGTCTGTTACATCTCGTCAGAACTGAAGAGTTTTTGTTGATTTAAACTCTCCATGTTACTATTTGACACTTCTTTTATTTGTACTTCGAGAAACACTAACTGATTTGAATGGTAGGTGCTTTAATAATGATATTTAAAGTTAGTATTTTTATATTGATTTCGTACAGTAAGTAATTTTGTGAAATTTAAAATACCTAGGTAAGCGCATAATTATTTTTCGAGAAATTTGCATGTGCACCTTGAAGTGATATTAATATTATGGTAAGAAAACCATCTTCTGTCGCCCCAAAACTTGAACACGAAGACACTGACATCTTAATCAAAACTCCACCCCCAGCCGAAAAATACAATAAATCAGAAACATGCAAATCCCGCTAATAACATGCACAAAACCGAAAACCATTTCACGGTGCCGAAGCGGGCTGAGCAGTAATCCAGGAATATTTTATACAAGTACGCAATGTAGGGGAGACGGACTCTCGGGTGCTATTTCCATGCTGATGTTTAATAATTGATAATACCCCGCGAAAAACGCACGGGTACCGCACCCCGCGCATGTATATAGAGATGTTGTTACCGAGTGAACTCAATCTACAGATAGAAAACCTAAAGCAGAACGCAGAAAAAATAATTCAAAAGAGCTTATAGCAGGAAAATGATCCCAGAGTCATAATAATTGTAGTTGCTATATAACATGTTATATTTTGTATGCCATTCATATTATGAAGACAATCTTCTTGTTTTAGGTTAGAGGAACACGTATGAATCGTATTTCAGTCATTTATTTGATGCCGATACCAAAGTCGGAGTAATATGTCTTTATAAGTCTAAAAATTTTATGAAGGTTTATTTGTATATGTGACTGATCGTTAATATTGCGTCTGAGATCTCGATGGTGCTTCATGAGTATAAAGTGATCAACCTCAAGCTGAAACTTATTTTGGAAAGATAACTGGAACTGTAAAAAATATAAAAGGAGAAAATGTATTTAAGCAGCAACAAAACAATCACACCAAAGTGATCAAGACATACTTATCAGCTCTATACAGATCCCACGCTACCTGTTAGCTAGCTACCCTGGCATCATATTATCAGCCTCCTCGACTTGTAAACTGAGCAACTCAATCGATAATCATCTGTATACCAACAAAATTTGCAAGAAGAACGCGGAAGCATTGTACGTAATACATGTATAATTTTGATTGAAACGTATGATACCCGTAAGGGTGATGCGAGAATAGGGATGAATTTTATGTTTGTAAAGAATATTATGATTGAAAGACTAAGGGGTGTCACAAGAGAATAAATCTTATTGTATTTTTTTCTAAATATCATTCTCATCTAAAGGTAATATTGTTGTGAATGTTTAAATCCTTTTAATGCATTATTTGATTCAGTTGACAGCGTAATGGGTAAATCTAAATATTGTCGAGATAATAACTAATTTATTAATGGTTAAGCCATTACAGACTTTTTTAAAAGTGTACTTAATCTTACGAATTATTAGAAATAAGAATTTATTTCCGGGAGATATTGATATATCCCAAAATGCAACTGCCAACGTGAGGCTGTATTATCATCTAGGTCAGATATTTTCATGAAAAATTCACAATAATTCTCCCTGTCAAAGAAAAAACAAAATATATTCTCCAGCACACATAACAGTGTTCTAATTATATTCTAAAATGCCTCTCGTAATTCTCCAGATATTTTGACCTCGGCCTCTCCGAAGGCTTATTATTTTTCCACAGGTAATAAAATAAATGATTTTCCCTTTTTCATCACTAGGCAGTAATCCTGTTGAAGAGACCCGGCGCCGGTGTTCGCGTTTTATTTAACACCGTCGTCGGTAATAATTCCATCTGCATATATATCGGCCGTGGAAACGGGCCTTACATAGATTATTTGTTGAGGGATAAGAACGAAGTATATTTTGTCTTGAAGCCCTCATTTTGGCCCTGTTTTAAATTCGGGGTGAGATACGTCATTTGCTTCTCGAGACCTGACAAAATGTTTTGCTAAATGGTTTCCAAGATTATCTTTATTTATTCCAAGTTAAACTTCATTCACGCCTAAAGTAAAATGTTATCAATGAAATTTTCCTTAGTTACCAGCCTTTCATGAGCCTGACAAACTTACATTGGCAAACATTTTAGTACATACTTTCATAACAATCGATATAATACTATAACATCAATTCAGCAAAGCACGTATGGCCCATATAATTTGTTACTTGAAACAATAGTTTACATTTAATAACCGACACTATAGTCTCAAAACCATTTTTTATTCTCAAAAATTACTTGTTCTATTTACAGACCCTCCTTGATCTTTGCTCCCAGGGTAAGGCGTGTCTCACCGCAATTGAAATGTTTATAGATACAATAATGCTCTCGGATCAATCCCCTGCCCGGATGGAGGTGCTTGTTTAATTTATTTTTCTTAGATACCCTCGCTCACAACACCGAGCTTCTTATTTGCAAGACCTTATTTGTGTATTTCACTCGTTGTTTGAAATGCGGGTAGGAATAAATATATTTTGATGGACCTTGTGTCAATTTAGGAGGTATTTTTAGAAAATTCGGATGTAAATGGTGCCTCACTTACCTTTAGGCGGTCTAAAGTTTAAGTTCTCTCTCTCTGTCTGTCACAAGTTTATTTGCGATATTCTTTAACAAATCAAGCAATTAATAAGTAACTTTATATTGAAGTAGATAACATTGATTTTAGAACATCACTACCAAAAAAAAGACATAATTTTTATCTGCCTTATTATAAAAACTGAGTTCATCTTCAATAGCCTCGTACTAGCATGAAATGACCTCGTTAAAAAAATATTGTATATATATGTGCAAATTGGCAGCGCACGATTCTACTGAAGAGTTCTGATGAATAACTAATGAACCGACCCGCCTAATGACGATGCATTTATTCTGGCCGCTGTGAGAAGGTTTGGTTTTTGAAGTCGAGTTTTTAAGTGGTCATTTTATTAGGAATGACACACCATCACGCCTGTTATCCCCGAAGGGTTAGGCAAAGGTATACTCGGGGCTCCGAGGTGCTACTAAAAAAAACATGTCTTACGACGAAACTTCTTACTAAGTAGACCATGCATGAATTACTAACAGGGTTTAAATGTTTTCAAGTTGCCCTTAAAATACACCCACATTTTTATATATAAACCACTAATCATGAAGTGTTCTTGAAACAGGAATAGGAATTCCTCGCCAGCCTCCAAGTGTTAACGGGGTCTAAACACGAGAGCTACTCGTCACTTAGACGACACTTTAGCGAAACCTAGTATGAAATATTAAATAAACGGTTCATAATAGGATCTGAAATACGAGACGAACTATAGGTACGTCCAATAAGCTAGATAATATGGCCGCACATGATAATGGCGTGAATGTTACGCCATATTCTGTAAGGAGAAGAACGTGTGTCGATAACAAATAAGAAAATGGGCTCAAAATGGTCCGGCCCAAAACTCAGCAGTAATAACTTTCTGGGTTAACATACTGGTTTGTGGTGGTGGTGGGTCTAAATTATATTATAACGCGATGAAATCCGTAAAAGTAGTTTTATTCCAACTTTCTGGGTGTTATTTAAAATTTAGTTTTGTCGCTCTTTGCTATGAACATCTCTGTAAATAAATATCTGAAAAAAATAACAATTCATCAAGAAATAACTGCACTCACGAATACTTTGCCTAATGCAAGAAATAAACGTGATAATGGCGATTCAGAAAGCTAACAAAATTAATTGGAATTCATTGACTTTCTATTAATAATTTTAATGATAAATTAACATCAATTTACCCCTTTCAAACTGACCTGCCACTATCACTACAAAATCCTTTGAGTATTCAATCGTAAATACAACTAATTCAAATTCTCTGATCCTTACATTATGCTATAGGCACTGATGCAGAAGCGATCCCGGTCAATTATAAGCTTTGATCATAGTTGCGGATGCTATGACATGGGTCCTGGCCCGGCTGACGTCTGCATGTGAGATCACTAGGTCATCATCATTTTTGACGTTTTGAATAGATTGATCATTTAGAGTAGTAAGTCGATTAGAAAGACTATTTCAGAGATACATTCCTTTTTTCTCAACTCCATTTAAGTTTAAAAAATAAAAAATATTGACTTATTAACGAGTCTTTGAAAGATCTATATTATGAAGAAATAGATATCCATTTCTTTTCACATACAGTCGCAAATTGAAATGGTAATAGCATGATTGTGCATAGTGGCTGAGTTAATACATAGGTTGCTTTTACATCCAATGTTCAAGTAAAATCTATCTTATATTTTCTATGTGCTCCGATTTGAACTTTTTTAATAAAGTAAGACTTATTTTTTTCATTACAATTAAAATGATGTCATTCAAATGTTTGGTACGATAACAACAATTCCAAATTCTAGAAAACTCCCACCTTTCCTGATAGATAGCGGCCAAACCCATCCGACCCGAGTCAGGCAAACCTACCAATACATCATTCAACTTGGCCGGGACTTTTTATACCGGCGACATTATCAAAATTGTGGAGGTCGCCCCCACCCGTGTTTCACCTTAATGAGCGTCCCCCACTGTCTCCCGATTTTACAACTGCCGATAACACGGTAACATTGAATAATTGTCGTAATTTAGACTGCTTGTTACGCAAAAACATGATACTTGGGGTTTTATTACGTATCGTTGCGGTGATAACGTGTATCGGGTATAGGGATAATTACGAGTGTTTCAGCGACGTTTTAATTACACGATACAAGTAGGAGAGAGAAACTTTTAAAACCTCACTTAAGAATTTATTAAACACATCCATAATATTAGGACACATTATAAAACAGTTGCTAAATAGTTACCAACAGTTATAACGGTATTAGCGAACTAAAAGTTGAAAACCTTCTTAGGTAATATAAAGCAGGCATCGAGAAACACTTCTTAACCAACAGTACAGTATTAATTATTCTCCGTAATGATCTATCTTGAAAGTTACGCACTTTAATGTTCTTTTTTAAACATTATAATTTTTTTTATTGGAACGCCTCAAAAGCTTTCTTCAAATGTCTATAACATGACTTTCTTGGATGACATCATTGTCTATCAGACACAAATAGCAATAGCGAATAACAATCGCCCTCACGTAATACGCACAATGTCTTTCTACACGTCAGTCGAGACGAACCTTGTAGCTTACTAATGGGCGCGACTCGCGAACCTTCCTTTATTATTTACGTACCCGACAATTTTTCGCATTAGCCTACCCTCATTTTAAACAAGTTCGTCACTAATAAGCCACTTGTATGTTTTAATAACGCGAATGTTCTCTGTATCATTATTATCGGAACGTGGATTTTTCAATGCTTTTTGTTGGGTTTTTCATTTAAGTAAATCACTGCTGAAATTATTATTATATCACTGAGTGACGCCATGATGAAGAAAAGTGTTCGTTCGACGCAACCTGAGCAGTCAGCTGACTAGCTGATCTTTTAACAACGGCTGGAACTAGGATTGTAAAAGGAGGTCATCAAAAGCCCATACAACTCAGCCCAAATTGTACCGGCGGTACATGTCAGCTGTCAAGTTGATAGTCTTTAACATGTTTTTACCATGAAATCACTATGAAACTGATAATAATCTGCCGTAATAGCGTGCGTTTGACATTCCGAAACTGACCCTGACAGTTTTTACCATGAAATCATTACGAAAAAGATAATAGTGTGCCAAAATGGCATGATTTTTCTCAAATTAAAAGTTTTTTTTCTCATCCCCCAGTCAACATTTAAAAAAAGTACGACTACAGTTTTAACCAGCGAAATACAGAGTATTTTTTCCAATAGGTGTACCTTCGGTACCTCATTTGGGCCGATTTCGATGACCTCCTTTATATGGACATGATAAGAAGACTAATTTAGTAAATAGAATAATTTGTTAGGTACCGTCATTGAGGATGAGAAGACTACGAAATGAGATGAGATTGATACCTTTACTTTGGATGCGGAAAATCTCTATAGAAGCGGCAGAGTATCTCGAACTCATACCGAATAAAAACCGCATTTGCCTGCCCTTACCCTATACATATGTCATAGCCATGGTGATCAGACATTTATTTTATTTTTATTTTTTAAACTATGCACGGATGGTACAAAGGCGGTCTTAATGCCATTAGGCATTTTCTGCCAGACAACCTTAGGGTGATGCAGTGATAATAAAAACAAACCGCCTCCAAATTAGTTAGAAATCATAATCTAAATATGTTATTTATTGCTTTTTAGTTCCTATGTGTTTTTTGGAGGTGGTTTGTTTTTTGTTTAAAAATTATTATTTTTTAACTTTTAGTGGAATATAGATGTTTTTTGTATTTTGTCTCACTGACCGGCACAGACAGCGAGGTTTCGGCGTAAACCATAATATCATCTATGTATACAATTTTTTTAATTTTCGTCGATATTTTTACAACCGCTCACCGGATTTCGATAAAAAAATAATTTATGGGACCAATCTATAAGCACCAGCTTTCGAATAAAAAAAGAATCATCAAAATCGGGTCACACATTCGAAAGTTCTGAGGAAATAAACATTAAAAAAAATACAGTCGAATTGAGAACCTCCTCCTTTTTTGAAGTCGGTTGAAAACACATTCACCACGACCATAACATAATTCTCATAGCCATTAACAAAATCCATTCTACAGTATTAATAATGATTGATATTTAAATAGTTCACATGATCTTACCAAAAATGTCCTCTACTATCCATCAAATCGTTCCAGATCACCGCCCAAACCAATTAAGCTACCAATCTAACTTCAATAACTTAATATCGTTAAATACTATAATTTTTTTCGTCCCCACCTGTGTCCCCCGCGGGCTTAATAAGGCGTTGGCCGTTTGACGCGAATTTTTACGCTACGGTCCTTGGAGCTACGGAACCCCACTTTTATGGTTTTCATTAATGAAGATGGCTTCGGGGCTGATCGTTCGAGTCCCTGTAAACCTTGATCATGGGGTGATGTTTAATGCCTATTATTTTTTAAGATTGCAAGTTGCTTGTTTACGCTGTATTCTGTAGGTATTGCACTCTTCATTTGTGAGTGCTCCCGGGGGTATGGAAATCAATTGTGATGCGAACGTCGTGTTCTAAAGGGTATATTTTTTCGATTTTTAATTAGTGAAATTGTTCTTAGAATAAATCTTTGGTCTTTATCCAACTAACTAACCAATATTGTCGGTCACAGTCGGTTTAAAACATGAACTTTTGTAATATCTTTAGGCCGGCTATAGATCTCCCATATTGAGAAGAGTCTAAATACTTACCTATGTTAATATTTTAAACGTAGAAATCATGTTGCTCAATTAGTAACCGCACGAAGTGTTCATGCTATTTAGAGCTGTATTAATGTTGAATAAATTCTTCTTCACAATTTTGTTTACGCCATTAACGACACATTTCAAACTCTGGTCCTCCGATTCAATCCGCATAACAAATTGACCGCCAAAAAAACAAATTCAATATAAAGAAACGGCCTTTCAATTATTCACGAGTTCGGAACGAGGCCCTGTCCGCCGCAGATCTTTATTCAAATCTGATATACGCCGCCATCTTAGCAGGTTTGCATCACAAATCGGTAGGCAGTACTTTTTCAAATTCGTACACTTCACCCCAAAATTTCCAGTTTGATTGCTATTTTAATGCCTTCCCATCATTCCTTTGCGAAATTATCTTTCCAATTTTCGGATAATAAGCGATGGACGGCATATTTTTTCGGAATAATCGGAGGCAGCTGACGCTTCTCTTTTTTGTTCTTCGTGTTAATATTAATAAATAGGGAATTGTAAAGAGACTGTTAAGCTTTTACAATGTTTGTTGTGGTTTGTTTTTTGTGTTTTTACTTGTATTCGTACATAGACTCCAAAAGGACCGTTGTGTGAACATTTGTGCCTATTAGTAAGCTTCCGCTCCTTAACATTTACAACACGTTTTTCACACAAAAAGGAAACTAAACCACCACCACCCTCTGTATAAGCATATATGTCAATTTCTAGTTTATGTAGTTTTAACCAACGAAAAAAACTGAGGAGTTTATCAAGTCGACACGTATATTTTTTATTATTTTTATTACCAACCACGCATAACTTTTTACAGAGTAGTCGAATATTGATAATTCTTTTTTTAACTGGTCCCATATTTATTTGGAAAAATTTAACCCTATGGGTAGGAAAACATGGAAAACAGAACCGACACAGAATGGTTAAGACTAAAAAAAGTTTATTTTTTGGCTTTTCGGTAAAAATTTTCGTCCGTTAATTTTTTTGTTCAAAATTAGTTTATTTGTTTCACATCCTCGTACTTATCGTAATCAATTTCTTAACCAATCCGCGTGTTTCCTATTTTTTTAACCTTTTTCTTTCTATGTCCACAAAACGTTGGATGTCAGTCTAGATGATGAATGCGCAAGCGATTGTTATTTCCGTTTGATCTTGATTAATTAGTGATTGCAAACAGAATGCGATATTACAACGCTGATGGGGCGCGATTAGTCGTCAAATAACCTTGTTCGGATTAATCTAATCATCGATGCATTGGTGTTTTGTTGTTGTTTAAATAATGTATAAAGTAAAGGAGATAAATATTTCTTTTTTGTGATTATTTTGTTGTCTATGTGCTCAAAAGGCGAAATGACTTGTTAAGAATGTGTATGTACTTCCAAAAAAATATGTGTCATTAGTTTGGTTATTCGTTTTAGAAAATAAGGCCTTTTTGGATGAAGGTTTCTACCCATGGAAAACATTTAAAATTTGTTTAGGCAGGAACAGATACTTACTCCAGGGCACAATAGGGGTAAGCATGTAGCTATATTTTAGAAAGTGAAGACAGTTGTCTTGAATTTATTTATTTATTTATTAACCAACTTTTAACAACAGTTAACACCACACAAACAAGTTATCGGTCATAATAATATAATACGGAAACAATGATTTTTTTTTGTAATATAAAATTAAGGAATAATCATACTAAGAAATTATAAAAAACTATGTAATTGTACTAGGTGTGGCGTAATAGATTCTAGGTAGCGAGTAGCAGTACTCAGGGATCTCAGTTTCGTGCTCGCAAAGGCATCTAGTGACTCATCGCAATGTAATATGTTATTAATGTAGGTGAGTGCTAGATACAAGGGTCTGGAATCTAAGTACTATTCCTAAGATTTTGCCCATTTTACTATGGAAATTTTTGACGCAAAATATCGTTGCCTTGAAACAAAAAGTATCTATGCCACATTACTTTATCAGACAATCGATTCAACGCTCCCACGGACATAATCGCCCGCCGGTCTTTAAGACAGTCTCCACGGTGTAGGGCGGGTGATGATGGCATTTTTTTTTCAAGTCGTCAGATAGATTGGATGACACTCGATCTCCCCAAGAGGGCGAAATTAAAACAGCGGCGATGAGCCAAGCACGAAACGGCCGGGGAATTATTTTCCGTTGAGTGATTCTCGGCCATAAAATTTCTGATTGATCAATTCATCCGGTGTTTCCATTCCGCCTTAATGAAGAGCACGTTGCTGGTCGACATTTTTTTCCGAGTCCCCCGCCTCTATTTTTCCGCCTGTTTTCGCTTTAGTGGGTGTTTTATTAATTTCCTCTGCGTGTTTTTTCGGTCGTTGTCCCTTGAATTTGCATTGCGTTTTTTTCGATAGTCGAAAACAGATTTGGGGTATTTGTTCCAAGTTTTTTTTGTTTGTTTGCATTGAATTCGCATTAATTCTGACACATTCCTTTTTCGATATCTTGTCCCTTTCTTTTAGCAAACCATTTTGTTAATTGACATACGACATCGCTACACTTAATATATCTAGTAAACTTCTGTCGCCACCCAGTAATTTATCCCCAAAAACAAACCAATCCCAATCAAGGCCCCCAAACATAAAACGCATCACAAACTTTATCTCCTGCTCCAAAGTTGTCACACGATCAGTTTCACGCAACCTATTCCGGAATAGCGAAGCAAATTTTATTGCGGGTCCTTCAGGATATTAAGAGGGAAAGGGGGGATAATGGACACCGATCCGACGGACAATGCTTGCCGGCCATCATTTCGGTCACATTTCATTAAAAACAACAATAAGCACGGTAACGACTGTTCGGGTGGTCTGCGGACGATTTTGATCACATTTTCTTGCTTGTTGTGTATCTATATATGTCTGTAGAAATTTTATGTGGCTAAGGTTTGTGTCAGGCAATCGAAAATATTCACCATATTTTTAGAGGTACTTGATTCTATTCTCAATTAATATCAATAGGTTCACACCCTACCTCTTACATTAAACCTAAACATTCCGGTGAACGGTTGGTAAACCTCTGCCTAACTTGGAGAAATTGACGACGTTTGTGGTCTAGTGGTTCGACTACCGGACTGCTGATCACGAGGTCGTGGGTTCGATTCCCACAAGACACAAATATTTATGTGATGAATATAAATGTTTGTGTTTGTCTGGGTGTTTCCTATGTATTATAAGTATGTGTTTACAAAAAAAAGTATATAAGTATTATATCCATTGTCTAGTACCCATAGTACAAGCTCTGCTTAGTTTGGGACTAGATGGTGCTGTGTAAAATGTCCCAGGATATTTATTTTTTATTTATTTAAATACACGCATGATAGTATGTTATATTGTGTAATAAGTTGTCTTCACATAAAACGAACTATTTAGAAAACAAATCTGCACATAGCAACAAGGAATAAAAAGAAGTCGTAAATTGGTACCAACATTCAATTAATGTCTTTAAAAGTATTGAATTATTCCTTTGCCTTGTGAAAATATTTGCACAAATTCGCAAAATTAACAGCACGAAATTGAGCCATACCTTTCGCATACATTTTCGACTTCTTTCAAGTTTATTAAAAAGCTCCCAAGATATACCTGATCCAAACACCAATTCCCCCTCATTACGGGAGCCCATTCAATTTTAACGAGATCGTATACGCCGTAAAATGCCTTTGATGTTAATCTATAACGTGGCTCCTCGATCTACCGATAAATAACGAATAAACAAACAAAAGAAAAAGCGAGATGGGCCTACTCTCCCCACTCTCCCCTCCCGGTATAATTTCATTATTTGCTGCGAGCACATCACTTTAAAATATTCTCAATCTATACGAGCTGAGGCTGTTATTACCCACTAGTGCTTTTTACGCGGTTTCGCTCGGTTTTGTTTTTTTTTTAATAAGCTGTACTTTATGAAATCATGTCTCGTTGTGCTTTTTCCAACACCTAAACTAATATTATAAAGCTGAAGTTTGTTTGTTGGTATGGTTAAACGCGCTAATCTCGGGAACTACTGGTCCGATTTGAAAAATTATTTCAGTGCTAGATAGCCTGATTAACGAGGAAGGCTATAGGCTATATATCATTACGCTACGACCAAATAGGAGCTGAGTATAAATTAAAATGTTGCAAAAACGGGGGAGAAAAATCAACTTCTACGGCAATTTGAAAATATAGCAATTTTGAGTTGACTGATCCAATCCTAACTAACGGCACGCATATATCAGTCATCCTGTAGCTCAACGACCCGTTGCATGACGATACCAGCGGGCCTGGCCAAGTTACAGTTGGTAATGACATTTGTGAACGTCAGATTTGTCGAAAGCTTATGTCATTCCCATACATTTTGTTTCTACTCGTTTATTGATTCGAATGTTAGATTGCAACTTGGCTTGGCCCCAGATCAGAAAGACATTCGTGTATTAACAATATCACCCCACACAGCAATTGCAATACACTATGTACAGTTATACTATGTACGAGTCATCATCATCATGTCAGCTAAAATAGGTCCACTGCTGAACAAAAGCCTCCCCCATTGACTTCCACAGGAACGGACGTATGTACGAGTACAGCCATAAACACTTACAAAAGGGCTAAATTAATTTTTTCATGAATGAACAATCACAAAAGTTCTATTAGTACTTTAGAGAGAATCGGTTTAGCACTTTCGTTAGTGTATACATATTTTTGCTCGTGACTATACAATAAAAAAAGCAGCCTATTCATGCTGCATCTTCAACAAACAAACAAATCGACGACTGAACATTTTTTATTCACATTTCACCTGTAGGTGTCGCCTCCCCGCGGACGAGGGAGATTGCTGAGAAAAGATGTGTTTTTGTCGTATTTTTATTAGTGAAAAACAATGATGAATTAGCGGGGAACGCGTTTATTAGTCGCAAGCGATTTTTTGTCGTTAGGGTTCCGTTGGATATTAGTAACAAATTATTCGAAGTGTTACTTGTAATTGTGGGTACTTAGATAAGACTGTTTAGTGTTGTGTCTTTATATTATTAATTCAATATGAAAAATAAATCAATCTCTAATCACTGTGTTCAGATAGCTCAAACACTCCATGACTTGTCTTCTACCCGCCTTCCACTCGTTAAGGTTAAGGGCTATCTGTATCTAATGTGACCAGCCCAGTTCCATTTCAAGCTTGCAGCTTTTTGACCAACGTCGGCGAGCTGAGTTCTGTAACCTATCTTAATATAAAATAACCTAACCTAAATTAAAAATTTAGAAAACCCCCGACAGGAAATGTAATTTGACATTTAGTGGTGGCGGCCATCTTGGATTTGAAATGTATCATAGTGTATAGTATTCTCCTAGTTAAGCCCTATCATTTTATACCCATATTGAGGGAGGTTTGAAAAAATATGTAATCCGCTATTTTGTGGCGGCGGCCATCTTGGACCGATTTTTATCAAACATAGCTAAGAATATTCCTGACTAATTCACCTTTCTAATAAAAAAACAAACGGAACCCACCGAAACAAAACAGCCGAATTTAATTTATATTTTACCGTTTCCACGTAACGCCAGGCAATGGCCCGTGCAAAATTTATATTAACAAGGTGAACAATATTGGACTACATCATCGGCAGAGCACTGCCTGCGTTCTTGTTTTAAATGAAATTGCTGGCCGGAGGCCTAATATGCGTCCTGTGATATAATTTTGTCGTTGTATTATCTCGTCTTAGTAATTGTTTTGAAATAGACATGCGTCGACAAAATAATCTTAGGGTGAGCACGTCGTTGCAACTCTTATGCTAGTAGCATCCACTGATTTCTTGCAGCCCTTACAATATCTTCTTACCAACTAACAAATAAGTACAGTTCTCGCCAAACTTATTGTCCGGGTTGAAGTTGGCACGACCTAACTTTACCCCAATAAGCAATATTTTTCTTTCTTCGATTTTTACGGCCGAGTTAAAGTTAGCTCGTGCCAACTTCAACCCAGACAATAAGTTTGGCGAGAATTGTACCACATTAAAAAACACCAAATATTTATAAGTAGCTGATGCCGTCAGTTTCACTCGCATTGTTATTACATTTTGCTAGGCTCCCAAGAGTTATAGCATGCTGTTAGGTAGCCTCAAGATATGGGATATCAAAGGTAAGAAGAATTTATCAAATCTCATTGGTAGTTCCAGAGATTAGAGCGTTCATCATCATCATCATGTCAGCCAAAAGAGGTCCACTGCTGAACAAAGGCCTCCCCCATTGACTTTGCCTTAGCGCGTTCAAACAAACAAAACTCTTCAGCTTTATTATAATTACTAGCCTTTGTCCGCGACTTTGTTCCCGTAGAAGTTGAATTTTTCCCCCGTTTATTGAACATTTTTAATTATTACTCCTATCCTATTGGACGTAGCGTGATGATATGTAGCCTATAACCTTCCTCGATAAACAGGCTATCTAACACTGAAATCAGCTTTTTAAAACTAGTATAGATGTATAGATTAGCAAACACTCTTTAATAAATTGAACTATACACTTCTTACAATAAATCAAAAACTACCGTCTTTCAAACAAACAAAATTCTACATCAACCGTCTCTTTAAACAAGAAAACTTCACAGTTAATAAACAATACTGTGTTACAGCAGACAAGTCATACCAGACGGGCAGACGTGTTCGTTAATATGAAAATTAGCCAGAATGAGCCGCCCCAGGAAATTGGGTGCACCTAACAGCTTACGTTGCAACGTAGTTATATATCGATGTGCAGGATTATGGCTGAGAACTCTCCGACTATTTATGTAGAACCGTTTGGGAATGTGGAGAAGGTATTAGCTATCTTAAGCGAGATTTCAGCTTAGGTTGTTATGATATGCTTGTATTTACCCGACTGCCAAAGGAGGGTAAATTGAGGGTTATTTGCGTTTACAAGGTGGAAGGGACATCGACGTACAAATGTCGTGACAAGGTTTCACTCTAGGTCCTAAATTAAATGACCTAGGTCATTCGTGTAGAAAATGATCGGTAATTACAGATGTTGTCATTTTTGAGCTCGCAGTGTATTGCTAAAAACGCGATCATGACGCTCCGCGGCGAATGTTATCGCGCGCGCGATCCGAAATAAATGAAATAATGTTTTTAAAATTATAAATCTAATTAGGGTAGATAGAAATAATGTTTTTTTACACGTTCAAGTAAAAAAAACTGCAAAAAATTAGAAAATTGATGAAAAAAGTTATGGAAAATTTTATCGCAGGGGGGTCCAGAATCATGTACTGAACTCATGGTATTCGGATGTGCGTCTATGTCCCTTCCACCTAGGGTTGCCAACTATACTGTTTTAAACAGTATTATACTGTTTTCCACTAAATTATACTTTTTACTGTTGAACAAAAATAAAGTACACAAAATACCTACTGTTTTCAGCATCAAAATGCAAACACATTATTATGTGTTATACTTAGACGTTCACACAATTTTTTTTTGTTTAGTCAGAGGGCGCTCACAGCTCAGTGCAGCGCAGCCACAAACAAATCACACTGAGTTTCAGAACGAATCTGTCAATGTCAAATATTCAAGAATGTCACTCACTGACAGCCATGCGAGTGAGTGTGTGCGTTCTCAGATCTAAGTGGCGGGAGGATACAAATAGAGCATCTATTAATTTTATAAAAAATGACCTCCTTATTTTTTTTTAAAGTTTTTGAAGTTGAGTATTCGAATAGTTACAGTTAAGTATTCAAGTAGTTAGTTATGGACTTGTATGAAAAATGATAGCATAAGTTCGTTTCTGACGGATAGTAAAGTTAAAGTATCGTGAAACTCGAAGGCTGGTTATCGTTAACGAATAGTAAGATTTTACGTTAACTACTCTATTACTACATCGACTCATGCTTGGGCTACAGGATTAAAAATTATAATGAACTGTAACTGTGTATATGTAGTTAGGAAAAAATAAACGTTATATTTATTATTATAGAGAGTGGTTTTCCATAGTTTTTTGTTGGAAAGTTTTCGTCGCAAGCATTTTTAAAACGTTTCCATTTTTCTATTCTTCAACTCATCGGACTTGTGTCCGTTTAATGGCAATAGGCTCGCCTCCTGTTACATGGAACCTAAACATGAAGAACTGTCGGTGCACATTAGTACGCCTCTGCATATGCAGTAATTAGTTATGTTTGTTTTTACCCGACCACACGTCAAAAAGCCGAAAGAAGGGTTTTATATTAGGCAGTTTATGTATCTTCCTATTTACGTATCCACTACACGACTACGCCTCATCTGATTTTGATGAATGAGATGTCAATCGATTCGTTATTATGGTCCCGGTAACAGTGGCTACATATTATATAAACAAAATCAATACGGCGAATGTTAGGTACATGCAAAAAAAGAGGGTTATTTTTTTTTAAACGAATTATTACTAAAATGCTTAGAGACAATCATAGAGGGCAAACAGCGAGTGACGTCATGCTAATTGACTGCTAATGATATATGAACCAATTTTAATGAAACTGAAACCTTTTTACAACCTAAAACAAAAATTTACAACCTTCACAACCTAAATGTATCAAAAGATCTCGCTCTTCCGAGAGAAAAACGGTTTCCTATACCGTTTACCAAGAAAAATAACATATACGGAACAGTAACGTTGCAAAGTGTTCGTAAAACAATGTAGTTACGACATTATTCTTCTGAGCGCGCCACAGAGCGGCCATAATGGCTCGCTTTGACTTACTAGATGGAATTTTTAATGCAATAATTTCGATAATTTATCGCTAGATAGCGCTCCTTTGTGGCAGGGGCGGTAGGGGGTGGGAACACAAATTGGTTTTCTTTTTATCAGTAAACATTAGAGTGGCCGACTCGATTGACCTCCGGCTGTTGTGATATACAGGCGAAGAGGATGTTTAGCTTGTTTGACGTTTGTAGGTGCTAAAAGTAGCTAAGGAACACTTCGTATTACTTCGTTTAAGCGACTGTTTCGCCCTCAATTAAGTCACTATCTTTTTGTATTTTTTTAAGCATTTGCCATGCTAAGATTACAAGTTATTTTTTCTGGCGGGCAGGATTCGAACCTGCGTCTTCTGGTTCGCTACACCAGCTACGCTCGCGGTAGCTTAGCGGTCAAAGCGTCTGGTGTACCGAACCAGAAGACGCAGGTTCGAATCCTGCCCGCCAGCCGATTTTTTCCTTCATTAAAAATAACTCAATTAAGTCCTCAAGAACACATTAGTTATCAAATAGGTGATTGCAGCATCTTCCAGAAATTCGTAACTATGTTCATTTTGTTTTATTGTAATACCATACACTCACGCCTTTTTTCCACAGGGGAAGGCAGAAACTGGAAACTTCTATTTGCTACGATTCTTGCTTATTTCTTTAGCTTCTTTCTCGTTCATACATCATTTGTTGGAATATTCTGTTCAAAAGCAATACTGGAATATTATTGGGCGTATAAAGATGAAAAATAGCATCGTGAGGAAACATGCCTGCATTAAAAACTCGAAATCAATTGCGCGTGTACTCCGTGGTAGATTGATTAATTAGCCTTTATTTTTAACCACTGACGCAAAAACGACGGGGTGTTATAAGTTTGACGTGTCTGTGTGTGTGTGTGGGGAGTGTTCTTAGCTATGTTTGATGAAAATCGGTCCAAGATGGCCGCCGCCACAAAATAGCGAATTACATATTTTTTCACAACTCCCTCAATATGGGTATCAAATGAAAGGGCTTGATTAGTAGGATACTATGCACTATGATAAATTTCAAATCCAAGATGGCCGCCACCACAAAATGGCAAATTACATTTCGTGTCGGGGGTTTTCTAAATTTTTAATTTAGGTTAGGTTAGGTTATCAATCTATTTGCTGCTGCTGAGTCTTCTGTGAGGAGAACCCTATCCAGCAGCAGCAAATGGATTGATTATTGATGCTGCTGCAAGACAGCTACTAACTTCGACCTCTCAAGATAGTCTCACCAAAATGTAGGTATCGCGAACGAAGACTATCGAAGGCACCCAAACGCATGTTACCCCTGTTCCTGAGCCCCATTGCCAATGTGTCCCGAAACTCTAGCTTTCAATTCAAAAGCGTCACTTTTGAGGCTCCGCAGAGCTCGTAATTAAATACGTGACGTTATTTAGCCCTGGCCTCTCCCGGTAATTTGCGGTAATGGAAAGATGGCCGAAACGATTTCGCGAACGGTTCAACGTTTATTTTTTTCATATTAAAAATAATATCCCATGTTCAAGTTGCCGGAAAATTTTGTTTGTGCTGTATTGTTTGGGAGTTAATGGCGTTTTGTTTTTGACTGTCTTGGTCTCTTAATGCCGCTCCAAATTGACTTCATAAGTCAGATATGAATTTTAGAATATTTTTCACAAGCGGCAATAATACATTTAAACTATAATAAGATTGAAATTATGGAGGCCGGTGTTATTTGTGCACGGCTACTATCAAATATACTCGTTCGCTATTAATAATAAAAATTTACCATGGATCTATGGGTGACCTCTTAGAATTTCGGATGTTGCAAGTATGATGTGGCACACTCTAAAAACAAAACACCTATGGCCATCGTTAATACTCCAAAAGCCCAAAAAACATATTCAGCCGCACCTGGTTAGACTGGAAGCAGACCTAATAATATAATAATAGCTTTATTTTCGTTACACTTAATTCTAACACTATGTTCTTTATTTGTTAGTAATGTTCGTTTTCTTTTAATTTAGCTTGTTTGTTAGTAATGTTAGTAATTTCATGTAAGGACCGCCCTAGCGGTGAAAGCCTTCTCCAGTTGTTATCACCCGGTTCTGTCTCTGGTCAGTCTACCCCACGTGTTCGGTTAGGAAAGTTAGAACGATGATAATGATCTCTATTTCATCCTGATGATAGTAATAGTATCGATATACCCTTCGTACACAAAAACTGCCTCGAATGTACAATACAAAATCCTTTAACCATTACGTCAGCGGTATGTTAGGTGCTGGTAGACAAAATGGCGCCGTGCCAAGATATCGGTGGTCGTGTGCGCCGCTTAGATACCGTCGAATTAATTGTATGATGAGATAATTTGATATCAGATCTTAGAAGTTAGAGATAAAATGCTGGAAATTGTAGGTTATGGCCGGGACGAAGTCATAGAAGGCATAGCTCTCTCTGCATGTGCATAATTTTGCGGGCGGGAGGGCGGTGCTCTTGCATCTCAGCATAAGCGGAATTAACACTAAATATTTTCATTGCAATTTTTTGTCATTGAAGGCAGCCAACTGGGGCGATGCAAACAACTATATAACATGCCTAATCAGAGGGGTGATTACGATTTCTTGATCAAATTATTCAAGGTCCAAATTCTTATTTTACATATCATGCAATCGCCATGTTATTGTTAGTATCATATAAATAAATAAAATAAATAAATATCCCGGGACATTTTACACAGCACCAACTAGTCCCAAACTAAGCAGAGCTTGTACTATGGGTACTAGACAATGGATATAATACTTATATACTTTTTTTTTGTAAATACATACTTATAATATATAAGAAACACCCAGACAAACACAAACACCTAAGTTCATCACATAAATGTTTGTGTCCTGTGGGAATCGAACCCACGACCTCGTGATCAGCAGTCCGGTGCTCGAACCACTAGACCACAGACGTCCTCATATGTGGACTAATTGGACTAATTTACATACATACAATTACGCCTGTATTCCCTGAAGGGGTAGGCATTTCGCCGGTATCTTTTAGGTCCCATGTAATAGGGGGCGAGCCTATTGCCATCAACCGGCCACAAATCCAGACTCCGAGCTGCTATTGGGAATTTCACAGAAAACCCAACAACACTTTGCTCGACATGGGGATCAAACCCAGGACCTCTAGCGTAGCAGTCGCGCTTGGGACCACAAGAACAACGAGGCAGGTAATTGGACTAATTTAATGATAAGAAATCACCTCGTATAGCTAATACTAGCTTTCCGCCAGTGCGCTCTGGGTATTTTTTTAAAATTATTAAAACAAATCTATCCCACGGCGACCGTACATTTTACCGGGATAAAAAATAGCCTATGTGCTATTCCAGACTATAATCTATATCTGTGCCAATTTTAAACGAAAACATGATGACGTTGACGATGAAATGACGCCGTAAAATATTTGTATGGAAAACCCTCGCAGCGCCTCTAGCGGTTACGTAAGCAACTAAAATCTGTTATGAGATTACAGCGTTTCGATGCGTAAGAAACCTATCGAAAGCCATTCGATAGAACTCATGGTTGACGTCCTGATCCGTAAAGGTGTTTTTTGTGTGATTGAATAACAACATATATCCAAACTTTCACATTAATATTATTTATTTTTTTATCCTGGGACATTTTACACAGCACCATCTAGTCGCAAACTAAGCAGAGCTTGTACTATGGGTACTAAACAATGGATATAATACTTATATAATTTTTTTTTGTAAATACATACTTATAAAATATGTATAAGAAACACCCAGACAAACACAAACACTTAAGGTCATCACATAAATGTTTGTGTCCTGTGGGAATCGAACCCACGACCTCGTGATCAGCAGTCCGGTACTAGAACCACTAGACCACAGACGTCGTCATATTAGTAGGATAATTACTTAAAGTCCCAAAATAACCAAGTATTCGCTATTAGAATAACTAAATAAGTTTTTAATCCAAGCTAAAGTATTGGTCATAATATTCAGAGGACGCTCCGATAACGGAGCTTGGCGCGCCGCCAGCGTGGAATACGAACGTGCTGTATTGTATATTAACATAATATCGCTCATATTTTTGCTTTAGAGGCAAATTGATGATCTAGTGTTGTGTAAGAGGATGGAGTGGAGAAAATATTACATACATCCCATACGCCTATATTCCCTGAGGTGTAATAATGTACACCTTTAGATCGCCGGTGTGTTTAGGTCCCGTGTAATAGGAGCAATTCATCATCATCATGTAAGCCAAAAGGACCACTGCTGAACAAAAGCCTCCCCCATAGATATGTTACCATTAATGGTGCACAAAACCAAACACGGAGCTGCTACTGAAAGTTCCATAGAAAATTCAATCACTTCACTCATCCTGGGAATCAAAAGGTCCTCAAGCAATGAAGCATCGGCTTCTACCTCTGTCCTGAGCAGAAAATATATCTCTAATTACAAGCCATCATTTATCGAGCAACGAGAAGTTTACGTTTAGTTTAGTTATGAAAGAAAGAAAATCTTTTTATTTTTGGACTCGCACGGAACACAGATTATCTATACAAATACTTACAGAAAAAAAAACAATAGCGATCCTATGCATCAGGATATGAAACATACCCAATGTCACAGCGCTGATTTTGAGATACCGAAGTTATTTTAAAAAAACATGAAGACAACAACTTTTTTCTTCAAAACTTTTTAAAAACGCCCGATGCTCCGATACGTAAAATATAGCGAAGTACCGCCGAACGTTTCATTTTCCAAAGTTTTAATCTCAAAGTGGCCGTGAAAGAAAAATGGCGGCGTTGAGGAAATCGCCAGATTCACCTATTATCAACTCCGATTTGAGTAAAGGTGTGTTATATGGCCGAGTTGTGTGATAATATATTTTTATAAAAATATTATATTAAATTACAACTAGGAGTTCGAATAGATCTAATTCAAAAATACCATAATCAAGAAAATGTATTGGGAACTTAGAAATAACTACTTTTTAAGTTTAAAAAAATCTATATCTTATTCTAGAAAGAACATACAGCTTAGCTTAGCTTTAGCTTTGGATTTGATATTTACCTGAAATATACCTAAACTCAACTGCTTACATCTTTTTTCAAATCAAATCTTTTTAAATTTAAACCTCTACGACCAGTGTATAAGATGACTTTATCAGACATATTATTTGTTCTATTCTTGTCTTAAACTTCCTTCTTCCTAGCCTTCTCCAACCATGGGATAATTAACCATGGGTAATTATGTTTAATGTGTGATGTATATGCTGTTGGTGTACCTAATATAAATAAATAAATGGGATCGGCTCCCAGTCTAACCAGATGCAGCTGAATATCAGATTTTACACGAAGCGACCGGCATCAGTCCTCCACAACCAATTTTTTTAACAACCATAATTACGAAATGTCTTACAAAAATTTGTCACACCTTAAAATCACCGCCTCACACATCACACACCTTAATCCAATCTTAGTCCAAATATTTGTACACTTCACATTTATAGCATAACTTTTGAGCTAAACTGTAAACACGACCTAATCCGCGAGTAAATCCACATCCCATCTTCTGTTAAACAAACCAATTGCAACTTTAACACTTGGGTGTAAAGCGAAAAATTGCGTAAGATCGTTATGGTGGTTATACCACGCGATACGAGACGAATTGTTGCAGAAGAGTCATAAAAACTAAGATATTAATGTATCGTGGGAGGCATTAGCCGGTCGCTGGATCGATTCCTATGCATAAAAAATGCTAATGGTGCTGAGGAGACTACGTAACGTTGGAGTTGGCTGATTTATGTCCGGAGTTTTGTAACTATTCGCGGTTCGATGTCGCACCCTGGTGTTTTTGGGACAGGTGGACGGCACAACTTGCGAAGAAGCCGCTAATGGGGGTAGCCGAGCTTTTCCTTTGTTACTTTTTTTTTAATAAAGGTGAGACTAAGTTGGATAGCTTTTGATATTGATAAGCTTTTTTGCGATTTGAAATGTGTCCTTTTTTGTTTTTAATAATGGCATAGGCAAGTATATCTTGCTTGGGAGGCTCTTGTTGTTGATACGATTTTCTTTTGAGAATATGTACGTCAATAATTGGTTTTGTTTTTACAAGGATAAACTTTCTTCAATTATAAAATTGTCTTCGTCTCATGCCTCTGACTACCATCCTTTTAGTACATCTACCGCGTTCCGTCTCTCCTCCACCCTAAGGTTGTCTGGAGAATGCCTAAGGTATTAAGACCGCCTTTGTACGTTATTAATGTACATAAACAATAAATAAATAAATAAACTATTTTACTTAATTTCTTAAGGATAGTCTGAATGACACTTGTTTGACAGCTTATTAAAACAAAAGGCTTAGGAAATAAATAGGAGTCGAACATATGATGAGAAAAATCATTCACGATAGCAGCAATCGATTGACTAATCGTTGTCACAACAAACAAAAAGTATTAGTGTAAACAATTGTTGGTTGCCCAATAAAGAAATAAAATTTAAGTTTAAAAAACTACAACCCGCCGACTTAACAAAAAAAATTACAAACTAACAAACTGTAAAATGTTACCATTTCACTTTATTAGTATAGGTATTTCTAAACTAAGAATTTTTTCCTCTTTCGTTTGATATACCACACGATAGGATAGCAAAAAAATTTAAAAAAAATCGCTCTTTTTTTGCATGTAACATTCGTCGTATTGATTTTGTTTATGTAATATGTAGCCATTGTTACCGGGACCATAATAACGAATCGATTGACACCTCATTCATCAAAATCAGACAAGTACTTTAGGCGCTGTAGTGGAACATACGTAAATAGGAAGATACATAGACTCCCTAATATAAAACCCTTCCTTCGGCTTTTTGCCGTGTCGTTGGGTAAAAAGGAAAATAAACAAAGAAAAAATGAGTGATACCACCTCCTTGCCAAATATTCTGCCACTGCGCTGTTATGTAGTAACTTTATTTACCATGATCGTCATTATCAACCCATATACTGTCCCAGTGTTGGGCACGGGTCTCCTCTCAATATGAGAGGGATTAGGCCATAGTTTACCACGGTGGCCGCATTAGGCATTACGCTTTGTTAGCATACTTCACATGCCGTCAAGAAAATCTCTCAGACATACAGGTTTCAGACATCTAGATCTAGTAAAACAGGCTCTCAATCTAATTCAAATTTATTGAAGGCGCCGCGTAGTAACATGAAAATCAAAGCGTAGCGTCTACGCGTCTACAACACACGCTACGAAGACGTAGACCGTAGCAGTTTCATAGACTTCGTAGCATTTGCTTTGCCGTAGCATCCGTAGCCGGAGCGGATTTTTACGATATTCTATAGTGATTTTAATTATAGGTGATACTTGTTATCTATACTAATATTATAAAGATTTGATTGTTTGTTTGTATTGAATAGGCTCCGAAACTACTGGACCGATTTGAAAAATTATTTCAGTGTTAGATAGCCCATTTATCGGGGAAGGTTATAGGCTATATATTATCACGCTATGCCTAATAGGAGCGGAGTAGCAATAAAAATGATGATGACTTCTGTGGTCTAGTGGCTCGAGTACCGGACTGCTGGTCACGAGGTCGTGGGTTCGATTCCCACAGGACACAAACATTTATTGTGATGAATTTAAGTAATTTAGTTAATAAAAAATGTTGCAGAAATGGGGGAAAAAGTTATCAAGACCACGCGGGCGAAGCCGCTGGCGGGAAGCTAGTTTTATTTATATAGCTATATTATCACTGTGACAATATTCAGTTAATGATTAATTATACGATATATAAGTAGATATATAGAAGTACAATGTTATCGAAGTTAAATTATGAAGTACAATGTTATCGAAGTTAAATTATTCAATAAATTATCATTTATCGACCTCGACTGCTTTCTTTACCTTCATGATTCTTTGCGAATGTATTATCATTTAGGAATACATCTTTTTAAAAACAAATTATTCTAAACGAGCAACTTTAATTTTCTTCCCGGCAAGCTTTCCCAAACATACCACTAACGCCATCTAGCGTCGAGTAGCGGCACCAACTTTAATTACGTGTCGACTTAGTGTGTTTAATTCATAATAACTACCGCTGCACCCGGATCGGTTTATGTGTGAACTTTAGTTGCACTTTATTAATTATTGTAAGACGTTAATACGTTCTTCAAGTTATTCGTTTTTAGATTTAGCTCCAAAAAGTCTTAAGTTTATTTTGACGTTGAGTCGATTAAATGGGAAAGTTAACTTTTTCTGTAAATAACCTGACAGAAAAATCTCAAACTCACATTGAGGGCGGACGGACCAGAATCATTTTAAAAATTTTGAATATTCGTCTCCAAGGACCAAAGACACAGAACAGTAAATATCCTGGGACATTTTTTACACAGCACCAAGTAGTCCCAAACTAAGCAGAGCTAGTACTATAGGTACTAGACAATGTATATAATACTTATATACTTCTTTTTGTAAATGCATACTTATAATACATAGGAAACACCCAGACAAACACAAACACTTAAGCTCATTACAATAAATGTTTGTGTCCTGTGGGAATTGAACCCACGACCTCGTGATCAGCAGTCCGGTACTCGAACCGCTAGACCACAGACGTCGTCAGATACAAACAGTGTATAAATATTAGTGAGAAGAATTCATAGATTATTTTAAGTAAATTAATTACGATCATATTCATAAATATGCATAGCGATGCATATGATGACTAAATTTTAATTACCCGACGACACGGCAAAAAGCCAAAGGAAGGGTTTTATATTAGGCAGTCTATGTATCTTCCTATTTACGTAAGTATGTTCCACTACAGTGCCTAAAGTACCTACTCATCTGATTTTGATGAATGAGGTATCAATCGATTCTTTATTATGGTCCCGGTAACAATGGCTACACTTTACATAAACAAAATCAATACGACGAATGTTACATGCAAAAAAAAACAAGAATTTTTTTTTTTTTTTTACTAAGTGTTCATTGGAAAGCCGTGTTGAACATTCACAGGATAATATGATGAAAAGAGAATCACGTACCTATAAATACTGACCGCTCTTAATCCAAAGGCGATTTTCCTTTTTAATCCTGCTGCGAAAATTTTATACAAGCGCTTAGCATCGTCCAATCTTTTATACAAACGCATCATTAAAATTCCACCCGTGGAAGAATTAAAATGAAAAAACACAAACAATTATTTGAATACATGCACCGCACTGGCAATCTTCGCGAGCCGCTCCACGGTCACGTAAAACAGAATGGCGAAAAAAAAATTTATACATATCTGGCTGGGACACCGATCGCGATACACGGACGCACGCGGGTTGAATAATTTAATTCTTTTTTCATAATATTATTATTTTATTAAATATGGCGAATAACCCTGCCGCTGCGCGGGGACCCCTTAGACACCCACCTTCGCTTAATTGTACGAGGCTCGGCTATGCGTGTACCTATCAGGAATTTTAATACGTAACCGCAGTAATCCCCGGCTATTATTTTTATTGTACTTTTGTTGGTGAATTTACATTTATAATTTATTTTTTTGATTTAAAGGTTTAAGGTATATTATTATTTTGAAATAAACTGTCAGTGAAAAAGTTAAAGGTCATAAAACTTGCTGAATGTATGGCCGTAACAAGTTTTGAATTAACATAATTTCATAATTACGCTCAAGCCTTCAACTTAGTATGAACTAAGTTCAAATTATCTTGAAAAACTAAAACGACAATAAATGTTCACGTATGTAGTTCTGTCAATGGTCAAGTAGTTGTCAAAACCCATGAAGTATTCCAGAAGTGTTTCAAGCGGGAATAACGCGAGTTGGGTGCCTTTTTTTTCGCCTCGACGTATTTTAATTTTCAACCACCATGTAATAAGTATGCCTTTTTCGGAAAAGTAAACGCCCATATTTTAGGCGCGAAATTCGACGCCATTATCGCTCGGCATAGGCAACGCTTCGGAACTGTCCGAGGTTTTCGTCGTCTGAATTTATGCCCGCCCCGCTGTGACCGCAGCGTGCGAGTTGGTCACACTGTGGGGTGCCAGTGACGGAGATTGAGATATTGCTTATAGTAGTAGATTATAACATTGACGTCTTATCTTTTCAGTAGTTAAACAATTTTCGAGAAATATGAACCCATACCTTATTACTTTACCATTGTTTAATATACCGCAAGTTATAATTCAGAAAAAATGCACCCAGAACATTATTTTTGAGTGAACGATTTCCCTTATTTTTTTTAATGGTCTAATATTTAATTCTAGGCTTTAAAATTAATTCAATACTACCATTGTTTTAAGACCTTCATAACTACCAGTATATGGACAAGTTTTTGTCTTAAATAAATGTATTTTTTTACATGACACAATTTCTTTTTGTTGTATGATATTGGAAAGTATGTGACAAACCATGTTTAAGAATGGGACGTTCCAATCTGATCAGAAGTGTTTAGACACTTTTTTAAGAACATGGAAGGTAGAATGCATGTAAGGAAACAGGAGGACATGTAAGAGAATTCCGCCAATACTGGTTTTCTTTTAAAAGTTTATTTTCGTATTTCTACACATCGCTATCACTGTGACCCCAACTTAACGTTACCGCGCGGGTCAAAACGTTCCGGGTCCCGTTCGGTAGGGTTAACCCACTTTGATTCTTTTCGATAATCACCCGCTAATGCACTGTGGCCGTTTGGGTTTTTCAATGTTTTAAATAATGGCCGAAGGGGGTAAGCTTCTATTGTGTTTTCGTGTAGATATATTTCTGGGAGTATTTGTGCTTAAATATACTCGTTTATAATCTTTTTGTTTAGACTACATGGTAGATTCTATGTAAGTTTATAATCTTGGTAATAACTGCCTCTTTAACCTAGTAGTCCTAAGTGGCGCTCGAGGCCCTGTGTTGGATTCCCAGGTCAAGCGTTCTTGGGTTTTTTCTAAGAAATTCGCAGTAGCAGCTAGGGTGGATTTGGGCCCGGTTAATGGCAATAAGCTCACATGGCACAAAAACATACTGACAAACTGTAGGTGTACATTCGTACACCTGTGCCTCACCCTTCGGGGAAATCAAGCGTGTTCATCATCATCATCATCATCCTCCTACCCTTATCCCAAATCACTTGGGATCGGAGCAGTATGTCTTTTTCTTCCATACATCTCTATTAGCCGTCATATCGTCATTCAACTCCTTTGTGGTCATATTCATTCTCATACGGTCCATCCATTTTTTATTTTGTCTTCTTCCCTTATCTGCACAATCGACGAGTCTGTCTGTTTATTTGTATAGAAATTAAACAACTTGAAAACAAGGATTCAAAATCAACGGCAATACAACACTTTGACCATCCTAATATTAATAGACCATTATATTACATTGAACAGTTTGAAACAGGGGCTGTGCTTGGCAAGTTTGCGTAGCGGTTAATGTACTGGAAACAGTGCAATAGTTAGTATCGCGATTAGACTATTAATATCTGGTTTGGATGGCGCTTGGCTGTGCATTGATTTAGGTTTGTTTGGCTGTAAGTATAATGAGTTGAATTTGTTTGGTTTTTTCTTAGCGGAATTCAGCAATTAGGAAGAAGTATGAAAATTGAAGAGTAAAGAGTTGGTATTACAATATATCTTCACGCATGTATTCCCTGAAGAGTTAGGTAGACGCATACTGCTGCATACATCAAATTCCTAATCAAAATTATGTTTGCGTCCTATAAAATAGGATGCAAACCTATCACAAATCCAGATTCCGAGCTGCTAATCCGAATACCTTAATAACACTGCTTTACGCGTGAATCGCGTTATCGCATACTCGCGCTGACAACAGCTAGACCAAGACACATTATAAGACTGGGCATCAATACGTAAATCTAGACTTTGGATTAAGCAGTTGATGTCTGGGTACTGCATTCTTCTGCCAATTAAAAAGGAACTGTTTTTGTGCATAGGGGATTTCCCATTAAAGTTAAGGGGAAATGTCTTATGATCAACGAAAAAAGTGTTATTATGTCTTGGACTAATATTGTTGACTATATACTAAAATTCTACTCCATACAACACCAAATCTCTGCACCGAAATTACTATTTTATTTAAATAAGTATAAACATCAATCAAATTGAGCTCCTAAAAATACATCAAAAACAAAAACAATCAACATGGGAATCCACAGCGGCGCCGATAACCTAACTATCTCCCAAGACGAAGGAAAAATATGATTAGGAAAGTTTTTTAATCAATAAAAGGAACAAAAAATAAAGTAGGAAGCGTTCCCGGCTTCCTGGCTCGGTCGGATTTTTTCGCCTTATTTCTCATTACACCGGCGCCTTGGCTCGTTTCCCTTGACGTCATAGTTATAATCATTTATCGTTTGACGGCCGCCCGCGGTCCGCGCAGCGCTTATTTCTAAAGGAAATTGAAAAAGTTGCCTTGATCGCGGAGTGTGAAATAGAATCGGGATCGAGACTGTGCTGCTTGAGCTTGCGCGAATCGAGGACTTGTTTTAAGGGTGAAATGTTTATACTGAGTAAAGGAGTAATAATTTCAACCCTTAATTACATAAATTAAACTTTTAACGACGTCTGTGGTCTAATAGTTCGAGTATCGGACTGCAGATGCGAAGTCGTGTTCGATTCCCACAGGACACAGATATTTATATGATGAATATAAGTGTTTGTTTATCTGGGTGATATTTATATATTATATTTATGTATTTATAAAAAAGTATATAAGTATCCATTGTCTAGTACTTATCTATAGAACAAGTCTGCTTCGTTTGGATGGTGCTGTCAAATGCCCTCAAAATATTAATTTATTGGTTCTAACGATGCAGTTTTTATTCATTGTTATTGTCATCATAACAGATAAAAGAGGTCCACTGCTGAACTAAGGCCTCTCCCATAGACTTCCACAAGGACCCATCATATGCCGCCTGCATCCAAAGGCTCCAAGCGACCTTTAGGAAAGTTCTTCGGGCACAAAGGTTCTCGAGTGGAGACCACACACCGGACAGTGCGGAACGGCCTCCAACATGATGGATAGTTTTTGTATTGACAGTCTATTCTTAAGTTCTGAATTTAAGACTTTGTTTTAAGGGCAAAATGCTTAAACTGAAAATATTTTCAGCCCAACTTATATGTTATTTAATTGTTGCTATATTTGGCACAACTCAAACAACAAGGTAAAAAGAACTCTGAACATATATATGTCAGCACACTGAATACTAGGACACTAAGAACAGAAGAGAGCCTAAAAGAACTAGAAATAGCCATATCTAACTTAAAATGGGACATAATGGGCATCAGCGAGATGAGAAGACCAGGAGAAGGGATAGCAGAGAAGAACGGCTATATCATGTTTCATAAAGGTGAACACACCGGACAAAGAGGAGTGGGTTTCCTTATTAAATCTAAATGGAAGAAGAACATTACGGGATTTGAAGGAGTTTCTGACAGAATTGCGGTAGTACATTTAAAATTCCCGGGGTACAAGAAAAACTGGGCCATCTTTCAAATTTACGCCCCAACAGAACAAGCGGAGAGACCAGACATAGAATATTTCTATGAGAGTATCTCGGAAGCAATAAAACTGCATTACAGCAGCAACATAATAATCATGGGCGACTTCAACGCACAGGTTGGAGAAAGGCAATTAGGAGAAGAACCCACAATAGGGAAGTTCGGGCATGGAAAAAGAAGCCAAAATGGACAGAAACTAGTAGAATTCATGATGGAAAATAACCTTATTTTAATGAACTCCTGTTTTTACAAAAACCCTAAAAGCAAATGGACGTGGTCCTCCCCAGGTGCAAAATACAAAACTGAAATTGACTTTATTATAACCAACAAAGCAAGCGCGTTCACAGATACTAACATAGTTAAAAATCTCAACTTTAACACAGACCACCGCATGGTAAGAAGCTGCCTAAGCTTAAATCAAGCCAAAAGATCCAGGAAAAACCTAAACAATAAGAAGCTGCATCAAATATCAGAACACAATCATCCCACTGAACCCCGCAAAATAGAATCACTCACAGAAATTATTACCTCTGACGTAGAAACTGGGACTAAATACAGGAGACTACAAAACAAATTGAAAGAGATGCTAGTCAGCAAACCTAGAAGTAAAGAGAGCTATATAAGCAAAGAAACACTAGAACTACTAGAGGAAAGAAGAACACTAATATCAAATAAAGGGGATAAAGAAAGACGGCAAAAAATTACAAACCTTAGCAAGAAAATCAAAGGAAATATGAGGAAAGACCGTAAGGAGAAGAGAAATAGAGTTTTGGAAGAAAATATAACAAGAACAGGAGGAACAAAAAAGGCTATGAAACAACTAAGCGAACATGGTAAAGAATGGATACCGAAACTAAAGCAACGCGAATCTTACCTAACGAATCGTCTCTCAATACAAAAACTAGCTACGGACTATTACCGCTTACTGTACTCTGATAAATTCGACTCAGGGCTGGCCCCAATTCAGGAAGAAACCAAAGCAATAGACAACAAAGTAGATGAGGTGCCAGAAATCCTCGCCTCAGAGGTATTCAAGGCAATAAAATCTCAAAAACTTGAGAAGGCCCCAGGGCCGGACAAGATACCTAATGAAATGCTCAAGGGAACCATAGAAGAAATCAGCCCTGTGCTAGCAAAACTTTTCAACGAAATTTTACAAACAAGGCAAATTCCAGAAGAATGGACAGAGTGCCACATAATTCTACTGCACAAAAAAGGTCCTAGAGACGAGATTGGGAACTATAGGCCAATTTCTTTAATATCAAACATATACAAAGTATTCGCTAAAGTGATCCTGGAAAGAATATCACTAGTACTAAACGAAAACCAACCCATAGAACAGGCAGGATTCAGAAAAGGCTTCAGCACAATAGATCATATTCATACAATAAAACAGTTGTTGCAGAAATATAACGAATACAATAAACAAATCTACTTGGCGTTTATCGATTACTCAAAGGCATTCGACAGTCTCAGGCACCAACACATATGGTGGAGTCTTGAACGACAGGGGGTCCAGAGCAACTACATAGAAATACTTAAAAGTATATACAAGTCCAGCAAGGCCAGTATCAAAATTGAAACAACAGGAGAATCATTCCCAATCAAAAAGGGTGTACGCCAAGGCGATCCTCTCTCTCCTACGCTATTTAACACCGTACTCGAGCACATTTTTAGACAATTGAACTGGGACCACTTAGGTCTGAACATTAATGGAGCCCGCCTAAACCATTTAAGATTTGCCGATGATTTGGTGCTTCTTGAAGAGGACCCAGCAGTAATAGAACAAATGATGCAGAGCCTAGCAAGTAAAAGTAGAGAAGTTGGTCTGGAAATCAATGCCAGTAAAACAAAATTAATAACAAATTCAAGGGAAGCAGACATTATGGTAGATGGCAACAAGATCGAGTATGTCAAAGAATATATTTACTTAGGACAGATAATATCACCTTCAAATGAAATGACTCAGGAAATAAACAGGCGAATAGCCCAAGGTTGGAGAAAATACTGGTCACTGAAAGAAATTATGAAAAGTAAGGATTTAGGCAATCACATAAAAAAGAAAACATTTGAGACCTGTATTCTACCAGCTCTTACTTACGGCTGTGAAACTTGGTCGCTAACACTTCATCACAGGGAAAGGCTAGCAAAGTGTCAACGTGCCATGGAAAGAAGCATGCTAGGGTTAAAAATCAAAGACAGAGTCAGGAACATAGACATAAGAACAAGAACGAAACTCACAGATATCCTTACCCGGATAGATGTCCAAAAATGGAGATGGACTGGACACATGCTGCGCCACCCCATCGACAAATGGAGCAAACAAGTTACCCTCTGGCAACCAAGAGTTGGCAAAAGAAGTAGAGGTCGTCAAGTCAGGAGATGGGAAGATAGCTTGAAACAGACAGCGGGACCACTCTGGTTGAGAGTGGCAAGGGATAGGACCCATTGGAAGGAACTGGAGGAGGCCTATGCCAGAAGGCAAACCGAACTTAGGGACCTCTTGTAACCCTATGTTCAGGAATAAAAAGGCTATTATTATTATTATTATTATTATTATTATATTTGGCACAAACACGTTATATTTTTTTTTAATAATGAGTCCATGAACCCATTTTACGTTATGCTTTACCCAATTGATAGCTACAACTACAAGACACACATGTACATCTATTACATTATTTTGTAATACGATGACACTTGTTTAAGCCCGACAGCTTTCAGACCTGATTTTCGAAAAAACCTTTTCTTTATATCATTGGCCACGAGTGGAGTTACTCCACTCGTGGCCATCCAAAACTTATAATGTACTTTTCCTGTGATTTATGCAGTTCTTATCCAAACATCTTTGTTCTAGAAACTGCACTTCCTCTCCCCGCCCTCGTTTGAAGTGGAGCGCATCATGACCAGCAGCTGCGGCAGCAGGTTCTGCGTATGGGGGTCTCGAGGAGTTATTATAGCTGAGCTGCCATCCAGGTGGGGTCGGGCAGGACTCTTCGGAACTGGTCAGGAGACAGTGCTGTGCAAGTAAGTGACATTAAAGATATTGTTTAGTAATTCAGTACATTAGGCTAGCGTGGCGATCCCTCTCATACTGAAAGGAGACCCGTGCCCAGCAGAGACAGTTAATGGGTTTAATAAACAATTAAATAAAAAGTCTGTTTGGAAGAGCGAGACAGATCTTAATCCTAACGAACAACCGCAGTACCAAGATTGCTAATATATTGGAGTCAGGAATAAGCCCTCGTCCACTTATTTATTTTACACTTTATGCGCGCTATGGTACGCGGCGGACTTAATGCTAAAAGCATTCTCTACTAGTCAACCATAAGGTAATACAGATGAAAGCGTGGTAGATGCATCATCGTGTGGTAATACTTATTTTTATAGATATGTGGAAAGTGCTTACTCGACAATAGAATAGCACCAAAGTTTAGGATAAAGGAACTGTTTCATGAAAATTTTATCGTGTCTCTGTATAGAATATGTGTGAAGATCACAACTAGTTTCCCCAACAGAACCTACCATAATCCCGTAAATTCTTATAAATCCGGTCCCAACAAAGTTCAAAACAAAGGCCAATATAGTGCAACAAATTTCAACTATAAAATAAAGGCTTAACCACGTCTAGTGAAGAAACTAAACACCTGAAATCTAATAAAGCCTGATAAGTTCACGAGAAAGCTGGCACGTAAGCATCGTGTATTTTCTACTATCACGGTAAATTTTGTAACCTATTAAGCTCCTCGAAGCGGCTATAACGTTAGCCTGAGGTAACGATTAAGTCATAGATTATATTTTAGATGACATCGTGCAGAAGGGATCCTCCTTTGATATTTAGTGGTTGCTATTTCTAGAGCTCTCACAAGATATTTTTTATGTATTGACTTTTTGCAACTGGTGTAGTTAAAAAACTACAATATACCGCCGCTGCAAGCTATGACATTTATTCAGAAATTACACTGCAATCAGCATGTGCATTTGCATTGCCGTTATTCAAGAAAAAATGAAATTGTTAATCAAAATAAGAATAGTTTGAAAACATATAAAGACAAACGAAGTCCTCTCAGAGGCCCTAATAAATTAGGCACCAAGCTACCCCGAAACTCACCACAGTATAGTCTAAGTGTTTCGCGCGCCCGAGTCACCACTCTTTTGTACATGTTATTAGGCGGCTATATCTCCAAATTTGCATATTTCGGCAGTAAAATTAATTCGAAGATTTGCCCGCATCCACCATCCAGACGGGAGCTTCAAGGGGGTGGCTTTTGTAATGTTTTTGGATTTCTGCATTAGAATTTATACGTACCGATACGTATTGTGGCTTCGTCCCTAAGACGAGTATTATACGAGTCGATGAGTTTCAATTAAGTGTCGCGATTGGGCGCCGGCCAAGTATCAAAATTGTTTCCAAGTTTATGATAAGTAGGTTAGAGGATTGATTTAATTTTTATACAGTTAGGGTGGTTAGGGAAAAAATGGTTTAGTTTAATGGAAAATATTGCCGTCAATGGTGTATTATTATAGCAGCGACCATTACTCTTAATGGTACGCAGATTTTTCTACTGTGAACCTCCAAAATGTGCTAAAGGAACATCCATTTTACAAAATAAATGCTTATATCCTTCCTGATCATGGTAGAGATTTGGTGATAAAAACCAATATTCGTCCACTGGTGAACGTAGATATAGATAATTCAACCCTCTTTTCGTATTAAAAGTAGCCTTTGTCCTTTGTCAGGCCTAGACTATCTGTGTACCAAATTTCATTTAAATCGGTTCACTAATTTTGGCGTGAAAACGCGACAAACAGACAGAGAGAGTTACTTTCGCATTTATAATATTAGTAAGGATTACTATTTCACTAGTTTTACCGTTGAAGACAAAACATGTATCTTTTACAATTTTCAGCAATGAATTCTTCTGTCTTATAAATATCTCCTGAGACAGTCCAACTTCAGAATACGTCGCCAAAAAAACTTCCTGATCTACACTAAATACAATGCACCTAACCTACCGCTTCTGACTTATGGTAATAGCAGTTAACAGTCCCAGCACAGCTCAGAACCCGTTAGTATTAATCCGTACAACTAATATTAGCAATAAACGGCCCCTTTCGGCTAATTATGCTAAGATGTTCAGTCTTGCCGTCTGCACCGAGGATTTGAGTTTTACACTTTGTTTATGCTGCAGTGTACATGGATGATAGCATTATTTTCGGAAAAGTGTTGGAGTGGTAAAATATATTAAGCTCCTTGGAAATATATTGGATGCTTATAAGGAAATTCCTATTTGCTTAGTCGTCTTTGATATTTGTTTTTTATTCTTTCCTTGGCATAACACATTATCTTGAGTCGGCACACCTTGACTGCCTTCTCTATTTAGCACGTTTTTGTGGGAGAAGTACTAATCACCATAGCATATGCAATGATACAATTGCGAGCATATGATAGTTTTGCCTTGTTAGTCTAGTTGTCCTAAGGGCGACTGCTAGGTTAGAGGTTATAGGTTTAATTCCCCGGTCGAGCATTGTTTCTGGGTTTTTCTATGAAGTTCTCAGTAGCAGCGGAGTCTTACATTTGCAAAGAGGAATTTAAAAACAAATCCTTCTATAATTCTTTAGACCGGTTTCACTGACTCCTAGAAAGTCCCCGTTAAATTACTTGTCAGATAATTTCATACAAATATTGTTACATTTTTTAATTTAAGCGGCGGCTAGCAGCTTTACAGAGATAAAAAACAGAGGACAAAACGGACCCTTAATCTAGTATAAACATAAGCAATCACAAATCACCTCCACCTTCATAATACTGTTTAAACACAATTTTCGCCAACTAATTTACTCTGTGTCCCAGCATCTTCAGCTCGAGTGGGCTCGTATATTCTTTGATAACCCCTTATCGCCGCCCGTTCGGTGCATTCCCGAGCTTCCGAAGCGAATCTCCCGCTAAATATTATGTTGGATTATTTACTGTGTTTGCTTCTGTTGTGGTTGTGTACCTACAGATTTGAGGGTAGTATTTAAAATGTTATGAATCTGCCTGCTGGATTTTCTATCTTAGAAAAACGTTTTTGTGCAATGCAACACCAGTATTAACTGAAACTATGAAACTGAAGTTCGTTTATGCAGAGTTTAATTTAGTTAAAGTGGTTTTACCTGAATTAAGAATATTTAGTAGCTTAGCAGTGAAGACAATTGTAATCTTTAATAAAATAATGAAGGCATAGTGGGAAGTATGAGCGAAAAGTTTGTTTAAATACAACCTATATGACACTTACGTGTATCCTTTAACGCAGCAAAATCTAAAAACAGTTAAATCCTAACAAATAATTAAACGTCCATTATTGACACAGACAGACGTCAAACAGCAGTCGATCCTGTTTAAACACAAACGAAACAAGTAGATTTCGCACGGGAATAGAACCTACGTCCAAGGAAGTTTGTTTGATGTTAGTTATAAAGTAAAGGATTGATTCTGTTTTGGATGAAGCGACTCACCCTTTCTTCTGAGAATAACCGATCTGTGTATGTATGTGCAAGGCAGGTGTAATAATATGATAAATTACAAAAAGCCTTAAAATATCATTAAAAAACTTGCTATCTTCTCATACAAAGCACATGGATTACTAATAAAAACATCGATACGGAATACCATAACCATCAGAGAAATCCCATGCATTAAGCTTCCAAGATCGATAGATAGCGATACATCGCAACTTAATCCTTCAACCGCGTCGACCTACCCGCAAACCGAACGATCCTGTAAGTCTCAATTACTGGGTAACCCTGATTTACCCGACGACCGATCCAATTTGTAAACAGGACTCGATCGGAGAAAACTATTCACGACATCCACACTCAAAACACATCCCTAAAATTAGATACATAAAGTCCAATTTCTACGCTTTGTGTGGAGAGATCACCTTCCAAGTCGATATTGTCTAGTCATGCGAGTGATGACCATGGAAAATGTTTTTGCACCAAATTACACTTTGATTGGAGGGGATAGAGTGTGTTTTGGTTTGGTCATGTTTGACATAGGTCGGACCGTCCTGAACCCCAATTATAGGCCACAAACTATTTTATCTAACACCCGTGTGACAACACTAATCTTATTAGAATCTATTGGAATCGAAATCGTGCCAAGAAAGTAAGGAGAGGGTGTCTTGTTCTTCACCAAAGCCCATTATTTCAGCGACACTTATTTTTTGGAGCACATTTATACTTCAACGATGAATTTGATGATCTATGTTTTTTATTTTGATATTTAGAAAACCCTTTGGCTAAACTCTGATCTTCAGTATTTTAGGCTCCTCAATGATGTCACGTAAAATTATCAATCAGGATTCATTGGACAGAATCATTTGTTAATATTATAGATTTATGCTAAATTTTCAACAAAGTTTGTTTGTCAAACAAACAACGGCATTAATACCTCCAAGTAATATCTATCAACAATTCTATCTAAACTTTAAAACCTCCAGCCGTTTCCATCCTTGCCGTCACGTCTCCAGCGATCGGGATTGATTCTCTCGCGGCGTGATCCGGGCTTTTGGCTTAAACCAATTTGCCGGTTAATCTGAGGTACACGTACGGACGCTTTGGGACCCTTGCAATACACCCAGCTTATACCTCCTTATTCTTTGTCTTTACGTGAGATTTTATTCTTATCGGTAATTTCAGGTGGATTAATATTTGAGGTTGGTTTTTGACGCTGTTCGATTATATTTTAAATAAAACTCCTATCTATTCAGATAGAGATTATCTTGCAATATAAACGAGAGGCACTATACGAAAATAACTGAGGATTGTGCTCATAGATATACAACTGAAGAGGCCTATGATTACCGAAATAAGGAATTTCTATTTTTTTATAAGTTAGCTTTAGTTTTTGTTAGTTAGCTGTTGGAATTTAACAAACGCCTTGGTTGGATACTTCATTTATCTCTTCCTATTCAGCAAAAATGTTGAATCCTCTATTTGACAGTAATTAATCTGGTCTATATTCAAATTAGTTCATTCATAATATTATTTATTTTCAACTCACCGTCATAATAATCGACTAATGAACTCGATTAAGCTTCAAATAATCCTAAAACAAACTGCCCATTAATCCCAAAACTATCCAAAATGACCATCACATCTTAGCCAAACTTTATTAACAACGTAATCTCATAGACGCCTCAATAAACATGTAAGAGACCGATATGCAAATATCTAGCCCCTGTCCAGTTTGTCCGAGGCTGTTTGAACAAGACTGGACATGGATCGCCAGTGTAAACATGTTTGAGGGATGTTGGGGTAGTTATTGAGTGTACCACTAAATATCTTTGTATGGTGTTGCTACTTGTTTGCTTAGGGTAAAACTAAATGATGAATTAATTTATTACAATAAAGATACTCAATTTTGTCAAGCTGTAGACTGCGGTAAGTTTGATGAATGAGTTAATCCATAAGTATTTAACTCAAAATATAGTATAGTAAGCAACGAGAATCATTGTAAAGATACCTACATTGACAAATAAAGATCTCTCTCTCTATCATTACTGTATCTATTCAGCCGTAACACCTACTGCTGAGCGAAGGCCTCTTCTCTATTTCGCCACTGCTGTCGATCTTGTGCATGGGGCACCCATTGATTAGTCTGATATTTTCCCTGGCAAACAACACTTTTATTACCAAAAGATGTTCCAAATGCCTTAAATATCCGCAACAAAAGACCAAGATAAAATCACGACAATTCCTCCCCAAAACCGATCAAACGCCATAAAAAGTGAAGAAAAAGAAAATCCCTTTCTCACGTCGAACCTAAGTACCTTAATCGCCCCCTATTGTGTGTACACCGATTTGCGGGTAGATCACAGAAAGAATCCCTTTTTTATCCCTTCAGGGAGTCTCCCTTGAGCCACTGGACCGTGTTACCGGTATCGATAACAAATTGGGGATGCAACTCTTAAAGGGTTGAAAGGATTTGGGAGTTCCTTACAAGATAGGGGAGACTATTGAATCTTTTGTCATGTCTCTATGAGTTTGTGGGTCATATAAATGACGTGAGTATTGGAACTTGTTGCTCGAGCAATTTTTTTGATCAAGGTAGCCAATGTTATTTAAATAAGTGTCCGATTTATGTCTGAGTAAGCGCGTTTTTTTAGAAATCGTTTGGGCCTAATGGATAGTAAAAGTTTGTATTAGGACGCAATTTCTGACTGAAATAAATATACGAATCCTTATTTGAGGACCACAAAGCAATGTTTTTCGCAGCACACCTTGTCAGCAACTGTATTTATCACACAGACTCGAACTCTACCAAGCTTTATTATATAAAAGATATTTGTATAAGAACAAAAAGTATTTCTAATTCCAACGACAAAGCAATTTCGGGAAATGCACAAACCAAAACATCAAAATCCAGCGGGAACTTTGATTAAGCAACAAAATCATGCACACGGCTTTAAAAGAGCGGCCAATAAACCACCTGGCCGTAGTTGTGTATAGTAATTAACGGCGGTTGCAATCCGACTGTTTAATTCCGAACAACGCCGCAATAAACGTAACGGTACCGGACCGGTGCCGTGCCCACCCACCGAAACGGAATGCGATGAAAAAGGCACGATGTCCACACACACTTGAGGAGGGAAATTACAAACGGCGGTAGCGTCCGCCGACCGTAATATCATTCCGCACGAGTCTTGAAAACGAAATTAAATTTTGCATGAAATGGTACAATATACAAAGAAAGTGGCTGGACAAAGGCAGAGTGGCGCCCAACGTGGGCCACGGTTGGTTAGCCCCGCGAGCCGGACTTATCGTGGTCGCGTGTGTAATTTGTTTCTAATCATATTAAATTTTTGTTTCGTCTGTTTCTTTGTGATGCGGCTTCACTAGGTAAGATTTAATTTTAATTAACATTTTTTCGGGTGTTTACACAGCGAGATTAGATTGTCTATATCATTATCGACAAAGTTTGTAATAAAAATTCCGATTTGCGTAAACATTACAAATGCTGAGAAGGACAAACATCGATACGTTTCACGATACAAACGTGAGTGTCAATAATTTATACAACGGAATATCAAAATTATACATACAGATTTTTACCCGCACCTATCTAATATTAGAACTACGTACATCTCGTCCATTATTAACAGCGCCCGAACTCGGCCGGTTAATTAGCCCCCTTCATAATGTACAAACGGTTACAGAATACCTCTAGAAAATTTACGCACTCATAAATACACACCGTCTGGCACCCGGTGATCTCAGCAATTTTCAGTTTTCGGCAAGCACCTTAATAATTCAGAACGTAGGCGCGGCCGTAGCAAAAATGAATTCTCTAATGTGAATGGAACTTAGACTGGCGCCCAACCGGGGCCAACGGCAAAATAATTAAAGCATAGCATTAAAAATTCTTCCAGAGAGCTCCACTGCCCGGATATGTGATAATATTAATACGGCCCGCTCGGGCTTTTTGGTTCGGACGGTCTTAGGTCTGACTCCTGATTATTACAATTATAATTGTGAATAATTTAACACTCAGACGTGTGTGAATTAATTTTAATTAACACATGTTTGCTGATGAGTAAGGCTTTTTGGGCAGTGTTTGTTCTATGAAAAAAGAGAAAATAGATTCAGTTTAATTTCTAAAGTCTCCATATAGCATTATTACAGACTTTTCCCCTGAAAAAACTAAGAAGCACTGTGCTTTCTTTACACACTCCTTAACGATTCAATAAATCTCTCAAAATCATATCTACCTAAGTCAAAAAGTACCAATTTAAAATATTTCAAACCGTGTACTTAATCGATTAAAGCTATGACAATCCTTTAGACTTGACAGAAATTGGGTTGCGGAATTCTGGTGGCATGGCATTTTAGGAAAATATTATTCAACCGCGTCTGGTTAGACTGGAAGCCGACAATTACATACCTATGTGGAAAAAGAGTAGATACTTAGTGATTGACAAAATACTCCACCAATATCTGTACCCTTCAATCCCAAATCCTGTCTTGTCTAACACTGCAGCCATTACTACACAAAGAAAGTTCTAAAATATACAGCCAACACGCGCGAAGTTGGTCTAGATTTAGTGTTATTTCGCTTCGGACTAGCTTCTAACTTACATTCGGAATATATCGGCAAGGAACTCTTAGTTGAACTGTTCGCACAATGGATGGAGTTCATTTTGATGAGGTTTTAAGATATAAGTTTCAAGTAGATAAACTGAAGAATTTTGTTATTTGGTGCGATAGTAGCAGAATCTTTACTAGATAAACACAATGTTTCGCTGTGACTTATTTTATTATGAAATGGGATTTTTTGCTTCAGTGTTCATGTTTTGCTTTCTGTAAAAACAAAAAATCTAGACTTGCGTACACAAGCACACGGGAGCAGTTTTCATATTTTTTGAATATAAGTAGTTTCTCCGCTTATTTTAATCAGCTAAACATTTCAATTGTATTATTTGTAAAAAGTGGGCAGTTTTCATCTTTCGTTACTTTCGTGGGTAGTATGCAAAATGACATACACGACACCAAACGGTTTAAAACCTGACGTTCTCTTTAAGTCCAGCCAAAATAGATGCTACCTCAAAACTGGCCACACACCTACGCATTGTCACACAGGTACTAAAGCCGGTAAGAAACACGTAACAAGCCACAACGTCAGTTCGTACGTCACGCCAGGCGGTGTCCACAAAACCGCAGCGCCTTGCAGAAATAACCTTTTGCGACAATCGTGTGCATGCGTGCCTCGCCTCCCTAAGCTTAGAGATGTGTGGTGGCCCTTAGCTTAGTGAGTGATGGATTAAAAAGTAAGCGTTTTGTTTACACAGGCTGGATGTTTAAGTATCTATTGCAATTCTTGTGTGACATTTTATATAATTAACCCCCGACGCAAAAACGACGGGGTGTTATAAGTTTGATGTGTCTGTGTGTGTGTGTGTGTGTGTGTGTGTGTCTGTGACATCGTAGCTCCCGAACGGATAAACCGATTTTGATTTTGTTTTTTTTATTTGAAAGATGAACTAGTCGGGAGTGTTCTTAGCTATGTTTGATGAAAATCGGTTCAAGATGGCCGCCGCCACAAAATAGCGAATTACATATTTTTTCACAACTCCCTCAATATTTGTATCAAATGAAAGAGCTTAACTAGAAGAATACTATACACTATGATAAATTTCAAATCCAAGATGGCCGCCACCTAAAAATGGCAAATTACATTTCGTGTCGGGGGTTTTCTAAATTTTTAATTTAGGTTAGTTTAGGTTATGTCTTGTTTTAATGGTGTTGAGTATACCGTAAGTAGAGTGCATAATCATTGTTTAGGTTGCTTCAAAGGGTAAGAATAAAGTCGCCTTCTATTATAAAGGACCTATATATACACTTCTGCTTAACCCTTCGGGGAATACAGGCGTGATGGTATGTATATTAGATGACAAACAAGCATACCTACAGGCCTACAGCAACAACAGTATTTGATTGAGTCAGTGATTTAGTCCTAACGATAATCTCAAAAGCTTCGCATCATAAATTCAACTTACACATGTATCTAATCAAACTAACTAATATACTTCCAAGCTTTAACCATGTACCTGTCATTTACCTACCGGATTACCGACCAATTAACGGAATTGGGTGAGAACTCGTTAAATAATCCAGTTAGCCGATCGATCGATACCACGGCCTTGCACCCTCCGCCTTGTGAAGTGTTCATGTACACACTTCAGGTGTTACTGCAGTTTCATCAATCAATGTTGCATACTTTTTAATCGATAATAGTAGGTTGTATTGTATTCGTCATTATCTATAATCTATGCTAATTATTATAAAGAGGAAAGATTTGATTGTTTGTGTGCATTGTATAGGCTCTGAAAGTACCGATTTGAAAAATTCTTTCACCGGTAGAAAACTACATCTTAACAGAGTAACAACAGTTTATAAGAAATACCTTACGACGCGAGCGAAGCCGTCGGCGGAAAACAAGTATTTGTTGCACGTTCGTTGTTCGCGGATAACTTTGTTGTTTTTGTGTTCCTCCAATACCAAGGAGTCGATGATGCGTTGCCAGACCTTAAGAGACCTGCATATGGAATTATAAATTATAATTATTATACCTGCAAATAGATCTTTTAAAGACACTTTTACAAATGAATGCTTAAGGGTTTCATCATCGATATAACGATAGTGGTTCATCGTCATCGTCGTATCAGCCAAAAGAGGTTCATTGCTGAACAAAGGTCTCCCCCATAGGTTTCTACAAGGACCGGTAGTGTGCCGCCTGCATGCAACGACGCCCATCGACCTTCACCAGGTCGTCGGTCCGCCTCATTGGAGCCCATCCCACGCTGCGAATTTTTTGTTAAAAGCTAACAAATTGGTATTTTTAAAAAGGAAACTAATGATTAAATTGCTTTCAAATTTAAATTTTAGTTTCAATAGGTATACGAAAATATTCCTAGCTGCTATGCTATTCAACAACATCACCTAAAGGTAATAATAATGTACACTTAACATCAAAAATACATAACTTAGCGAGGAACTTAATCAATTTTGCTCGCATACCCGCTTCACAGGTGGCATTAACATATTTTTGCGATGGCCATGTTGTTTCAAAGGGTCTGAATTTCAAAAATACGACTCCGACACATACTCTCATTAAGTTTGGAACACGTAAGGAGAGAGGCTGAATACTAATTGAAAGCTAAGAGTGATGCGAGCAGATCCGACAGACGGATAATTGGCAAATAACTTAGACGTGTGGTGTGCCTACAGACACGAGAGATTGGTTTGGCGGTTTTTTTTTTTTCATTGTAGAATTATCACTATCAGTACATAGTACAAGCTTTGTTAAATTTGGGCTAATCTGTGCTGTGTTAAAATGTCCCAGAATATTGATTTATTTACTTACATACACAAACAGACTCGGCGGGGGGATTTAGTTTTGTAATAATAAACAACCCATAGACTGTCCCACTGCTGGGCACGGGTTTCCCCTCAGTACGAGAGGGATTAGCCTATAGTCCACCACGCTCGCCTGATGCGGGTTGGCAGACTTCACATACCGTCGAGCAAATCTCTCAGGCATGCAGCTTTCCTCACGATGTTTTCCTTCACCGTTAAAGCAAGTGATAATTACGCACATGATTTCGAAAAGTCAGAGTTGCGTGCCTTGGATTCGAACTCGAGATCTTTGACTTGGCAGTCCAGTGGTCACACCCCTAGGCTATCATTGCTACTACTACTATAGTATTATATTATTATAAATTGTGTGTCTGGCTGTCTACTTATCTGAACTGATTTGATATATTATTAAATGACTGATTTTCAAACGGTTTCACTGATACGAGTGTTTCATGAGGAAGGTCTAGGTGATCATTAAGATTTTTGTAAACTGACTAAATTATTACGATGATTGTTGAAAAAACCTTTTGAAAATTGTTGGATAACTACCTCGGACAATAGCTATTCTTCTATAATCAATGATTTTCTAAGAGTTAGAGAGTATATAGGTACTTTGTGGTATTCATCCATGCATTTTTAACCCAGAACAGTGCATAAGAAAATTCTGATAATTCGCGTCATCATAAGATCCATATCACCTGCTCCTATCGTAGCGACATCTATCGAGCTACATAAGAACTTGTACGAAGCAAAATCCTGAATCGCGCAAGTGAAGTTTACCGTGCAACTTGACAAGTTTACCATCAACACATTACCGTGTCGCGTCTGCGTCCATTACTCTACAGCACACCGTCGAAGGTTCTCGCGTGGGGTGTTAGCTCCAGGGGTGAAGCTATGGTGTTAATTATACGATTTTCTTTGAAATAAGTTAATAAATATTGGATAAGGCCCACCCTCGCCGGCCTTTTAATGAACCCGCTCGATAACTGACGATGTTTTGCTGCACTTATTATAGGAGATGATTTTTCTTAGTTATCTTGGAGCTGTGTTGTTGGGATCACGATTTCTGTGGTCTAGTGATTCGAGTGTCGTGGTTTCGAATCCCATAGAATACAAATATTTATGTGACGAACAGTAAAAGTTTTTATTTATTTATTATATATTTGGACTATATGTCTAGGCATTAATAATAAAAGACATTTTGAAATTAACAGGTCTCCACGTATAGACACTGAATACAATCAAGTTAATATTGTGAATATAACATTAAAAAATACAACAAGATAATGAAAGTAATGCTTAGCTAATAATACTTGTAAAAATTCTATACTAATTTTAGTTTTTGTTGATATGGGTGCATTTACAAAAATAAAGTAGAGGTGCAGACATCTTTACTTATATATTTGTATGGTGACACCGATGTAGCTACATCGGAAGGCCTGGGGTAACCATAAAACAAACTTCATCAGACAAATAGGACGCAATTACATTATAACGAATCAAAACATCCAATTAAAATACATCAGAAACCTAATAAAAACCCATATTCATAACTCCATTGAGGTGGATAATAAATTCAGAGAGAGGCATCGTAAAAGGGCTCATATGAAACACATCTACATTACAAATCGGCCTCATCCCGCGCAATGATCGACACTGACGGGTTATTAGACAGCCTTATCTCACCGCATCTTGTCATTCAGTTTTTACGATTCGTATTCATTGTTTTTGAGAGTGCTCGCAGGGTTAATGTAGAGGGGTATAGTAGTAGTACAGCAGAAGTACAAGGGTTATGTTGCTGGATAAAAGTCAAATTCCTCTCTTCATCGCTATGAGCTGCAGCATCTACGCTAATAACATTTGCGTATATTTTGTTTAAAAGAATCTGAATAGATTTCGATAAAATCTGTAAAAAAATATTTCTTTGTATAATTAGGTATCACAAACCTGTAAGAATCGAAAAGCTTTATTTCTTCTTCTGTATCAAATTATGACTTGGTTGTTCAAAATAAGCTCTATATTCGTACCTAATTTTGAACGTAATCTTAAAATGTACTAATTCTTATCTCTTCAAGATAATATTTTTCCTAAAACAATGTCATGTTGTTGTTATTACAAATATGATTTCAACCAAGTTTATCCTAATTAATCTCATAATCAATCCGTTAATTGACCCGAGCCCAGCGCTCGGGTCTTCTCTCAGAATGAGCTGGCTGGGCTGTCGAAGAAATCTCTCAGGCATACTTCTCTCAAGATATTTTCCTTTACCGTTGTAAGATTTGACAGTCCAGTTGGGTGGCAGGCTGTTACTGTTTGTTTGCTGTACAATTGTATGATATCTCACAACCACCAACCATCAATGGTAAGAACAACAAAACTGCAACGTAATTAACCAACCAATCTTCTGAACCTGTTCTGCAGCAAATTTAACTTTCTGTCCCATACATTTTGCTTATGAGAACAGCGATTCGGTTCGACATTTTCGTATAAGAGCCTGTAAAAACTCCATACGTTTGCACCGCGTTTTCGCCAACAACTCCAAACTGGGGCACGTAGAAAAATAACCCTTACAGCATTCGTAATAAAGGTGATATGTACGTTTTAAAAATGTAGAATAGAAATTTGCAAAGTGCTACAGAGACTGAATACACGCTTGAATTATTTAGATAGCAATCGTGGGTCCGTATTCTGATCGTTTTTCTCATCGGTATCGGATAGGAGCACTATATCTGTCCTTGTTTCCGCAATAGTGATAGAGAGGGATGGTCGTATTCATAGGTGGGGCTGCTTTTGTTTCGTTTATTCATAGCATGTGTCATGAAAGTGATGTCTAATACGTTTGGGGTTGAGCGTAACGTTTGAATGTTGGCTTGAATAATGTACCTGAGGACCAGTGAATAACTACCCGCCTTCGCGAAATATTTTTTATGAACTACCGTTGTTTTGGTAGTTTCGGCAACATTCAATTATGGAAAGTGGAACTACTTGAAAATGGAATACTTTTTGAAGTTATATTTCTTGTCATAAAGTATAGATAAATAATAAATAGTAGAATATACTGACCTAGCCTTATTCTACTAAAACCAGAAGATCAAAGTAAATCAACTTCATAGACACACCTTGTGTATTTTTCGAAGGCTTAGGCAAAGGCATACCGCTGTACATCCACAGTTCGCTGGTATTAGGGCAAGAGCCTATTGCCTATTAACTGAGCAAAAAGGTTCCCTCCGAGCTTCTACCGAGAATTTCATAGAAAAAACCGATCAAATTCCACCATCCAAAGCGGAATCGATTCCAGAATCTCTAGCTCAGAAGGTGCTCTTACGGCTAATAGTCTAGTAAGTAGTTTAGGCAGTTTACATCTAGTTGTCTCAAGTATAAACTATCATTTTGATCCAGTACTTATATAGTCTAATACCCTACCTACAGAAATCCTTGGTTACATCACCAGTTCACCACACATTCATACAACTGTCGAATGATCGCAAGACATTTTTCCCCGTTGCGACTGGCCAGTGCCGGGCTTCGTAAATTAAAATGTGAATAATTAACACCGACCTAACTCCCTCCCCCCTCCCTACTACATGCCACCCCCCCAGACTCCCCCCACTCCAGTCACACGCCACCCAGATGTATTAGTTTTAAGCTCTCAGTTCGTATGAACGCGATTTAGGGTGAATTCAAAAGGCAGATAGTTGACCCCCTCTAGTATTATAATCGCGTGATCCTTTTTCTTCTTTTTCGGGTGATACGTTCTCAGGTGGGCGGGACCGACTACGCGAATAAGGTCTTTATGGACGTTGTTGTAATCTTGAATCGCTTTTAGGATAAACGTCATTAAGTATTATCCTGTCTAGTTCAGTCTAGTTTCATTAGAAATAATAAAAACTGAAGTTAAATTAGAAAAGAATCTAGGTAGGCACTATTTAAATTGTTCCTTTTTTCAATTTAGGACATCGCTGACGCAGCTTTTGGGATGGGTATCTAATATATAAAATTCTCGTGTCACAGTTTTAGTTGCCATACTCCTCCGAAACGGCTGGACCGATTTGTATGAAATTTTGTGTGCATATCGGGTAGGTCTGAGAATCGGCCAACATCTATTTTTCATACCCCTAAATGTTAGGGGTAGTCCACCCCTGTCCCCTATATGGCAAAACAACGTTTGCTGGGTCAGCTAGTTTCTTTATAAGCTATCTACTCTCTTTAGAAGTTCCAAATAAACCAGCTTGAGATTAAAATGACAAGCAAAGTATTGAACAACGTGCCCTACATTTGCCTCGTAGGGTTAAATTACGGTTACCCTCCAAATGTCCCACATACAACCGATATTTACCAATCAACACACAATTTCAAATAACGAACAAACTTATTACGTCATCAACGTACTTGCAATCAGTGACGAATAAAACACGAAGCCAATCAGAGGGCGTAACTAATTCAATTTCAGAACGCGGCCGACTCGCGGCGGGTACGCACGAAGTGTTCGACGATCGTTAATATTGATCAGTATTATCCCGGATCGACGATTTACGTGGAACACCGGACTCCCACATCGCTACACATTTAATTATTAAAAGGTTTACACGGATATAAATTGGCCGGAAGTGGCCAAATAATAGCCTAAAATGGCTATTAAGCCTGGTATTATAAAGAACACGATGATCCTCCGACCAGGCGGATGTTATGTCTGGTTGTCCATTGCCCCACGGTTGATGTCGGGAAGTTATACATATGTAAGTTTGTAATTTCAAATTAACAGCTTTTCACTAAACACATTTGAAAGTATACGGTACTTACTACTTATATCAAAAAATCTTTTTTTTTAATTTTTGTCTGTCTGTTCCACCTAATCTCTGAAACAGGTGGACTGATTTTAATGGGACATTTACTCGCAGATAACCGATGTTATAAGAATCTCCTTCGAAGTAATGTCACAATACCATCTTCTTCTTCCTAGCTCTATCCCACTTTAGGTGGGGTCGGCTCTCCTTATTTTCTGGCCCCAGGACAATCTGTCCTGGGTTGTCGGGTCGGGCAGTTTTTCCTCCAATAGGAGTTTCGTCATGCTAGTCCTCCACGTCGCTTGAGGTCGTTCTCTACCTCTCTTATGTTCAGGTAATCTGAATGCTTTCCTCACTACATGTTCCTCGTCCCTTCGCATCACGTGGCCATACCATCTGAGGCAGCTAATATCACAATACCATCACCGCTTTGTTTAGCAATCTAGTTCGGTTAGCTGAGGTGCTGAGACTAAATAAATGTTTCCTTCTTTCTTTCTTTCTTCTTTCTTTCACACCGTTGTCACATCCAGATTTCCAACATCCACGCGATTCAACATCGCGAAAAATGTTGTTGTTCCCGGCGTAAGGTGAAAAGTCGGGGTCTGGCGAAAGCCATTCTCACCCCAAATATTTTATTGTGATCATTTCGTTCGGTGCGTTGATTACCGGCGGATGGAGTGCTTCTGAATGTTTACCTGTTGTGTATCTATTGATGGTTGCTCTGGGAGAGAAACAAGATATTTTTTTTCTTTTTGTATTTTTTAAGCATTTTCCATGCTAAGATAACCAGTTTTTTTTTTAATGAAGGAAAAAATAACTTGTAATCTTAGCATGGAAAATGCTTAAAAAATACAAAAAGAAAACTAAGATAGCCAGTTATTTTAATGGAGAAAAAATATTTTTTTTTAAATAAAACTCTGCCCTACCTTAAGGGTATGATCACAGTATACTGATAAGTTCACGTTAAATTAGTTGGCAGATAATTTCATACAAATTTTGTTCTGGTGGTTAATAGCTATCTAGAGTTGGTAAAACGGGCTTTAAGTCTTCTTTTCACAACAATGTTGGGGTCTGCTTCCAGTGTAGTCTAAAAGCGAAACACTCATAAAGTCTGTCACAATCTGTCTTTGAAACAGAATATGATATCCACTGTGAGGGATACACAATCTTTTAGAAAGGCATCTCATTCGTCACCATGCGACTGGTCTTAGAGACATACCTCTAAAGTGACGACCGTCCCCCGTCACCTCATGACAAGCCAAGCTAAGCTGGAACATTTTACATGATACACACACATAGTTATGCCGAGGTGAGCTAATGTACACTCACAAAACGCCGGTATGTTTAGGCCTAAGTCAAAACCGAAATAGTTTTATTTTCATATAAATACAGGCACTTATGAAATGTCGAATTTAGGTGCATAGTTCCAAATTAGTCGTTAGAGAAGAACGGGTAAGAAACTCCATGGTTACTCTTTTAAATTTAAGTTTTTAACGATAATATCTGCTACAATAATATATGGATACTTACAATATGAGAAAACAATCAAGTTTCAATGAGTCTTATGTAAGAGAGCTTCCAAATTTCCACTTCAAAACTCCGAGCTGCTTCTAAGAATTTCATAGAAAACCCCAATGACACTTTGATAGGCCTGGAAATCGAACCTTGGACCGCGTAGCAGTCGCGTTTAAGACCACTTGGCTAACGAGGCATTTAGCCTATGTTTGCTATCAGGATTAAACCGATCTGTAATATGTTACCGAAATCTGTTCAGCTGTTTATAAAAAAACTTAATGTTCATCACATAAATATTTGTGTCCTGTGAAATACAGCCCACGACCTTGTAAAGCAGTCCGACTCCCGAACCAATAAACCACAGAGATCGTCAAACATATGATTGACTTTTTTGCAAAATGTTATTACCATTGATTGATAACAACCACATTTTAAATTCGTTCCAGTGACCATAAAGAAAAATACCCCACACGGTAATCCCTAGCATTAAATGCGTTATAAATAATAGAAACAGTGTAGGCAACCCCAGAGACCCGTTTCGAACAGCGCATGCATATTAACCATCACGCGCAAAAATAGAATAAATTAATAATTCTATTTTTCTATGCAAACTCCCCTATCCATTAGTTACGGGTACCATTGTATCTCGATGGACGTTCGCTCTGAAATTGTGACTGATCTGTGTTAAGATTTAGATAAATGCTTTGAAATAACACCTATCTAATAATAGCATTTTGTTCAGATCAGCTTACTATTCTACTTATCTACTATATCTATACAAATAAATAAAATTGAAGTGTCTGTTTGTAATTTAAAATTAACAGCTTTTCACTAAATGGTTACTTAAAAAAAACAATTTTTGTCTATCTGTCTGTTTGTTGCGGCTTATCTCTGAAATGGCTGGACCGATTGTGACGGGACTTCCACTCGAAGGTAGCTAATTTTATTTATTTAACATCGCGGGGAACAGCTAGTAACTATTATAATACATAGAGTTGCTTGGGATATAACTCGCTAGAAGTAAGGCGAGCTTGAGATGAGCTCACAATAGCCTGCAAGACGCTCCGTGGCGCTATTGACGCTCCTGATCTGCTTCGCGTGCTGGCGTGCTTTTTTGTCCCAGACAATTACTGCCGGGGCAAGAAACACAAGGCTGTTTGCCGTACCCCCATGTCGTAACGTTGCACGTGCTAAGTCGCCAATTCCCCGCACCCTGGCCGCGCTAGACGATCTCTTGAATTCTAATCCAACAGGCGATCTGTTTGCGGATGAGTGGACGTAGATTATATTGGTATGTCAGAAGTACTGTGAGAGGGAGGTATGAAAGTGTTTTTTTTTACTTTGTTATGTAGACTTAAAAAAAAAAAATTTTGTTACTGTAATTGGTGGATCCGTAGTAATTAATTAAATAAATAAATAGAGGTTAAAACTAGTCTAGCCTAATATTTGATTTCTGCTTATTTTCTGCAAATCTTTAGAGAGGTAGGGCACAGCCATTTATTGCTCAAATCTGGAGCAGCCCATCTGGGGAAGTACCTCCACCTTACAGAAAACTGCAGCCAAATAACACACTTTATTATGTGTTGTGTTCCTGCAGTGAGTAGGGTCGCCAGAGCTCCTTCTAAGGATGCACTGCGCTGTAGCAGTAAAAGGAATATAACCTCAAACTGTCAGCGCAGTGAATCCTCCATAAACCTCTAAGAGGTTTTTCGGGTCGGCAACGCCCAAGTGATACCCCTGGTGTTGCAAGCGTCCATAGGCTATGGTAACCGCTTACCATCAGGCGGGCCGTACGCTTGTTTGCCACCTTGTGGAATAAAAAAAAATCTAGACTTACGTAAAAACGTACTGGTGAACATCAAACCTTGATTGTACATCAAAAGTATATCTCCGCCGTATCCTACGCGCAACACAGGTGTAAATGCTACATTTAAAATGTAATACTGAAGATTGCACAGTCAATTCCCAGTCTAGAGTAAAATTAATTATAAACCATAAATATCCCACAAACCCGTCGCAAACATAAAGAACAATAATAAATTAATATGTGCCGACAAATGGTAGGTGTTCACAACTCATCTATAAAGTGTCGTTAGGACGGCCGCACACGTATAAAATTGCCACCGTATATTATATTCGGTTTGTATAATTAAAACGAGCACGGGAATTGAACCGACGACCCCGTGTACGACACGATTTTTTATCACATATGTAAATATATCGTAAATTTTACGTACGCTTTATATTGACTGAGGTATTGGGTTAAAATATTTTATTTTTAATTAATTTGTTTTTTTTTTGTTTGTTTATAAAAGGTAGAAGGGATATCGGCGCACATCCGAATACCATGAGTGCAGTACATGATTCTGGACCCCCCTGCGTTGAAATTTTCCGTAACTTTTTTCATCAATTTTTTAATTTTTTCTGCAGTTTTTTTTTTACTTGAACGTGTAAAAATCACTATTACTGTCAATCTAAATTAGATTTATACTTAAAAAATCATCATTTCATTTATTTCGGATCGCGCGCGCGATAATATTCACCGCGGTGTTTTTAGCAATATACTGCGCGCTCAAAAATATCAACATCTGTAATAACCGATCATTTTTTACGTGAATGACCATACAATACAAAAATAAGATGACCTACATTTTATTTTTGACCTTGAATGAAACCTTGTCACGACGTTTGTGCGATGTCCCTTCTACCTTGTATACGAACCACTTCACTGGTGATAGGACATCGAATAATCTATATCGATACTTCTATACTAATATTATAAAGCTGAGAAGTTTGTTTGTTTGTTTGAACGCACTAATCTCAAGGACCACTAGTCCGATTTGAAAAAATCTTTCAGTGTAAAATAACGCCTGTTTAACTGGGAAGGCTATAGGCTATTTATTATAACGCTACGACTAATAGGAGCTGGGTGAATGAAAATGTTGCAAAAACGGGAAGAAAAGGAAGTCAGAACTCAGCCCAAATTTGTACCGGAGGTACATGACAGCTGGCAAGTTGATAGTTTTGACCATGAAATCACTATGAAACTGATAATAATCTGCCGTAATGGCGTGCGTTTGACATTCCGAAACTGACACTGACAGTTTTTACTATGAAATCAATACGAAACAGATAATAGTGTGCCAAAATGGCGTGATTTTTCTCAAATTAAAAGTTTTTTTCTCATCCCCAAGTCAACATTAAAAAAAGTACGATTAAAGTTTTAACCAGCGTAATACAGGCTATTTTTTTGATTGATGACCGATGACCTCCTTTCAGGAAAATGCATACCTAATCGTAGTAAATCTTAATATTAAACTGAACAGCTGTGAATTGTGAAATGTCACAAATATCTAGTGATGGAATATTTGGTTGATGGTCTAAAAAATATAGTCTTAAAAGTTTTAAAATTAAAATCAATTAATTTATTGTATTTGCCTTTCAATATATTCATCGAGTTACATTACCATAACACACAGTCCTTTTGTTCTACGAACCGTCGGTACATGTATTATCGGCGTTAGAAACAGCCAATCGGCCAGACCACCGGCCGTTCAAATAATCATAAATTCACCCACGGACAAAATATAATAAATTGCCGATGAGATCTGTGCCTACATCCAACAAAAAAAAATCTACACTTGCAAAAATCTAACGTGTGCCCTAAGTTAAGGGCATAAAGGCGAAAATTGAACACGAAAAACGTTTGGAAATAGAAGAGTGGTTACCGATGAGTCTATATTTGCACTCTGAACCCTTTGTTGTCGCCTTTTTTCGGTTGTTTCCGAATAAAGGCTGATAGAACACGTTTTTCAAATCATTAAACAGTTTCGACCGCGGACGCGGTTGCGGGCAAAAAGGAGGTTTGTGGCCAAAAAAGGAGCTGAAATAAAAATTGCGAAGCGTTGGCCTGCGACGAAGTGATCGTTGTTTCGCAACGATAATATTGTAGTGCGATTTAGAGGTTTTGATACTTGTAATTTGCTTAATTTATAAATAACGAAAGAACACCAAATGAGCTAACATGTTTATTTTTCGCAGTTTTGGTCATTCTCCTTTCTTTTTATTTAATTCCTTTTCCGTGGAGGTGACATAGGTACCTATTAATTGAATATAACTACATACATAACAACATCAGTTCATCAGTCATCATCAAATGTCGTAGTACTCTTAAAGTTTTAAATCTAACAACTTTACAAACGATAATCTTAAAAAAATGCATGAAAATACGCATTTTCGAATCGCAGTTGAAATATTGATGTGGATTACTTGTAAAAAGGTTAAATATATTTTTGGTTATTATACATACACCCAAATCTAAATCAGTAAGTTTGTTTAGTGATGCAAAATAATAAATATGTTTAAAACAATTTCTAACTCTTATTTTTTTAGTTTATTAAAAATACGTGGCTTTCAAGTATCAAGACCGTAGATCCAACATTTCCACAGCCAATACTTTACATCACACGTTGGTTCGACACTCGACGCGGCGTTTTCCTGCTAAACGCGCGTTAACACACTCACCGTCTCGCTTTTGCAAACGTTTGAAAAAGGAACACTGTTCAAAATCAACTGTTTCGTAAACAGATACTGTTCAAGCGAAAAACGGTTGCTTTGCAATTTTTGTTCAACAAATTGTTGAAATATTCTGGTTTCCATATTGTATACTGCTTTTAAGCTTTGTTATGTCGTTTACTTCAGGACTAGAGCTTACTTAGATTTCTTTAGCAATTAACAATCTATTCCAAGCAAAAAATAATTCTATCATCAATCATTCATCTCCTATTACCTAATGTTGATTTAACCTAGCCTTTATAGACCAAGGGGCGCACTCAGAGACGTCACTTAATGAATCATTAGCTAATAAGACCCAGTATATCTTAGTACACTGAAAACAAATTCAAATATGGAAAAAACAGCCAAAGATATTATAGTAGCCACTAACGATTCACGCGCTTAGAATGCAACCTATGCGAAAATGTGCAGTATGCAGGTGCATATATGACTATTATTGCCATCCTTTTCCTTTTCCTTTTCGAAAAATATAGTTTTACGAATTTCCATGATAAAAAATATCGCCAATTTTTTTGCACACATGGTGCAAACTACATTTAATTGGTTTGGTTAAGTGATGTCTTTGAGATGTGGCCAAAGAGTATTACAATAATTCCAATAATCTTACACATCACGATGAAGATTATATCCCCCACAGTTATTATTTTTTATTCCCCCAATCGAGCTATAAAATTTGAAAATACCACTTTGAGTAGACCTTAGGATTACTTTCCTATAACCCGCAACATAATTCAGAAAACAATACATTACGCAAACCCACCCCCATTTTAAAAGCTCCAAACAAGAAGAACAATATCTTCCGTTACATAAAATTCGGAAAAAAGTTAAATGGGACCAAAATCCTGGCTCCAATAAAACATAAAAAAACCCCAATATATTACACGAAATTGATATCGTATAGATGATCCTATTATTAAGCTGGTATAACACTGGCCACCCTGTTTTGCATATAGAAAAGCAATTCTTTTTTGTTGGAACTTTTTGAAGAATGATGGAAAAAGTGCAGTGGACTGCGTGCAAGAATTAATGGTGTGAAACTCTGGGCCGGCCCGTCGTGGGACTCGGTTATACGGCACCTAAATTTATGTACGTTCACGATTCCGTAGCTAGCTGGTTTTTGGACGAATTTTTGCTGATCATTTGTTAGCGTTTGGGCATTGATTAAAAGTACGTGGAGTTTTATACTGACTGAATGTTTTTAGGCTAATTCTTGTCGTTAAAACAGTTGCTTCTTAATGATTTGAGCCTGTTAGCGTTGCTATATATGACTTCTCGAATTCTTTTTAAATTTTTTGATCGATCGACGTTCTTTACAAAAAGTCGTAAATTCGACGCCTTCCCAAAAATAAATTGTAACCTAATTGTAGCCACAAAGGCAAACCATCGATCATGGGCAAAGCCGTCATCGCATTCAATAAGAATCTGCATCAAACGATTGCCACAATCAATCCTCATTTGCCGACGACGCCGAAAAAATCAGCCGAGAAGCCACAGATGGCGAACCATTTTTAATAGTCGCCAAGAACTCGCCAGTCACCCACAGACGAATCTACTGTAATTAATTACTATGAGGGTATTTTTTTGCACTCCGATACCAATAAAGGAGACATTACTGAAGGGACAAAACAAAACATTGCGCCCGGTGTCGAACGAAAGGAGAATTTATCATCTAGACGGCACCGGCAGTCGGCGCACCCGCCAATGTCCATTTGGATAATGCCCAACGCGATTAAAAATATAAAAATACCCCCACCCGACCCCTGTGGGGAGTGGGGGGATTTGACGGAGGACATCGCGCTGAGGACACAAAAGGATTATAAATGAGAAGGAATTTTAGATAATATTTGTACGTTGGATGTGGATTGTAATGTCGGTAGAGATCGGCCGGGGGGCGGCGGGCACCCGACGGCGGGGGCGCCTTCCGCGATCCGCACCTAATGAGTGTTTGTATCAATTTGTTAGTATTGTATTTGAATATTTTTATACGTTCGTTACGATTTTAATCCCTTGTGGTCGTGGCAGACTGGATCGATGTTTTTTTTTATTCTCGGCCGTTTGATCGCCGGGTGCGTTTGTGTTGATTAAAGGCGTTGTTCGAGGTTTTAGGGACCTACGTCTCGACCGCACTCTCTTTTTATACTTTTTACCCATGTCCGACAATTTGGATGGGTGTAGAATATTAAAATTGTGATTATGTTCCCGCTACCTGTGTTTCATAACCATTACGAGTGATGAGGCCGTTATGAGTGTAGTTCATTGTTGACATAACCGGTCCTAACTTTAAGCACTGAATAGACCGAAATTTCCTAATTCCCCGGCGCGTCATAAAAAATTAATTAATTCTAATTACTCTGCAGACCTTAAAAAACACAATTCTGGGCGTGTAGGGCCCACGATAGTATAAAGGGTCAGATAAACATGGAAAAAACATAATTCGTATTCATAATTAATACATTTAAAAAATATAATATTTTTCAGGGTGTTTTTAGACTACGGAGGATGAATCCGAATGAGCGAGAAAAGAATAACACGGCCCGAGCGAGCGACACTCGGTGTTTTCAATTCATTATCTCGAAAACAAAAATTTCATTAGCCCCGAGATTTCCTTTTTAAATTTAATTATTCATATTTAAATTAAACAAAATATAATAGAGGTCCGCCAGAGAAAAAAGCGGCTTTATCGTATCATATTTTATTAACCGAATTTATAATTCTACGCCGATTCGAGTAAATCCCCTACAGTGGGTAGACGTAGGGGGTGCGCGGACTCTCCCTGGAAAATATTTATGAATGCCAAGCAGAAAAATCCACAATAATATTTCAGGGTGGACGTCGGCCGCGGTCTTTACTTGCGAGCCCCTGATCTATTTAAAAAAAGGCCTCCCGGAAGGACAAAAGGGCTGCGGGGTGCTCGTAAAAAAACTGGACACGTATAGAGGTTACCGGCCGTCCGGCCGCTTTGTCTGATTCTTATTTTTTACCGGATCGGATCCTTTTCGCCGTTTTTTATCGGTTTTTGTTCCGGAGACACTACGGACCGGGTCGGATACCCCGTTTGTCCTAATGTCATCCCATTTGTAATTTTTACGTTTCACTGTATGTATATTTTTTTAGTTGACCGCCTAATGGTTACCCTTTTCTTTGGTATGTAAAAATTGTTTGATTTATATTTCGGAAGCTGAACAGTGACAGTTTTCTTTTGGTTCTATTTTTATGGTTAATTGTATTCTGTATTCTACAATCTGTGTATCTCCCGCAGTCTTGCCTCACGATTTTACAAATTACGTGGAAATTTTCCCGTAAAAATTCTTAGCGCACAAAAAAACAACTGAGTGTAACTGAATACGTCATATAATTTCCACTGGCTTCCTTTAGTCATTAAAACAATTGTGTCAAACAATAACACCATTCACAAGAACAATTGTTTCGACCCTCTAGCTAGAAGGTCGCGGGGGCTGCATCATCAACAACACATTTTTACTATCTCACTGCTGAGCACGTGCCCCTTTAGGAATGAGAGTATTAAGGCTATACACCACCACGGTTGCCTAGTACGGGATAGCAGACTTCACACGCCGCCGCGCCGCCGTCGACAAAATCTTTCAGGTGTTGTCTCACGATGTTTTCCTTCACTGTTTATGCGAGTGATAATTATAATTAACAAGCTTTTTCAAGCAGCTTCGCTCGCGTCATGTTTGAACCCCATGACACCCCAAAAGTGTTTATTCGTGAATTTTTTTTATGTTCTGATAGTTATTCTGTTATTCGGGGTGAAGACAAAACAAACAAAAAAATGAAAATCGAAGCAACAGTTTATTTTATTTTATTTTATTCTTTATGTACAAAGGTAATGTACAAAGGCGGTCTTAATGCCATAGGCATTCTTAAATACCCGACTTTGTTTTATATATTAGATAGGTAATACGCAAATGGTTTTAAAAAGTCAGAGGTGCGTGCCTTATGACTAGTCGGAGGACTTAGTCTACTGCATACAATCGAAAAAAAAGATAGTACGGTTGATACTAACATCAAAAATACTCGCAAATAAAACGGTGGGTAGCAAATGAATGCAGGGTTGTTGGGCACAATGAACGGGCTATGTAACTGAATCCCGGACGTACTCGACAATGGGATTAGCGTCAAATTGGACGTGTAGCATGCCGCGGTGCCCCAGTGGCTCGCATGAGGATCTATTTATAGACATTGTAATTGTTAACTGAATAATTTCTTTTGAATTTTTTGGAAAGGATATAAATGTTTATTAATGTACCTACATTCATGGTAATGAAATGATATTTATTCTGCAAATAGATCTTTTCAGACACTTTTGTCAATGTTTTGTTTTGCGATTTTGTGCTAGATGGCGTCGGCATTTCCTAACTGACGACCTCTGAGAAGAAACGCCGAAACAAACTCAGAGAATCATGGTCTCTTTTAAAGTCCAGACATAGTTTTATTTTTTTTATCAAATATGTGAGTGTCACAGTGTAGGACTATGTCTGCAACGGCCTTTTGAGGAAAGGGCCGCAGCAGCCATGAGTTGATCTATCCTGACAGACGGCAAGCATGAATCAGTCATCGTAAAGCTCGACCATACCATATCATCAGTAGGATATTTGCGTAGATCATTGGATATACTCAAGGCTGCCAGACGATTTAAAAATGGTAGCCGGTATGTTTAGGTCGCATGTAATAGGGAGCAATTCTATTGCCTATAAACAGGAACAAATCTAAACTCCGAGCTGCTACTGTGGTGTGCATAGTGTACGCTAGACTGAATTCAGCCCCGGAGAAAATGAAGAAGCCCGAATCTGCAATTAGGATAGTAATAAAACTTGAAGTTCCCACTCGCGTTTCTCCAGCCTGATCTAACCATCATCCTTGTGTCCTATATCACCATTACCTTGGGGTCGGGGCATGTCTTTTTCTTCCATACATCTCTATTAAATATAAATATAATAATATTCTGGGACATTTTTACACAGCACCATCTAGTCCCAAACTAAGCAGAGCTTGTACTATGGGTACTAGACAATGGATATAATACTTATATACTTTTTTTTTTATAAATACATACTTGTAATATATAAGACACACCCAGACAAACACAAACACCTAAGTTCATCACATAAAATGTTTGTGTCTTGCGGGAATCGAACCCACGACCTCGTGATCAGCAGTCCGGTACTCGAACCACTAGACCACAGACGTCAAATTTATTAGTTCAAATCATCTCGTCATTCAATTCCTTTGTGAATATATATCCTTCCTCACACAGTCCATCCATCCCTCTCTTTTCTTTAGTCTTCCAGCCGTATCTACACCGTCTAAATTATCAGATAATATTTTAAATTTAAAAAAATATCTTCCATTACATCTATGATAAATAAGCGGCAAGACCGCGGTGCCCGCACGTGAGCTTTCTAATAATTTGATTACTGGCCGGCCATTTTGTTTTTTTCTCCGCTTTTTTGGCGGGAAATGTGCGGTCTGGATTAATCGTGCGTTTAGAACTCGCCTTCTTGTTGGATTTACTTGTTTAATATTAAAATAGGGCCTGTGATTCCGAACCGAAGGTGGGCTTAAATGTGCGGAAGCCGCCACGTTTTGCGGGTAGATTTATGTAGTACATTTTTGTGGTTATGTCCACCATATTGAATGCGGTAAAGGATATTTTATTTATATTCTATATTCCCCCCTTAGATAGAGGTGTTCTAATGTACACCTACACAGTTCACCGGTATGCTTAGGTCCCATGTCAAACGTAAGCCCATAGTGTGTTAAAAAAAATGTAATAGATGTATTACGATCAACCGGGCACAAATCCAGTCTCCTAGTTGCTATTGGGAATTTCTTAAAAAAATCATAGAACACTGCTTGACCCGGAAATCGAACCCAAGACCTCTATTGTAGCAGTTGCTCTTAGGATCTCGAGGCTGTCATTTATTTCTTATTTTTTATCATTTATTAGTTTTGGAATATAAATCAAATGAATAAGGAAAGCGAGTAGTTTGATTGAATACAAACACCAACACAGCAAGTAAAAGGTAGTCTACTTCGATCAACAATTAGCAACAATTGTTAATCGAAGATCGATTAACAATTCACACTACACCTCGGACACCTGTATGCTCGTAGACTTACGAGCATACAGGTGTCCGAGGTGTAGTGTAAGGCAACTTTAAAAAAAAAACTTTGTTCGTACAATCAAATTCTTAATACATTGAATTGTTTTCAGGAGTTTCTGCCTGGACGAGAGGTTCCTGTACTGCCAGGGTGAGGTGCGTCGTGTACACTGGCACCCCAGCTCACTGTCACACGTACTAGTGTTGGGATCAGACAATACTATCAGGTAAGGTGGTTTAAATAAATACATTATTATTATTTTAACACTAGCTGTGTGTATCTCATCCCAAAAGAACTAGGTATTTAATTTGAGACAGAACTTAGCCTATGTCCTTCTTCAGGATACAACCTATCTCCTTGCAAAGTTTCATTCTAAGGTTGTTAAGCGGTTTAGGCGAAAAACTTTATACACAAACAGACCAACAGAGCTACATTCGCATTATTGTATGGTATGATATGGTTGATGGATGATTAAATGGTACTTAATATAATAATTATGTACGTAGAAATTTATTCAGACATCATATTTGACTTAATTCAGTCTTTTTGCAACATTAAATTCCATTCCCAGGTCAGACTGCACTGTTTTCTTTACCAGTAAATTGAAGAATGAGGTACTAATGATGTTTTAAAAGACAACACCAGATAAGGACTATATACCAATGTTAAACCCATACATTTACAGACTTTACAACATAGCCATGAAGAAAGGTCCAAAACTTGTCAAGATCCTGACCATCGGCATCAAGCCATCAGGACAGCTAGCCGGCAGGACGCTGCTAGACAGTCTCGGAGATACTGCAGTAGACTTTACGCCTATACCAGACTCTGATATCCTCTTAATACTGAGGGGCAATGGCGACGTCTACATGATGCAGTGTGAGCTGATCTGCAAAAGGTAAACCAAGGAAGGAATACTTACATACATACATGTACAGCTTCAAACCTGTAGGCAGAGACTATAGATTTCCACTTGCTACGATCCTGCCACACTACTTTCGCTTCATCTATGTTCATCAACCTCCGCAAGCATGCTCATCAGCTTAGGGTGTTCCATTCCGTGAATACTTACATCCAAGGACCTCTAAACCACTACTATCCTCTCGATATTATTTGCAAATGAAAACGTTTGCTTAAACGGCATAGAAAGAAGAAAGACAAGAAGTGATTTTTTGACAGCATGTAGAGTGCAAACCCGCATTGCAGGGTCACCGTAGAGTCCTTTAGCCTTACCCCTCCCATTCTGAGAGGAGATACAAGCCTAATAGTGGAACTAAATGAATTCAATATGATGAAGTACTACCCAAAAATTCCTATAAGAAGTGGTTGCAAGAAATATTATTAAATATTATAAGAAATATTTTTTATTAAATTGCAGCCCCATCCAGCCTAAACTGTCAGGTCCTCTCGCGATGTACCCTCCTGCTGATGACAACTATGGCTCGGAGTCATGCTCTATCACAGTTCTGGGGGGTGGAGATACCCCTCCACTTGTGGTCGTCGCTACTTGCTCAGCAGCACTTTACCATTGCCTGCTGCTGCCTAACGTAAGTATTTTTCTGGCTAAGGGTTCCAGGACTGGTTGTCTATAATTTTCGTCATTAAACATGATAATGCTATTTGGGACGGCAACGTTTTTTAAATCTTTGCCTGTCAGCAAAATGCGCGTGGTTTGTGATACCCTCAAACTAAATTTGCCGATATTGATGACATTTCATGTTCCATTATATAGAGTTTATTGCAGTTTACTAAGATTAGCAAAGTTGAGGAAGATTTTAAGTGAATTCCATCTTTTTTTCCTAGGAATAAAAATTGCTAAGTTGACTGTCAACCTTTGCTAGAATTCTGAATATTAGTCAATTCTTTGCACGTAAGACAATGGCAGTTTATGGATCAAAACAGCAACACTTTGTTTACAGACATCTGAGAAAGATGACGGCGATAGTCACGCCCTTTATGTGGTGGAAGCTGTAGAGCTGAATATTGTTCTCAACCCTGGGGATGATCTGCAGTACTCGTATCCAGTAGATCTTTACCCGGTAAGTTACCATTCTTCTTAATATAAAAAGGCATAAGCCATTCTTCCCTGGTTGTGATTCATAAAATGTCATTTGATGTTTTCAGTGCACAAACAACACATATGCATGTGTGCATGCAGGCGGGGTGCATGCCATCACTTTACCTATGCTTGGACATCTGATGGATTACGCACTTGCTGAAGAAGGTAAGAAATTAAATGCCGTAAAAAATTAAAGTATGGAGATTATGGACTCTGTCGCGCAGATCAACCGTTTCTTTTTGTACTGTAGAGATAATGTTGTTATTGCAGCGGAGATGGAATCAATGCTATCAGCTATGTGCGGAGCTCCCAGCGTAGCGCGGCACCTGGTGTGCACGGCGCGGGTGGGCGCGCAGGGCGGCGCGCCGCCGGCCGGCCTGGCGCTCACGGCGCCGCCGCTGTCGCGCCTGCTCGTGCTGTGCCAGCAGTGCACGCTGCTTGCCAGGTATGTGGGCTGAACTAGCTAAGGCATTTGACACAGTCACATGTCCTGATTTTAGTCGATAAACTTGATATCTTGGGAATCAAGGGATTACTACTTCCATTATTTTCTAATTATCTTTTAATCCGAACATTAGTTGTATAAAATGGATAAGTGGTTGAGTATTAAACTACTTAAAATGTATGGAGTCCCTCAGGGCAGCATCTTTGGTCCTTTTGTGAATTAAAATAAAGTGTTTTAATAATTTCAAATTCTTGCATTATGATAAAATATAACAGTTTATGATTAATTTGTTTTATTTCGTCCACAGAACATTGGAACCATTCGATTTAGAAGAGAAGCTATATAAAGAACTGCAACTGAAGAACCCAGCACTGGAACAAGACGATATTAACAATATACTGAAAGAGGTAATTAAGTACCAATACGACAAATCCGAGAAAAAAATACGAGAAACCAAAAACCCTAGTCCTGAAGGACAAATGGTCGATTTTGCCTTCCATAATTATGTCGTTAATTATATTTTCAGAGACAAAAGCTGTCGTTCACATCAATCATACAAGAGATTTTGAATCGGGATGTTTCTCAACCGATCCTACAGATCAGCAAGAAAGAGGAGCCCAGTCCGAAGGAGTGCTTGGAGGTAGTTTTATTTATCTGTGTTTCTCTATTATAATAGCGTTGACGTAGTGGGATACGGTTAGTGAAACATTATTCGTAGATTTATTGATAGCAAAATAGATATTACAATGACGACAGCAGCCGACGCTAAGCCGAGCTCAATGACGATGACCAGTGTTAACATTGAAAAAACGAAACCAATAATAATATTAGGGATTTTGATAATTTAGATTGAACAAATAGCTTGTTTCGCCTGTAATACCTTTTTTATCATAGAGCTTGTTTTTAAAGTTATGGTTAGTACTTTTAATGCAGTTGGGATTTTTGTTTCATTGAATAATTTATTTTCAACCAATTTCAAAAAAAAAGGAGGAGGTTCTCATTTAGACTATGTTTTTTAATGTTTGTTACCTCATAACTTTCGACTGGGTGAACCGATTTTGATGATTCTTTTTTTAATCAAAAGCTGGTGCTTACAGATTGGTCCTAATATAATTTTTATCGAAATCCGGCGATCGGTTTAAAAAAAATCGACGAAATTTAAAAAGTGTAGTAATGTATAGATGATATCGATTTGTTTTTTATTTAATAAAAATAATGTATATACCTATTAGACTTAATAATCTCCCCCCCCCCCCTCCCGCAGTTCGTATCGCAAGCGACGCTGAAGCTCCGCGGCGAGTACATGTCGCGGCAGCAGCGCGCGGGCGAGGCGTTCGCGCGCAAGCTGCACGCGCTGCGCTCGCTGTGCCGCCAGCAGCACGACTGGCTGCGCGACCTCACGGTACACACGGATACACTTCTCGACAAACTTATTGTCCGGGCTGAAGTTGGCACGACCTACGACCTAACTTTAACCCAGCCGTAAAAAACGGAGAAAGAAAAATATTAGATTGTAATAATTTAAAAAGAAAGTTCAAGTCGTAGGCTGTAGCTCGTGCCAACTTCGGACAATAAGTTTGGCGAGAACTGTACGATGTTCTTTATTGCACACCAAAAACTAGGGAATGAAAACACGATCTCGCAAGATCCCGATTATCCAAATCTAGCCTCATTTTTCGAGATCAATCTCGAAGCATATAATAACGATGTTTCAGCCAAAATTGACGAGATTTTCTCACGGGTTGCTACTATTGCAGGCAGGGTAGAGTCCGTGATTAAAAAAGAGATGATCTCCATGAGTGTTGAGGATCGAGGGATATGTTTTTGCAGTGTGCATACAACTGCTTGCTGACGCTGATACCAACTAGCATTGAATCTGAGAGGACCTTTTCAGCCGCTGCTAGCCATACAAGGTGGAAGGGACATCGACGCACATCCAAATACTATGAGTTCAGTACATGATTCTGGACCCCCCTGCGTTGAAATTTTCCGTAACTTTTTTCACCGCGGAGCGTGATCACTCATAATCACTCCGTTTAAATCAATAAAACTTTACGTAACTACACATTTTTTTCATAAAATCCCAGGACTATCCCGGAATCCCGAGATTAACTTGTAAATAATCCCGAAATCCCGAGATTAGAAAAATCGACCGGGATCGAATAATCTACGTATGGTTGTCCTAGAACGTGACCATAAGGGGCGACAGGGGAAAAGCTTACTAATGACGGGATTCGAAAAAAAAACATCGATAAATTCGCTGTGATTCCCAAGTACCAGCCATTTTGGCCACACCTTAGGTAGGGACGGGGGTGAGGCGGCGGGTTACTGTGAACAAAAGCAAGCGCCCCCGAACTAGTTCTGCGCAGACTATATTGAGAATTTGTATGTACAATATAAATATTATTTCCAATAAACATTATTATTTTATTTATTACAGAAAGATATAGACGACGTACATCTTCAAACAACGGTACTCAAAGAGAAATGTATGCTCGCTGAGAAACACCAAGACGATCTCAAATATAGGTAAGTAATAGATTTTTCTAAGTCTTAACCCAGTAAATGTAGTTTGCACACCATGTGCAAAAAAATGGGGCGATTTTTTTTTATCATGGAAATTCGTAAAACTATATTTTTCCTGCTCTAATTTGCAAAAATTATAGGGAAACGAAAAGGATGGCAATAATAATAATAGTCATATATGCACCCGCATACTGCATATTTTCGCATAGGTTGCATTCTAATCGTGGGAGAGGTGCTTAGATAATGTGCATGGTTTTTAAACTGCCTTGTTAGACTACTGTTCCTAAGTGCGAACTACACTAGAGGCCCTGTCTTCGATTTCCCGAGCAGATTTTCCATGAAATTCTAGCAACTCGAGAGATCTACCCGGTTAATGGCATTAGGCTCGTGCCCTATTACTTGGGATATACCGGCGAACAGTGAGTGTACATTACACCTCTGCAAAACCCCTCGGAGAATACAGCGTGAGGGGGGCATGAGTATTCAGCATCCTTTCTACCTCACAGGTGCTCAGCAGTGATCCGCAACATCCGTGCGTCAGCCTCAGCCACGCCGGCCGAGCGCGAGCTCCTCGCGGAGCTGGAGCGGTACAAGCGGAGCGGAGAGCGGATCAGCGACCAGATACAAATGCTCAAACAACACGCGATGCATAAGACTGAAGAGGTGAGTCGGATAGTGTTACAATTAGAGATGGGACAATTATTAGAATAAAGAATATCATTGAAACAAAACTACTTTTTACGGATTTTATCGCGTTATATTGATATTATTTTAATCCCGACGTTTCGGACCCTTTACAGCGTCCATGGTCACGGGTGACTAAGGTGGTAGGCGTCTTGACGTTTTAATTACTAACAGCTACCCTACATTTCTGTTAATTATTGGCAATGCCGGGCCTTGTCAAGGGTGTGTTCACAAATTGCAGACTTGAACACACCCTTGACAAGGCGCGGCATTACATCAGAATTGATCAACCACAAGTCCTCGCAAAAGAAAACCGATTCCTACCCAGGATAATTTGTGAGGCCATTGAAATTCAAAAACATCCAAATTTCAATAGAGAAGATGGCTGGGTCTTACCACCTGCTTGGAACCCTATTATAGATTCAATTAAATCTAAATCCAAGCCTAAAACTGCAAGACCGAAGGATACGGTGAGCTCGTTCTGCGTGAATCGGATTGCCAATAATTAACAGAAATGTAGGGTAGCTGTTAGTAATTAACAACACTTTGTGATAAGTATTTTAAGTATTTTTTTGTGTAAAATTCTCGATAAAACAGCTCATAATATTGTTAATATAAATTGTGGTGGTGGGGCTTGATGTCCTAAGATCACAGACACAGGCCTCGGCTTAGTTTAGGCATCAGTCTCCCACAAATTATTTCTTTTATAGATATATTATTTTGTACACTTAAGTGCTGATGTATGATAATTCGTGGAAGAGAAATAAATGAAATTATTAATAATAATAATAATTTGCCCAGCATTTTGGGGATGAATTTACAGAGAAACGGCAGAAACCATGGTTTTTTGCCCAGCAATGCCGGGCGTTGCCCATCTCTACTTACGGTTCATAATCATCTTCGAATTTTTTTATTTTTTTTGGTTTACCAACTACTGTGACAGTGAAACTTAACTATCAATTTACAGGAGTAATCTTCAAATGCTAACTGTACAATCCTTATAGGCAAACACCACTTGCTATTAAGGACATGTTAAAATTTACATTTTGAATAATTTCGAAGAACATTTTGTTTTTTTTTTACTATTACTTCCAAGGGGCTCGTGACCAAGTTGTAACTACGCTGATCAATCGATCTGCAAGGTTAAGCTACACTTGCCGCGGTCCGTATGTGGATGGGTGACCATTCTTAACATATCGAGACCCCTCCGTGCCTCGGAGAGCACGTAAAGCCGTCGGTCCCGGTTGTCATAAGAACACCTATGACAATCGTTAGTGGTAGTCAGAAGCCTAAACAGCCTGACAACCAGTCTTTCCTTCGAATATCGATATTGCCTAGAAATTGGGATGCGGAGGTCTGATGGCCGTCGCTCCGTGTAAAATACTGGTATTCAGCCGCATCCTGGTTAGACTGGAAGCCGACCCCAACATGGTTGGGCAAAGGCTAGGAGGAAGATACTTCCAATGGCAATGCGCAGGCTAAAACGTAGACAGCGGGATGAGCTGAACTCTTTCCAAAGAGACCGGGACATTTACAGACTCTTACTATTTTTTTTACTTTCTCTAAGGCCTCTCCCTGGTACTGTGAAGTATTGTCCAGCCGGGCTAACATGCACGCCGCGAGAATATTTTGTCAACGCTTATGCTTTTGTCTCGTTTTCACACGAGAAAGAGCGAGACAAAAGAGTGGACACTATTTTGTCGTGGTGCGGTGTCGCGGTGGTCATCCAAGGCTTTTACCTACGTCACTTTTCAAGAACTACTCTTCATTATATTTTTTTTATTTTTCAGTTGGAGAAATGGCATTCTGAATACAAGAAGAAAGACATAGCACTCGGCAAGACACATAGTGATACAATCTCATCTATCCTGCAACAACAGTAAGTTATTTGTTAAATGTTTTAGTGGACACATAGGCGGCTGCACAGAGAGAGTTCCTGGGTTCGATTCACAGTAAAGTTTTCTGGAAGAATTAAAAAATAATTTCCGAAAATCCAATAACTCTTTAGAAACAATATATCGGAGTTCTGATTCATGTTTGGAGCTCATACTAGTCCCCTTAGATGTCAAGACAGGCAACTAAGTAACATCCTTATACTTATTAACAATAACCTAACCTAACCTAAATTAAAAATTTAGAAAACCCCCGACACGAAATGTCATTTGCCATTTTGTGGTGGCGAAATTTATCATAGGCATAGTATTGTACTAGTCAAGCCCTTTCATTTGATACCCATATTGAGGGAGTTGTGAAAAAATATGTGATTCACTATTTTGTGGCGGCGGCCATCTTGGACCGATTTTCATCAAACATAGCTAAGAACACTCCCGACAAATACACCTTTCAAATAAAAAAAATAGAATTAAAATCGGTTCATCCGTTCGGGAGCTACGATGCCACAGACAGACACACACACACACACACACAGACACGTCAAACTTATAACACCCCGTCGTTTTTGCGTCGGGGGTTAAAAATAGTGTACAGACAAAACGCACAGAGAAAATAATTAAAGTTATAATCTAGGCGCGTATGATCAATATTTATTTATTTAATTCTTTATACTGCTTTGTTGGTCTAGTGGTCCCAAGCGCGACTTTTAGGCTAGAGGTCCTGGGTTCGATCCCCGGGTCGAGCAAAGTGTTGGGTTTTTCTGTGAAATTCCCACTAGCAGTTCGGAGTCTGGAGTTGTGCCCGGTGGATGGCAATAGGCTCGCCCCCAATAACATGGGACCTAAACATACTCTTGAAGTGTGGGTGTACATTAAGCACACCTCTGCCTAATTCTTTACACATCTGTTATAATATTTTTTTTTCAGATTTTTAACCTTTCAACTTCTTCTTTTACAGAACTAGCCAGATATCAACCCTCATTGAAGAAACCAAGCTCCTCAAAGACCAGCTCAGCATTGTCTAGAATGTAACAATTGATTATTGATAAGTATTTGTTTTTCTTGTTTTTAAGGAAATATTCTTGTTTTGTCATTATATTTCATGCATAAGATATTTTGATATTAACCACTACCTTGAAAATGAATGAAACACTGATATTATTTTGGCCGGCTGATAAGTGGATAAATGTTTTTTTTTGCATTTGCGCTTAAAATATTGCACGAGTACACTGTCACTTATAAAAAAATGTAGTTTTTCAGTAGAAGCATTTAAAACTTTCACACCTCACAAATAAGATGAACAGCTTATACTACAACGTCAACGTGAACTTTTTTTTCGTCACGCTCTCATACGGAAACTATGCGTACTACAAAAGTAACGTTATGGCACCAAGTAAAGGGGTGCTTTAGGATCATTTTTAGATATTTAACTCATTTTTGCATTTTTTGCAAAAGTGACAGTGGTGCACCAGGGGTGCGATATAAGCCCCGCATAATTAATAATGTGCCTGGCGGCCATCTTAGTGACGTAAAAATGACGTAACCGCTCTCAGTACGCGTTAGCACCACTAGCCAGCAAGTACGACTGATGACGTCACTTTGAGGTTAATTGGACAAGGTTCCGGCCCATTAGGAAGTTGCGGGACATATATCACATATACCTTGTATTTAAGCCAGCTCTGCGGGCCGCAAGTTGAAACCCAGCGGGCCGCGTATTGGCCATCTCTGAAATATATAAAATAAATGACAATGTACCTAATGAAACTACTATCATATGATAAAGTGGGAAAATAATGATATCCCTTATGTATAATGATTGTTAGAACTGATCCTTTTTTTTTTCATTAAATATGATTAACTTGCACACATTTTTTTTTTCATACTTAGATCATAGGTTTATTGCAACTGACCGTGTATTCCAGAATTCGATCGCCATTTCAGGCAGTACTAGCTTTCCGCCAGCGGCTTCGCCCGCGTGGTCTTGATAACCTTTTTAACCCGCTTTTCTGTTAAAATTTTTCCTGAATTTTCTTTGCTATAAACCTCACGGAGCCCGAGACCTTTCCATTTCCAACGAATGCAAAACCGTGGAAATCGGTTCGTGCGTTCTGGAGTTATAGCGTCAGGAAGGAAAACCCGACTTATTTTTATATAGTAGATAATATTACGTTTTTCTATAGTAATAGCAGCCTATTTTTGGTTAGGGTTTTGTACTCGGTACCTACTGCCAAATAGCCTTACATTCTTACAACCTTGGCCAATTTTTTGGTGTTAATAATTTATGCCATTATTATTTATTTATTTATTTATTAAACACTTTATTGTACACTTAAAATACAAAATAAATATAAAAAGAAACAAAATACAATAAGTTACTAATGTACAATGGGCGGCCTTATCGCTTAAAGCGATTTCTTCCAGGCAACCAAAGTGATATTATGAATCTTGGAAAAAGATAACGGGCATAGTGTACAATTAGTGTACTAAAAAGGTACTTAAAATCTGCAGTTAAGTTCTATAAACTATAAACATATACATACATATATACATGAAACAAACATACATATAATATATAATTTAATTATAAAATAAATATGCAATATTAGAAGTAATACTTTAAAAACACTTTATTGTCCGAGGTAGTGATTTTTTACAAGTTTTTTAAAGAGATGTAGTGATTGTGCTCGTCTTACTGTAAGTGGTAACGCATTCCACAATCGAGCCGCTTGAACGAAGAAGGATTTATCCGTAAATTTTGTAGAATGCGTTGGGATTTTAAGCTCCAAGTTTTCCGACGACCTTAGAGGCCTAGAATGCGTGTCACAGAGGAAATCAAAACGTTCCTTGAGGTACAAAGGGGTAGTTGGATTAAAGAGTACATTATATAGCAAAGAAAGGATACGAGAATTCCGGCGAAGTCGAATAGGCAACCAGTTGAGCTTAGTACGGAAAGTAGAGACATGATCATATTTGCGCAAGCCAAATATAAATCTAATACAAAAGTTTTGAAGTCGCTCAAGTCTATCTAGTTGCTCTTCAGTGACATCGAGATAGCTGGCATCGGCATAGTCTAATATTGGAAGGAGAAGAGACTGTGCAAGCGCAATTTTAGTAGCTGTCGGTAGAAAATTTCGAAGTCTTCTTAAGGAAGAAGCCGAAGCAAATATTTTTCGACTGACCTCCTTCAGGTGTGCAGCCCATGACATAGTTCTGTCCATATGAACCCCCAAGTTCTTAACCTTGTCACTCAGTGGAATGACAGTCCCATCAAAAATAATTGAGGGAAGTGTCAACCAGTTAACCCTAGCAATCATTCTAGAACTGCCAATGACAGTCACCTGAGTTTTTGCAGGATTCACCTTTAGTCCAAATTTAATGCTCCAATCCATTATTGCAGCCAAGTCCTCATTAATTGTGTTGATGGCTTCACTACATTATCAAAATTCCAGTTCATTTGACGCTCCATAGATGGTGCTATGTTGGTAAAAGCTTTGGGTAAGTTTAAAAATATATATTTTATCAAACATTTTATTGAGATTCTTATAAATCTAATTATTTTTTATACATTCATATAATGAATGTTGGGTCCTTAAAGTAGGAATGACTTACAATCTATTTGCCCCATTAGTTATGCGGCTTTTTAGCGTCATAAGACCATATAGTAATATTACCACTCTAAACAACTAGGTTTTATAGTAACAGGATATTTAAAAACCGTCTCCAAAAAAAATTTTCCAATGAAGATTTTGTATTGTGGGACCATATTATGTATTTAGAAAGTGTTTAAAATCATGTTAAAATATGCATAATTTTGATTTGAGTACATATACATACTCTGTTAACGTTATCTTTTGTTTGTGAGAGAGAGAGAAGCTGCAATAAAATATCGCCATCTCTTTCTCACAACCTTTGGAGTCACGGATACTCTACCCAGTACTAACAGACGACTGGCTCATAACAAATAAACATAAATTAATTGCCTTATCAACATACATCTTCATACAAATATCAAAGTATCAAAAAACTCACACAAAACTAGATTAAAACTGCAGTCAATATTGACTCTTATCTAATAGGTATATAAAGCTGAAATTAAAATGACTTAGTTACTATTTAAGGGCCCCCAAAACATTTTGGATACCCTCTTTTCGTCTTCAGTACAAAAGAAGTCTTTTCCCAGCTTTACGAACTCTTTTTGAGAGAGCTTGCCATCCTGGAATAGAAATGAGAATTACGTTAGGTAGGAGGAATAGACTGATTTTCCAAATTCAAAAATGTTGAAGGATTTTTTGGCGTGCAGAAAATCCTCAAGGTTCGTCTCTGCCTGGGAGACTGCAAGACTCGTACTGAATAACAACCGCACTTGCCTTCCCTTGGCCTATAGTTCCGGTCATGGAATTCAGAACATTCACCACGACCGTTGTGGTCAGATACATTAACTAGACCTCATAAAAGGGCAAAGTCTCTCCGCGGTCCGTACCCAAAGATGCGCTCCTTTGGGTACGGAGAAGGACCAAACACCCGTGAAACTTACTGGGGACAGGTGCGTAGATTTGAATAAAAAAAGTTATAGTAACTACATACAGAACCGTATCTTTTCGCCTCTCCCTAAATATAATACCTCACTACCCCCGGAACTTCATTGCAGCACGTTGTCTGCTAAACCAGTTACGCACACATTAGCGCGTGCACGAACGTAATCTAGCTTTCTTTTTGTATTTTTTAAGCATTTTCCATGCTAAGATTACAAGTTATTTTTAATGAAGGAAAAAGTCGGCGGGCGGGCAGGGTTCGAACCTGCGCCATATATTGTGAAGCATCTTCACAATAGATGGCGCTACGTCACCTTAAGACGTAAATTAGAATGTGGAGGAAGATTTCGACTGGCGAGCAGGGCGAGCGGTGGCTTAGTGGTCAGTGCGTCTGGTGTACCGAACCAGAAGGCGCAGGTTCGAACCCTGCCCGCCCGCCGATTTTTTCCTTCATTAAAAATAACTTGTAATCTAGCTTGTTGTTGTAATAGGAATTGGAATCGATGCGTTTGCATAGATTTCATGTTTACCCAAATGCCCCTTAAGGGTAATTTTGTCAAGATTGTCATACAATTGACTGTGCAGAGTTCAATAATGATACAATACGTGCTTACCCCATTAACGTCTATGATGGCAAAGGCGACGGCTGCGTGTTCATTGTCGAGTCCTAAGCACTGGAAGAACAACTTGAATTCATGGACTGATATGTAACCCGATTTGTCCTTGTCCACCGCCTGCAAACAATTAAATAAACATACTATAATTAAACTGAAGAGTTTCGTAAATGTAAAGTTTCCGAAGACGATGTCGTGGACATAGCGAAGTGGAGAAGAAATCTACCGAAGACTGATCACCACCACCATGTGAAACGCATAGCCAGGAAGATAAAAGGTTTCGTTTGTTTGAACATGCTAATCTCTACAAACTACGAGTCAATCTTTTTGCATTTAATAAACACATTCTTGAGGAAGGTTGTAAGCTATGTAATATCAAGCTACGACCCCTCAGAAGCCGAGGAAAAGCTGCGGTGGAACCGCAGGGTACAGCTAGTGCAGGTATCAATTTGATTGTTTGACTGCTAAAAAGTATTAGGGTAAAACTGTGAAGTCGCCAAACGTAGACATTAAATTGGACCATTTATATCGGTACAGTTTTTAGAAGAAAATCAAAACTGATGGCTATGGGTGCACTTGAAGTGACTGTAAAGTGGTTAGACCAGTAGTAATTTTCACAGTATCATCAGCTTCTAGTCCATATCTAGTTTCAAGCAGGCCCAGTGTGTAGCTCCACCCCACCTAGCACCAGGCAAGCTGTCTGGCATATGCTGAACCAGATCCGTTTCAGCGCAATCGTGAGGCATTTTAGGGTCTTTACGGTAGTAGGGATAGTATACTTTTTATTTTTCTTTTATTTCTGTATGTTTTTTCTCAGTAAGTTATATGTACTGGTCTCACTTTTTTGTAACCGTATAAATGTTTCTTTCTTTCTTTCTAAAGATGCCTATGTAAAGCGAAAGCAACCCTGTACCTTGAACAAGTAGGGCAGCCAACGGTACGCCTTCTTCTTGAGTGTCTTGTCGTTGAGCACGTGGTGCATATCTTCTAAATACTGTTCCACTGTGACGAAGTTGTACGGGTCAATGGCGCCCCACTGTTCCTCCCATGTCAACTGCAACAGAAACAACATTCTTTGAACTTTGTTTGTAGATTCTTAATGCATTTTGCTATGAGACTTGGAAATTATGTAGATCTTGAGAGTATAGCAACACTGTGTAACTTTAAAATAACTTTAAGCCAAACACTATTATCACCTATTAAGATAGGAGGACCAAAACAGCCTGTCGGAGGCCATCAGACTGAAAAGAGACTTTTTCGTCCTTTTTTATCTTCTGGCTACCATTAACGAATAGGTACAACACCTAGGTGACAACACCTATCCATTAGACATTTATATAATTTAACTATAACGGGCAAAATATGTGGTAGGTAAAGGGTACAGGCTATTAGTTCTCTAGGTCTTAGCCTAAGATCTGGTAAGTGCCAACCCCTGCATAAGTCACCTGGGTATATTCAAAAGACAAATATTAACCTTGATAATACTGGTAAACTCCTCAGCCTGCTCGTCTGTGAGGTGTCCCAGCGACTTGAACCTCTCGGCGAAAAGCAGGAAGTCGTTGAACGAGATCAACCCATCCTTGTCGACGTCCAGAATGTTGTGAACTGTGCGCATCTTGCGACGCCAGAACTCCGACTGGAAGGAAAAATAAATTTGTAAAATATCGATTCGGCAAATGATAGGTGGACCGTGGAAGTCTTCTTCTTTATGTCGATCAAATTAAATTTGGTTTGCCCAAAACTTCGCCACTTCCACGTCGTCGTCAGTGGTCACTTTAATTGCAGGTTGTGGGGCACAAAGGACAGGATAGGAGATGAACCATGGTTTGCGACATCCGCACCATATAGCTGTTTTGTCATCCCAACTTCACCAGATTTCAATGACACTTTCCCACTTAGGCTCGGAGTCGGTTTAGAGTTTTCCAGATGTAATAAGGAAGATTCCTGCGGGGAGGTGCTTCATCGGGCAGGAGATTTATCTCTAGCCACAGTTTCAGCCGGCCTCGGCCGAGCATCCAGACACCCCCGGGCCTCTGCCGGTTTGAGGAAGCTGTGCCTACTTTTAGTTTATTGTGTTGGTAGTTTGTCTGGCAAATAGTGGGTGTCTTGTATCCGATTCTCGTTAACGTTTCTCCACTGCGCATGCCACTTCTCGTCGGGCCTGTAGGGATGCTACGCCAGCAGCGGGATAGAGAGCGCTAACTGGTGTCAGTTTAAGGCAACCTGTGATTATCCGGCTTGTTTCGTTTATAGTCCGAGCGAAACTAGTTGGAAGCGCCTTAGGTAGGGACAGGGAGGCCGCGGGTTACTGTGAATGAAAGCATGTGCTTTCGCCCCTCCGTTCCACCGCGCGCCGGTGACCCAGCCCCTCCGTCCTACCGCTCACATACCTAAGGCGCGTCCAACTAGTTCCACGCGAACTATACTGGACAAGCGTATTACTCTAACTCACCCTATCGTATCCTTTACACTGGGTGTCCAGGTCGGAGTCAGAGTCGCTGTCGGAGTGTTGTTTCCGACGGTCCTCTTCTGGTCGGCCGTGCTGCTTACTGTAGCGCCGCAACACGGAGCTTCTGTCAGAATGCAGCTCTCGGTCACGAGGCTCGCCCAGGTAGCACACGCTTCCATTACATGCTGGCTTCGTATGGATTAGCTAGAAAAATGAAAAAAAAAATCTTGAACCCAGTGTCTGATTTAGGGTTCTGTTCGATTACCGGACTGCAGATCACGAGGTCGTGGGTTCGATTCCCACAGGACACAAATATTTATGTGATGAATAGTATTTGTGTTTGTCTGGGTGTTTCTTATGTATTAGAAGTATGTATTTACAAAACAAAAAGTATATAAGTATTATATCCATTGTCTGGTACCCATAGTACAAGTTCTGCTTAGTTTGGGACTAGATGGTGCTGTGTAAAAATGTCCCAAGATATTATATTATTTATTATTTGTACCTACTCCCAATGTGTTTACCTATCCGAAAACTTGAACCTGACACTTGTTTTAACGGATCGTTATTTCTGGCCTACTTCCAGATGGGTCCGTTATTACGTTGACGAATATAGCTCTTACTAGCCATTCACAAATCCAAACTTCGAGCTGCTCCTGAGAATTTTATAGACAAACCCCATAACACTTATACATAAATCAGACATAGCAGTCGCGATTCCTATGGCATTGACTGGGGTCAATATAGCAAAAACAACGAAAAAAATGGCGCAGGTACAGTCACGAGCAAAAACATGCACTAGATAACATTTAAAAGCGATTTTCTCGTAAAGTACTAATAGAACTTTTGTTGTATTACGAACACAGTGTTTACGAGCATACATAGGGAGGTTAATGAACATAGACGAAGCGAAAGTGGTGTGCAAGAATTGTTACAAGTGGAATATATAGTCTCTGCCTACCCCCCCTATGGGAAACAGTCGTGAAGCTATGTATGTATGTAATACTATAATGTCATTGGTGTTACCTGTTCATTCATGAAAAAATCGCTTTAACATTTTTGTAAGTGCACTAAAAAATCTCTTTTAGTGCATAGACATAGCTAGGTAAAGTTCCAGCTTCCTTACACGTATGTGTCATCATCGTCAAAGCCAAAAATATACAAAGGTCTCCCCATAAATTTCCACAAGGACCTGTTATATATAACTACCTATAATATAACTTAATAATATTTACCATGACTCAACACAAGTTAATGTCACGTTTGTAAGAAAACGCCTTTACTTACACCCTAAATAAGTAAAGAACGCGGGTGTTCCGTTTTCTTGCTTCTTGACACAGGTTCACAGTGTCAGTCTAGAGATGTATGCCGGTGCTGTGCACTTCTATCACCCCAACTCAGAGACGTTACTTAACCTTAATGAATCGTTAACAAACAGTGGCTACTATATCTTGACCTATTTTTCCATATTAGAGTTTGTTGTCAGTGTACTAAGATATACTGGGTGTCATTAGCTAATGATTCATTAGGTTAAGTGACGTTTCTGAGTACGGCCCTATAAGTGACAAATTCACCCTATAAAAATAAACTGTATTTTATATAAATATAAACTGTATTTTGAAATGCCTTGTAAATAAATAGCCCGAAGAGTTAGGCAAAGGTCTACTAATGTAAACCTCTAGTTGGCTGGTATGTTTAGGTCCCATACAAAAGGGTGGAAGTTGTTGCCCAAGTCCCCCATTAACACAATCACTCGGCTAGCAACCGCAGATACGACACAATTTATCTACAAGTTGCAAGTCCTACTTACATACATCGATAGCTGAGAGCGATGACCGCATTATGCATGCGCATACGCAACCCATGTACACATAGTATGACATTTGGCACTGCGACCAATTGTTTTACTTCTACATATAGACTTACGCAGCAGAAATGTTGTTTAGTTTTATTCTATTTACTTAAGGTGGTGGCTAAGTCTACATGCAAGATGCGCTTGCCGCGGTCAGTCAATGGATGAGTGTCCATTCTTAGCGCATCGATTCTTCCCCGGTTTAGAATATCTGCCTGGTTGTCAATTGTTAATGTTATTTCCCAAAAAGCCTCACAACCAGTTTATCGTTAGGTTGGATGATGCATCCTTATAAGAACCTAGGAAGATGTAGAAATTGAATTTTAAAAGTATGATGACTGCCATCAGACTTTTAAAATCCAATTTCTGGATTCTTCGCTTTATTTAAAATAATATGTAATGATATTCAAACGCATCGGTTAAATCTGGAAGTTCAAATCAACATTGTTGAGAATATGGTGATAACTAAAAATAAAGAGAGCAAGTGAGTACTTATTACTATCCAAGTTCAAGTTAAGAGGAGCAAAAGTTACCGAACATACTTATAAGTTTTTACTATGGAGAAAGTAAGTTTAACAGGTAGCTTAGGTACACCTATTAAACTTAACTTTCTCCATAGTAAAAACTTTAATGTCTGCCAAACTTATTGTCTGGCTTGAAGTTAGCACGAGCCAACTTCAATCCGGCCGCTCAAGTCGTAAGCTGTCGTTTGAAACCATTTTAATCCAATATTTTTCTCAGATTTTGCTACTGCCGGGAAGTTAGCTCGTGCCAACTTCAAGCCGGACAATAAGTTTGGTGAGAACTGTACTTATTACAAAACCAAACATTAAAGTAAAACTAAGTTAAGCTGTAAAGGGTCCGAAACGTCGGGATTAAAATAATATCAATGTAACGCGATAAAATCCGTAAAAAGTAGTTTTATTTCAATTAAAGTTAACTTAAGTATTATGGAGAAAATTTACTTTAAAGTTAACTTTCTTCATAATACAATGTCTGGGGGCAGCGCGTCGTATGACACGACGTAATACATAAAGGGATCTAAATACATGTAAGAATCATACTACTCATCCTGTCTGGGAATGTCATGGCCATTGACCATGGGAAAAAGCCATGAACTGCAATAAACCCCAGAGGAAATAAGGCCGATAACAGACGTTCATGTCACTTATTTGCTGAGAAAATAGGCTAACTTATGATTTACGAGTTCGTGGTAAAATCTGATTGCACTTTCATAATAATAGATTTTTTTTAAATACTTGCCTCACTATGTTTTTTGTGGTTATAAACATACACAAAACCCAAAATATTTGTACAGTGCGGTAATCGAACCCACAGCCCGTGGCGTAAAAGCCGAGCATTCAACCACTACGCTTGACCTGGTGACAATCTTTTAAACTAATGTTTTGAACCACCGGTATCTCTGATTAGAGATATTGATTAACTCAACTACTCTTTGATTGTACACCAAAATATTAACAAGTAGGTAGGGAACAACATAATTTTAAAACAAAGCCAACTCCTACAAAACCTCTTTTACATAAACATTTATTTATTTAATTAGTTACTACGAATCCACCAATACAGTAACTAAAAAAAACTAAATTTATTAAAATCTACAAAACAAAGCAAAGTAAATAAATGAAGGTAAAAAACACTTTCATACCTTCCTCTCACAGTACATCTGACATACCAATATAATCTTCGTCCACTCATCCGCAAACAGATCGCCTGTTGGATCCAAGAATCCAAGAGATTATTTAGTGCGGCCAGGGTGCGAGGAATTACCAACAATGGGATGGACTGAACAGAATTAAACCAAAAATGGAAATAAAAGCATATGTAAGTAGGTACACACAATTATATGAAAGTAAGTAAGTACACCAAGGCCAACTCATCATAATTCCTATAGATACACCGGCGCAGGCGCATGCAGCCGTAGCAGTCTATAAATACACACAAGGTCACTGCAACGAGGGGTGCGAAATGGACACACAACAACATATAAGTACCTAGGTACTACTTACATCATCGACATTATATTTATAGGTACTTATTGTTGGAAAAAACCTTTTATTTATTTATGTAATTAAACTGTAATAGATGGTACAGCCCTCTGGAGGGATGATGGTTTATTTTAAACTAGCATCCCGCCAGCGGCTTCGCCCGCGTGGTCTTGATAACTTTTCCCCCGTTTTTGCAACATTTTTCATTGGTACTCCGCTCCTCTTAGTCGTATCGTGATGGTATATAACCTATAGCCTTCCCCGATAAATGGGCTATCGAACACTGAAAGAAATTTTCAAATCGGTCCAGTAGTTTCGGAGCCTATTCAATACAAACAAACAATCAAAACTTTCCTCTTTAAAATTAGTATAGACAAAGACATTCAATATTACACTAGGAAGTTATATTTTTTTTAAAACAGTTCTGACTACTTCTGACTATCTTAGGGTTATATTCAGAGACGATGCTAAGCGTAAAGTACCTAATACTTCCGTATGTCAAATTTTGTATTAAGTTTACGCTTAGCGTCGTCTCGGATTAGCCTTAGACTGGCGACCATCTAGATGGTCGCTAACCGCTGGATAAATTAAAAAATATAACTAGTCCTTTTTTCTGGCCGGGAACTTACTAGGAGCTGATGAAATAGGCCCAAGGTTGGACCTTGTAGTAGTAGATGGCGCTTGAGCTCTTTCAAAATTGTCTTGCATGAACTCATTCATTCAGTGTAAGTACATACCTACCCTCAATGAGAAAAAATTAAAAAAATCACAAAGTGACAGTTTGATTCTGACTTTGGATCGCTATAGACGCCCACTACGTAGATAATAGTGAATAAATTGGAAGGAAAAGAAAGAACACCTACTGGGAACACTGCGTTGCTTCTGTGGATATTATGTATAAATAAGGTACGTACCTATCTTATAATTCCTATTACTTATTTCCATAATTTAATTTTAGCTCGCCAAGTTTATTTGAAACTCTCTGATGGATGGATAAGACAGACTTCACTGGTCCAAATTTTAATAAATCGACAAAAATATTAACACTTTCAGTTTTTCCCAAATTTTTATTAAACTTTACTTATTTTTTTTACTTTCACCTTTAATTTTTATTTTTATAGATTTTTTGTGCGTTTTACTTTTTAGAAGTAAAGTAACTTATTGAACAATCAGCCTTGTTACTGCAAATTCACAGTAGCAACTTGGTTTGGATGCCCGGTTATCGGAAATATCTACCTCTGTGGACCCCTATTACATGAGAACCAATCATACCTGTGTGGGTGTGCCTACATCTCTGCCTTACCCTTCGAGGAATACAGGCGTGATGCTATTACTGAGGAAGTATAAAGTATAGATAAATATTATGATAGTTATGTAACAAAGTATTTCCCGTTTACAAGAAGTTACCGCGAAATCTTGATGATGTTTTGAGGTTGAATAATAGGTATTTACATCACATCTTGTCAATATGAAACTGGCACACATACATTTTCCTGTTGATCGATACTGTTTATGATTTATTTATAAATTTTGATAATTGTATTAATACTGGTTGTTGATAAGACAAACTGCGCCGACCCTAAGTGTAACTGGGATAAGGCAGCAGGATAATCATTGCTGGTTTGTTGATAATTATAATTGTACTAGACTACTTAGCCTTTGGACGCGACTTCGTTCCAGTTGAAGTTGAATTTTTCCCCGGAAACTCTGCTCCTATTGGTTGTAGCGTCATGCCTATAGCTTTTCTCGATAAACGAGCTATCTAACACTGAAATATTTTTTTAAATTGGGCCAGTAGTTGCTGAGATTTGCGCGTTCAATAAAACAAATACCTAAACAAACTCTTAATAGTCAATAGTCATTTATTGGTAACGTTAATTACATGTTATTATTAAATTGTTACATAATTAAATTGTTACATAGAAATGTCAATTACAATCATTGAATTTAATATTTAGATTTTCATGAATTCGTCATAATTATAGAACGCATGCTCGACCAGCCAGCGTCTTAGACGCGATTTAAAACTCGCAATAGTTGTGGCACCTACTATACACTCAGGCAGGTTGTTGTAAACCGCCGGTCCCATAACATGAGTTAATTTTGACGTTTTTGTAAGTGTCCTAGACACCACTGACAATTTTTGTTTTTGTCGCGTACTGTACGAGTGTGCGTCTCCACGCCTCGTGTAAAGCCCTAGGTTCGTCCTAACGTACATAGCCACCTGATAAATTACTATGCTAGGTAATGTAAGGATGCCTAGTTTTGAAAAATATTGTTTTGCAGACACGTCTTGTGGTATTTGCGCGATAGCTCGCACGGCTTTCTTTTGCATTCGGAAAGCGCGTTCCCAGTCGGCAGCACGCCCCCAAAGTTCTGCGCCATATTGAAGCTGCGAGTGCACCGTCGCAAAATAACATGCTCGAACTTCACTCACTCGCACCACTCGAGCAATTCGGCGTAGAGCGAAGCACGCACTACCCAGTTTACTACAAACTTTAGAAATATGGTTCTCCCATTTTAGGCACCGGTCTATTTCAAAACCAAGAAATGTGGTTGTTTCAACCTGGGCAATGCGCACTCCCATCGCCGATACTTCCAATTGTGTTTGCGGCCTGCCTGCCAATGTGAAATGCATGAACTGTGTCTTATTCAGGTTAAGCACAAGCCCGTTCATCTGAAACCATTCAGACAACTGTTTCATGGCGTTATTCAGTCCCTGCTCCAGTTGATCCAACGAAGTCGCGGTAACCAGCACAGCTACATCATCAGCATACATAAAGGTTTCCGCGTCGGTGATCACATTCGGTAAATCATTCAAGAGCAAGGAGAACAAAATATTAGATACTGCGGAACCTTGAGCAACCCCCATCTTCGACTCCAAGGAGTCTGATCTGACAGATCCTCCACAACCCACAACGATCTGTGACCTTCCCCGCATAGTTCCGTCAATAGGGCATAAGATGTACCCTGCACACCATAATGGCTTAATTTTACAGCAAGTACATCTCGATCTGCAACATCAAATGCCTTTGACAGGTCGCAACATATCAGTGCTACTAACCGCCTGCTCTCACGAGCAGCTAGCACCCTACTTACGAGTTCGCGAGTTAAAGATATCGTCGACCTGCCCTGGCGATAAGCGTATTGCCGGTCTGAGAGCGCACCTGTATCTGATAGATATTTTATCAAACGGTAACTAAGTCCGTTTTCGAATATTTTCGCTATCGCTGGAATAATCGAGACTGGCCTATAATTGTCGATGCAATCTCTCTTCCCTTTTCCTTTAAACAAAGGGGAAATTTTGCTACATTTCAGGGGGGTTGGGAAGGAGCCTTCTCTCAAGCAAGTATTAAAAAGATCTGAAAGAACAGGAGCGAGAGGAGCAGCTATTATGCGCATAAGTTTCATGGAAATGCCGTAGATGTCTTTTGATGATTTTGGTGGAATTCGTGTCATAATTATGCTGTATACCTCTTGTTTATTGAATGAGAGCAAGCGCAGTGACCGATCCGCAAAGGGTAAGATAAGATGTCTTTGAGCGTTTGGCTTTCGCCACGGGTCCCGAGTTTGATCCCTGTCCGATCAAATAAATAGGTAGGTAAGTTGAAGTAGGTAATCGTTTACTCCGCCGGGGTCGCGGAAGAATGTCAACACGTTCCCGCACCCCGGCTGAATGGTGATAAGGCGAACACCCGTCTGGTTTTAGTGGGTATACGTCCTTTTCAGGATGGAGTCCCACACACCGCGCCGCCTTCCCCAGGGCGGCGTGACGGTGCATAAAGCATTTCCAGACGCAAAAAAAAAAGGTAATCGTTTTCTGTTAATATATTTTACATGAAATCGTTTCTTTATTTAAAGAAGATGCTTAAAAACTGCCTCTTTAGCCTTAACATTTTCATTTTAACTTATTTATCCGGGGCACTAATAATGGTAGGTATAGGTACCTATATCTCTTTTTGTGTCTCTACAGTACACTTCTGCCGAAGCCTTCAGGGAATACAGGTATGATATAGTACCTACGTACAGAAATCTAGAAAACAATCTTACCCCCAGGGCCGGATTTAAGGGAGGGCAACAGGGGCTACTGCCATGGGCCTCCACAAAAGACGGGGCCCCCACAATAGAGACTTCGAAAAAAATAACCTTTAAATTCCAAACACAATTTGGGGCCTCTACTCCTTTGTTGCCCCGAGGTCTCCACACCTCTAAATCCGGCTCTGCTTACCCCCAGTCTCAAAGGTCTTTGAACCCAGACCAATAACATAACTGTCATATCAACAGCTACAATCAAAGTAGTACCGTATGATATGCGGGTTGTTATCCGAGTCACCTTGCCGCAACGATTTGCGAATTAGTTCACGGACAAAAACGATACATGACAATTGTTGAAATAAATCTTAATTTAGACAGAGGGGTCGAAAGTGGTATGTACAGTCGACAAAAAAAGTTTGCCTACAGCTATCGAACGATATTTGTCAAGTCAATGTCAAGATTGACGAAAGAAAATGTCCTTTGGTTATTGACGACGAGCGACCGCGACGTCGCCGTCGCGTCTGTGGTGTTGTGGGGGGCTAGACAAGTTGCAATTTGACATTCAAATCGACAAACGAATAGAAAGAAAATGTAATGGAAATGACATTAGTGACAGCCTGATTTGTCGAAAGTTTGTGTCATTTCCATACCTATATTTTGTTTCTATTCGTCTGTCGATTCGAATGTCAAAATGCAACTTGTCTCCAGGCCCTGGTTCGAGTCCCGGACTGCTGATAACGAGGTCGTATGTTCGATTCCCACGGACGCAAATATTTATGTGTGCATTAGTGTAAGTGTTTGTCTGGGTGTTTTTTTTTATAGACTTATATAACTATTATAAATTTATAAGTATGTTTTTACAAAGAAATATAGTAAAAGCTCTGCTTAGTTTGGAACCTAGATGGTGCTGTGTAAAATTTCCCAGGATATTTATTTTATTTATTACTAGCTGAAGTGGTTCAAGGTGTGAGGTGTATTTGATACCACTTACTAAATAGGTCAGTCTAGACTGAGTGTGTACTAGGTACTATCTAGGCAGAGAATTAAAACTCAGAGCGAGAAGCGACAGACGCCGACTTTCCGCCAGCGGCTTCGCCCGCGTGGTCTTGATAACTTTTTCCCCCGTTTTTGCAACATTTTGCATTGCTACTCCGCTCCTAGCGTGATGGTACCTATATAGCCTATAGCCTTCCCCGATAAATGTGCTTTCTGACACTGAAAGAATTTTTCAAATCGGTCCCGTAGTTTCGGAGCCTATTCAATACAAACAAGCAAACAACCAAATCATTCCTGATCATTCCTCTTTATAATATTAGTGTAGATTAGTTAGTTAATATTCAACCTATAACCAAACTATAGGTACGTATGGAGTGACTTGCGGATACTCCTCTAAACAATATACACGTAATATTGGAATGTATTCCAAATTCCAGCAGCAGTTATACCACAATTGATTGCTAAGGGATAGTCATTCGATGTCATAATTCCGGTAGAACCAGTTCCATAGACACGATTGGGTCAGGTAGACCGGCCATTAAATAGTTACAAAAGGTATATTTAATGAAATGGTTGTGGAATGCCGATAAGTAATTTATATTTATATCAGGACTAAGGGCTGTTTCAAGGCCATACAACTTGAACAACAGGCTTGAACTTTGTATGAAATTATCTGCAAAATAATTTAACGGGAACTTACTTAGTAGCTTATTAGGTGATGTTAAAACAGGCACTAAGAATTTCATGCTGGCTCTTCTCCGTATGACCCACTTTTTGGAACCGAGTTTGACCTATCATAAGTAAGTAAATAACTAAATATCGCCATGTCTACCTAATTGAAGTAAACTTTAACTTCGATTAGGTACACACAGTGTAACAGAATAGAACATAGCCATATGTTGACGTGTGTTACAGTGATGCAATAATACTAATTGTAAGATCTTCTTTTCACCTGCGACAAGCAACAAATATATGAATTATGAATAGGTAGTTAAAATAAACAAGAATATGTTGTTCATGAATCCAAGAATCTAATACTGAAATTATATTTGTTTTGGGAGGTCAACTATGTTTAAGTAAACACCTACCTGGAAAAAGTTGTTTAATAAGAAAAGTAAAACCCAAACTAAGTAGATCAGCTTATAGATACTAGAGGTAGTAGACAGACATTCGATAGTTATATATATTTTTTGTATATACATAGTTATAGGTACATCATCATCACCACGCTCTGTCACCCACTTATAGGGCTTTAATGTACGGTGAAGGACATTGTCGTTTGACCGGTTTCCGAACTTATATAAATAACCATAAGAGTGGAAATTGGTCAGCCGCCAATGTTGTCGACTGTACACAGTTACTGCATCTAACCATTCTCCACACTATGATTTGTGGAGGTCAATGACCGACACCCGTTTGTAGGCGTTAACTGTGTTAAGTAACTAACATATAGAAATCGTGCGCGTACGCCAGTTTCAAATTAAGATATTTACTAACATCACGCTTTAATCTCCTGTAAGAAGGGTTCTAAGGTAACAACTTTGGACCTCGCTGATGTTTCTCTGGGGTGGCACTGCATAATAGCTATGGCTAAAATGATTGTGTTCCGGTTTGATAATATGTAATATTGTTTTTTTTTTATACCACTAAGGTGGCAAACAAGCATACGGCCCACCTGATGGTAAGCGGTTACCATAGCCTATGGACGCTTGCAACACCAGGGGTATCACTCGCGCGTTGCCGACCCGAAAAACCTCTAAGAGGTTTATGGATGATTCACTGCGCCGACAGTTTGAGGGAATATTCCTCTTACTGCCAGCGCAGCGCATCCTTAGAAGGAGCTCTGGCGACCTTACTCACTGCAGGAACACAACACACAATAAAGTGTGTTATTTGGCTGCAGTTTTCTATAAGGTGGAGGTACTTCCCCAGATGGGCTGATCCAGATTTGAGCCATAAATGGCTGTGCCCTACCTCTCTTAAAAAAAATTGCTGGACAAATGAGTCTTAACAACTGAGGTTTCAATGATAACTGGTTGGTGGGGTATATAGGTAGGCATACGAATATGTAGCTACACCCACAGTGCGCCTTTTTTTAGTAGTTAACGAGGCAAGGCCTTTCCCCTTAATGGTCGATGGTGTCCAATGTTTAGAAACTGGACCAAGCTGTCAGGTTCGTAGCGTTCACTAATCCTATCACCGGGACTTAAGGGCAAGGGAGGCCAAGTGCGGCATTTAGTCACTAACCGATACCCTGCCGAAGATTGGCTCCAAGGAGATCCATGAAGATTATATTCTTCTTAAATTTAAGATCTCAGCTCTAGTCGATGGAGCAATCGCCACTATTCTCTTTTTTCTACCTTTCTATTTACCTCTTGATACAACTCGATACCCACTTTTTATCCGACTGCCGAAGGAGGGTTGTGTTTGACGTGTATGTCAGCTCGTAACTACTCAACGGCTCAACAGATTTAAATAAGTTTAGTTCTTTAGATTCGTCTTAAATGGCACGAGTGTCACTCGGTACATAAAATTAAAAAAAAAACTACAGATTTTTAGTTATTTAGTTAGTACTTTTTCCTTCATGTGTTCTATAAAATTTCGTGTATTATTTACTGTCGTATGAATAAAATCATGATGAATGAAAACTTAATTTGGAAATCGACCGCAATATACATACATAGTTGGGAAAGGCAATTCGGAATATTAAGTGGAGTAATTACGTCACATGTTGTTCACGTGTAAGTTGAAATGTAGGTGATGTGGTTGTTTACAAACATAATGAGTCATTGTATTCAAACATGTGTTTGTGGACTTTTTTGTTAATTTTTAACAACACCAGCTGAGAGGGCAGAGAAGTTTAGAAACGGGAGCTATAGGCTGTGACTGAATAGTATAGGGTGAGGTTTTCCGAAGAAAATCTAAACCCCAAAACAAACACTTATTGTTTGTCTGGGTGTTTCCTATGTAGTATAAGTATGTATTTACAATAAAAATTATATAAGTATTATATCCATTGTCTAGTACCCATAGTACAAGCTCTGCTTAGTTTGGGAATAGATGGTGCTGTGTAAAAAATGTTAAGTTTAATTTTTTATTTATGTTAAGTTATCAAAAAATACAATATATTTGTTTGTTTATAGTAACTTTGCCTTGATTTTATTGATGAATTGTTATTAAAATATCTTTGTTTATATGGCGTACGTGTGCGAGGTCGTTTTTTGTGAACAATCTAACATCATAATATTATTATGTGTATCGTGGTTGCTTATCACGTTGTATGGCCCTTTGCAAGGACACGGCGTTGGGTTTAGACGGGACATTCACTGTTTTTTTAGTGGCCATTCATAAATTGACTTCCTTATTACATAAGATAGTTGAAACAATTGGTCGTGGGCACGAGATAGAGCAAGGGAAGATTATTAAGATGGTGTAAAATTACCGAGGATATTTATATTAGTGCAGTTTTAGTAAGTACGAGTCCGACCCCTCCAAGTGGCAGACGATTCCCTTTATGGTCGTGGTGAATATTAGTGATCCCTAGGGGCTCACTAGCTAGGCTAGGGAAAGCAAATGTGGTTTTAGACATACCGTGCCATCTCCCCAGATTGTAAGGATACATGAGGAATACCCGCATAAAAAAAATTCGCAGATGATTAGAAGATCCTTAAGGGTTTTCCGGAACAACAAAGAAATATTTTTAAGTCTTATTTTCTTTGGCATTTTGTATGTTGAAGATTCCATCATCCTAATTTTTTGGGCAACACCGATATTCTAAGATACTTATAAAAGTATCGTAGGTCATGATTTTCGGGCCATCATTAACGGTACCCGACATTAGATAAGACGGCTTAGTATTCTTCCCAATGTGCTAAGACTGGTCACCAATCCGTAGACAAACCGCGGCATGCGCAACTAACATGATCGTATTCCAATTTGAAAGAATGTACCAAGTATGGTATGGTATGGTATGGTATAGCGGGCTGTTTTCCGCAAATCCACGTCAATGCGCGTATTTTGCGTACGGGTGGGGATATTTAATGTTTACTCAAACCACCCTAACTCCTCAAGAAACGCCAGCACATTTCTGATGTTGCTGACGGTCTCTGGGAGGGAACGTACCAAGTAAAATTATTGGCTAAAAAAAAATGACAACGGGCTAGTGTTGCTACTGGTGCGTCTATAGGCGTCTGCGGTTGTCTACAATAAGGCCTGTATGAAAAAAAAACTACAGACAAAGTACTTTACAGAACCAATGAAACTGACCTAGTAATCAATAATGGACCCCCCTATGCAACTCTCGTATTTATAACTTATACAACAAGTGTCATAATTGTATCCTCTGCCCCAGACACCGAGGCCTATTGAGATAATAGGTTATCAGTAAACACCGCTCTTTACTTTAATTATGTTTTAATTTTAATGGTATGTTTATCAATGTCTTTTTTCAATGGCTAAATGAAGAAGGTATTTGTTATTTTATTTAAATATGTTCCAGCTTTCCGCCAGCGGCCTCACCACGTTCTGGGTATTTCTTAAAAACATATTAAAACAAATTTATCCCACGGGTACAGTCAGCATCGAAAGTCGCTAAACATGATGCACCCTTCAAAACGCTTTAACGTCTTTACTATCCAAAAGTTACTGACCCGTAATGGTTGTACGAGTTTTCTGCTATTAGTACAAGTATATTGCTTACCTTCATTAAAATCGACAAAAAAATTTTAGTGCTGGAATGTTTCTAACGTTTGGCTGTGTTCAGCTACTTTCGTTGTTGACCGTACCATACATTTTATTGGGATAAAAAGTAGCCTCTGTGCTATTCCAGACTATAAACTATCTCTGTGTCATCCAGATCCGTTCAGTAGTTTTTGGGTGAAAGGGTAACAAACATCCATACATTTATCCATCCAAACTTTCACATAGTAGATAATATTAGTTTTAGTAGGAAGTGCTAGATTTTCTCAACACTTTGCTCACGTCGAAATAGGAGTTTAAGAAACCAACAGTGATGATCTCTAGTTTCTATGGGTCTGTATACAACACAGGTCAAGCTCCATCTCAAGATATATTCAACTTATTATCTTATAAGATATATTATCGCCTCAATAATTGAGATAGATCATAAGTCAATAAGCTGCAGTTAAGTAAGTATTCCTTTTTAGTAATGGCTTGATATAGGGCAGCGGTACAGGGACACCTTTGCCCATTATAGTTCGATAACGACTTGATAATAATGTTTTGGAAGGGTTTGTAAAAAATCACTAACTCAAACAAAAAATTGTACTTATTCTATTTTACGTCTGAAATGTCAAAAATGGTTTTACTTTTTATGCATGAGAATGGTTTTTTAATGATGAGTTCTTGGACCAATTTAATTTACTACATGTGTAGTTGTATAATTAGTCATTTATAATATAGCATTTAGAAACACTCGAATTGAGAATCTCCTCCGTTTTGAAGTCGGTTAAAAATTAAATATATTTCTTTCATTTATTTTGCTATTACATTATTTTCAAATTATTCGATGTGCGTCAGAAAGTTGTTAAACTTTTCAAAATTAATTCTTATTAGTTTTAAGCTTAGTTTTCTATATAGTCTAGACTCCATTTGCTAGACACAGCATTTACTGCGTTTGAAATAAGTTCCGCTCCGAGCCACAAGAATGCAACGCCCGGCCACAAGAAGTCAATGACTTTTAACATAACATAATAATTAAATAACCAATTTTATTAAATAATTTACATTTACTTACTCTTAATTGCTTAGGGACACTGGCCACAGACAAAACAGCCGCATTTCTCTCCAAACTAATCACAGATCTCAATCCGATCCTCACGATAGACAGCGCCATTTTGAACACAATTCTTAATTCAAATAGTCACATAAACAAACTTTCCCTTTTTTTAAAAACAATTACTTCGACATCTCCGAACGCATGCAGGCGCGCGCGATGCAGTTCTCGATAGCTATTGGACTGAATTGAATTTGGAACGCGCATTCAGTTTTATGCGTGGCGTGGCCCTTTGGAGGAGAAAAGGGAGGGGTGATTATGCCGGTTAGCTCCATGTGGTGTTGTTTAAGGTCTATGACCATTTAGCACTAAGTACAGCGAGGACAGCGCTTTCGTTTTGAAGTTAGCTCTGCGTTTACTTCAGTTTGTGGTTTCTTGCAGGAGGATTATTTTTGTATTCTCAATCCTGTTTTTCAAAATTATGTCTGAAAATCGGAGCATTTGCATTCCCATGAATAAATAATATAAGTTTTGGACTTTTCCCCTCCTCTTTAACTTAGTATAATGGAGCAGGAACAAGAGCAGAACAGTTTACCCACCCCTTCACATCAAACATTGTCCAAGGTGAGAAAAAAGCACCGAAATAATCTCATAAATGTTATGGTCGTGATGTAGGGCCTATATAAAATAGCCTTTTGAAGAAAGTCTTATAACAGTCTTAAATATGTTTCTTTCTTTCTTTCTTTCAGTAGGATCCAAATTGATACATTGCATCACGTATAGGTCAACCATTAAGGCATTTACACTGCATTTACACTGCATTTACACTGCATTTAACTTTTGAACTTTGAACTTATACTCTCCACACGATGTTATTCGAGCCCTCTATGGTTTTGTAAGTATCCCAATCGAAGCTTTAGAGGCGTACTAATATACACCAACAGCACAGAGTATTACTCTGTTCCTAATAAGTTAACATTTAATAGGGGACGAGCCTGTTATTCTAAACTACGTGCTGCACACACTTTGAACACCTTAGCTCGACTTGAGAATTGAACCCAGGATCTAGAGATCCTGTTATACTAGAGTATAACAGTCACGTTTATAACTACTTACATATTATACCAAGGAAACAGGTGTTTTACTTACTATTGACATGATAAGAAGAACAAGAGACTAAATAAAGCGCTTTATGCATCTGAATAAATAATAGAAAGTCTAAACCAAATGCAGCTACTTCAAGCAATTCAGCAAGTAGGTATAAACAAAGAGTGCGTAATCCTCCAAGTGACAAATAAATCATGGTATTTTAAACTCTCAGTCTCGGTAATAAGGGTTGTTTGTCGCTGATGTAAGCTAGACGTGATTCTGTCATATCACAATAGATAGGATGCAGACAGTTGGGACAATATTCGGAGATTATAAGGTTGCGTTCACAATATAGCTTTTCTGGGAGACATTTAAAAAATATAAGCTGCATTTCGATCGATGGGCTTGCTTTAGTCAGCGATGCCCAATCATATTGAGAATCCTCCCTGAACCTTATTAAGTTACTGTTAACCTAATTATTAATTAATTTATTTATTTATTAATTAACCTAAATTAAGTTACTGTTTTTTAACGATTTCAACCACAGACATAATACAATCACCCTTGAGGCTCTGCTATTCAAAAGGTTTTGCTGAGAATGAGGTTTAGGTAGGTGCTGCCAGTATGTTTTTAGACCCATATAATAAAGGGCGAGCTTATCAGTAACTGTCAAATTCAAAACAACGGAGAATCTAATAGAAAAATCCAATTCACCTGCGTATCGAACCCAGTACACCTAGCTCAAAATTTGCGCATGCAGCCATTACTAATGAAGCAATCATTTTTCAACCACACAATAAAACTTGGTTATCACATTTTGTCGATAGTAGTAAATAAATTACCATTAAATGTTCCCGTTTAAACACGACCTTATCTGACATTTCGGCTGTACGCACTCAAACCCACGTAGGCCCAAACCATTGCAATTTAGGTTAATTATAAGTATATTGTCTTCCAACCTAATTGTCAATACTTATTGTTACATTAGCGATAACGACAGATTTAGTTTTTCCTTAATTAATTATTGTGATTAGTCTTAAACGTGTTATGTCTCACGTAAACTTTATTTGCGATGTTGTTTGTTTGTGTTGATCGTTGATTTAAAGTTGTTGCTAAGTTTGTTGTTGTTTTTTTTTAATGACTAATAAATTGTTTATTTAGGAAACGGTTCACATAAGTACATTTTACAATAAGTTAATCTTACAGTTAAAATAAATAGGAAGATACATAGACTCCCTAATATAAAACCCTTCCTTCGGCTTTTTGCTGTGTCGTCGGGTAAAAAGCATAATAATATATTAATAGCCAAGGGGTAGGGGTACCTATGACCACTGGACTGCCAAGTCAAAAGTCTCGAGTTCGTATCCAAGGCACGCACTTCTGACTTTTCGAAATCATGTGTAGGTAATTATCACTCGCGTTAACGGTCAAGGAAAACATCGTGAGGAAACCTGCATGCCTGAAAGATTTTCTCGACGGCATGTGAATTCTGCCAACCCGCACTAGGCTAGCGTGGTGGACTATAGCCTAATCCCTCTCATACTGAGAGGAGACCCGTCCCTAGCAATGGTAGTATATGGGTTGCTGATGATGGTACGTCATGTTATGTTTTTTAATTAAGTTCTGTAGGTAGGTATCGATTTTGTTTTTTTTTAATGTAGTCGGAAGAATCTAGACTCGATGTAAGTAGTTCTGCCTATATAGGTACCTACATTTATTTTGATTGGTGTCGAAGCATCGCTTCTGTCTGTAGATACCACAAAATGATCGAAATCGGCTTTCTTTTCTTTTTAGGTTTAGATTTTTTCAGTTGTTTTTAGCGGTAATCAAACCGCGTTCTATGACCGCAAATATTATGTAAAGAACTGAATGAAATCAAAATAAATATAGCCTTCTAACCTTAGATAGCATAACTACGATATTATACCAATGCAATATGAAATCATTCTGTTTGGATCTAACTTAAATTGCGTAATAAAGTCAACGAACTACAGACCTTGTATAAAACCGCCTCCAATTTATCTTGACACCCGGAAAAATGTTGTACTAACTATGAATGTACTGAGTTTTGCATACGATTGTCACCCAAGCGACACCATGGAAGGTCAAGATTTACTGGTCATTTTACCGCTTTACGCAGGAAACGCAGTTACGTGTTCGTGCAAGCGATTTTGAGCTTCTATGCATTCATTATTTATAAGGTTTATTATGAGTTTAGATTTATAGCACCCAGCAGCAAAGACTTCTAAGACTAACATCTTGTAGTAGTTAATTCATGTTGATGTTTGTCTAGAAATAGGATTCAAGGAGCGTTTGAGTACTTCTGAGGCCGGCATTTACTATTCGTACCTAAATTCAGCTAAAATTGTGTTTAGCCCGACTAGAAGTCATAACAAAATTATTTTCAAACAAGCGACCCGCCAGCGGGTTGGCCCGCGTCGTCTAGGTATTTCTTATAACTTTCATCCCCTATTTCAATCCCTTACCTACAGCCTTTTATCGCAATGAAAATTAGCCTATGTCCTTTCTCAGGCTCTAGACTATCTCTATACCAAATTTCATTTAGATCGGTTCAGTAGTTTTGGTGTGAAAGCGCGGCAGACAGACAGAGTTACTTAGTTACTAGCGACCCGCCCTCGCTTTGCTCCGGGTACCATTTATTAATATCTAGGGAGCCTATACATTTTAAGTTAGACCTCGAGCTATTACCTATTCTGTTCCTCGAGCAATACATCGGTGAAAACTGTATTGAATTCCATGCAATCATTTTTGCGTGATGCGAGTACAAACATACAGACTGACAAAAATTCTGAAAACTGTTATTTTGGCTTCTGTTGGTCTAAGAAAGACCCGCCTTTACTATTAAGGGGGTCTATGTTAAAAAAACCTGTCCGATCCGAAATCTTAAAATTTCATAAAAGTAAGGCTAATTTAGGTCCAAATAAATAAATTATACTCCTTAAATTATCTTTATTACAAAACTTTAGTGTTTATAGAGAATGCATTTATACATAATTATTATATTAATATTAACAAAATTATACTATTAACATTTTCTTTATTAAGCTTTCTTATATTCAATTCTTTCCACTTTGACCTCGTCTCCGAGAAGTTTGTACACATAGGTCACAACTGTTGAGCTCTGGATGTCCATCAGCACAAATGATGGAGTTGCGTTCCTGTAATATAATAATAATAATATTTTTTTTGATTTTTATGTCTGCCAATGGCTTAATGGTCAAGAGTCTCGACCAACATTGAAGGAGGCTCTCGTTGATACAGAAAGCGGTACTTCTAGATAGTAATTTTTTTTTATATTTATTGCCTACAGTGTCAGACGAGCAGGTGGCCCACCGATGGTAAGTGGTAACCACCGCCCATGGACATCAGCAACGCCAGGGGCAAAGCTGAGCCGCCGCCTACTGTGTATGATAGAGAGCTCTTTTTAGGCCTTGCTTGAAGAAGAACATGTCATAGCATACGGGAAACACCGCAGCAGGTTTCATTCCAGAGCTTGATAGTACGAGGTAGGAATGATCTTTGGAAGCTGACTGTGCTGGATGATATCGGTTCCAGGTAATATGGGTGGACTCTACTGCGGTGTCGAGTGGTGCGGTGGTAAAACGGTGAAGATGGCACCAGGTCAAACAGTTCTTCGGAGCACTCTCCGTGAAATAGACGGTAGAGCACACAGAGAGAACCAAAGTTTCTCCGCTGCTCAAGCGATTCCAGTCTTTCTGTGAGTGTGGGATCTCTGACGAATATAGTATATTTTTTAACTAGACTAAATTTTTTGAAGCATTTAAATGAAAATATTAGTTAGATATTATTCTTAAATCTCTCATCAATTTAGGTATTTTGTTGGATAAAGCACTTTTAGTGATGTATGTAGCTTAATTATAGTGCCAGCTATAATATCATTTTTTAATCGTACCCATTCAATGTGTAGTTTCTTTTTTATTTGCAATTTAGTGTCAAATTTTGGGCAAAGATCGAAAATCCCCTAAAATTCAAATATCTCGAAAACTATTGAATTTCGGCCATACATAGCCGGTGTTCAATTTGTTGCATTTTGGCCCCCCAATCAGCTCCTGGCGGATATAAGTCAAATTACACGTAACTCTGTATATCGGAACATACAAAATGTTCAAAATGATTGGAACAACTAAGAAAAGTAAACCGTATCTCAATGGCACAAGGACTATTTCAGAACGAACACACTACACAGCAACTGTTATTCTGAAATAAACTTTGTCATATTGAGATAATGTTTAATTTTCTTAGTTGTTCTAATCATTTTGGACACTTACTATGTCCCAATATAATTTGATGCTGACTGTAGTTACAAACATAACATACCGTGATGGTATGTTTCTGTCAGGCAGAGGTGTACTTATGTTAACTGACTCTTCATCGGTACATTCTTATTTAATAGGGGCGAGCCTATTGCCATTAATCGGACAAAAATCCGTATTTTGTCCTGTGAATTTTATAGAAAAACACTGCTCTAAATGGGAATCAACAGACATACAGGCATACATACAATCACTAGGCTAACAAGACAGCTCTAATAATTATAAGTATAAAACCAAAATCACCTGAACAGTGGACTGTAAGCACCAGTAGCAGACCCAGGGTTGATGTAGAACTTGTTCTCATGTTCATAAGCCTCAAATCGGTGTGTGTGACCTGATATGAGGATGTCCACATCAAGCTGCCTCTGCACTAAAGCTAGTGACTCCTCATCGCCCCACGGTACCACTTGGTGTCCGTGTATGAGTCCAATACGGAACTGACCAACGGTGATCACCTTCTGTTCTGGGTACGTAGAGTTCTGTAAATTTATTAATTAATTTTTGAAAAGAATTTCTATTAGGTTTAAAGGTTAACTTTCAGATGGCAGTATGAGGAGGGACCCTCTTGCCCAGCATGGATAGTACTATTCGCAAATATTATATGATAATTTATATTCCGTTTCTAACAAATTTTCAATTTAATTGAATTTTAATTCAGCTTAGATCTAGTCTAAGGCTAATATTCAGAGCCTTAGCCTTAGCGTAAACTTATGCTTTTCATCATCTCTGAATATTAGCCTAAGACACACTTGACAAGACTGTAACATTGCAGAAGACATTAAAGGAAGTGGTAAGACCAAAAAGAGAGTGGAGAGGAGGAGAGGAGTAATGTAAAGTAGAAATATTAAAAACATATTCTTATATGGTACTAACCTCATCAAAATCACCTCTGACAACATGCACATCACTGGCCAGAGTTTTTAAGTAGTCATAGGACTCCTTGGTGCAAAGATTGCCAGTACACAAAATGTGTTGTATCCTGCCCGGCAACAGGAGTTTCTTGAACTTTGGAGGCAAGCTGCTGCAGCGATGCGGGATATGTAGGTCGCCTAGCACTAGAACCAGCTGGAAAAATGATTTAAAGATAATTAGGTAATGTTTTAGTGAGTTATCAATTCTGAAATGTGTTATTGTAAAAATAGATTAAATAAAATGAAGAATTATGATTATTCATTTTCTTTCATGACATGTTGGTCAGTGTAATCTTAAATAGGGTCAGAGTCGCCTTAGGGGATGATATTTATTGGTGACAAAACCAATAAAGTACTCAATAGTTATGCATATAGTTCTCGTTATGAGATTGTTATAAGCTATACAATTTAAACTGTAAATAGGGTTTATTTTTCCTCGTCGGAAATCAATCAACCATTTGAAACGAGAAAAGAGACGAAACACCAAGTTGCTTGAGGTAATATTGTAAATCAATTGAAAAAAGTGGGTGTAGTATGTGTTTTGTGTTCCGCGTTCGTAGTCACAATAACTGCTCACCATGATGTTACAGTAGGATATTGTTTCAAGAAACCGTTGGGTATAGCACAACAGTTAAATTGATTCGTAGAATTTATTATGATTGAGAGATTACACAGTAATTAATTACAGAAACTACAAAACACCGACACAATTTAATAGAACAACAACTAGAACAAGTCCGCGACTCAGAACAAATGTCACTGTCAAGTGTCATGTCAAAATTGACAAAATCTTGACATTGACCATCATTGACATACATTGAATTTATTGTACCTCACAAACGAATAAATAAGCCGCAAAAAAAATATTATTACACGCAAATTGATTATTTTCCTGGATTTGTAATAATTCTAATATTATGATCAATAAGTACTTTTAGCTGTACTCATTTTATCGAACGTTTCCAGTTACAAGTCAACGTTTCTTTGCGTGCATTTATACCGTTACGAAAAAACAACAATAAGCTCTATGAAAAAGTGATGTGATAAAGCAAAATTAAACCTAAAATTTAAAATATACTATCATGTTAATAGTAACGAAATTAAGTACCACTTTTTTATTAGATTGTACTTTAGAGATTTGTTTATTTATTTCGAACTTCATTTGTCTTGTCTTCTTCCTAGCCTTTTCCCAACCATGTTGAGGTCGGCTTCCAGTCTAACCAGATGCGGCTGAATATCAGTATTTTACACGGAGCGACTGCCATCAGACCTCCGCAACCCGACTAGCACTAACGATTGTCATAGGTGTTCGTATGACAACCGGGACCGACGGCTTTACGTGCTCTCCGAGGCACGGAGGGGTCTCGATATGTTAAGAATGGTCACCCATCCACAGGCTGTGGATTAACCTGTTATGGCATTGCAATATTAATATTTTTGTATACATGCATGTATACATATATTCACGCATTTTTTTATAAAAGGGCACAAAGGGCAGAGAAAGTAGAGACCACCACTTGCTACGATTCTAGCATACTTCTTTAGCTGTTTTTATATTAATATTTAAACAGTGCATGATACAATTGCGTAATGTCGAAGGCATTATTAAGTAATGCATCCTATTCTTAACGATTTGAATATTTGACTCATTACCACTAATAACTTAGAATTTCATGCCTAATGATTTTAATTTTTAATTTCATAGGTATTGTTCGTTGCTGCACTTCGAAAGTTACGTTAGTTCAACGTCATTAGTTGAAGTCGTGTTTAGTTTTGTCAGTTTTTGTAGAACATCACCCACTTCACTTCGTTTCCATCTATACTCTATGGTTCAGGTGCGGATAGAAAAGAAAAATTTCATGGTGTTGTGGGTGACACATATACGTAGAAAAAATTTAGTTTAAGTTATTCACATTGGCACCAACTGCAGGGAAATGGAATCAATGGAATATGAGCTCGCTAGGAACCTTACTCTGTTATTCTTCGTGGAACGCCTGCTCGACAAAGGCGAGCCGCGCACGTTGCACGATCTTTCCTGCCAGTTTGGTGCCAAAGGATTCACCAAGGAGATGCGACAGATTGCTGGCGGGTCGCAGTCGGGCCTCAAGAAGTTCCTGGCTCAGTACCCGGCGTTGTTCAGCATAGACGGGGACTATGTTGATATCAACACGTTCCAGAAGCACATTAGCGGGGCGGGCGCCTCGTCCAACAACGACTACATCGAAGAAGCGAAGGAGTACTTCGCTGGCAAGATGGTCCAGTACGGCGAGGGCACCGAGGTGCCAATCAAGAGCCTCCTCGGCCACAGGAGCCAGGCCTCCCCGCAGGTGCGTCACATCTCCGGTCAGCGGATCAAGGAGTTCAAGGATTTCCTGCTGAAGCATCCTGACACCTTCCAGATCATCGATGACAACGTTGTTCTAGTCAGTGAGAATCATAGGAGAGGTAACGCACACACAAACTCTGAACAATTTCACAATCTACCTGTAGCTAATATTAACACAGACACTGCCCAACAATTGTTAGATTATGTTGCACAGTGCATAGAGGCTAAAGGGCCTGTGATGGTTGACCAGCTCTTCCACTTAATCGTGTCACGTTTTCCACAAGAGTACTGGTACCAAATGTTCAAGTCACCTGCAGATTTGAGTGCATTCTTGAAAATATTTTCAGACTCATTCCATGTTCAATCGAACTTGGTCACACTTATAAGTAAACCAAAAATACCTGTTATGTATCTTAATGCAAAAGCTAAAGCAAAGACTGATGTACCAAAGCCTGTGGTCGAGGAAAAACCTGTGTCCCCACTTCCACCCACAGTTGAGAGTCCCACACCATCATCAGATGGCAAAAAGAGCCCAGCAAACAGAATACTCAGTCCTATTGAATCTCCGCGAGGACCGCAAGCCAATATTGCTAACCAAACATTGAAGCAAAGAATAAATTCTATTGTCATAAAGAATTTGGCAGAGAATATGGTCAGAGATAGGGTCAACAATCACCTGAATGCTCGAAGCGCTGAAGAAACAAATGGTACTCCAAGCTTAAGGAATAATGTTATGGGTGAGGCATGGCGCCAAAAGGTGCTGCAGTGCACAACTGTCATAGCAAATGTAAGGGAATGTGCCACTTTGATAGAGAGCATTATGGTGCCTAAACGCAATGCAAAGAGCATCATTTCCTTTGACTGCGAAGGAATAAACCTTGGCCTCAAAGGAGTGTTGACATTGTGTCAAATAGCCACCATGAATGGTGAAGTGTACATACTAGATATTATGGCATGTCCAGGCATGGTTGTGGAGGGTAAAATTAAGGAATTATTAGAGAGTGAAAATGTTGTTAAAATTATACATGACTGTAGAAATGATTCAGTCAATTTACACAATCAATTTGAGATTGTTTTGAAGAATGTTTTTGATACACAGGCTGCACATGCCGTGCTGCAGTTGCAACAACAAGGTGTGCCTGTATACAAAGTCAAGAACCTGAGTCTTAATGCCTTATGTGAACTGTATAATGCACCCATGAATCCTATGAAGGAACAATTGAAGAATGTTTACCGCAGGGACCAACGTTATTGGGCAAGGAGACCGTTGACAAAAGATATGATAATTTACTCTGCTTCAGATGTCTTATCCTTGGTCAATCCAGCAATTTATGCTTACATGTCCAGTAACATCAAGCCTGATAATCAGCAGCTATTTGAAGAGTTGAGTAATGAGCAAGTATTCATGCACATTCAACCCACAGAAGTGAAACTTCGCAAGAGACAGAGAAAAATAAATACAGAAGTTGGTGAGCTCAAACAGAAATTGGCTGAAACCACTAAAAACATTGTCCTGAGCAACAGAGAAATTAGATTGCTTAGATATATTGAGCTCACAGAAGAAGAAAAGGAGAAATTGAAGGGTTGTCACAAAATATCCAAGAAATTGGAAAAACTGGAAGCTATTGGACATGATAAGGATTCTGATTCAGATGATGATGAAAGAGAAAATGAAATGGCCAGCCTAGAGTCCAACCCATCTGATCCTATATCCTCCCCACATTCTACACAGCCTCCAAGTCTTACAGAATCAATGCAGATGATGGATGAAATACTTTCAGACACCAATATGGATAAAGTAGAGAAAATTAACCGCCTCGAAGCTATCCTGTCGGCCGTGGCCCCCCTCAGTGGAGAGCTGGAGGACAAATTCTCACAAACAATGGAACAAACACTGCCATTGCTCAAAAACAAGGATTGGTCCAATCTAAGCCAAATTTTGAACTTAGGTGAACCAGATAGGAAGAGTTGTAATTGCAGATGCCATAATTCCACTTATGATGATGTTAAGTGCAATGATCTCAATGACAAGAAAACTGAGGTTGGCTCCCAAACTCTTAGCACAGGGGATATTGTGATCACTCGGATTCACTTCAGGGAGGAGGACAAGGCCAACGAGAGGATCCTTGATGCGTCACCCATGAGCAAAAGGGTGGGTATTAACAACATGTCTTGATGACACTCAGGATATCATTGTACTTCCATTTTCTGAGTGCCAGAGTTTAGTTTCAGAACTGTTTATATGTGATCATTTTATATATTTTTAACATTTGAATAATGTTTCGTCCGGCCCCCGCCCATCTTAAATCATTTATAACTTTAAACTAGTTTTGCGGGGGTATGATAGCGGTGCGATTGTGCGAGATAGAATAAATTAAGCGTGTTGTGAGGTCGTGCATTGCCAAGTGTATAAACGCCTACGCTATATGCTCATTTGAGCGGAGACGAGCGCGTACACTCGAATAAATGCAACAGTAATTCGCATAATAGACAGCTACTTAATTCCTTCATCTGGAAATGACAGTATTTGCTGTTTAACAAGTTTTATAGTAATTTATTTTATGTTGGCTTTTGCCTGTTAAGTATCCCAAACTTAAATGTGATAGATTTCAAGGCCTTTTTTCTCGATCTACTCTGAATTGTAAATAAGATAAATTTTGATAACCATGCATAATCTTTTCGTCTTGAGAAATCACGATATGATCGAGCGTTTTTCTTTATCTTTGGTAGATAAGTCAAATGTATATACCTATTTATTTATTTATACGCTAATGTTTAGTAGCATCGACACTGCTAAACCTATATCGAAGACGGCAATAATAGGTGTATACAATAAAGTTTTTTTTATTATTAATGTAAAATATTTATAAAACGTTAGGTTTACTAGTAGTTAATTATTAATCACGTTTAAAAATATCAAAAGGTGGTATAGGGTTAGTGTTACGGAAAGAGAAGTTTATAAGTAGTATGAGGTGCTTGGAGAAATCAATTGAAATATTTATTTCACGTAGAATGTTATAGAGACATACGGTAGATCGAGTTTGTTACGTAGTTATGCAAATTAACTTTATAACGTACTTGTGATGGATAACCGCGAAGGTTAAATCTTAACTTTTGTTTTTAATAAAATGTGCCTTCGAGTCATATCCGACGGATGCCTTTATATTCAAATGAATTAGTAGGTTTTATACATATTTAGTAGTAATTCTATAACACGAAGTTTAGATGAGATTTGTTGTTTGTGAATAACACTTTGGTATACATGTTTTATATTATGAACTAAACTTACCACTGTATCACTAACTAGTTAGGATAGTTCTCAGAATCTATTGATGTTTTCGTCTCAACCATTTACGAGGTTCGCGAATAACTTTCGTAGGTAATAGATAAACGGAAATATTTCTAAACATGTTGAATTCCTTCGAATAGTTTATTTTTGTGTTACGGTTAAGTAGAAATGTGTTAAAAGTTAAGTGATATTTTAAAATGCTTTTTGCTTATTATTGTAGCAAAACTTTTGCTTATTGTACCTTATTACTTTCTACACGGAACAAAAAACTGTAGACAAGACGCTGTAGTTTCGAATTAATTGACAAAACGCAATAAGTATGTGTGATAAATATAAAATGTAGGTATTACTAAAAAAGCATAATACATATCCAGGAAAGTCAATTTTAAGTATTGAAACTACCTATAGTTTTTGCAAATGACCTGGATTCCCCGACAGTGTGTTCCTAACGCATTGTGCATACATGAAACTGAGTTCGCGTCATGTTTACAGTTTAGCATATTAACATTGTTTACATGAGGCTTAACAATTAGGTTGTTATACAAAAAGGTATGCGATTACGCGTAAAACAAGTGCTATTTAACTCGTGATAATGCGGTTTATTCGCTTTCTTTGATAATAAGATTTAAATGTTTTAAACGACAGCTTGCTCTCTTAATTTGACGATAAAATAATGTTGTTAGGCCTCATCTAACTCAATAGAACCGGTGTAGACACTTCATCATGTATTAATCGTCAGTATTGTATCCTTTACTTTGATAATACACGCGTTAAAACGTTGGTGAATGCTGAGCTCCGTACTCGCATTTTGCCGTCACATTGTATACTCAAATTTACCTCCTTTTTTATTTTATATTATAAAATATTATAAATCAGTCTTTGGCACCTAGCATAATGAATTTCGGCCATAATGTTGTTCGATGTTATAAATTATACATTTTGTGCCTTATGTATTTTGCACAATTTACGCAATTAATCTGTTCTTCCACACATTTTGTATGGTATTGTAGGATGTATATCAGTGCCACTAATATTTTTTTGTACTTTGTAAGGAGCATTTTGTTTTGTTAGTCAATATTAAGCGTAATCACGTTCAGTTATTTTTTTAACTAAAAATGTTTAGAAACTTTTATTCTACCCTACTTACCGAGATTTTAATTGCTTACGACGTGAAAGTCGGTAATATTATAATGTGGCAAATTGACGGTTAACTAATTTGCGCATTGTTTATGTTTATTATAAATAAAAAGTTGTAAAATAACTTTGGCCTATTTATTGTTCTCAAAATCTTCTTATCATATACCCGAAAATGTATGAGAAACACTTTGTGAGATATTTGAATGTGTGCCTACCGTAGTTACGCGCTGATCAAAATCTAGAACAAAATTATCATAATGATCTGCTACTTGCAGTTATAAAAAAAAATAGCGGTCGTTCCCGGCTTCGTACGGAGCAACGTCTTCATTTACCTTCATCGTAATATTATTTCAGGCAATTTACGCAAAACCTTGACAAATTCTACACATGAACTTCTTCCTGAATCACTATCTATTGGTGAAATCCGCATGAAAATCCGTTCAGTAGTTTTTGAGTTTATCGCGAACAGACACAAGGATATTTATATTGTTTTATGATATTACAACGATGTTACATTATTTCACAGTGTAGACTATAGATATAAATAATATTCTGCACGTGCGGTTAAATTTTTACTTTTAGAGTTACTTATGTGAAGTCCATTCTTATAGAATTGGCTAATATGCCAGCTAAGCCCCTCTTATTTTGAGAGGGGGTTGGTTAGTCTTAGTTTGTAGTGGGGCATTAAATAAGCATGAGTTGTGTAATTATAACAAATTAAAGTAATACCTAGTTCTACTAACTCTAGCCTCTAATACAGACGCCGTGGGTCAGTGATTCAGTGAGAATTACGTGGCGCAGTGAACGCGAAGCTATCGATTCGATTTACTCTAAACTTTTAGGTGCAAGCCAATAATTATAGGTACATACTCTGTAAATGCCTACAACAGCAGACCAGCAGTACTTACAACCTAAACCTATCTAGTGTGATAGTGTTCAATCCAATACTGGAATGTTTTGTAACGCTAAATGGTGTTTAGACTTCATAACCGAGAGGAGACTAGGAGACAATAAATCACCTCTGTAGTTATTTTGTACCTACATTTTTTATTGGGTAAGTCTGCAGGTACCACTGTGCACCACAGAAAGGCGTGATGATAGGTATGTCCCTGCTTACCTATTATTTCTTAATTTTGGAAGTAATATAGGAAGGTACGAAGCAGGTCTGTAGGTATAATGTAACTACGTGTTACTCATAAGCACGAAGCAATGCAGTTTGCATAATACAATCATGGTATATCAATGGCGTTGCCTTATTTATTCTTACGACTTCGTAACTCATTAAGTATACAGTAAATAGAAAGTTCGACAGAAATACAAATACGGGCTAACTGCTACGAATCGACATGCAATTTAAAGAATTAATATTACCTACGTAATCAAATGTCTAGTTTTCTAACAAAACAATATATAATAGGTGTTTATAGAGTAAGTAGTTTATACGTTTATACATAGAGGTACAAACTTTTTTCCTACCTCGTAACTAATTTAGTAATTACAATTTACAAGCTTGTGTAAATCGGAACGTAACAACTGATTTCCTAGTGTCAAAAATGCGTTCCATTAACTATTTAGGTTATAATGTCGTGGGATATCATGGGTATATCTGGCATCCCTTTCATGTAAACAGTGTATGAGAGGGAAGACATGATAAAAAATAATAAAAATGTAATATCGTTGAATTTGTAACTCAAACTGACGACTTTAATTTTTATCTCTAAACGTCACTATTATTTGAATTTTCAAAACATTTCAAACAACTTGAAAAGTTGATAATAAATAATATAAGTTCAAATAATTCCAGAATTATGGAAGATTTCGATGTATTTACGAATGAGATTAACTTTACGAAGCCGCTGTTCAAAAATATTTTGAATAAATATGTCAATGAGGTGCCATCCACTCCTAACGGACCGAATTATCAAAGTAAGTTCTAAGCACTTTATTTCACAGTAAATTCTCCCACGATCTAGCACAATCTAGTTATAGAAAGTCTAAATAGCCACACAAAAGAAACTGCAAGTCCGCGACAAAGGATCATTGTTTTTTTTTCTATGATTGATGTCAAAGATATTTCAAATTATTCTGCCTTTCAAGGTGGTAGAAAACTAATGGCTGAAGAATGTTTAGCTGATGGCGATGACGTCGGATGTGCATTCCATTTGAGTGAGGCATCATCAGCCTCTCTCAGGACTATGGCTGTATACAGAGATGAACAGTTGAAAGCCGCTGGTATGTATTTTTCCATACTATTATAAAATAAATATAGAATGCTATGAATGTGACAGACAATACATAGGTATTCTACAATAACTATTGCCAATCACAATTATTTACGTTATTTATAAACAATGTATTCTTTTGAAAATATTCTAACTTGCAATTTATATTATTGTAAATTAAAAATATATTAATAAATGTAGCCTAGTGGTCCCAAGCGCGGCTGACGCTAGAGGTCCTGGGTTCGATTCCCAGGTCAAGCAAAGTGTTGTTTCTGTGAGATTCCCAGTAGAAGCTCGGAGTCTAGATTTATGCTCAGTTAATGTGCACTATGGGTGTACAGTATTACACTTCTGCCAAACCCTATGTGGAATACTATAGGTGCGCATGGTAGGTATGTTAAATTATAAAAAATAGCTTCCTGCCAGCGGCTTCGCCCGCATGGTCTTATATTTTTTCCCCCGTTTTTGCAACATTTTTCATTACTACTCCGCTCCTATTAATAGTAGTGTGATGATATATAGCCTATAGCCTTCCCCGATAAATGGGCTATCTAACATGGAAAGAATTTTTCAAATCGGTCCAGTACTTTTTGAGTTTATTCATTACATATAAAAATACAAATCTTTCCTCTTTATAATATTAGTGTAGACTATCAACCCGAAAAACATTTCATTTAAAGTTTTTTCAAATTTTGTATTTATTTTTTTGTTATAAATTTGAGTGCATTTGGCAGCACTTCACTTGCACAAGTGACCATGCTGCCACATTAAATTCAGTTAATACACACATTATTATTATTATTTGATAACATGCAGGCATTTGAAACAACTAATAGTACTTAGCCTGTATCCTATTCACAGCTAATTAGATTACCTAGAGAAGGATTACAAATATGTTTGAGTATATAAAGATCAACTTACCATTTTGTTCTAGGAAATAAACTACATAAAATCACAAGCTACATAAAACCTGTTAAAGATTTGATAGATTCCAATCCTATGTAAGTAGACTGTTGTTTATTCTAGGTAAAATACCTATTTATCTAAGCCCAGATAATATAATGAAGTGAAGCACCACACACCAGAAAGCTAAGGGTGTTTATTGTTTATGGCCTCCTATCACAGGTATATCTTTACTTAAATGGAGGTCTCTTTGTAAGATTTACTGTAAAAGTTGTACAAGTTTCTGCAATAAACCTTTTTATTTTAATTTTAATTAATGGCCTCTAATGAGATGCACCAACAACCTGATCAAGGTCACTGGGAGCTGTTGGATGCAGGCAGCATACATCCGCTCCCTGTGGAAGTCAATGGGGGAGGCCTTTGTTCAGCAGTAATAATAATAATAAATTTATTGACAATACAGCAGTGGGCCTCTTTTGGCTAATATGATGATGATACCATACCTATAACATGGAATCTAACCATAGGTACATACCAGGTGATGGGATGAAATAGAAATATTTATTTGTCAGTGTAGGTAATATTTACATTAGATGTTAATTATTCTCATATTATATTAGTGTAGCGACATCTATCGAGCTATATAAGAACTTGTACGAAGCTACAAATCCTGAATCGCGCAAGTAAAGTTTACCGAGCAACTTGCATATATACAACCGCCCGACATCAACTATCGGGCAGTGGCCCGCCAGGCATAACACCCGCCTGGTCGGAGGATCCTCCCTTTGGTGCGAGGGACAACACACCTCGTCCCTCCACATTAGTTTAGTACATTGTACCCATAGGCATACAAATTTGATTTGATTTGATGATGACAAAGGTTGTTATTAGTATACCTCTGCCTCTTTGGGGAATACATGTGTCATGATGCTATGTTCATTGTGGTGTTACTTGTATACATAATTTTTTTAAATAAATAAAATTTCTGAAATAATAGTACCTACTTTTAATAACATTTACTATCTGTGAGTGAGTCCTGTCAAAATCGGTCCTGCCATTTCAGAGATTAGCCGGAACAAACAGACAGTCAGACAAACGTATTTTTTTTTAATGGAAATACTTTATATACTTTCATTTAAGTTTAGCGAAAATCTATTTTTTAAAATTTGAAATTACAAACAGACACTTTAATTTTATGTATTTTTATAAATGTATAGATTTGCTTTAATTTTTGCAGACCAAAAGCAGATGCAAAGATTTTGGATTTACTGTCCAATGGAGATGAAGATATTTCAAATGTTTTACAGTCATTTGCAATTGAAGAGAAAGTGCCATTCTACAAAAAATATTTACAGTTCTCTAAAGAGAATAATGTTGACAACTTTCAGAGGATACTGAAAGAGCTGCCTAAAGGTACGGTTTACTACTTAGCACTTTTACTTTGCCCAGTTCTAGGATCTTGTGGGGTTAATTAGAGATGGGCAATGTGCCTGGCATTTTGGGCATAAAGGAGGACATCAAAAGCCCATACAACTCAGCCCAGGCATAAAGGAGGTCATCAAAAGCCATACAACTCGGCCCAAATTTGTACCCGAGGTATATGACAGCTGTCAAGTTGATAGTTTTACCATAAGATCGTTATGAAACTGATAATAATCTCCCGTAATGACGTGCGTTTGCATTCCGAAACTAACACTGAAATTTTTTACTATGAAGTCATTACGAAATACAGAATACTGTGCCAAAATGACGTGAATTTTTTCAAATTAAAAGGTCATTTCTCATCCCCAAGTCAACACTAAAAAAAAGTACGACTAGAGTTTTAACCAGCGTAATACAGAGTATTTTTTACAATAATTGTACCTTCGGTACATCATTTAGGCCGATTTCGATGACCTCCTTTATTTTTAATTGGGAATGTACCTAAACATCCCGGCGAACTGTGGCCCTATGGGTTTACATTAAAACATCTCAGCCTAACCCTTGGAGAATACTGGCGTGATGGTGTATAATGTTTTCTTTGATATGGTAGGTATTGTGGCCCGGCAAGACAAATTATGTTTAAGGAAATTTTGCCCTGCTGCCGAAAAGGATAGCGACCGCTGCCAAACGATCGGAAATGCCGGTGATTTGTAACTAATAAAAATCACGCGATAAAATCCATAAAAAGTATGTCCTATTTCAAAACATATTGTAAGTATTGCACCGTCGGTTTAACAAGGTTGAGGCACACCCAAGAAACGTAATAGAAACTATACAATGCTAAAGCAAATTGAAGTGTGAATATATAGAAAATATTGTTTTATAGTCCGCGCGGAACTAGTTGGCCTCACATTAAATAACGGGAGTGGGGCGGCGGGTTAAAGAAAGAAAAATCATTTATTCAGCACAATTTTTTACTTACTAACTATACCTTTACAATCTAAACTAAATTGCACTGATACGGCGCTGGTTCAATATAAGCCAGACGGAATGCCTGGCGCTGGTTCTCAACCAGACCTATAGTGACCCACGTACTATTACTTTTTGGTTACGGTTACTGGGAACGAAAACAAGCACCTCGGCGACCCCGTCCCTCCGTCTCGCCGCTCACATACCTAAGGCCTAAGGTTGCGCATGTTCCACATAACAGATGTTTATAATCTTTGCGATTGGTATAGGTAGATGAAAAATCAAACAATACCATCACGCCCGAGCCCCCTATTCCGCGAAGGGTTAGGCAGTAGGAGTTAGGTAGTTAGGTTTGTGTGCAAAAAAAGACGGCACTTTGGTGACTGCGCGAGCTACCGTCTCGTAGTCCACACGCATGCGCGCACCTCCGCAAACTGTTTTGTGCAGGCATGCTCTCAGGTAACACGGAACGTGTAGAAAGGCCATTACAATTATCTTTTTGTATTTTTTAAGCATTTTCCATGCTAAGATTACAAGTTATTTTTAATGAAGGAAGAAATCGGCGGGCGGACAGGATTCGAACCTGCGCCTTCTGGTTCGGTACACCAGACGCTCTGACCACTAAGCCACCGCTCGCCCTGCTCGCCAGTCGAAATCTTCCTCCACATTCTAATAAAATTTACGTCTTAAGGTGACGTAGCGACATCTATTGTGAAAACTGCTTCACAATAGATGCAGGTTCGAATCCTGCCCGCCCGCCGATTTTTTCCTTCATTAAAAGGCCATTACAATGTTCCTAATTCCTTTTCAGAATGGACAGTGGTACAGTTGACCGTACCTTACAACCCAAACGAGAACTTAAAGTCGTTGATGGAGTACAGAACAGAGGTAGACTCGATATATTTAAGTATGTTTACTAACGACTACCTGGAAGATGCTGGTTTGGGTCCGATGACGGTCCATATACCAGCTAATGTTACTAAAGGTGAGTTTTGCAAAGAATGGTAATCGGTCTATCGCTATTCAAAGATGGAAAAGTGACTTAGTATGTTTTTAAGCATTTTCCTACTAATTTACTATTTATTTTAATGAAGACTGGACCGTAACCTGACGCTGACCAGTGAGCGTCTGGTATATTCACCAGACCCTCACTGGGCAAATAGTAGGTATGGTATGGTATGGTATAGCGGGCTGTTTTCCGCAACTCCACGTCAATGCGCGTATTTTGCGTACGGGTGGGGATATTTAATGTTTACTCAAACCACCCTAACTCCTCAAGAAACGCCAGCACATTTTTGATGTTGCTGACGATCTCTCGGTGGGTACTTTTGTTTCCGAAGTACTTAGCCCTGTATGTGGCGACCTCAGTACAGTGCAAAAGCACGTGGGCCGCTGTTTCGTCCTCACCTAGGCCGCTGTTTCGTCCTCACCTAGGCAGGCTCTGCATGCAGGGCTGTCAGTGACACCTAAAACATGCAGATGTTTATTGAAAAACCGATGACCTGTGAGGGCTGCGGTGATTGTCCTCAGTTGTTGCTTAGACAATCGTAGTAATTGCTTAGTGACATGAGAATTAATTGTGGGAAGTGCCGTAAATAGTAGGTATTAATTGGTAGGTATTTATTTCGTTCCGACTTCGTAAATTTGAGATTGGAAAGATAGTAGAACCTAATTAATTGAAATGAAATTGAATGATCGCGAGTAGCTCCGAAGAGAACAGCGTGTGAAAGCACCTTTGAGGAAGTTTTTTTGCAAATTGCTGTGCAGTTGGTTATAGGTCGAAATCGAACTTGCAATTCATGGAATACAAAAATATATACGTATAAAAATACAAATGCCGAGAATCGGACTGTCCTTGCGACCAGGAGAAATCAGTAATTCAATATGAATAATTCCTTTTATTTCAGAAGGAGAAAAACCCCTATTCACCGAGCTTTACTCGCTACTTGATGAGAATTACAAGACTATAGATAATGCCCAGTTTCTGAACAACAAGCGTCTAGTACAGAACTATTGGAGCCGGCGAGAGGACATTGACTTACGAATGAAGGTACATAAGCTGAACTTTTTTTAGTTTTGCAACGTTTTTAATTGATACTCAGCCACTATTGGTCGTATAAATCAACCCATATACTGTCCCACTGCTTCGAACGGGTCTCCTCACAGTATGAGAGGGATTAGGCTATAGTCCACCACGCTAGCCTGATGCGGATTGACAGACTTCACATGCCGTTGAGAAAATCTCTGAGGCATGCAGGTTTCGTCACGATGTTTTCCTTCGCCGATCAAGCGATAGTTGCGCACATGATTCCTAAAAGTCAGAGGTGCGTGCCTGGATTCGAAATCGAGACCTTTGACTTGGCAGTCCAGTGGTTATACCCCTAGGCTAAATAGTAAGAAAAAAAGTCAGTAAGTTTAGGCATTTTTGTTTTTCAGTATGAGTTGTAGGCAGATGGAAATATTGATAGCACTTCTCGATGCGGCTTGCATTCAGTTAGATAATTTAGACAATTGATTCGTCCTCGGCACATACTTAGTCATCTGGTGCAATGCTCTGTAGAGACAAGTAGCTCATTATTCATTACTAGCTGTTATGTCCGCGACTTTGTTCGCGTAGGAAATGTATTTATTTATCTTTATTGGCTCATCAACAATTGTTTACACTGATACATTTCTACATAAACAATACAATTAAAAATTTAGAAAACCCCCGACACGAAATGTAATTTGCCATTTTGTGGTGGCGGCCATCTTGGATTTGAAATTTATCATATTCTCCTAGTTAAGCCCTTTCATTTGATACCCATATTGAGGGAGTTGTGAAAAAAATATGTAATTCGCTATTTTGTGGCGGCGGCCATCTTGGACCGATTTTCATGGAACATAGCTAAGAACACTCCAGACTAATTCAACTTTCAAATAAAAAAAACAAAATCAAAATCGGTTCATCCCTTCGGGAGCTACGATGCCACAGACAGACACACACACACAGACACGTCAAACTTATAACACGTCGCTTTTGCGTCAGGAGTTAAAAACTTAGCTAAGTGTAACAATCTATTACAGACAAGCACATTATGCACTATTTTTAACAGAGAATTGAGAATGATTTTTTTAATCATAAATCTAATTTGGGTAGATAGAAATAATGATTTTTTACACGTTTAAGAAAAAAATATGCAGAAAAAATTGATAAAAAAAGTTACAGAAAATTTCAATGCAGGGGTCCTGAATCATGTACTGAACTCATGGTATTCGGATGTGCGTCGATGTCCCTTCTACCTTCTATATATTGTATATATATATTTAATTACATATTTATTTATTGCAGAGTGTCATAAATGTGATGGACAAGGAATGGCTTGGTGGGTGGGGAAGTTTGCTAACTGGCAAACTGGTTGACAAGACTTTGAAGGAAAAAGTCGTTAAATTGGTGGATACTACCATATTGGATTGGGGGTAAGTAAAATTTTTCTGGCATCCGTGCTCTTAATTTTACTTATAAACTAGTATTTGCCCGCGGCTTAGCCCCGTAATGTAATGTTTTTTTGCGTACGGTAAATCATCTTGTACGCAAAATACGCGCATTGACGTGGAGTTGCGGAAAACAACTCGTCATTTTTCCCGAATCTCTGGCACCTGGTGAGACGGCAGGGTATGGTGTACAATCACAACCAAAAAAAAAAACACAAAAGTGCTAAAGTGATTTTTATGAATATATGATTGCAACTTTGAGATAACACCAATGGTGACACTTGTATCAAATTAATCTGAGTCCGTACTCTCTAATTACAGTTTCATTAGGCTGACGAAAAAGCAAAAAATCCTCCTCTACAACCTAATAGAATGCAGCCCAGTGTTGCAATCGCAACAAATAAAATCGTGCATACGAAGAATTTTGACCGAACACGGCAACACTGAAGATGTCAGACAAGTTTTGAATTTCGAATGTGGCAGTTGTAGTAAAGAGTTTCGATTTTTGAACGAATTATGTTTGAAATGTTTGTCGAGAAGTTTTGAAAAGTTGCATCATTTTAGTCTTGTCGATGGTATAAAGGCGTTTTCACAGGCAGCGTCGCAAGTCAAAGAGAGTGATGAATGGACTGGTCTGAAGAAGGCTAAAAGGCATCCAGTCATACTTATTGTGGACGAGGTGAGTTTAGAACTTAAAAGAAAATATAAATATACTTACTGCCTTATTCGTCTAGTGACGTTGGGTTCAATCCCCGGGTTGAGCAAAGTGTCCAGCAGCAGCTCTGAGTCTGGATTTTTGCCCGGTTGATGGCAATAGGCTCGCCCCCTATTACATGGGACCTAAACATACCGGGGAAATGTATGTGTACATTAGTACGCCTGTGCCTACCCCTTCGGGGAATACTGGCGTGATGGTATGTTATATTTTCTTTATACCACTGAGGTGGCAAACAAGCATACGGCCCGCTTGATGGTAAGCAGTTACCGTAGCCTATGGACGCTTGCAACACCAGGGGTATCACTTGCGCGTTGCCGACCCAAAAAACCTCTTAGAGGTTTATGGAGGATTCACTGCGCCGATAGTTTGAGGGAATATTCCTCTTACTGCCAGCGCAGTACATCCTTAGAAGGAGCTCTGGCAACCTTACTCACTGCCGGAACACAACACACAATAAAGTGTGTTATTTGGCTGCAGTTTTCTGTAAGGTGGAGGTTAGACGAATAATTGGGTTCCTGGACGCTCGAATTAATTTAAAAACTGTTACTGTACCAAATGAAAGTAATTTATTTTTGAAGAATATACAGAAAAAAACTCGCTTGATCAAAACCATCGGAAAAGGGAAGAGGTCATTACCGCTTGCATGGGTGCCTTATAGATTTATTATACCAGAGAGTATAATAAATCTATAAGTCTATAATTTGTTTTTAAAACTAAAAGGAGCGATATCTAGCAACATGTCAATGACAACCTCTACTAGTCGAAGTCAAAGTTGTACATTTAAGCCAATAGATGGCAGTATTGTCCAGAGGTACTTCCCCAGATGGGCTGCTCCAGATTTGAGCCATAAATAACTGTGCCCTACCTCTCTTTAACTTGCAGATGCTAGACACATTCCCGTGGGAGACGCTTCCGATACTGAACCAGCACCCGGTGTCTCGCATGGAGAACATACACTTCTTGTACTACCTGTACAAGATACACGAGAATGACGTCATCGACGGATACTTCGCGGCCAAGTGTGACGTCGGCAGATACGTCATTAATCCAGGTATATTGAGATTAAGTATTTTGAAGATCACCCTGAGACAATCCAGTACCAACTGGTTCTGCCAAAAAAATATCATTTTAATCACAATATCTCTTTCTTTTAAATAACACAGAAAACGGCTCACTTCATCACTTTAAACAGGTTTATATTTTACTACTTTTCTCTACTATAATATACATGTATAGTATATACAAATCTTCGTCTTGAATCACTACCTATTGCTATAGACTGCATTAAAATCCTTTGCGTAGTTTAAAAGATCTATACTTACTTATAATAGGAAAGATTTGTTTGTATTGAATATGCTCCGAAACTACTGTACCGATTTTAAAAAATCTTTCAGTGTTAGATAGCTCATTTATCGGGGAAGGCTACAGGCCATATACCATCACGCTACGACTAATAGGAATGTTGCAAAAACGGGGGAAAAATTCATCAGACCACGCGGACGAAGCCGCTGGCGGGACGCTAGTACAATGTAAAGATTTAAACACAATTTCTTGTTTATATCAAAGTTAGGTATTGTACCAAAAGATTTAGGGCCTTATAATATGTTTATCGACCTGCAAAGTAAATAAAATACTCATTATTATTACAAAAAATTCCAGAGAAGAATCTGGATCGCATGGAGAATCGTATGACGTCGTTCGTGGAGTACTGGTGTCCTAACTGGAGCGGTCACATTGGAGAGCCACCTTCAGCTACAGATTTCATCTCCAACCTTAGCGAAGCTGATATATTCTTGTAAGTACCCTCATCATTTTCATACCAGCAAAAAGAGATCCAACGTTTAGCAAAGGCCATTCAGGTATAATTATTTTTTTTAATCAATTAAATGTGGTTGCAGTAATAATTATGCTGTCCAACTATGGAAAATTGCTATATAGTGATAATTTTAATTTTTTTAAGAACTTTATAAATTTGCCATGCCATTGTTTATTAGATCCTGTTACTTAGTACATTTTGTACCTTACTTAAAATAAAATCACGAATAACCGATGCCTTATTTTTTCCGAGAGTCAACTAAAAAAAAAAAGTCATTTTCGATCGATCGATCTTCGCATAACTTCCGAACAACTGCATCAAATTGAATATTTTTTTTATGTTGTGTTCATTATTGTCGGGGCAAGGTGTGCGTGTATTTTTTTTTAAATCCATTACGCTAGTTTTTAATATTTTTTAACAACATCTGTGATGTTGCGCAGGTATTGCGGTCACGGCGATGGGTGTCAGCTAGGCGCGGGCGCGTGCGGCGGCGCGGGAGTGGAGGGCGCGCGCGGCCGCGCTGTGTGCGCGCTGTCGGGCTGCGGCTCCGTGCGCCTCAGCGCGCAGGCGCCGCGAGCGCCCCCTGCCGCCGCACATCACCATCTACACATAGCTGGATGGTTAGATTTGTTTTTTTTTTTAATTACGTGAGACTAATTGAATTTAATTTAATTATTCATTGTATTCGGGGTGGGGTTTTTTTTGCAATTTCTGATCTTGAAGACATTTTGATAGCATAAACGTCAACTTCCATCTCAGCTGGCTGCGCTGACGCTGCTGCTGCTGCAGAGACTCAAACGGCGCAAATACAAACTTATGTGGTAACTATGTCTTTGAGGTGTTGGGGGTCGAAACACTCGATCCCTGGGATCCGTGTGCTTGTCGCCTTTTTAAACAAATATTATGAAGACCTGTCGATACTACGCGTGACCTGCCAGACTAACATACGCACCACGACAAAATGTTGTCTACTCTTTTGTCTCACTCTTTTTCGTACGAAAATGAAACAAAAACACGATATAAGCATCGACAAAATATTCTCGCGGAATGCACGTTAGCCCTGCAGAAGGCTTATTTCTAGGGCAAAGTATTAGCAAAATGCTATTCAACGTGGCAGTCTTGTCTATGGATAGATTACCACTTTGAGATCGATAGATAGAATATTCTTTTTTGTACACCAAAGAAGAAAATAAAATAAACATTTCAAACGTAACATGAGTACAATTAGCGGTCTTATCACTAAATGCAAGTTATTGCAGACAACCATAGGATGGACAAGAGTCGTGTAAAAATGGATAACGGGCGTTTGAGGGTGTACTTGCATAATAAATATTAAATAAAATATGTAATACATAACTATTTTTAGCATACAAAGACTCCTATTTCAACACTCGTATAACACAATGAACCCATTTGATTGTTCCCCAGTCCGATGGTGGTGGGCATGCTGTGGGAGGTGACAGACCTGGAAGTGGACAAGGTGATCAGCACGCTGGTGTCGCTGTACGTGCCGTCAGATGCTGCGGTGCCCTGGCCCAGCGTGGGCAAGGCCAAGTGGAGCAACCGACAGCTGGGTGAGTGATATCTATACATATAATAATACATTAATAATCAACCCATATACTGCCCCACTGCTCGGCATGGGTCTCCTCTCAGTATGAGAGGGATTAGGCTATAGTCCACCACGCTGGCCTAATGCGGGTTGGCAAACTTCACATGCCGTCGAGAATATCTCTCAGGCATGCAGGTTTCCTCACGATGTTTTCCTTCACCGTTAAAGCGAGTGATAATTACGCACATGAATTCGAAAAGTCAGAGGTGCGTGCCTTGGATTCGAACTTGAGACCTTTGACTTGGCAGTCCAGTGGTCATACCCCTAGACTATCACTGCATTATAACAAAAAAATATCTGTACATTTACTAAGTATTTTTGGCGATAGAGACATAGTAATAGGAGTAAGGATATAAAAAAATGTCTGACTGCTTGTATGTTTGTGATGTTCACGCTAATCTCCGAAAATACTGGATGGATTCGAATATTATCATCGGTGTGTTTATTTATGCGTGTTGTCCCCCCCTTTTCTTTAAAGAGTGGCTATGGAGTTTCTTGCCGGCTCTTCTCCATAAGTCCCACTTTTTGGAACCGTGCAACTAGTTTGACAATTCAAAAGTGTTTTTTAATGTAGGCATGCAAAATCTTAGCATGGAAAAAATAACTTGTAATCTTAGCATGGAAAATGCTTAAAAAAATACAAAAAGATAATTCAAAAGTGCCTATTTATATCATCATCATCATATCAGCCTATTGCCGTCCACTGCTGAACGTAGGCCTCCTCAAAAGAGCGCCAACCTATTTATATGGTCTAATTGAAATAAAATAATTTGACTTTGAACCAAATAGAGGGTGTTCTTGCCTGACGTTCTGCTGCCCAATGAATTATGTCGATCGGTCATCCTACTTCCTATCCTATCCTACTTCCTACTTCCTACTAATATTATAAATGAGAAAGTTTGTGAGGATGGATGGATGGATGGATGTTTGTTACTCTTTCACGCAAAAACTACTGAACGGATCTGGATGAAAGTTGGCACAGAGATAGATTATAGTCTGGAATAGCACATAGGCTACTTTTTATCCCGGTAAAATGTATGGTTCCCGTGCTGCCGTCAGTACTTCTAAGTCTCAAATATGACTTCTAGTTATTAAGTAGCGTACATTTTTAAAAACTGCCCACTTTTTTGTGCATAACTCAAAAAGTAGTTTTGGTACATAACGGCATTTTAGCTTTGAAGCCGCTGGCGGAAAGCGAGTATATATAATATATGCATGCAACTTGCGGTGCAAACTCCACTAGCGCGATTCAGGATATCGCCGTAGTTAGTATGTAGCTCGCTAGATGTCGCTACAAATAATATTGTTTATATTTCCAGACACATCAACGGAACAAAAGTGTCAGTTTGTACCGGAGAGGGATCTACTGCGCGCAGTGTCGCGAGCGCGCGGCTCCACCAACTACGTGATGATAGCCAGCAGCGTCGTCGCCAGGGGACTGCCCGTCAGGATACGGGACTCATAGGTACACGGAATAGTCATGACATTTGAATCGAAAAACGAATAGAAACAAAATCTATGGAAATGACACAAGGTTTCGACAAATCATGTTTCGACAAGTCATTTCCATACATTTTGTTTCTATTCGTTTGTCGATTCGAAAGTCAAAATGCAACTTGTCTTCAGGTCCAGTTAGTGATAGTGTCATCATCATGATCAGCCTGTATTTTTCCACTGCTGGACGTAGGCCTCTCCTAGTGAACGCCACAGAGCCCGATCTTCGGCTTTCCTCATCATTCTTCCTCCTAGCCTTTTCGCAACCATGTTGGGGTCGGCTTCCAGTCTAACCAGATGCGGCTGAATATCTGTATTTTACACGGAGCGACTGCCATCAGACCTCCGCAACCCAATTTCTAGGCCATACCGATATTCGAAGGAAAGACTGGTTGTTAGGCTTTTTAGGCTTCTGACTACCACTAACGATTGTCATAGGTGTTCGTATGACAACCGGGACCGACGGTTTTACGTGCTCTCCGAGGCACGGAGGGGTCTCGATATGTTAAGAATGGTCACCCATCCACTGACTGACCGCGGCAAGTGCAGCTTAACTTTGCAGATCGGTTGATCAGCGTAGTTACAACTTGGCCACGAGCCCCTCCGGCTTTCCTCATCCGGTGATAGTGTAAATAGGGCAAATCCTTAAAAAAAATAAGGTCCAAAAAGTTCATGTCCTGTTTAATTTTAATCATATTATAAACTTATTTAGGTATCACCTATCAATTTTTTGCATAAATAATAGTCGAGGTCTTTTTAATTTTCACTATCAAACGGCCTAAGAACGTATTTTTCTTTCGCAAAAATTTATGCCTTTATAATAATGAATTCTAAACGTTTGTTGTTTCAGATGGCGTTAAATTAAATAATTGTCTTACATAAGTAACGACTGATGTATTTACTGTACCTAATTTTAGTAATTTAGTTATTTGTAAATAACTTCAAAACTCATGTGATTTCGTGCATTATGAACTCCTATATTACTTTCATCTGTTTCACTTTATCTTTCTACTTTTACTTAAAAAAAAAACTTTATAATCTCACTATCAATAAACGTGAGTTTTGATATTATAGTCATTTCATGACGAATATCTGTGTGATAACTTTTATGTCATTGATATAAAGTCCAAATTGCAATAGTTTTGAGATCGAACGTCTACTGACGTTGTTTTAGCTCAAGGTGATCAAATAAAAGCCGTATATTTAAGTAATGACTTATTGTTTCCACAAACACAATTGACGTGATATACATATTTACTAGAATGCGTAATTATCTGAAAAACATAATTATATAAGTAAATTCATAAGAAACAAGTGTTTTCTTTCTTTGGCTGCATGATTATCTGACTGTATTTGTTCACAGATGGACGAAAACTTATTTTTGTAAAGTATATAAGGCTTTGAAATATTCTAACCATAAGTTCCGAGGAATTTAAACGTTGTTGCCTAGAAAATAGAATTCGCATTTACGCAAAATTTCCAGCCTCAAGTGTTAACTAAATAAGTGCGTTATATGCAAACGTTGATCATTTCCAATGTATCTATATTATTATCTAAGCTTGAGCAGCGACGTGAGCGTTTTCCCGCGGCCTTTGCGCAGGCGCAGCGCGGCCGCGCCGGCGCCGGCTTGACGGCGGAGTGCGCTCCTTGGACTCCATCTGACGCTGGATAGCCTGGAATTGAATAAAAACGTGATGATTAGAGATGTTGAAACCTAAGAACTTTGAGACTAGAGGTGGCCTCTATCTCCTTCCTGAGGATGCAATCTATAATCCTTGCCAAATTTGATCAAAATCGGTTGTGCTTTAGACGTAAAAAGGTAACAAACAGATGAAGCTAGTTTCGTATATAAATAATTTGATTTGATTTTTACTTTTTATACCACTAAGGTGGCAAACAAGCTGATTTATTAGTGTGGATTAATATATATATACTTATATTATCCTACTAATATTATAAATGTGAAAGTTTGTGAGGATGGATGGATGGATGGATGTTTGTTACTCTTTCACGCAAAAACTACTGAACGGATCTGGATGAAATTTGTCACAGAGATAGATTTATAGTCTGGAATAGCATATAGGCTACTTTTTATCCCGGTAAAATGTATGGTTCCCGTGGGATAGCGGGCGAAGCCGCTGGCGGAAAGCTAGTACATATATAAATCAACCCATAAACTGTCCCACTGCTGGGCACGAGTCTCCTCTCAGTATGAGAGGGATAAGGCGGAGTTAGCAGACATTTAAACCAAATCAATTTGTTTATTTGCGTTATTATTTCAAATAAGCTTTTACAAGCACAAATTTATAAAACGTTAAAAGATTAGTTGTTCGATTCCAAAGGTTTGATCCTAGAAGAAAACCGGCTAGAAACTCCATGGACAATATAAAAAAATCTTGGCAAATTTTTAATAAAAATTGGCGGTTCCACAGATTTAAAAAAATAGAGTTACGGTAGGTATAATTCTCGCCAAACTTATTGTCCGGCTTGAAGTTGGCACGAGCTAACTTCAACCCCGCCGTAAAAATCGGAGAAAGGAAAATATTGCAATAAATGATTGACAGCCTACGACTTGAGCTTTCGTTTTTTTTTTATTATAGTCCAATATTTTTCTCCGATTTTTACGGCCGAACTATATGTCGGCCGGCTGGCGCCACGTTCGTCTCGCGGGCGACGCGACACCGCCGCCGGCTTGGCGCCATTGACTTGCTTGACCATTCATCAGTTGCCGCGAAAATATGGCGAAAATGCACCTCGGTTGTGCGTGTCCCGTAATTATTGTTTCGAATGTAATGTTTGTGATCATAGTAACTGGTAATTGAACAATGATTGGGAACTATTATCGTCTCATTTTAGAACAAACAACCTTTAGTGTTAAAATGTGTTGTGTGACGAACGAAGTTATGGGTGTTGTTTATTAGGTAAATTGTTTTTCAAAGTGTAAAAGGAAAGTTGAGTGATGTTTTGTTTTGCAAAAGCCATAAGATAACTTGAGACAGACAGCGAGAGTGAGTGAATGTGTGAAATGAGGAAAGTACCTACAACACGCACGGGTAACGTAAGTACCTACATAAAGATATATCTTTGTACATAATTATTATAATCTCGTATCATCATAAGGTATTCTTTATATACCTACACCTTATGATGATTTATATGAGAATACCTTTCTATCATAGGGTACCTATCTGTTATTATTTTGACCATCTACCTACCTACCTATGTCTAACAAAGATGCCTTTTTGATAAATGACGGTAGTTTATTGACCCCGCAGACTTACTACCTAAAAAGTAATTATATTCCCAATCAAGCTTGTATAAGTAATAAGTACCTATTTTTGGAGGCGCGTTTCTATTCATATTCCGCTGAATTTACAATACATAATGATCGCTTCATTAATTAAAATAACTTGTCTAATAATCTTACCTCATCAATTCTGATGACGTCGATGATCTCGAGAACCTTCTTCTCCAAACTCTTGATGTAGAGACGCGCGTTTATCACGTTGATGTCAAATGGCTTGCCGAGCAGCTTCAGAAGAGGCAAAGAGTCGCAATCAGAAGATCTGTCAACAAACGATATATCAATAAACCTTTTTCGTGGGTGCGATGAAGTAATTAATGTTGTAACAGTTAATAAAACCCAACACGCATTCGCTTCGTGTAACTGTACTCTATATTGGCGGTAACATGTACCATCACGCCGGTATTTCCCGAAGGGCTAGGCAGAGGTGTACTAATTTACATCCACAATTCGCCGGTATGTTTAAGTCTCATTAGGGGGCGACCCTATTGCAATTAACGATCACAAATAATAAAATAAATAATAAATAAATATTCTGGGACATTTTACACAGCACCATCTAGTCCCAAACTAAGCAGAGCTTGTACTATGGGTACTAGACAATGGATATAATACTTTTTTTTGTAAATACATACATATAATATATAAGAAACACCCAGACAAACACAAACACTTATGTTCATCACACAAATATTTGTGTCCTGTGGGAATCGAACCCACGACCTCGTGATCAACAGTACGGTACTCGAACCACTAGACCACAGACGTCGTCTAAACTCCAAATTGCTAATGAGAATTTCATAGAATATTCCAATAACACTGCCCGGGAATCGAAGACATCTGTATCTATATAAAAAAACTGTTTACTGTTCTGTTGGATACAGATCTTTGGCCATAGGTCCCCAGTTTGAATTCACTAACCATCCAACCAAACCATAATGTGCTTGTACATATTGAAATCATTTTTATTATAACTGACGGAATTTATCGTGAGTAAATCTGCATGCCTGAGAGATTTTTAAACGGCGTTTGAGGTCTGCTAACCCGCACAGACCCGCACTGGGTTATAGCCTAACCCCTCTCACTTCGAAAATCGCCAGTGGGACTATAAATAGGTTGATGATGTGGAGGTTGTATACGTGATACCAACAGCGCAAGCGCATATATCTGCTGCAGCAGTGTAGCCAGCACTTGCTCGCTCTTGTCGCATGTATCACGCGCGCTAGCGGTGCGCCGGCGCCGCTCCTCCAGCGTGCTGCGCAGTGACTCGATGCTGTCCTGCTGCTTATACAGCTTCGCTTGGTGCTTCGCGTTCTCTTCCTCTGTACAAATGAAAGGCGATTGAGATGGGTGAGGTACAACCACAGTCGCAAAGAGCGGTATTCGGTCTATCGTATTTGTAGGACTACCAAACAAAGAAAGATATGTCAGCAGCCCTCCCTCATAGACTTCCACAAAGACCGGTATATGCAACTTGCATCCAACGACTTCCAGCTATTTTTATCAGGTCATTCGTCCATCTCGTTGGAGGCCGTCCTACACTGCGCTTTCCGGTGCGTGGTCTCCACTTCGAGAACCTTTCTGCCCCAGCGGCCATCAGTTCTGCGAGCGATGTGCCTCGCACTGCCACTACGCCAAGCGTACTCCGAATTGAATGAAAAATGCTGTGAAGTTTTAAAAATTTTCCGATGGTTCCTACCAATGTTAACTTTAAGCATCTTGACGTTGTCGCTGAGGTTCTTGAGCTCCGTGCACACTTCATTGATGTAGTTGAACAGCGCATAGTTCTCCTCTTCACGGCGGGTGAACTCCTGGATCAGCTTGTCCACGTCTTCTTCTCCGGCAAACTCCTAAGAACATAATATAAGGAAAAACTAAGTGCGTCATTGTTTGTAGTCCCGGAAATCCTTATAAATTAGGCAGACAGGCAGTATCTTGAATGTTTATTTTATACCACAAGGGTGGCAAATAAGCATGTGGCCCGTTTGATGCAAGACGGTTAAGTTTACAACACCGAAGCGTCACTTACGCATTGCAGACCTTGCAAAAACCTTAGGAGGATTCACTGCCCCGACAGTTTAAGGGAATGTTCCTCTTGCTGTCAGCGCTGAGCATCACTAGGAGCTCTCGCAACCTTACTGCAGGAACACAACACACAATAAAGTCAGTTATTTGGCTGCAGTTTTCTGTAAGGTGGAGGTACTTAACCAAACGAGCTGCTCCAGATTTGATTAATAAATTGCTGTGCCCTATCTCTCTTACCCTTAGGTTTCCCCTCATTGACAAAAAGAAGGTACCCGTATAGCATCTAGGATGTTGACGTAGTTATTGTAGATCCTCATCTCCTCCTCTTGCTGCTCCAACTTTTTGGCCTCGGCCTTGGCGTCGGCAGCTGTCAGCCGCACCGTACCCTTGGTGCGGAGGAACTCTTCAAGTTTCAGGCTATGGTCCAGCTGACGCTGGAGTTCGCGCACTTCCTGTAAAATAACTGAAGATATTAGACGAACTTTCCATTTTTTTTTTTTTACTAGTGGTGTGAATTGGTATTCTGATGACTGAGTTTGTTTGGGCTGATACACAGCATTGGCAAATATTCTGCCGCTATAAGTACATTTGGGGAGAGGCTGTATAAAATGTAAATAACCTAACCTAAATTAAAAATTGCCATTGCCATTTTGTGGTGGCGGCGATCATGGATTTGAAATTTATCATAGTGTATAGTATTATACTAGTTAAGCCCTTTCATTTGATACCCATATTGAGGGAGTTGTGAAAAAATATGTTATTCGCTATTTTGTAGCGGCGGCCATCTTGGACCGATTTTCATCAAACATAGCTAAGAACACTCCCGACTAATTCACCTTTCAAATAAAAAAAACAAAATCAAAATCGGTCCATCCGTTCGGAAGCTACGATGCCACAGACAGACACACACACACACACACGCACACACACACACACAAACACACACACACACACGCACACACACAAACACACACACATACACACACACACACACAGACACGTCAAACTTATAACACCCCGTCGTTTTTGCGTCGGGGGTTAAAAATACGCTAAAAAGAAGAACTAAAAAAAAGAAGTTTATCTATCCTACTAATATTATACCTAAATGTGAAAGTTTGGATGGATGGATTTTAGTTACCCAATCACGCGAGAACGGCTGAATGGTTCTGTATGAAATTTGGCACAGAGATAATTATAGCCTGGAATAGCACATAGGCTGCTTTTTATCACGGTAAAATGTATGGTTCCCGTCATACATTTGTTTCAATATGATTTATCTTCGTAAGTTCGGTTTGTTACAACACTTATAAACTCGATAGCTGCTTGACCGATTTTCATGGTTTTTGATTTGATGGATTTGCCTCCGCCTCGAATTCTAGAATAACAATATAACGGGACTAAAACTTGCCTCGAGCGAAACTGCTGGCAAAATCTATTTATACGAAAAACCCAGTCTGGCTGAATACCGTTGACGGAAAGCTAGTCTTGAATAAATGACTGACTTACCAAACAATGTTTTCTATAGTCAATGGCAGCCTTCTCCTTGAGCGCGTCGAGCTTGGCGCACCACTCCTCGCGCTGGTCATACGTTGAGATGGCCTGCTCCAACAACTCTATGATCATAGCCTTGCCATCCATCAAGCGCTTCAACTGGTTCTTCCAAAGGGTGTTGAAGAATTGGCTTCAAAAACAAAACATTGATGAAACAAAATGATTATGTTCCCAGTTATTTTTAATGAAGGAAAAAATCGACTCCCGGATAGGACTCGAACCTGCGTCTTCTGGTTCAATATGACCACTATGACCTACCGTCTCGCGGTGGCTTAGCGGTTGTAGCGTCTGGTGTTAAAAAATAGTTATTATGTTCCCATTTAAATTTATTTTCTCTTCTTCATTTTTACTACTATTTACTAATTGTACTACTATTAGTTTATATATGTCCTATTATAATTTATGTTGGTGTACAATAAAGAATATTCTATCTATCTATCTATCTATCTATCTTTTATTTACTGTCGACAGATTATGAAGAATAGTAAACTCTGTTCCAAATCCCAAAGTATTTTTTGCGACGAAGACAAGCTTATATCCTTCCTGAGGTTGAAATCAGTTCAGCTGACGATTAGACGTGGAAAAGGACTAATGTACTTACTGTCGAACTCAGAGACATCATCATCTGTCTGTTGCGCTTTCACGCCAAAACTACTGAGCCGATTTAAAATGAAATTTTGGTATACAGATAGTCTAGAGCCTGAGAAAGGACATTAAGTAAGGCGTTGAAATAGGGAATAAAAGTTATAAGTAATATTCAGACCACGCGGGCGAAGCCGCTGGTGGAAAGCTTGTAGTAAATATTGTATTTTTTGTCTGCAACGAGTAAACTCAAAAACAACTAGACCGATTTTGAAAATTCTTGCACTAGTAGAAAGCTATACTGTCACTGAGTAACATAGGTTATATTTTTAACCCCCGACGAAAAAACGACGGGGTGTTATAAGTTTGACGTGTCTGTGTGTGTGTGTGTGTGTGTGTGTGTCTGTCTGTGGCATCGTAGCTCCCGAACGGATGAACCGATTTTGATATTTTTATTTGAAAGGTGAATTAGTCGGGAGTGTTCTTAGCTATGTTTGATCAAATGAAAGGGCTTGACTAGGAGAATACTATGATAAATTTCAAATCCAAGATGGCCGCCACCACAAAATGGACAAAATTACATTTCGTGTCGGGGGTATTCTAAATTTTTAATTTAGGTTATTATCAAATGCGAAGCTGGAACGTGCCTTTTAAGTGGAAGTAAAGACTGATAAATATATTGTTAAATGGAGTACCGATCTCTTAGCAGGCGGTCTATCTCTAGCCTCATGGAGTAGTTCTCACTGTTGACAGTGTTGAACTTCTTCATGGCAGTGTCCAGTCGGTTCTCCAGCTGACTGACCAGCGTCTGACCTGTCAGTACGTTGGCGTATGCCTGGAAGAAAAGAAAATATTAGTTTTATGACGACGTCTGTGGTCTAGTGGTTTGAGTACCGGACTGCTGATCACGAAGACGTGGGTGGGATATTTAAGTGATGAAGAAAAGTTTTTGTTTTAGTCTGGGTGTTTAATACATTTCTGGTATAAGTGCCTACTTATGTATTTACAAAAAAGGTGTATAAGTAGATATTATATCGATTGTCTAGTATCCATAGTAAAAGCTATACTAAGTTTAGGACTAGATGGTGCTGTGTAAAATGTCATAACAATATTTATTTATTTTAGGCAACCTCTTGTGGTACTATTAGGTATATTAGGATTCTTTTAGTCAACATACCATAAGTGACCGAAAATTCGAAAGTGTTGCAAAAACATGATTGAATATATTCGGTAAATTTTCCACCAAAAATTCGGTATATTTTGGTAGATATTTTTACTGCCTGCTGCTACGTTACTGTGCTGGAGGTCCTGTTGCAATTCCCGGGAGTAGCAGTATTATTGGCGGTTTCTATGAATGTCCCAGTATCGAGTTTTTAGTTTGTGCCTGGCAATAAGGCTCGCCCTCTGTTACATAGGCGCATACAGGTGTGTATATAATATAATATCCTGGGACATTTTTACACAGCACCATCTAGTCCCAAACTAAGCAGAGCTTGAACTATGGGAACTAGACAATGGATATAATACTTATATACTTTTTTTTTGTAAATACATACTTATAATATATAAGAAACATCCAGAAAAACACAAACACGTCACCTTTAAGACGTAAATTAGAATGTGAAGAAAGATTTCGACTGGCGAGCAGGGCTCGCGGTGGCTTAGTGGTCAAAGCGTCTGGTGTACCGAACCAGAAGACGCAGGTTCGAATCCTGCCCGCTAGCCGATTTTTCCTTCATTAAAAATAACTTGTAATCTTAGCATGGAAAATGCTTAAAATATACAAAAAGATAACGAACACAAACACTTAAGTTCATCACAATAAATGTTTGGTGTAATGATGTGCGCCTGCGCAATCCTTAATAGCACGATGCTTAGCTTGGTATATTTACGTAACGTATTCAGTAAGGCGCATCTATGGATAGGTATCTACAGTCAACAAATTTTAACAAAGATTGCGTATAATTAGTTAATAAGTTAAGTCATTTACTAACACCAAGAGAATCAAGGGATTAGGAAAGACTATTGTTTGGGCTAGTGACCGAACATTTGCTGTAGTCAGCAATTTACTGTCAGCAAGCGTATGGTCTGTACAGTGTACAGTCACGAGCAATAACATGTATATAGGTACTTGTCAAAATTCAAAAGCGATTTTCTCCTAAAGTACCTACAGGGGGGCCAGATAGGTTGCATTTTGACATTCGAATCGACAAACAAAATGTATGTAAATGACATAAGCTTTCGACAAATCGGGCTGTCACTAATGTCATTTACATACATTTTATTTGTCGATTCGAATGTCAAATGCAGCTTGTCTAGAAATTTTGTGGTATTACGTAGGTACATAGTATTTAGGAACCAATACTATAGTGATATTGGTGTTATCTCAAAGTTGCAATCCTTGCAATCGTTCATTCATGAAAAAAACGGTTTAGTACTTTTGTGTTTATTTAATATATCTTTGCTCTATTACTAGTAATATTTTATTATATTTACCTACCTAATTATATCTACCTAACCTAATTTGTTATATTACCAGTAATTGTTTTAAGTGTAAATCAGTTTTTTTTACATGTTAATAAATCCTATTATCTAGCTATCCTCTTTGTCTCATTTATTGTACCTAGGCCGTTTATGATCGTTAAACACTAGGTACTCGTAACTTGGTTGTTGACGAGTCAGCGCGAGTGACAGCAGCGATTGACGATGGTATTAAGAGCTTATCTAGTTAGTGGTAGTCCGAAGCCCAAAAAGCCTGACAACTAGTCTAACCTTCGAATATCGGTATTGCCCAGAAATTGGGTTGCGGAGGTTTGATGGCAGTTGCTTCGTGTAAAATACTAATATTCAGCCGCATCTGGTTAGACTGGAAGCCGATCCCAACATGGTTGGGAAAAAGACTAGGAAGATGATTACCAGCTAATCTAGAAATAAATTTATAATTACAATTTCAAATCCTGTGACTTTGGACCGTAAGCACTTGATCTCCTTCTGAACTTGTTTGAGCAAGAAGCTCAGCTCTTTGGTGGTTTCTCTGTGCTCCCTCACTTCTGCTGCATACTTCTCGTGGTCTTTCAGAAGAGCTATCAGCTTCTCCCGGTTTCTAGCGCCTTCTAGAAGGTTCGAGGTGCTTTTGGTAAACTGTTGAGAATAAAATGGTCAAATAAAATGTCGGTTTAGGTATTCGAATAGTAATAGCTAATATTTAAGTATTCAAGTAGTTAGATAAGGACTTTTAAGAAAAACAAAAGCATGAGTTCATTTCACAAGATACAAGCATACTTAGTTTGTGGCTCAATGTTATTTTGTATAGCAACTTGTTATTTTGGTTAATAAACATTTATTATTATTATTATTATTTCTGATGGATAGTAAAGATAAAATATCGTGAAACTCGAAAGCTTGTTATCGTTAACGAATAGTAAGATTTTTCGTTAACTACTCTCAATACTCAATACTCAATATTTATTGCATTCCACAATGTAATAGTTAGGTGGTAAACAGTACAATAATTTTGTTCATTATGGACCCCGTCGGGCACAGCAATGTAAGAGAGAGGAAGCACTGTGCGTCTACAGTTACTTAGCTTCATAATTACTTCTTGATGATAACTAATTATACAAAAAATAATTATTATAAGTATGCTATACTTATCAAAATAAAAATATGGAATCTCAAAAATTACTTATTGGTATGTAGGTTTTTTGGATATAGGTATGGGATAAGGACTTTACTATTAATCTTTTATTTAATAATTTATATTATTATTATTTATTGTTATTTTTTTATTTTTTATTATTTTAATCTAATAATACAGTGACTCATGCTTGTGCTAATGATGACAAGCATTTGGTAGTAGCGGTCCTAAGGTCAAGGTATACCTTTAGCTCCAACATGATCTTCTCCAGGTCAGCGTTGAGGGTGTTGATGATGTTCTTCTGCATCCTCAGGGTCGGCTGCACGCTGCTCAGCACTGTAGCCCGGTCTATTTCCATCACCCTGAACTGAAATGTGCGTAAATAATGAGCTAATCGAATCATCATCGTTAGCATCATTCTGCGTATACATACATAGCTTTACGCCTTTTTCCCATAGAGGGTAGGCAGAGACTATAGCTTTCCACTTGCTACGATCCTGGCCAAAGAAAAGTCACGTCATTTTGGCACACACTATTATCTGTTTCTTAATGATTTCATGGTAAAAACTGTCAACTTGACAGCTGTCATGTAACTCCGCTACAAATTTGAGTTGTATGGGCTTTTGATGACCTTCTTTCAACTGTTAAAGAGTCATCACTCATCATCCTCATGCCCTTATCCCAATTCAGTGAGCAATTATATTTTAGGTCGTCTCTACACGGTGTAAAGCATTATATTCGTATTAGTTTTTTTTTAGAATCATGGACTAACATATCTATCTATTTATATAAATAAAAATGAATCACTTAATCTGTTCCTAAGCACAGAACTCGAGAACGGATGAACTGATTTGGCTGATTTCTTTTTGTTTTGTTTGATGAAGTCCGAGAAAGGTTCTTATGAAAAGAAAAGTTGGAATTGAGGGAAAGGTAGGGGTTTAATGGGGGTTCAAACTTAGCGCGAGTGAAGCCGCGGGCAAAAACTAAGTAATTATCCACAGATGTGACCAGTGGCATGGCGCAGTTAGCTATATTTACCTGTCTTTGTAACTTAGACAATTCATCCTCCGCTATCTTCTCCATCTCCATATCATCGGTAGGTGCTAATAACGCCGCCATATTGTCCGCACACTGTTTAATATATTTGTTAGCACGTACAAATGATTGTTTTCACAGCTGTGAGCGTTCTGTTGAATCGATACTGTCGCTGCGTTACGAAACATTGACTGTTTCATGTAATAGTTATATACATTTATACATCGCACATCCGATAAAATAAAATCACAACTCGAAAACTGCCCTTTTTTAGGAAAATTATAAAACTAAATTTGCCACATAAAAGTTTATTTTTGAAGCATTCTGAATATACTACTCATATATCTTATCCTACTAATATTATAAATGTGAAAGTTTGTAAGGATGGATGGATGGATGTTTGTTACTCTTTCACGCAAAAACTTCTGAATGGATCCGAATGAAATTTGGCACAGAGATAGATTATGGTCTGGAATAGCACATAGGCTACTTTTTATCCCGGTAAAATGTATGGTTCCCGTGGGATAGCGGGCGAAGCCGCTGGCGGAAAACTAGTATTTATATAAATATTAGAACGAATATTGACTGTCTAGTACATTTGTGGTTTAGTTTCTGGCTTTATTCTGGCTCTCTTCAAAATTGATGTTTTTCGACTTATGACCCTATTTTGTCGGAGGTGCGACATATCATCGAAAGATTGTGAAAACAGTTTGATTATTATCTATTTCGCGCGATTGTAAGCTGCCGATTAATTGTGAACTGCATACTTAAATATACTGGGGGGCTAGACAAGTTGCATTTTGATATTCGAATCGACAAACAAAATGTATGGAAATGACAAAAGCTTTCGACAAATCGGGCTGTCACTAATGCCATTTACATACATGATACATTTTGTTTGTCGATTCGAATGACAAAATGCAACTTGTCTGGCCCCCCAGATCGTCTTTGTAACCAAACAATGCCAGAAACGAAAAATAATGCGTATGAAGTCTGCTGATTTTGAAATCGCGTTGATTGTCGAACCTTAATCATCAAGTCATGACTGTCTGAAATCTTTATATGTAACTTATCTATCTATAACATACTATTACGCCTGTATTCCTCAAGGGGTTAGGCAGAGAACCCGCAATTCGTCGGTATGTTTAGGTCCTATGTAATAGGGGAAAATCTCCGAGCTACTACTGGGATTTTCATAGAAAAATCTAACTACACTGCTCGACCCGGGAGTCGAACCCAGGACCTCTAGCGTAGCAGTCACGCTTGGGACCACTAGACCAACGAGGCAGTGTAGATAGACTGCATAGTTATGTAGATATAATTGTTATCTATACTGATATTATAAAGATCTATATGATGACGACGTGGTTCGAGTACCGGATTGCTGATCACGAGGTCGTGGGTTCGATTCCCACAAGACACAAACATTTATGTGATGAACTTAGCTGTTTGTGTTTGTCTGGGTGTTTCTTATATATTATAAAGTATGTACCTATTTACAAAAAAAAAGTATAATTATAAGTAAAACGTCTTAGAGGCTTATGGAGGATTCACTGCGCCGACAGTTTCAGGGAATATTCCTCTTGCTGCCAGCGCAGTGCATCCTTAGAAGGAGCTCTGGCGACCTTACTCACTGCAGGAACACAACACAATAAAGTGTTATTTGGCTGCAGTTTTCTGTAAGGTACCACTTGTAGGTATTTCCCCAGATGGGCTGTTCCAGATTTGAGCCATAAATGGCTGTGCCCTACCTCTCTTATTTATCTTCAAGGCTTCTTAAAAAAAACTGGTTTAATTTAGATGCGAGTTTTATAGGATTACTATGAGATCATTTCCTGACGCATGCTAACAATAAAAATATATAATGTTTCGACATTTTATTTGACCACTCTCTTTATTACCTTGATGAGTATAGCCGTCCTTGTCTCGCGTGAAGGTTTTGGGTTACCTTTCTGTGGTCGTCTCGCTCTGACGCACGTGTTGATTTATACCAAAGATTAAGTAGCAGACGTGTTTTTATAAATTTTATGTGATGTTGTTTTTACATACACAGACCGTCCTATTTTGACGTGTGTTCACCTATCTATACTTAATATTATAAAGAGAAAAGATTTGTATTTATGTATGTTTGTAATGAGTAAACTCAAAAACTACTGGACCGATTTCAAAAATTCTTTCACCAATAGAAAGCTGTATGTTTCCCGTAACATAGGCTAAATTACAAAACCACGCGGGCGAAGCCGCTGACGTAAATCTAGTCTATGAAAAGAAATGTCCTCATTGGTCTATTGGTATCAAGCACACCAGCTAAGCTTGAGTTCCTGGGTGCGATATCCAGGCCGGGCAAAGTGTTCTTGAGTTTTTCCATTGAGATGTTCGCGCCACCCTTAAGAGATTAGACTTAAACTTTGAATATACCAGTGAATGCGGGTGTACACTGCCTCACCTTACTGTGTATGTGTGTGTGTAATAATGATTACACGATAATTAATTTGGCGAATACATAAGCAATCTCCGTCAAGACGCAGATTTCTATGAAACTGCATTAAATAATAAGTTATGATTAAAAAAAATATAAGTAAACTGTAAATAGGTATTATCTAATCTTTTAAAACTTATCAGATGTTATGATTCAGAACTAATTAAATCGTACTTAAATGTAACTTACCAATGCTTTGTTAATTACTTAATACTCTTTTAAAAAGAATTTAATGATAGTTAAGTAATTAGGTAGACGGTGACCTAAATGGTATTGCATAAAAAAATATTATCTGTACCTTAAATATATTTGATTTAAAACAATTTAGAGTGAAAAAATTTTATAGGTAATAATAAAAAATTACTTCCTAACTTCAAAGTATTTTTAAAACGGCAAATTATCTTGTAATTTATATCTAGTGGTTATAAAATACAGTAAAAACCTGTTTCCATTCTACCTACTTCCACCTCTGTACGCCGCTATAGTCTTTGTCCGTCGCGGTCTATTCTACCTCGAAGGTTTCGCAGGCATTCTGTTGTGTTCGCACCGTTGTCGAGGTAACATCTGTGCCGCGCCGCGCCGCCCGCGAGTGTATCGACATAACAGTGCAGTGTTGTGAGTGCCAGTGAGCCGGAAATGTTACCATTGTGATACAACACTAGTTATAATGGCATTAAAAAAGGATTTCGACATTAACAAGAACATATTCAAAATAAAACTCCCCAAAACAGTGAAGTTCCAACAGGCTATCGATAAAATATTCAAAAAGAATAGCTACACTAAAATAGTGCAAAGTTAAAATACGATAAATTGTAGAACAGACTCGTCAGATTAAATGGCCGGTGAAGTTAGTGCAAATTTATGTAGAAATAGTAAAGATAACACTGAACCAGAGCCTCCTGATCGCAACAAGTCACCAAGTTTTATAACTGCTGAAACCGAGTTCGTTGGCAAAGGAGCCATAAGAACATCAACACCAATAAACAAACACAGACGAAGCAGAAGCAAAAGTGGTACCAGGAAGACTCCGGTGCCCTTGAGTTTTTCAGACGAACATTTTTATGAGGATTTGGAAGCGTATGTTAAAGAAATGTCGGCGGCCAGGGAAAACGGGACCATGGATGCGAGCCAGGAGCACGATCTATGGGCTCAGCTCCAACAGAAAGAGTCGGATCTCCTCTTAGCAGCAGAACTGGGCAAGGCCCTTCTGGACAAGAACGAAGAGTTGAAGAAGGAGCAAGAGCGCGTGACGGAAGCCTACTCCAAAAAACTTGAGGTGAGTCAATCAATTTCACTGTTTGTTACTGACGCGAACACGCGATGTGCACTGATATTTTTGCGGCCCACAATCGATTTTGAACTTTAATTAAACTTCGTTATGGTTTATTTGTGTTTTGGTTTTAAATGTTCTATTTTTTAGAAAGACTGGCCGGTCTGCGGCTGTTGAAATTGTGTAATTTATATTCTTTGTTTATGTCCTTTCATTTACTGACGTTATAAATGTATTAGTTACTTTACTGAAATAAAGAGACTGCTAATTAAATTTTAATATTACATTTTAATTATAATTAGTGTTGAGTCTTTGTAACTTTATAACGCACCAAAATCACGTAAGCAAAACTTACAAATCATAAACAGTAATCTACCCACTTCTCAATTATTTTCTTTGTTTCACAAAACATAATAGCGGAAAATTGGTGAGTTGGTATTGTTGAGTGAGATACGACATTTTATGAAAGCCTACTACGGTATAGCTATAGCTTGGTACAAAAAAAAAATTAATAGTTTAAAAAAAATAGGCTTAATCCAATTATACCGTTGACAAGTGAAGACAATATCGATATTAATATAGCAAGAGAAACATAATAAGGATATTGAAAGCCACGAGTCACAATATTAATTATCGATAAATCGCCTCACTATTTTCGCAAGTATGAATGGAAATTAATGCAAAAAATTCGAATCAGTTACTTATGATTTCATAAGAAACTGATTTGATTTCTTGCAATTTTACCAGCAATTCCTTCTACGTCTACTTAATACCAAAAAATGCACGAATAGGTATGCAATCATTACTGAATTATTTTCGCAACTAAATTGGTTTCCTAATAGCTTCTTCAAATACCTAATTTGAATGTTTGGATTCCAACATTTCTTGCATATTTTTTGCCCCTATTTTAGAAATTTTGAAAAGGCAACCTGCTTTTTTGGCTATTACAGGCTATTTAATTTATATTTTAAATATGTAGAAAGTTTTCTATGCCTGAGATCAAACTCAGAGAATCATTGTCCCATATACAGTTCAGATAGATAGTAGGAATCCCTGCAATGGCCTTTGCATCTAGCACCTTTTAACCATCCCAATGGAATTATCGATAGTCGTCGATATTATATTTTAAAAAAAATAGACCTCCCTAAAATATACTCACTAAAATTTTTTTTGCATCCGGCAGCTTTTGACCATCCCCAATGGAATTATCGATAGTCGATATTGTATTTTCAAAAAATTGACATCCCTATGAATTACTCACTTAACATTTTTTCCTAAATGCCATTTAACCGTCACGATTATTTATAATTTGAGCACGTTTTCAATATTACGTGTATTTTATTTAATGCACGATGGTAGTTGATGATGATACTCGTGAAAAATGCGGATAAAGATAACAAAATGATAGATTGAGAAAAATACTACCTTGTTTCTTGTAGATGATGATAATAATGATAATTCCTCGGCTGCCTTGTTAGCCTAATGGTTCGAAGCGCGACTACTACGCTAGGGGGTTTTATTCCCAAACCTGTGTTTTTAGGTTTTTTAAACTTTTCAGTAGCAACTCGGAGTATGGAGTTTTGTTCGGTTAATGGCAATAGGCTCGCCCCCTATTACATGGGACCCCGATTATTTCAATATGTGTAACGAAAAACATAATTAATTATAGATTTAAACTGTGCAATTTCTTGTAAAAGTATGTATTTGGGTTCTATTTCGTCAACTTTGCGAAAAAATATCCAATAACGTTTTGATCTGCAGTTTTGTAATATGTAACATCTTCACTTATTACGTTCTACGTTCATGTATGTATTTATTCAGTTATTCACATCATGGGTATTTAGAAATTGCCCCATTAATTTATCTACATCTACACTAATATTATAAAGAGGAAAGATTTGTGTTTTTGTATGTAACGAATAAACTCAAAAAGTACTGGACCAATTTGAAAAAATCTTTCCATGTTAGATAGCCCATTTATCGGGGAAGGCTATAGGCTATATATCATCACGCTACGACTAATAGGAGCGGAGTAGTAATGTAAAATGTTGCAAAAACGGGGGAAAAAATTATAAGACCACGCGGGCGAAGCCGCTGGCGGGAAGCTAGTTTATTATATTTGTAAGAGGTACAGTCACGAGCAAAAAAATTTATACACTTTGCAAAATTCAAAAGCGATTTTCTCCTAAAGTAAGTGTGACTGATAGAAATTTTGTGGTATTACGAACCAATACTAAGTATACTCCGCAGCCAAGTTGTACCAACGCTGATCAACCGATCTGCAAGGTTAAGCTACACTTGCCGCGGTTAGTCTGTGGATGGGTGACCATTCTTAACATATCGAGACCCCTCTTTGCCTCGGAAAGCACGTAAAGCCGTCGGTCCCGGTTCTCATACGAACACCTATGATAATCGTTAGTGGTAGTCAGAAACCTAAAAAGCATGACAACCAGTCTTTCCATCGAATATCGGTATAGCACAGAAATTGGGTTGTGGAGGTCTGATGGCGGTCGCTCCGTGTAAAATACATGTATTCAGCCGCATCCTGGTTAGACTGGAAGCCGACCCCAACATGATTGGGAAAAGACTAGGAAGAAGAACTAAGTATAGTGGCATTGGTGTTATCTCAAAGTTGCAGAAAAAATCTTTTTAGCACTCTTGTAAGTGTTTATATATCTTTCCTCGTAACTGTACATGTTACAACTTAGGATATAATACAGTTTCCCACAAAACTGATAAACAGTTTGACTGTGGAATCAAAAGCACAAAGCTGTCACAAAAAGTATTATATAATTTAGTTATTTGTACAAGCAGTGATAGCCTAGGGGTATGACCACTGGACTGCCAAGTCAAAGGTCTCGAGTTCGAATCCAATGCACGCACCTCTGACTTTTCGAAATCATGTGCGTAATTATCACTCGCTTTAACGGTGAAGGAAAACATCGTGAGGAAACCTGCATGCCTGAGATATTTTCTCGACGGCATGTGAAGTCTGCCAACCCGCATTGGGCTAGCGTGGTGGACTATAGCCTAATCCCTATCATACTGAGAGAAGACCCGTGCCCAGCAGTGGGACAGTATATGGGTTGATTATTATTATGATTATTAGTTATTTGTTAGTAGTACTGTATATTGGCCTTGTTGTCGTAAGCGCAACTGCTATGCTAAAGGGACTGTGTTCGATTCCCAGGGTAAGCAGTGTTGTTGGATTTTTCTATTAAATTTTCAGTACTAGCAGTTAGGAGTTTTCAGCTTGTAAGTAGCAATAGGCTAGCCCCCTATTACATGGGACCTAAACATACCGTACATTAGTACATCTCTGCCTAACCCTTTAGGGAATATCGGTGTTAGGTATTAAGAAATTCCAGCGCCACTCATCACTGATATCAATGTCTCAATATTATCATGTTACGTTATCTTATCATAACTAGTATTGTCATGAAATACTCGCAAGAATTGTTGTATAGTGCCTCGACCATGAGTTTATCTCACTAGACTCGCTAACGACGCCGTAAAATATTTGTATGGAAAAACCTCGCAGCGCCTCTAGCGGTTACGTAAGGAACAAAAATCGGCTATGAGATTACAGCGTTTCGATGCGTAAAAAACTTATCGAAAGCAATTCGATAGAACTCATGGTTGAGGTACTGATCTGCCAAGGTGAGTCGGATTCTGTATCTCGATCTCCCAAACGATAAAACTTTATCGAATGATTACGAATGGGTATTCACGTAAGAGTAAAATATAACATACCAGGCCGAGCCTATTTTAATAATTAACCGGGCACCAGGGCGTAAATAAAAAATCCGAGCTGCTACAAAAAAATCAATAGAACAACCCAATACTTCGCTTGACCTGGGAGTCGAATGCAGTCGCTTACGATCGCTAGGCTGAAGTGTGAGTGAGAATGAGGGTCAAAGAATAATCATTGCTATTCAACGTGGCAATGCTGCTAGTCATTTAGGAATGTTACCAGATGACATCGATGGGGGGATACTTTGACACATAAGTGCGTCAGTTTAGGTGATTTTTTAATGCTAAATATTTGTTTTATTTAACTAATAACTTTAGTTAGAGTTAGTTCGTTTTAGGGCCGATTATTCCATCGCCAGATTACTTTATCGGAGGAGTTAATTCGAATTTTGACAGTTTTTCTATAAAAAACTTACAAATGTCAAATGTCTGTCTGTCTATATATCGAGGAAGGCTGTAGGCTATATACCATAGGAGCAATCATATATCAATAGGAGCGGAGTATTAATGAAAAAACGGAGGATTTGCCACATGTGCGTGGCACGCGGGACGGGTCGCTAGTGGAACATAAAATACTGCAACGTTTCTATAATATTACTGTTTTGAGTAACTCTTTATGTAATCCCCGGTTAAAGATGCACACGAAGTTAACCAAGAAACCTTTTTTTTTATTGAACCATCAGCCTTTTGGCGGTAGAGAACAAAAAAAATGACAATAGATGAAAGGTACCACAGCAGGTAGCACAAAAACTGTGTGTTCAGTGTTTGTGATCAACCGTAGTAATTAGATGGGTTTTTATGAAGATGCTCATCTTTTGTTACGTAAATTACTTTCTGGGTGGACTGAGAAGCCATCTTCCTTACAAGACTGCTTGGTTTTTATACCGTTGTCTCCTCCATGATCCCAATTAAATAACTAACCTAACCTTTAAGAGAGGCAGGGCACAGCCATTTATGGCTCAAATCTAGAGCAGCTCATCTGGGGAAGTACCTCCACCTTACAGAAAGCTGCAGCCAAATAGCACACTTTATTGTGCGTTGTGTTCCTGCAGTGAGTAAGGTTGCCAGAGCTCCTTCTAAGGATGCGTTGCGTTGGCAGTAAGAGAAATATTCCCTCATACTGTCGGCGCAATGAATCCTCCATAAACCTCTAACCATACATAGGAAACACCCAGACAAACACAAACATTTATATTCAACACAACGTCTGTGGTTTAGTGGTTCGAGTACCGGATTGCTGATCACGAGGTCGTGGGTTCGATTCCCACAAGACACAAACATTTATGTGATGAACTTAGCTGTTTGTGTTTGTCCGAGTGTTTCTTATATATTATAAGTATGTATTTGCAAAAAAAAGTATATAAGTATTATATCCATTGTCTAGTACCCATAGTAAAAGCTCTGCTTAGTTTGGGACTAGATGGTGCTGTGTAAAAATGTCCCAAGATATTTATACAACAACTATTTTTCATTGTTTGTTATATCCAGGTCAATAACTTTAGCTGCAGGCGTGTCTAGACGTCTAGAACGTCTATTGTATGGTTTAAACCTAAATACCTGGTAAAAACTGGGTCATCTTCGGAGATGTGAATCTCTGTATTGTTAACTTAACTATTATAACACTCAAATCTATACTAAGTAATATTATAAAGCTAAAGAGTTTGGTTGTTTGGATGAACGCGATAATCTCAGGAACTACTGGTCCGATTAGAAAAATTCTTTCAGTGTTAGATAGCCTGTTTAACGAGGAAGGCTATAGACTTTATATCATCACGCTACGACCAATAGGAGCTGAGTATAAGTTAAAAAAGTTTCAAAAACGGGGGATTAAAATTCAACTTCTACGGGAACCAAGTCACGGGCATAGTCTAGTGTTTTATAACATACTAGCTTCCCGCCAGCGGCTTCGCCCGCGTGGTCTTATAATTTTTTCCCCTGTATTTGCAACATTTTTCATTACTACTCCGCTCCTATTAGTTGTAGCGTGATGATATATAGCCTATAGCCTTCCCCGATAAATGGGCTATCTAACATGGAAAGAATTTTTCAAATCGGTCCAGTACTTTTTGAGTTTATTCGTTACATACAAAAATACAAATCTTTCCTCTTTATAATATTAGTGTAGATCATACCATCCTGTATCTCCCGAAGGGGTAGGCAGAGTTGTAGGAACTCATAATTTACACTCTAATTCATTGGTATGTTTATGTCCGGGGACAAATCATACCTTACGAGTTGCTACTGTTTATTTCATTTCTAAAAAATCCAATAACAATTTACTTGATCTGGGAATCGACCCGGAAACCACGCCTCAGTCGCTGTTACGGCCAATGACGCAGTAATTACTATACTACCGCAGTTTAACTCGATAAAAGTTAACATATGAGTCTTACGGTTAAAATCAAACGATAAATAAACCACTCGAATGATGTGGAAACGCTTTCATTATAATGATAATCTTAATTAGTCATTGCCTTTCCTGATAAATGGACTATCTAACACTGAAGAATTTTTCAAATCGTTCCAGTAGTTTCGGAGCCTATTCAATACAAATAAACAATCAAATCTTTCCTCTTTATGATATTAGTATAGATAACATAATACGTATATTTTATAACACACGTTAAATGGTCTGTAGTAAAGTTGTGTTTAAAGTAGTTAAAATAGTTACCGTTATTGTGATTCAACGACTAACTAAACCTTGCTATTTTGTTAATAATATCAGTACTTAGTTTTAGTAATTTTCATGAAGGTTAAAGCTTATTTAAAAAAATACCACTTGGTTTAAAAACTATAATACTTAGTCTATTTTAATCGTTGAGTTATGAATCAATAATAATTATTATTTAAATCAAGATTCTAGTAACATTTGGCAGACATCCTGTTCAGAATTTATGATTTTAGGAGCTTTAGTTTGTAAAGAAAATTCAATGATGAAATATTATTTTCTATTCGATTCTATCGATACTTTTTCCATCGTTAACTAATTCACAATAGCCATAAAAATTAAATAGAGAGATATAATAGATGTATATAAAATATGATTTGAATAAATTACTTAGTTATCGGGTCTATTGATGAGCCCATCTCAATGGCGTTACGTGCTTTATTTACAGAGCACCTAAGACGATCTCATTTATTTCAATCCCTTGAGAATTTCCGGAATCCCATTTTAGTGCTCAAAAAATGTCTAACCTATTATAAATTACTTTAGGCGCTGTCTGTTATGTTTTATTATCTAAAGTGTAAATGACAATTTCTAACAGATAGATTGACAGAGTAGAATCAAAATTGTATACATTTAACTTCTCTGATACATTTCTAATCGAATCTCTGTTAATCTGTGGCCATACTGTACGTTGTAACATGTTAAACTTGCCACAGCTTAGCCACACTGACCCGTAGACCAGTTCAACCGGTTCTTAATTCTCGCAGCCCTTGTCCGCCCACGGACACTTCCTGGAGATGTGTGCAGATTTGCGAACTGGTTTTGTATAGTTATTTTTATATGCTGTGGTCATTTTGGCATTTTGGAATGGAAAACTTTTAAGCTAATCGTCTAAAAGTTACGATTTAACAAACCGGTATCGTAGGTACAGCACTACACAAAAAAGCTGGTATCATTATTTGTAATTTTGACATTCGCATGTGTCAGTCTGGTCTCTGAGATTAAAAAATGGACTAAATAAATTCACTGTACTTACAGTAAACTGTTACTGTATCAGTTAACTTTAACAGTAAGATGATCGGGGTCATTATGAAACCAGTATATAAGAAACAGCTGGACAGATTTTAAAACGGTTTTCGTAGATTTAGATGTACGTCTGTGTGTTTTAATTATTAGAAAGATGGCTTATCTAGGAACATTACATAATAATAATAATATAATATAATAATTCAACCCATATACTGTATGAGAGGGATTAGGCTATAGTCCACCACGCTGGCCTAATGCAGGTTGGCAGACTTCACATGCCGTCGAGAAAATCTCTCAGGCATGCAGGTTTCCTCACGATATTTTCCTTCACCATTAAAGCGAGTGATAATTACGCACATGATTTCGAAAAGTCAGAGGTGCGTGCCTTGGATTCGAACTCGAGACCTTTGACTTGGCAGTCCAGTGGTCATACCCCTAGGCTATCACTGCTTTTTTTAGAAACATTATAGGAGTTAAATAAAGCCTAAGTATGCTTTTTTAAACCTGTGTGAAGCTAGACGCTAATAATAAGACTGTGGTGTCAGTTATTCACAATGGTGCGGCATTAAAATATTAGGCAATATAAATCAGCATTAATTACCACGGAAGCCAAGCGTATGGTAATCAGAATTCACCATGGTTACGGTATAACTGCTCGTGTATGGATTACTGTAGAGTTTTGAGGTCATTCGTTCGTATGAATGGGTTAAAATTATGGCGTTGTTGACCTCAAGGTGTATCCACAGTGTTTGTAATTCGGACCATGATTAGACATTGCTTAGTTGGTTTACAAAGTTATCCAAGAATAGCTTTCCGCCAGCGGCTTCGCATAGTCAGGGTATTTCTTGTAAATTATAGAAATATACGTTAGGTACTCAGTAAAGATATAGCCTTTTAATGGTGAAAGATTTTTTTCAAATCGGTCCAGTAGTTTCCGAGCCTATTCAATCCAAACAATCAAATCTCTCCTCTTTATAATATTAGTATAGATAAGGATACGGATACTGCTCGAAATGAGAATCGAACCCAGGACCTCGAGCGTAGCAGTCACACTTAGGACTAATAGACCAACGAGACCTGGTATGTTATGTTGCTTCAATAAAAAAAACATGAAATATAAACGCACTCTGAATCCAACACAATATGACATAACAATTCCTAAACATTATCTGCAATATCAAGACAATATAATGCAACAAAATTGGCTGGTTTCAAAAACATTCAACAAACAGACAGACAGTTGCAATATGTATAATTTTGTGTGTATCAGTTATGTATGGCCATTGTCTTACTTGTGAATAGCAAACATAGAATGGTGTATTGTATTGTCTTGGATCAAAGGGAATCGGCAAGCTAAAATGTATTTTAGCTTGATATGAAACAGTACAAAGTATACTTATTTTTATTTTATTTTATTTAAAGGCTCACCAACAACTACTTACTAACTAACTACTTTACTATCCTATTAATAAAAATACACAAACATACTGATGAGTTAAGTATAGCAGTCTTTTACAGGTGAGCACAACATGCGCTTAATAAAGGTGTAAGTCATCGAGTTGACATTTTAACAAATACAAAAAATCGAAAAGCATTTTAGTCAACGTAGGTAGTACTTTTTTCGCTGTACCAAAGGCGAGTCCTGCCTGATGAAAACCATTTCAAAGATATGAATGAAAAATTTGATGGCAAAATTTTTCATTCACATCTTTTTTTCTTTGAAATTATTTTCATCAAGCCATATACTGTCACACTGCTGGGCACGGGTCTCCTCTCAGTATGAGAGGGATTAGGCCATAGTCCACCACGCTCGCTTAAGCGGGTTTGCAGACTTTACATGCCGTCGAGAAAATCTCTCAGACATGCAAGTTTCCTCACGATGTTTTCCTTCACCAATACAAAAGTGATACTTTTCTACTAGTTAGAAATATTTTGTTGACCTTTGTAGGAATAGAATTCATTGTCGTTGTCAACATGACCTAAAACCCAATGCCTCCTCATCAGCATTCACGGATGGATCAATGTTGTGGCCTGCACTGAGCACTGAGCACGTATTTCTGCGGTGACTCACTGTTACGAAACGCTCTGTCAATGTGTAACAATCTACTAACAGTAACATACTTAGACTGGGTGGAACTTTTTTATTGTATTTACTAGAAAAAAACTATATTTTTGATAATTGCGTTTCTCTAGTCCATAGATTCTCAACCAAATTTTTACCACCACATTTTGATGAAGACCAGGTTCTCTAGAGTTTTTTTTGACTACCACACAAAGTTTTTTTTTCTATCTCTATTTATTTATTTGCCGTCTGTCAGTAATCTGAAGCAGCTATTACTCTGATTACATAAAAACGTGTTAAAATGTGTATCTCAATGTTCCCTAATTTTTTCAGGGTCTATTGCCACCCGGAAAGATTCAGAAACTTAAACCGTAGTTAGTGTCCAAATTACCTCTGATAATCTGATTCTTGATTCTTAAAGGCCGGCAACGTACTTGCGACTCCTCCGGTGTTGTGGGTGTCCATGGGCGGCGGTAGTTGCTTACCATTAGGCGATCCGTATGCTCGTTTGCCCCTATCCCATAAAAAGAAAAAAAAAACGAATTCCTTGAGAAATGACCATAATTTTAGTGCGGTGAAAGTGAAGTGAAAATCTCATACACACCAGCGTGTTTCATTAGGCGGAATCCCGCTCATTTTAAGAGCAGTCTACAGCAACCAGACGATCATAAGTTAACCCAAATATAAATCGAAGCACACGAAGCAATCCGTCTGTCTGTCTCAAACAAAGTGAGAGTTGTGAATTGAGGGCACGACCTTGTGAATTTAGCTCGCCAACGAATCCGATGCATACAACTAATTAGCTTTTTGTTGTTAAATTAATCTTTTATTCGGAAGTGTTTAACAAACTTTATTTAGGATTCATTTAAACGTTGTGATTAGTTAGTCTTAATAATACCTACATGATGGTCGTACGTCAGCAACCCTAAGAAAAACAGTATGTATTGTGGGCTATAAAAAAATAATAGGCGTGTTCCTTAAAGCTTCCTTAAGTCCTATGACTTTCAGTGTTTGTAAATATCACAGTGTACTTTTCAGTATTTCGATCGAGCAGAGCAAAAGTGAACCAACTTTTTGTTTATTACGATTTTATGGGTTATCATCATTGCAATTTTGACTGGTTTGACAACATTATTTTATCTAACGTCGTGGCATAGTTTACTCATTGTTCCTACGTAAATCCTGTCTTTTTAACAGTGGTTGCGTATTGGCTTAGAGATGAGAAACTTTACATATTGTTCCCGTCATGATCAAAGCTCATATATCTTGTCAATGTAATTAGGAATATTGTACTTATGACTTGCAGATCTATACGTAATTAGCAACTTTTTGCACCAATAAAGTCACGCTTTTGCCAACACTGCTCACAAGGTCAATTATCAAAATGGTTGGTTCGCGATTCTGTTCGGTTGCAATTGAGAAACGCAGGAAATGGTCGCTGTCGGGGGATGTCAAGGTGTACTTAATCGTTCCTGCATCGCGACTGTGCCGCTGCTAATTGCGATGTCGCAACTCAATCGACACTTCGAGAAGTGTCCTTCGTAGCTTCCTTGAACAGTAAAAGCGTTCGTTATTTCTAAGCAGAGGTGTATTAATGTACACCCACGTAGTTATTTACAGAGAATAAACTTTTTTATTTTTAAGAGAGGTAGGGCACAGCCATTTATGGCTCAAATATGAAGCAAGCCATCTGGGGAAGTACATCAACCTTAAAGAAAACTGCAGCCAAATAACACACTTTATTGTGTATTGTGTTCCTGCAGTGAGTAGGGTTGCCAGAGCTCCTAAGGATGTGCTGGCCTGGCAGCAAGAGGAATATGCCTGTAGGGACACTGCTGACGCATTGGGTGCGGGGAGACGACTGGTGCGCCGCGAATACAGTTGTGCGCCTTTATACAAATTAATGCGTCAGCAGTTAGGGACACTGCTGACGCATTCCCTGAAACTGTCGGCGCAGTGAATCCTCAATAAACCTCTTAGAGGTTTTTAGGGTTGGCAACGCGCGAGTGATGGGGTATCACTCGCGCGTTGCCACTCCTAAAAACCGGTGGTGTTGCAAACTTCCATAGGCTACGGTAACCGCTTACCATCAGGCGGGCCGTAAGCTTGTTTGCCATCTTAAAAAAGCAGGTTTGACAAGACAGTTGTTTAGTCGTTAGTTACAAAATAATCGCATAGTTACTAATTAGTTTTGGACATTCTCCTTTGGTAAAGTTAAATTCCACTCTGCTACATTCTAAAAAAGTGATAAGTAGGTAATAGAAAAAACAAACTACAGTTAACATGACACATAGTTAAACAATAACCCATTACTGACGTCAAACTAAACAGCAGTTATGTCAAGTTTATCAGTTAACGACATAACTATCTAACTTGTAGAATCTCCATAATTAACCGTCTAGACACGATGAAGACTTAAACTTGTGCAGTTAGTTAATGTTTATGCTCTCAGAGTGTGGGTTCAAAGTCGTTAAAATAAACTGTTGATTGGCAATTATTGGGCTGGTTTAGATACTCTCGTGAAGGTTCTCATGGCTTTATAACGTAACAATTTTTAGCATTAACATTTCATCACGCCAGTATTCCCCGAAGGGTATGGCAGAGGTGTACTCATGTATACACAGAGTTCACTGGTATGTTAAGAACCCATGTAATAGCTGAACCCGAGCTGTTGCTGGGAATTTCACAGAAAAACCAACAACATTTTTCTCGACCCGGGAATCGAACCCGGGACCTCTAGAGTAGCAGTCACGCTTGGGACCACTAGACCAACGAGCCATTCCAGGAACTACATAAGTATATTTATACCATCCTTATAAAATCAAGGGATTTTCGAGATTTCTTTAAAACAAAGCATCAGTATTCTCAAATTTGCAAGTCATAAATCACAATACATCAAATTGACCCACTTTTCACAAAAAAATTGCTCTAGATACACTTACCCTTGGCGTGTCCATGTTATGTTGTTGATATGTGCGTGTCATGTCCATATTAATATGAAGTTTCACCAGTAGATAAGTAAATCGCACTGCAAAATAAAGTTATAATCCAATTAGGAACTGTTAGGTAACCGACCTGTGTTTTAACAGGTCTTTTACTGCAGACATTGTCTTACATTTTTCAAAATAGAAAGTCTTCGGAAGGGACCTCTTGAGGCTTTACTTCGGTGTTTTCGCAGACGCGCGTGTGGACGGTAGCTCGCGCAGTCCCCAGTGTTCCATCTTTTTGTACAGTCATAAGAGAACACCCTGGTGCACCCTGGACAGCGCAGACCAGACGGAGCGTGTAGCCTTGCCATTAGGGTTTGTGTTCATGGGCCGTGATGATTACTTAGCATCAGGTGGCTCGCTTGCTTGACGCAAACCATAAAAAAAATGTAGTGCTAAGTGAAAATCTCTTTCATACTATTTTCTTAATTTTTACGTATTTTTATGTGTTTGGCGGGACAAGCTGTTCATTCATAAACAAAATTGTTTCTTTGCTTGTCCCGCCTGCAATACATTTTCCAACATCACAGAGCTTGTTTTTAGATATTTAGTTAGCACTTTTTACGCAGTTGGGTTTTTTGTTTCATTTAATCATTGTTTTTTTCCATTATATATCCATTCCACAAGGACAATACGCATGCCCCGTACGCAAATAAAAAAAGGAATTACATACTAACTATCTCGTAGTACTAATGAATTAAGAATAATAGCTTAATATAGTACTCCAAAACTGCAATTTCCTCCAGAAAACTCCTTATAAGTACCTCAAGTTTAAGCTTAACAAAGTCTTTTAGGCTAATATTCAGAGACGACGCTAAGCGTAAAGTAACGCATCCGTATGTCAGATTTGTATTGCGATTTGACATACGGAAGCTTGAGTTTGTGCTTAGCGTCGTTACTGAATATTAGCCTTACAGAACCTAAAAAGGCCTGATGAAAACACGAATAAAATCTTCAATCACGTTTTATAATAAAGTTTAGCTGCAAATAATGTGTATGGAAATCGATAAATAGTGATGCATGTTTGTTTAAATGTCACAGCCTTCCCTTGAGTGAGGCCAGGCAGTCACCCTTGAGGCGACCTCGGTATTAACCCTTGCACTTGACGCGGGTAATAGAAATTTATTACGTAGTTGAGAAAGTTTTGTATTTATAGCTTGGGTTTTCGCTGTAAGGCCGATCACAGGATACGTCTCACGTCGAACGAGGACAAGTCTTTGATGTACTCACAATGTGGTTTAGATTTTGGTTTTGAAGATTCGAGTATTCAAGTAAGATAATATAGTGAAAGAAAAAATAAGATCTCGCGCAGTGTCGAACCTACATCTCTCCGGTTCAGTATACCGAATGTTTTAGCAACTAAGCTACTGAGACCAAACGGTTTCGATCACAAATTACGATGAGAAAAATCACGCCATTTTGGCGTATAATTATTTGTTTCGTGATCACAGATTACTATATTGTAGCAAGTTCGTGATGATTTCATATTAAAAACTGTCAGTGTCAGTTTCGGAATGTCAAACACGCGCCAATACGGCAGAATAATTATCAGTCATAGTGATTTCATGGTAAAAACGATCAACTTGACAGCTGCCATGTACCTCCGGTACAAAGGAGGTCTTACGGTTTTTAATATGGAATCATCACGAAACAGATAATAGTGTGCCAAAATGGCATGATATTTCTCAAATTAAAAGTTTTTTCTCTCATCCCCCAGTCAAAATTAAAAAAAAGTACGACTAGAGTTTTAACCAGCGTAATACAGGGTATTTTTTCCAATAAGTGTACTTTCGGTACATCATTTGGGCCGATTTCGATGACCTCCGTTTGTTCCATTTTTTTTTATCGTGCGAATACTGACTATCCAGAGGTAGTGAAACAGCCTTTTTTTTTTTTGTCGAGGTTGGAAATCCTCATGGAAATCCCCCGCCCCGACTGTCAGACTCCTACTGACTAAAACCAACCCCGGTGTTCCCACTCACACTTGCGTCGGGGGCTACGGGAACAACGCATTCTTCCGCGGCTAGTGAAACAGCCTAAGGCAAGTCTTTTAACAAGGAACTCTCCGCGTTTGAATATCAGCATGTTAAGTATTTTCGTCGAGAAATCGGAAGCGTACCAACTTTCTTACGCTTATCTAACGATCGTGCACGTTAATTGTATATTTGTTGTGCAAAAGAAATTGTACTTACAAATTGTATTGAAGCTACTGCTGTTAGCTACCGTTGCCCAGCAGTGGGATGATTGTGGAACTATGCTGGAGTTCATTTGGGGTGCTTCCACCGCATTGTTATAGTCCGCGCGGAACTAGTTGGCTGCGCCTTAGGGAGGGACAGGGGTAAGGCGGCGGGTTACTGTGAACAAAAACAAGTGCCTCCGCCACTCCGTCCCACCGCGCGCAGGTGACGCCGCCCCTCGCTCCCGCCGGTCACATACCTAAGGCGCGGCCAACTTGTTCCGACACTAAGCGTAAACTTACGCTTTCATAAGTCAAATTGTAATACTAATTTGACATACGAAAGCGTTACTTTACGCTGAGCGTTGTCTCTGAATTTTAGCCACAGGCTCATATTCAGAGACGACGCTTCCGTATGTCAAAGTATTACAATTTGACCTACGGAAACGTAAGTATACGCTTAGCGTCGTCTCTGAATCTCAGCCGAGTCGTTGAATGCAGGCGGCATATAGGTAACCGGTTCTTATAGAAGTTTAAGTGTCAAACCTTTTTTCAGTGGATCTCTTTTCGCCAAAATGATGATGAATATTAAAAAAAAATACTAACACCATTCGGGTCTCTCGAGTCACAATATCTTATCGACATAGAAGCACTTTCTGTAATTCCTTAGCTATGATATCATGAGATGAGGGCTATCTCGGTATAGATAACGTTTATCAATGATCACACGGAGCGAATAACGTCTGTGGTACTGTTCCATCTACATAAGTCTCATTTTAGCGCGTTTGTTAAGTCGTACTTGGCCTAAAAATGTTCTTGCGATCAAGATATTGCAGGTTTTTATATGAAAGTCTCAGTAGTGGCTCGGTGTTTCGATTTGTGCCCAGTTATTGGTAATAGGCTCTCTCCCTAATATAATTATGGCACAATGTGGGTTCATTAGATAAAATCTACCTCCTCCGTAAATAAAGTTCCTTCGTAGCATTGACCAAGCAAGTAATGATATTTACTAAATTTGAAGTTGGCAGCCTGAATGGTTTTTGTAGTTAATCAGTGAGAAGGTTGTGTTTGGTTTTTATAAAGATTTCCCATAAATTATTTCGATTTTATTTGTGCAAAATATAATGTAGTAAAGAAAAATTAAGGAGGTATTCATATTTTTATACTAACGTTTTTATAGTACTTAGACGTTTGAAAGTCAAAGTCAGAATAAAAATTGATACTGACTTCCGTAAATATACCTAGCCGTATGACGTAATAAAGCTATGCTATCAATTACAATCAATCAATCACAGTATTTGACAGAAACATTGCTACTGTAATTTGATAGGAGGAGAAAATGTTACCCATTCTGAAACTTAATATAGAATTCGTAAGTCAGTAAGTAGTATTATTTTATGAACAATTAAATATTGTTATGAAAGTTAAATTCACTGGTATTACTTTCTTGATTGAACTATAATCCGACAGCGGCGTCGCCAAGGTGGTCCGGGTATCTCTTAAAACTTTAATCCCGTATTTCAACCCCTTACAGCCCTTTTTTCTCATGAAAAAGTAGCTTATGTCATTTCTTAGGCTCTAAACTATCTGTGTACCAAATTTCATTTAAATCGGTTCGGTAGTTTTGGCGTGAAAGCGCGACAGACAGACATACAGACAGAGTTACTTTCGCATTTATAATATTAGTAGGGATAAATAGGAAGATTTCTCGCCAATATATTTGACGGGGCTAAAGTTGCCGCGCGCATATTGGAGAGAGAAAAATAAAAACAAAAGCCTACGAGCAAACTCGAGCTTTTATTTTCATTATTTTTAATCTATTTTTTTACATATTATTGCATTGTCATCGGGCCTTTATAAGTGTGCAAAGTTTCAAACCAATCCTTCGTTTTAAAACGAGTGAATCACGTTCAAAGATTCTGTACGCGTTATAGAAAAGAAATGTAATCATATTTATCGTATTCGGGTTTGTCGGGGACGGGGGCCTCAAAGATCGGGGTACTCACCCATCGAACTCACACGCAAACACGCCTTACTACATACTACCTACCTTATAGACTAAAGCCTCTCCCAGACAGACGCAACCTGCGGTTGCGGTCAGTACAACTGACTGATTAGTAATGATTACAAGTGACGGCCATCGCAGGCCGCTTCTGTCTGGGAGAGGCTTAAAATCGCAGCACAGAATAAATAATAACAGAATGGCCACTCTCCGCACCTCCCTAACGTCAGATACCTCAGGTCCCCCGCATTCTGCCGGTGTTCTTGCCGGAGTGCCAACAAACCCTACGCACCGTCACGCACACATTTGCACGTGTACAAACGTAATTTTGACAAGTTTGACATTTGGTATTGTAGTGTGCAGCGGTATCGGAAAGTTTGTATGGAGTGTCACAGGTGTGGTCGCAGGGTACGTGTAATACATGTAAATTGTTCGTGGCGTATAAAGGAACCACAGCTGTGCCAGCCAGCACTGGCATAGACAACGGCTTCCGGCTAAAAGAGGTTAGGAAACCGAGCTATTGTGAAACTGTTTCCGTAATAACAAATAATACAAAAAGGATTTTGTTTACAAAAGGTTTACATTGTAAAATTGATAATTTCATGCTTGACCATTGAAAATACTTAATTTAAGATGTTAGGTTGCAGATATAAACATCTGAATTTCGTTCTTGTATATGTTTTAAGCAGTGATAACCTAGTGATATAACCATTAGACTGCAAAGTCAAATGTCTTGAGATCCAATCTAATCCAATTTCAAGTAACAAACAGATAAAGTAATTTTTTTAGGATTCCGTACCCGATGGGTGCCAACGGTACTTTATTACTAATATCCGTATTCACGAACATTACTTAAGTAATATGTTAGTTACGTTTATAATCTCTTCTTTCTTATTCCTATACTCTTCCTTCTCTTTAATTTTCAAGTCCTTTTTTTTCAAATCTAGGTACTAACATGTAATACAAATGTGGAAGCTTGTTATTAGCAATTTGTATAAGTATTATATAGTTTTTTACCTTTATTATTAGTCTGTAAGCTTTCCTAAAATGAATAAATAAGTAATGGGAAAAACTTTGAATACGGCTCTGGGATTGGTCCTCGAATTGAAGCGAGGCTCTGTGATTGGTTGCGATGTTTATTCTTCACTGGAGACCTCATAGTAACATTTGTGAATTGAATACGGGTGTTAGCCTCTGTTGTCAGTCCGTTCGACTGTCTGCCAGCTGGCTATATCTCATGAACCGTAATAGGTACAGTTAAAATTTTCACAAAGTTAATATGTCTAATGCCACTATAACGACAAATACTAGTTAAAAATGGTACGGAACACTATATGTGCGGATCCGACTAGCTCTTAACCGGTTTTAATTTCCATTTATATAAGTAGTATGTCGCCATTATTATATTCAAACGATCTAACGATTTAAATAATTCTTAAATTGTTTTAGTTTGTTAATATTCAACATGACAAGTACCTTTGAAGTTCCGGCAATTTAACAGACCGATCAATTTGACCAATATGGTCACTATAAGTATGCTACCAGTATCTTTTTATGGTATACTATGTGGGCTGTCAAATTATGGTCTTGCGATTACAAGTAAACTACTTTATTTTCTAATGATGCTGTTTTTTTGGTATCCAAGGCACGCACCTCTGACTTCTCGAAATCATGTGCGTAAATATTACTCGCTTTAACGGTGAAGGAAAACATCGTGAGGAAACCTGCATGCCTGAGAGATTTTCTCGACGGCATGTGAAGTCTGCCAACCCGCATTAGGCTAGCGTGGTGGACTATAGCCTAATTCCTCTCACACTGAGAGGAGATCCGTGCCCAGCAGTGGGACATGACATACATGAGTTGATGATGATTCCGATATTTTTCTTTCTCCGATTTTTACCGGGTTGAAGTTAGCTCGTGCCAACTTCAAGCCGGACAATAAGATTGGCGTGAACTGTACTTAATAACACCACCGCTTAAGACTTGCGTAGCATTTACACATATGTGTTTAGTGAAAACGGACAGTGTCATGCCGGTAACACACGCAAGATCTCTTGGTAATGCTTGCGTGGGCGCATAATGCGGAATAAGAAATTCTTATGTAAATAAATGCATCTCTACATAATTTGAAGCTGAATTCCTGAATTGTAGACTCCTGTTTTTGAAGTACTTAATAATAAATAAATAATAAATAAATAAATATCTTGGGACATTTTTACTCAGCACCATCTAGTCCCAAACTAAGCAGAGCTTGTCCTATGGGTACTAGACAATGGATATACTCACATACTTTTTTATTACAAATACATACATATAATACATAAGAGACACCCAGACAAGCACTAACACTTAAGTTCATCACAATAAATGTTTGTGTCCTGTGGAAAATGCAAAAAAAATACAAAAAGATAGCAGCTCGGTATTTGGATTTTTGCCCGGTTAATGGCAATAGGCTAGTCCCGCTGCGCACTGCATGCATGGATAATGAAACGCGCATTAATAAAAAAAATATTCTTCTCTCATAAGTTACTACATCGTTTGGTTAAGCGTGCGTTAAATATCCACGTTTCCTAAAACAATTAACTGACACTATCTTTTAAACTAGACAACTTTGACTGACAGAAACTATTAAAAAAAAACCACTGTTTTGCATTGTTAGTAATACTAATTTAAGAAATTGTGCTCGTTTGGTCAATTTTACGCCAAACTACTGAAAGAAGCTACTTTTTTACCAACATTATTTGCATATGGTCGCATATCTTCATGCTACTTGTGGTCACGGCAGTGGAAAATCGCTGGCATAAAATTTGAATTACAATGGGTTGCATGGCATCTCAATACTTTACGTAAAACAAGGTGGATTTATGAAATTTATGATCCATTCAGCGAAAGTTAATTGAATTAGGGTCGATATGTTTTCTTTTTGTATGCTTAAATAACAAATAATAATGCAAGAAATAAGATAAAAAATCGTCAGTATAGATAGATACTTGAGATAAAAATTGTTTCCAGTAATATGGATTTTCTTGAGTTTGATATCGTCGATTATCTTTCGATATATTTATCTCGACACCTTTTGAAAATGTCGACAATATCAACATGCGTAGAGTTAATGTTTGTAGACATGACAGAAGCATGGTTTGTTTGAATGCTAGATGACTACGGCTAAGTGATTTGCTAAACTTGAAAGAGTCAAAGTAAACCAAAAACAAACTTATGAACAATAAATACAATAAATTATTCCATAGTCAATATGGATTTAGAAGAGGAAAGGGCACAATCGACAGTATTGGCATTCTAGTGACAGATATCCGTTTAGCTTATTCTAGAAACGATTTTGTTGTAGCTACTTTTCTGGACATTCACGGTGCATATGATAACGTAATTATATCAAAACTTTTAGATAAGCTTGATGTTCCTGAAAATCATATCTGCCATGCTAACAGAGAGGTATATACACTTAGACACAAAGGTCGTGAAATGTCAAGAATTTCAACAAATACGAAACAGTTGAGATTTTGTTAATGAAAAAGGTACAATCTGTAATAGATTAAATTTTATCGTGTAGTTCAAAGCATTGATCAGAACATTACGTAACAAACTAACAGTTGTTAATAGCGTGAGGTTATTAAGTATTGTTAATCAGGAAAGACAGTTTGCGTGCCAATAAATGCTTATAGGGATGGGACCACTTGCAAGAAAATTAAATATAAACGCAACAATAGAAGTTAGAATTTTTTAAAATGCCATGTTATGATTTTATTTCTTCTGCTTCTGTTTATCATGAGCCCAATTCTTCATAGTTGAGATTACCAATAACTGGTGCAATCTTAACAATAAGACTTGTTAAGTGAGTCTATCAAGCAATGGGGGAATGGCCCCTGGACTGCCAAGTCAAATGTCTCCAGTTTGAATCCAAGGCACGCATCTCCGACTTTTCGAAATCAAGTGCGTAATTATCATTCGCTGAAGGAAAACATCGTGAGGTAACCTGCATGCCTGAGAGATTTTCTCAATGGTGAAGTCTGCCAACTCGTATTAGGCCAGCATGGTGGACTATGGCCTAATCCCTCTCATACTGAGAGAAGACTCGTGCCTAGCAGTGGGACAATTAATCAGTCGATAATGATGATATTGCTTTCGGGTGTTCCTCAAGGTTACATTCTTGGTCCTATTACCCATAGTACTAGTAAGTATGTTAAATTTTAATTCGTAACGCCTTTACCAATAATTGTTGTTATAATAGGCTGTGTTTGTTCACTTTGTCTAGTTTTACTATACAATACAAAGCTTACGTCATTCTATTCGTAAGAGGGTTAATTAATTAACATTGTACTTAAGTGTACAGTTACATTTAAATTGTTTTATACCTAACCTTCTAACGCCATATCTTTATTTTTTATTTCTTGTACAAAAAATACCATGTATTTTATCTATCAGTAAATAAGATACTTACAATTAAAACGATACAACACTCATAAATAATAATTGAGTAATTTTACAAAGTATTATCTAGTCACAAACTCTACTCTACTCTAAATGCTTTTCATAGTAAATTTTTGTACATAAATACTAAGAGGGGCTCGTGGCTAAGTTATAGCAACGATGATCAACCGATCTGCCAGGTTAAGCTACGCTTGCCGAGGTCAGTCTGTGGATGGGTGACCATTATTAACACATCGAGACCCCTCCGTCCCTCGGAGAGCACGTAAAGCCGTCGGTCTCGGTTGTCATACGAAAACCTATGACAATCGTTAGTGGTAGTCAGAAGCCCAAAACGCCGACAACCAGTCTATCCTTCGAATATCGGTATCGGTATAAATTGGGTTGCGGAGGTCTGATGGCCGTCGCTTCATGTAAAATACTGATATTTAGGCGCATCTGGTTAGACTGGCAGCCGACCCCAACATGGTTGGGAAAAAGGCTAGGAAGATGATGATATAAATACATAAATATTTGCGTCCTGTAGGAATTGAAAACGACCTCGTGATCAGCAGTTTGACATTCGAATTACTAGACCGAAGCCGTCGTCAATCGGGAAGGCAACGCAACACTACAACAGATGTCAGCACCTCCGAAGATTCCTACGACAGCCAATCAAAACGCGTTATTATTGACATTAGCAATTATGTCTAAGAGGTTTCATCCATGAGAAATTGTTTGTTAGAGTTCCTTAGTTGTGCCTCAACAGCATATTTATCTATACTAATATTATAAAGAGGAAAGATTTGTTTGTTTGTTTGTTTGTTTGTTTGTTTGTATTGAATAGGCTCCGAAACTACTGGACCGATTTCAAAAATTCTTTCACCTTTGGAAAGCTACATTATCCCCGAGTAACATAGGCTATATATCATCACGCTACGACTAATAGGAGCGGAGTAGTAATGAAAAATGTAGCAAAAACGGGGAAAAAATTATAAGACCACGCGGGCGAAGCCGCTGGCGGGAAGCTAGTTGGTAATAAATAGGGAAGTCTTAAGGATATCCGAGGTGGCCTCTAAATTATTATTCTAGATATAAGTATTGTTACTTCAAGCTGACTCATAAAGACTATAATGGATGACCCATACAATGCGTAGGAGTTGTTTAAATGCCACAGCAAACTTGTTAGAAGCATAGAAAACTACTTTTTGTTCAATATCGTCATAATAACGATATTTATTAATATCCTTTTATAGATTGGCCATGGCATTAAGTGGGTGATTACTATACTTGTTATTAGTGATGATGCAAAGATTGATTTCATTCAATGCTTCGATATAATGACCAGTTGCTTCTATATATGCCTGGCATATCTTTACAACCGTTGGGATTTTGGTGGCCAGTTTAAAATTGAACTTAGATGTTTTTAAAGCTTAGGAATGTTTGACTCCGTCTTATCCCGTTTGTGGGATTAAATAAACTCATTTGAGTCAATACTAAAATTAATGTTGATTACATTTAAATCTTGAATGCAGTATAAGATTCGTAATTTTTGGATAAACCCTGTTAATAAATGTATAGATTCCAATTTTATACTTTTTACAAGACTATGGCCCTGTTTTACCACCTCTGGATAAACGCTATCCGCCGGATAAATTCAAAAGCGGAACAAAATCTATATGAAATTATCTGCCCAGTAATTTAACGGGAACTTACTAGGAGGTGCTGAAACAGGCTCTAAATCTTCTAGTCTTCAGTTATAAGTCCGTGATAAGTACAGTCCTCGCCAAACTTATTGTCCGGGTTGAAGTTGGCACGAGCAAATTTTAACCCGGCCGTAAAAATCGGAGAAAGAAAAATATAGGATTGTAATAAATAAAAACGAAAGCTCAAGTCGTAGGCTGTCGTTTTAAATCATTCTAAACCAATATTTTTCTTTCTCAGATTATTACGGCCGGGCTGAAGTTATCTCGTGCCAACTTCAACCCGGACAATAAGTTTGGCGAGAACTATACGCACCTAGAGTGCGTTGTAATTAAGTAGTGTTGCTCATTACAGCGTTGCGTCGTCATTGTCCATCACTATTCGGAACAGGCGCGCGTTTCACCGCGTTCCCTACATGGTCGGGGGCCGTGAAATCTATCGGCTTGTATCTTGTGTTTAGTTTTACGCAATTTTTAACCCCCGACGCAAAAACGACGGGGTGTTATAAGTTTGACGGGTCTGTGTGTGAGTTTTCTTAGCTATGATTGATGAAAATCGATCTAAGATGGCCGCCGCCACAAAATAGCGAATTACATATTTTTTCACAAATCCCTCAATATGGGTATCAAATAAAAGGGCTTAATTAGGAGAATACTATACACTATTCATAAATTAAATTTAATATAATAAGATAAATTTCAAATCCAAGATGACAGCCACCACAAAATGGCAAACTACATTTCGTGTCGGGGGTTTTCAATTTTTTTTATTTAGGTTAGGTTAGTTGATGTAGCTTTTGTTTTATGAGTTCCTTGTCTCATGGCGGTTATAATCAGGATGTTAATTGACTCTCTCTCATTGGTCAAATGATCGGTAGCGGGTCTGATCGGGTCCGACTTCTGTATCCAGCAGGGTGTTGTTCGGTTTTTTCTTTGAAATTCTAAGTGAATTTGTGCCCAGTTGGACTTGCCTTCTATTACATGGAATCAGCGACCTGTGAATGTTTATGAGTACACATCTGCCTAGCCCTTCGGAGAATATAGGTGTGATTCCGAAAAGTTGGGATTAATGTAATATCAATATAACGCGATAAAATCCTTTTTTTTAGTTTCATTTCAATTTTGAATGTTACAAATAACGGCATAGATAACACTAAAACGATTAAATATTTTTTTCTACGCAGCACACAGATAAAGACGAAGTCATATTACATTATTCTAGGTTTACATTATTCATTGTTGTATTAAAAACGTTAGAAACAAGTGAAAGTGAGTTAAACGTCAGCTCGTGAGTCACTTTAGTGAACACTTAATCTGAAATAATCATATTATTTAAGTCTATTGACGAGCCAGATAAAGAATTCATAAGCAATTACGGTATGTTTAGGTCCCATGTAATAGGGAACGTGCCTATTGCCATTAACCGGTCCCAAATTTTAATTAAAAAAAACCCAACAATAGAATGGTCAGCCCGGGAATGGAATCCAGCACCTCTAGCATAGCAGTCCCGTTTACGACGACCAAACCAATGGAGCAATTTTAACATGAAAATATCGATTATATATCGTTCAGAGCGATAATGTCAACATTAATCATACATATAGCCTTGAAACCGCCGCCATATTGATTGAAATGTCAATAGTTACGGAAAGCCTTCGTAGAACTTAATGGTTTTATGAAGGGTTTTATCGAAGGACATGTCATCATGATAAAGTGGTGTTTTTAAAAAGAAGTAAAGGTATAGTTCTCGCCAAACTTATTGTCCGGCTGAAGTTGGCACGAGCTAACTTCAACCCGGCCGTAAAAATCGGAGAAAGAAAAATATTTGATGAAAATTATTTAAAACGACAGCCTACAACTTGAGCTTTCGTTTTTATTTACGGTACGATGATTTTGTTTATTTAATAAACTAAACGAATAGCTTGTCCCGCCTACATTTTCCAACATCACAGACCTTGTTTATACATAGTTTTAGTTAGTACTTTTAACGCATTATTGCTACATTAACCCTTTAAATACTCAATGATGTCAGCACATTATTGCTTAGCGGCAGAATATTTGGTAATACGGTGATTTACTCAGACGATTGTGGCTTCAGAGTGCCACCATTGCAGTCACTACTGCTGCGGCGTCGGCAGGTCATAATGATTATAAACTTTGCCCTAAGACTTCTATTGTATCGCGGCTCCGTTTACAAACACAAATCTCGAATGCAGAAACACTCCGATTCATGACATTCGTAATTGTTTCGAGCAGCAACCGAACCGAACCTTAGGACAAGGCAACCTCTTGCGCAGTCTATAAAACATAAAAAAATTTAATACCGATACCATCAAGCCTGTATTCACGAAAAGCAGAGGTGAACTTGTGTACAGTTCTCCGGTATGTTTAAGTACCATGTAATAGGGGACGAGCCTATTGCCATTAACTGGGCACAAATCGAGCTCTTACTGAGAATTTCATAGAAAACCCTCTAACGCTGCTCCACCTGGGGATTGAACTTAGGTTATAATGAATATTGCTCATCGTATTTATTCAATCTTAAATTTTGACGACGTCTGTGGTCTAGTGGTTCGAGTACCGGATTGATGATCACGAGGTCGTCGGTTCGATTCCCACAAGACACAAACATTTATGTGATTAACTTAGCTGTTTGTGTTTGTCTGGGTGTTACTTATATATATTATAATATAAGTATGTATTTACAAAAAAAAAGTATATAAGTATTATATCCATTGTCTAGTACCCATAATACAAGTTATGCTTAGTTTGGGACTAGATGGTGCTGTGTAAAAATGTCCCAAAATATATATTTATTTATATTTAATTGTGTTTAGGTTCCTAACACTGATCATGTAATTACTAGAAGTTCTTTAATGGAAAAATCGTGTCGTGACGCAAAAACGCCCCTATGGCCTTGTTGAAAAAAAAACAACGGATACTTAGATGATATCATAATATATTAGCAGCTACATATAACATAAAAAATCTTTTACTGACAGTGTACACTGACTTATCATTTGGGCATGTTCTAGACCAGTCGTATGGTGTTTTTGATGCCGTAGATATCACTGGATGTTGTCTTGATGTGTGATGAAATGGTTGAAACATAGTAATCTGGATGGAAATACCGTTTGTGGGCTTTCTAAAAGCTTTTGTGGATTCTTTATTTATCCTACTGTCCCAGCCATGTATAGGACTTTCTTTCATAATAATAACTATGGATCATACCAACTACTGACTGAGACTGTAGTCGACTACGGCGAGTTGGAAGACACTCACACGCGTAGACACCCAAAACCTTCAAGAATAATTATTGTTAAAACTATTTACTTACAACAACTATGAAACATGTTTTTTTTTTCATTAAACTTTGACGACGACTTCTGTGGTCTAGTGGTTCCAGAACCGAACTGCTGATTACGAGGTCGTGGGTTCGATTCCCACGGGACACAAACATTTATTGTGATGAATTTAAGTGTTTGTGTTTGTCTGGGTGTTTCCTATGTATTATAAGTACGTATTTACAATAAAAAGTATATAAGTATTATATCCACTGTCTAGTACCCATAGTACAAGCTCTGCTTAGTTTGGGACTAGATGGTGCTGTGTAAAAATGTCCCAGGATATTTATTTATTAAAATACTTCCAAATTCTTAACGTATAGTACATATTATTAAAATTAAGGACATAAAGGTATCCACTCACTGAGTCTGTAATGCCAACTATTTAGTAACATGTGGCAATGCTGTATAAAAAATATCTACTATAAAATACAATAAAAATTTTGCCAGTAGGTAAATTCAACATAATTTTACCTTCCGGGCGCGTTTCACCCGGCTAGGCACGGTGTCAGGGACCCACGGCTGTGTATTGTGTTAGCTGTTAGGCACAGTTATAATCGCATCTATGTAATATATCTTTGCTCTGATTTATTAATTCTGTACAACTAAACATGCTGTGTTCTCTAAAGGTTCAGTCTTGCCTTTTGCCTCTTGCCTCTTGCCTTTTGGAGGGAAGTGGGATTCCGAAACTTTTTGTATAAAAAGCGGGATTATTTAATTAAAAACGGGACATAATAAGACTGAGACATGGGATTTTAGGATAAAAATCGGGACTTAAGCCAAAATCGGGACGTTTAAGAAATAATGAGGTTATAAAATTATGTACAATTTACACATTTTTTGTCTCTTGTATTAGGGGTATTAGGGGTGGAGCTTATATTAGCCGGGTTCCGCCGCATCTGGAAGTGGAAGCAAACCCCATGTTGCAGAGAAAAAGCTAGAATGATAGTTTATTAATCAATACAATGAAACGATGTTGCTAAATGAGCAAGACTACGGGTGATAATTTCTTATCAGACATTGCAATAAAATAGTGACATTAAAAAAAACACGAACATAAAATTGCTATTTACTAAACGACCTTTAAACCAACATCCACCTGTCAAATTCTATTAGCAAATCTTTTGCTAATTTGATGAAGTTACGACGATAAACCTGTCATTATTTGATGGAAGTAAATGTTTTGTAATCATAGGTGTGAACGGGTCAAGTTATGACTTATAGGCTATTGTTTAGCTGTTCGCAGTTATGACTAGAAAGGGAGATGGGTGACCGTGGTAATATGCTTGTAGGTTAGCTGTCCTTGCAGCTTGGCAAAGATGTTGTTATGAAAATATATCGTCTGTTTTCCTCGAAGTTGTACGCGGAAATGTAATAAATAAATACTTTTGAACATTTTACACAGCACCATCTAGACCCAAACTAAGCAGAGCTTGTACTATAGGAACTAGACATTGGATAAATAATACTTGTATTTTTTTGTTGTAAATACGTACTTATAAAATGAGAAACACCCAGACATACACAAACACTTTTATTCGTCATAAATATTTATGTCACAAGACCACAATAGTCGTCAAGTTTGCCGGTAGGTATAGTGTAGGTTCCAAGTGGTATCGAATCTAGTTAGCTAATAATCTAGATCCTAGCTAAAAAAAATTTTAAAAACAACATTGTGTTGCTTCACGTGTCGTTATTGAGCAATATTTGACAGTTGCATATTAAATCAGTGATTCCTCGCTGAAACCTCCACATTACGTTTGCAAAACATTGTAGACACATCATTGTATATTATTACATTGTATCTGTAAACAAAAGACATTGGTGAAATGTATCATAATAATTGCTCACAAGCCAAACTGAAACAAAACAGAATACAAATTGAAATAAATTTCAGTTAAACACATCATTCCTAGAGCATTTTATGTGTAATTGTAATCTCATCCTTGTAAACTATGTTGGGTGTAGATGAGGCTGAGTGTTAGAATTTTACACGTAGCGACTGCCGTCAGACCTCTGCAATCGTTTTTTTTTGCAATACCGATATTCGAAAGGTAAACTTGTCAAGTTATTCGGGCTTCTGAGTACCACTAACGATTGTAATAGGTATTCTTAGGACAACCGGGGCCAACGTCTCGTTGTTTGAGCTCTTTGAGGCACGAAGTCATTAGAATGGTCAACCAGTCATAGATTGACCACGACAGGCACAGCTTAGCCTTAGAGAGAGATTGATAAACGTCATTATTTCTGAGCCCTTAGCTTACTTAGCTTCCAGCTCAAGGATGATAAATCTATTTGAAAATGGTAAATTTATTTTAAAAGGCTCTTTTAGACATATTCAAGTATTACGTTGCCAAAAGTACATTTCAATTGCATAGAAAAAAGTGCGCTTAGTGGCACATGACGGAAACAGATGTTCCAGTGCAGTGTGCGGTGGCCCTTAACGGGACAGCTGGCGAACAATATGGAAGGACAAAAGGTGTTCAGAATTTTTTTGGCGGGAATAATAAAAACTAGGTGATTATGATGGCTTGTATTTTTTTAAATAATTGTGTTTTTAATGTAACTTGGTTCCTTATTACAGTTAGGTTGAATATTTAATATACTACTTATTTAATAAAAACATAAAATAACATAAAAGGATATATTTCCATCTATAACTATTATTATAGTAACATAACCTAAATAAAAAAAAAATTTGAAATCCCCCGACACGAAATGTAATTTGCTATTTTGTGGTGGCGGCCATGTTGTATTTGAAATTTATCATAGTGTATAGTATTTTCCTAGTTAAGCCCTTTCATTTGATACCCATATTGAGGGAGTTGTGACAAAATATGTAATTCGCTATTTTGTGGCGGCGGCCATCTTGGACCAATTTTCATCAAACATAACTAAGAACACTGCCGACTAATTCACCTTTCAAATAAAAAAAAAACAAAATCAAAATCGGTTCATCCGTTCGGGAGCTACGATGCCACAGACAAACACACACACACAGACACGTCAAACTTATAACACCCCGTCGTTTTTGCGTCAGGGGTTAAAAAAGAAAGATTTCATTGTTTGTTTGCATTGAATAGGAATCATCTTTACAAAGTAGATAAGGCTATATATAGGCTATATTTTTTATGAAATACCCAGACCACATAGGCGAAAGCTAGTATTTTATATATAAAACTAGCTGTCCCGGCAAACGTTGTTTTGCCATATAGGGGTGGGTCACCCTTATCATTTAGGGGTATGAAAAATAGATGTTGGCCGATTCTCAGACCTACCTGATATGCATACAAAATTTCATACAAATCGGTCCAGCCGTTTCGGAGGAGTATGGCAACTAAAACTGTGACACGAGAATTTTATATATTAGAAGACTAGAGGCCCGTCTCTCGGCTTTGTACTAAGCGACATCTTCGACCTTCATCATCATATTTCAGTCAATTTACACAAAACCGTATCTAATGAATCATTCTGTCTATAGGTAAAAACCGCATGAAAATCCGTTTAGTAGTTTTTGAGTTTTTTTTTATACCTACCATTAAGGTGGCAAACAAGCATACGGCCCGCTTGATGGTAAGCGGTTACCATAGCCTATCGACGCTTGCAACACCAGGGATATCACTCGCGCATTGCCGACTCGAAAAACCTCTTTAGAGGTTTATGGTGGATTCACTGCGCCGACAGTTTGAGGGAATATGCCAGCGCAGCGCATCCTTAGAAGAAGCTCTAGCGACCTTACTCACTGCAGGAACACAACACCCAATAAAGTGTGTTATTTAGCTGCAGTTTTCTGTAAGGTGGAGGTACTTCCCCAGATGGGCTGCTCCAGATTTGAGCCATAAATGGCTATGCCCTACCTCTCTTAAAGTTTATCGCAAACAAACAAACACACTTTGTGTTTTAATTATTTTAGTGATCTTTTTAGGTAAGTAGATAAGATAGATAAGAAGTTTATTTGCAAGAAATATGGGTACAAACAGTTCTTAAATAGGTATACTTTGAAGTCGGTAACCAATTATAATCGAATAATGTTTTATATAAACCGTCTTTACAAAGGGTTTTCGATATAAAAACCCTGATTTGGTTACTTCATAACGACTTACATCTAATAGGCGTCAATTCTGTTTTGTAAGATTCTCGCTTGATTTGCGATGATGAAAAACTATCCAAAACTGCTAAGTAACCCGAACTAATCAGATTATTAGATTGCCAATATTTTGGCATCGTAAGTATCTACTTGAGAATTGCATACCTTTACTACCTCGACTAATTGTTGAACATAGTTTGACGCTTTGACTGATGTCTAGAGGGGCGTTTTACGTTACGTAGGTATGTATTATATTCTCGCATGAAACGCAGTTTTTTAAGACTTTGTCGGGTTGCGTTTATCGCTTTACGTATTTGATATTTACGTATTTGATTATTTGATTTTTTTCTTTATTATTGAAATTCAATTTTTTATTTCAAATAAGCTTTTATGAAACGTTAAATGATTCTAGTTGGTCACGGCACGGTCCTAAAAGTTGATCCTATGGAGAAGAATCCGGCAAGAAACTCCATGGATGGAACCTACTCTATTTCTTATTTTTATTTTACTTTTTTGACCGTTTTTGATCGTTCAGAGTGGTGTTCCACTCAGAACGGTCATAAATTAGGTAGGATTTTTTGCAGAAACGTACGTAAAAAACCTTTTCTGATTCGTCACAAATCTTTCAAATGCGTACACAGCTCTTATCTCTCATCTCACCGGTTTTTGGGCGAGGTATTGAGGATAAATTGTACCTCTTTATTACTTTATCAGTAATATCTTACAATACATCTTAAGGAACTTCAATATTTTGATTTACGACTAAACACGAAAAGCGATATTTTATTCCGGGTTTGTGTAAAAAGGAATGCACGATGTAAAAAAATAACAATATTATTTAATAATTTAATTAAAAAATACTAATTCAAGATTTAGTCAACACAACACGAGCGTTTGAGTTCTATAAACAATTTGGCAACGGAACGAATGTCAGCCTTTTCATTTGATCGAAACTAGAAGGCCATCCTTTTAAGTCCGACCTCGGACACACTGAATCGACTCTTTTAAAGTAGCATAATTAAAAAGTTAGAACGATACAGAATTAAATTATTATAAAAAAAAACGAACTGTAATAAGTACAATCAACAAACGGTAGATGAAGTTTCATCCTTATCGATAATAGTATTAGGTTGAAAATTTGTCAACCTTCATTGTACCTAATGAACATTCCTTAGGGATGTTCCCAAGCTATATAGGGATGTATGCACCCTTTATTTCTTACGCGTAATACCAGTTAGCTGAAACCTGTTTTACAACATAATAATTACGTTTTTACCCGACTGCCGTAGGAGGGTTATGTGTTTGACGCGTATGTATGTATGTATGTCCGGATGAAACAAAAAACCCGACTGCGTAAAAAGTACTAACTAAAAATCTACAAGACAAGCTGTTTGTTCATAAACAAAATTGTTTCTTTGCTTGTGGGACAAGCAACACATTTTCCAACATCACAGAATTTGTTTTTTTAAGATTTTCTGTTAGTACTGCTGCAGTAACCGTCTACCATGGGCCACATGCTTGTTTGCCACTCTTGTGGTATAAAAAAAAACACTGCTGGTCCTGGGAACCGAACATAGCTTAGAACCATTAAACCAACGAGGCAGTTACCTAAAATATGCTCGCATTTGACGACGTCTGTGGTCTAGTGGTTCGAGTACCGGATAGCTGATCACGAGGTCGTAGGTTCGATTCCCACAGGACACAGACATTGTAATGAGTTTAAGTGTTTGTGTTTGTCTGGGTGTTTCCTATTTATTATAAGTATATATTTACAAAAAAAAGTATATAACTATTATATCCATTGTGTAGTACCCATAGTACAAGCTCTGATTAGTTTGGGATGGTGCTGTCTAAAAATGTCCCAGGATATTTATTTATTTATTAACAATATAATATCAGTTAGGTTTTTATCAGCATGGCCTTTAAAGGCCTATGTAATAACCGAGCTTGGCATTTGACGTCGAAAAAGTTGACCCTGTTAGGCCCAAGGACATGTACCATGTAGTTATAGGTTATACACCTTAGAAGAACCATTAATTTGTGGTAAAGTGTTTTTAGTAATCAAGGGTAGGGTATTAAGGCCTGAATAAATTGTATAGATCGCTAGTTGAGTACCTATGTATGGTTATTTTGTAAGTTATAATGTCCTTATTTTATTAATTAATACTAAATATTAGTGTGGGATGGGGGGTTGATGTAAACCACCGTATTCACAATTTCAAAGTATTTATTTGAGTTATAATCGTAACCGTACGTACACCAAGTAGTTAAGTTTCATCCTCACCAAAAAAGAACTTTTAAGAATTCAAAAAACCAATGGCAGGGTGTGATCTCCAGGGCCTTTCTGGTGCAATATTCAGCCATATATGTATACATATATCTATTACCTACTATCTGTTATTATACTAGTACAGTTCTCGCCAAACTTATTGTCCGGGTTGAAGTTGGCACGAGCTAAGTTTAACCCAGCCGTAAAAATCGGAGAAAGAAAAGTAGTGGATATAAATGATTTATAACGACAGCCTACGACTTGAGCTTTCGTTTTTATTTATTACAATCTAATAATTTTCTTTCTCCGGTTTTTACGAGCTCGTGCCAACTTCAACCCGGACAATAAGTTTGGCGCGAACTGTACAATGAGCCTATTATATTGTCAAGTAAAGAAGTGTTTATTATTTTGTAATTGTTTATATTTAGAAAGAGATTTTTTATCTTGTTATATCGTGTGTATCATAAAGAAAAAAATGTTGACTCTCAAATGGCAGGGACTAGCTGAAAACCAGTGCTGTGCCCTCTGCACAGCAATTACTGAGCTGGTTTCCTTGCTACACATAATATTATTATCTTAAGTTTTTTTTGTGTATATGTATTGTGTTATGTATTATGAAAGTTATGTGTGGCAAAATAATGGTTTATAAACTGTCCACTGCTGGGGTCTCGGGTCTCCTCTCAGTATGAGAGGGATGAGGCTATAGTTACCACGCTGGCCTAATGCGGGTTGGCAGACATCACATGCCGGAAAATCTCTCAGGCATGCAGGTTTCCTCATGATGTTTTCCTTCACTGTTAAAGCGAGTGATAATTTTATTACTCACATGATTTCGAAAAGCCAGACATGCGTGCCTTGGATTCGAATTAGAGACCTTTGACTTGGCAGTCCAGTGGTTACACTGCTTGCGTAAGCGTAACGATATGAAACTTAATTAAATATCTAACTTTTTTAAATGCTACTTATGAAAAAGGCAATGTTAAGAGCACCCTAAACCGACGAGCGTGCAGGGGGAGGTTGATGAGTATAATAGATGAAGCGAAAGTGGTGTGCCAGGATCGTAGCAAGTGGAAATCTATAGTCTCTGCCTACCCCTATGGAAATCAGGCGTGAAGCTATAGCATGTAACATGAATTCTTCAGTTACTTCGTAGATTACCTATGTGCACGTTTCCTTCAGATTCGCTTGAATTATTGGAAAATCGTACAAGGCTTAGCAAAATCACGCACGATTTAACTCTACATTATTCGGTTGAAATTATTAAGCCATCAACAATCGTAACTTGTCTTCATTAGGTTTAAAATTGCACGTATAATATTGGCGTTTGTGATGTTTTTCTGTGATATGATTAGGCATTATGATTTAGGATATTAATTGATTGTATCCTTTAGCAAAACTAATAAGCGTGATGTCTTACAAAAGTAGTACTTAGGTAGTTTGATATTGATATCATAATTACGTTTATTCCCGGTATTACAAGGAGACGTCTAGAAACTTCCAGAATATTGTTATGTTCTAGATACATCAGATCCGAAGCGATTAACGAATCTTAACATTTATGGAAGTGACATTTGTAAATAAGAAACAAAATGTATGGAGGTGACATTATTTTGTTAGTCACAGTATAAAGTTATTGAAGTGAAATTCGACACTGACGAACAAAAAGTATATGTATAGTGACATTTGTCAGTGACAAACAATGTCACATTAATATGTAGTTAAAATAAATTCTGTAAGTACCTTTGTTTAAATTCTTTAGTAAGCATCAAAAAGAACGATAATTTGAAATGGTTATAGAGATAAGGATCATTTTTTTATTTAAAAAAAAATAGAACCTTTAGCGTAAATCAATAAGGTCGTAAAGTTACTAAACTATTTAAATATTTAATGTTAATATAGCCTAATAGAGTTAGGTAGACACGCCTTCAACCTTCGACTTTCACTGTCATTTCTATTGTTAGACATGGCCGGATCGATAAATATACGCCAGTGACAAATACATAAGCTTTTATTCAGTTGAAATCTAATTTATTGGGTGTATTAAAAAAAAAAGTTTTTTTAATTCCCAGTCACTTTCACTGCTTCGTAAGTCGGTGTTATCACGATTGCTACCCTAGGGGTCCAGGGGGCCTTGAAAAGTTGCAATTTGACATTCGAATCGACAAACAAATAGAAACAAAATCTATGAAAATTACAATCTTTCGACAAGTCGGGCTGTCACTAATGTCATTTCCATACATTTTGTTTCTATTCGTTTGTTGATTTGAATGTCAAATTACAACTTGTCTAGATCCATGGTCCCGTACCCATAGTACAAGCTCTTAGTTGTTGCTTAGTTTGGGACTAGATGGTATTGTGTACAAGGCTTGATGGACATATAGGTAATACCGTAATGAAAATTTCTTGTCTCCAGAATATTTATTAGACCGTAAGCTTCAATATCACTCCCGTGATAACAGGCAGTTCACAACACATTATTGTACAGGCATCAATCATTCGTAGTAACGAGCAGTTTTCCTAAGATACCCCACATACCAGATCACTGGGGCAATCAACAAGAAATAGACACTGTTATTACTTTCACTTCACTTTATTCAATATTGCTATTAGCCTCATTCATCCAAATAGTTGCAGCAGTTTCTGGCTAACAAAGTTTTGTCTCATTAGTCGAACGAATACGGGAAATTCTACTCCTTAAGCACGAAGTCTGTAGTTTCGGGGTTCGTTACGGGCGTTCCCTACTCCGTATCACCTACGGACGCATGATTCGTTTTGGGCCCGAACTAAAAATGAATAGAAACACAATTTGTCCGTCGTACCTACTCCCGCTGTGTTTTTACCCATCCGAAATTTTTACCTGACACTTGTTTTAACGGATCGTTTATATGTCTCGGTTACTTTCGGACGGGCCCGTTACTTCGTTGACGGAGATAAGGAGTAGACCCCTAGATACACGATATAAGAGCCTCGAAATTCTTTAGAGATTGAGGTTTTGTTCTGTGAGTTTGAGTGAGTTTGATGAGTTTTTCTCAATAAACTCGCTAGCGACGCCGTAAAATATTTGTATGGAAAACCCGCGCAGCGTCTCTAGCGAATACGTAAGGAACTAAAATCGGCTATAATGCGTTTCGATGCGTAAAAAACATATATGGTTGAGGTACTGGTCGTGCACTTGCTACGATCCTGGCACACAACTTTTGCCTCTATCTGCTACCTATAACATGTCTCATATATTAGCAGAACCGGTGCGTCATAGATTTCGACCTGTTTTCATAGCCATTTTGCACAATACTGATGTAACAAAAGAAATCAGAAGCGGAAGCCTAAAATTCCCAACAATAGGTCCATATGTGATCCGTTACTAGGTGGTAACGTAAACCCAATTCCCATAAGTTCACTGACATACAAAACTAACCCACAATGCCCATTGAGTCATTACTAACTACAGGCGACACTGTTAGAAGTTGATGTATCTATTAATTGTAGAGTTAACGCTACAACTCACTTTCGGGTGTTTAATAACGTATCGCTTGGTTGTTTTGTCGACTGAAGATTCTAATTTTAACGTAAGTTTCATAGGAATAATGTTCTCAGTAGGAAAAGCAATTAGATTCCGCCCGTTAGAGAAATATTGCCCATGTTATGTGTTTTTCTATGCGAGAAAACGTAAAAATACTATTTCATGTTTATTAAAACGAACATAGAAAGAAAATCATATACAGTTTTGACAAGTCCCTTTGCAGTAGTAATTAAAATGAGACACCATTTTAATTACTACTGGAAAGGGGCTTTCAAATCGCAAATTTTATTCAATGTAGTTGCTCTAACACTATTGTACCTCAATGTTATTGCCGAATAATGAGTAAAATAAACTCCAGGCCGTCATGATTTAGCGTTTTCGTCACAAAGAGTCCGATGACCTCGGCAAAGGTTTTTAGACTAAGTTTCTCATGCACTATCGGCCAATCCGTAATGCTAGAATTGAAGGCTCAGCATTGTTTGGCGTTTGACCTTTTTATAAATGGAATTGGCGCTCGTTTGACGAGTTAGCGGGCTTGAGTGAATTAGAATTTATTATGTAGACATGGAAGGTAAAAATATATCATCAGTTAGGATATGTACTTGAGTTTATGAAGATAAGATTTTATTATATTTTTTAATTGTATAGGAGGATATTGATGATAAATATGTTATTGTTACTGAATTGACAACTTTGATTCAGTGTCTCTAAGACGATCTTGGCCTCGTCTACAAATGTACTGTGTGATACTGATTTAAGTATATATAATTCACAGATTAAATGCAAACTCTCTCAATCAAATATTAAAAACTTATACCTCAATGCAATTAAGAAATTGATTTTGAATACCTAACTCGTCTTCGTTCTTGCCCCTGTCTAGCTAGTGATGTGAGAAGGCTATGCTGTACCTATAATATAAATACTTTCCTCTAGAATCACTCGTATCTATTGCTGAAAACTGCATTAAAATCCCTTGCGTAGTGTAAAAGATCTAAGCGAACCAAAGAGTATATTGGTTTAGTCTTTGAAACGAACAAACAGCGGGGTGACATTGTTTTATAGGTACTATGTAAATTAGATAAAGATGAGGTTTGACTGTACTATTAGTAGATTAAATTAGACATTATAATTTACAATTACAAATGAATTTGTTTACAATTTTCAGCTTTACAATTAACATAATGTTGGGCGCAGACCTAGATTCTACCGATAACCTTTTAGCTGATTTGTTTGCATGTCGGGTCGTTGAGCTGTCTGGGTTGCATGTTTCACGCTATTTTCGCATATAGAGTAGGCAGTGTTTTAGGCAATAAGTATATAAATTAAAGATTCATAAGGTGATGAGAAAATTGGTATTTTCCGCTCTTAGCAATGTAGTTTTTGGCAGAAAAATAATATTAGACAATTGTTGAATTTACACACTTACTTGTTGGAGGGGTCTCGATATGTTAAGAATGGTCACCCATCCACAGATTGACCGCGGCAAGCGTAACTTAACCGGTTGATCAGCGTAGTTATAACTTAGCCACGAGCCCGTCATAAAAATTTATTTTTTGAAATAATGGTGTATTATTCTCATTTCCTGGTATTGATTGATAATAAATATTTTATTTTATTTTCCTTTTATCTATCGTAGAACACAATAATGGTTTATGACCCTATTGTAGCGAATGTATTTATGATTAATGTTTCGTAAGGGGCAGTTAGGTGACCATAATATGACGTATTTTCAACTCATAATAGGTTACCTCATCATGGTTGAGATAATGAATATACTGTTAGTCCAGTGGTTGTTAACTTAACTGCTACGTTCGAGGTTCGATACATAGAATTCTTTTTATTATACCGACACCATTAAAGAAGCCAAAACATAAATACTATTAAAACTAAAGATACAATGGCGGGAAAAATATGAAATAGGAGGTCATCGAAATCGGCCCAAATGATGTACCGAAGGTACACATATTGTAAAAAAGACCCTTTATTACGCTGATTAAAACTCGTCGTCTTTTTTTTAATGTTGACTGGGGGATGAGAAAAAACTTTAATTTTAGAAAAACCACGCCATTTTGGCACCCTATTATCTGATTCGTAATGATTTCATAGTAAAAACTGTCAGTGTCAGTTTCGGGATGTCAAACGTACGCCATTACGGTAGATTATTATATGATTTAATAGTAAAAACTATCAACTTGACAGCTGTCATGTACCTCCGGTACAAATTTGGGCTGAGTTGTATGGGCTTTTGATAACCTGCTTTGGGGGGAGTGTCCATAGTGTACTTTAATTAAAAGTAAAAAAATTAATATATAAATACGGTAAACATACCTTTGTTTCATACTAGCGACATGTGCGCAGCTTCGCGTCGACTGCGTTTCCTGGTGGCCCAGCAGCGCCACCTACCGGGTCCAATTGTGTTTTCAAACCATCCAGGAAGTTGACAAAATTTTTACCAAATCGGTATAGGCGCTTAGGAGAAGTTAGGTGACACACACACGTACAGAAGTATAAGATGCTCATATAGTTACAGCTTTATTCGAACTAAAATATATATCTTATTTTTATTAGGTATATACGATTCTCGGGAAATTCTATGAAATAGTACGTACTTGAATTGCATGCTCCATAGACTCATAATGTGCTTTCCACCATAACACAATAAAAAATTAAGTTATGAAAACAAAACTATAGTATTTTAATATTTTAATGAGTGCGCCATCTGTTGGAGATCGTTAACCCTACTTATTTATACAAAATAACAGTTAAACTATACGTACGGTATGTCTGCGTAACATGTTATGCCATCACGCGTATATTCCCCGAAGGGTTAGGTAGAGGTGTACTTTAATGCATACCCACAGTTCACTGATATGTTTAAGTCATTTCTAGCAGCTATTGAAAATTTGATAGAAACTTCCAATAACACAGTTCCACCTAAGCCCACCTAATCTACGCCAAACTTGTAGAAGCCATTTACAGCAAACTGAAGAAATTTAATGGCACATAATTGACGCGGGACCCAGGAAGAAAAGGACAGAGAATAATTAAAGAGAGACAAGATACACAGAAATGGCACAAGGCGGAGGGAGCGGCGTATCCAATCGCGTCGCACCATCGCCCAAGCCTAAGTTATGACACATGAGAGCGCAAACGAGAGTCTCACACCACACAGCGAATAAAAAAAAAAGCCCACCTAATCGAACTTTGGAACTCTATTGTAGCAGTTACTAAGACCACTACAACAGTTAAAGGACAGCTTCCATTTTAGGAGTCCTGGGAGGCTAGACAAGTTGCAATTCGATATTCGAATCGACAAATGAATAGAAAGAAAATGTATGGAAATGACACAAGCTTTCGGCAAATCGGGGTGTCACTGTCATGTCATGTCATTTCCATACATTTTATTTTATTATTTTATTATTCCCCCAGCCCATGTTGCAATTTGACATTCGAATCGACAAATGAATAGAAACAAAATGTACTTATGCAAAAGACTCAAGCTTTCGACAAATCGGGCTGCCACTAATGTCATTTCCATAAATTTTGGGCGGTGGTCAAAATACGGTTGAGAACTTGAGAGCCTGTGCGCGATACCAAGCGTGCATTCAAGTTTTTGATTCGCTTATTTAAAGTTATTGCTCTAGTTTTGGTGTTACGTGTGTACAATCGGTTAGTTTTGCACCAGTCAGGCGGAGACCTAGATTTCCGTAACCTTTCAGACTGTTTGTCTGGCTCGCCCAGTTAGTGCCATTTATTATAAATACACCAATATACTTGTTAAGTGATTCTAGGAGATTTATCAACCAAATTTCTCACCACGTATACCTAACAGGTACGATATACTAATAACGATAGGTAGTACATACCATCACGCCTGTACTCTTCAAAGGGTTGGGCAGAGCATTACTACCCTGCATCTCCACAACCATGTTTTGGTCCCGTGTAATAGTTGATAATACTACTAATAATAATTAAAAATGTGAAAGTTTGTGAGGATGGATGGGTGTTTATCGAAGATGTCTCTTTCACGCAAAAAATACTGAACGGCTTTTGATGAAACTTTACAGAATAACACATAGTATATACCTATATATAAAAGTATTTTATGATGCGACTTTTTGTATTTTCATTGAGAAATAAAATATGATAGATTTGCTCATTAGAGATAGAATTTTGGCATTATTTGTATGGACCGTTATGTCAAAATCGTGTCAATCTATCGAACATTTGATATTAAAGAACCCGTCGATAGACTGATGTTATAAGTTGAGTCTTAGGCTAATATTCAGAGACGATGCTAAGCGTAAAGTAATGCTTCCGTATGTCAAATTTGTATGACAATTTGACATACGGAGGCCTAAGTTTATGCTTAGTATCGTCTTTGAATATTAGCTTTAGATTAATAATACATCTAAGAGTTGAGTATTTTCAGTTACAAACGGAGGTTAATAAACGGAGTATAGTTACGTGCGGTAGGTAAGAAGTGTGATCAGTACTTAGCGGGTTCAGTGACCGAAACAATGCACAACCTGCAAGTCACACCCACTACAAACTTGTTTTAAACAATTAACTTAACTATAGCTGTTTCTTGCCTATTAAAGTAACTTATTAACTTAGGCCCTGTACACACGGGCCGTGGCCGTTTTCGGGACCGGGACCGGGGTCCCGGATTCCAGCGGAAAATTTAAAAAATATTTTTAAGTAGGTAGTATTTTGTGACTACAAATAAAACAAACAAAGTTATGTTTTGGGAAAGTCCGTTCAACTAAAAACTATTATAAAACGATAGAATATTTCTTTTATTTCAAAAATGGCAGCCTTTTGCTGGAATTAAACCTAAAAAAATAATTAAAAATACTCATTACGAAATACAATTACTGTAACTTGAGTTTTGAAAAAAGAAATTATATCGGTTAAAGGTTAGTTTTTATTTTCATGAATTTTATTCCACAAAAAATGTAATGAAATATAAGTCTGCGTTCAGCCGCGTCAATTCGTAAAGATTTTGTATAAATTGTATAAGATATACAGTTCCCGGCAACCTTATTATTATTTATCTTTCTCCGATTTTTACGGCCGGGTTGAAGTTAGCTCGTGCCAACTTCAACCTGTTAAAATGTTAAAAATCGGAGAAAGATAAATATTGGATTGTAATAAATAAAAACGAAATCTCAAATCGAAGGCTGTCGTATTAAATCATTTTCATCCAATATTTTTCTCCCTCCGATTTTTACGGCCGGGTTGAAGAGCGCTCGTGTCTACTTCGTGTCAAGCCTGACAATAAGTTTGGCGAGAACTGTATAATAGCTTTTACGAATTAACACGGCTGAGCGCAGACTGCGCAGACGACTGCGCACAGAAAGTTGACACGAGCTGTGTCAACTTCAACCCGGACAATAAGTTTGGGGTCTGATAAGTCCCAATAACGGGACAGGACGAAGCTGAGGCAAGACGGCTTAACCTGCTTTCCGAAGCGCGGACAAGTCATGCCATTCTGATATTAATAATGGCGATAAACCTCGTTCTGATAATGAATGATGATTATTACATGCATGTGGTGGCATACACTGGCTTACATACACTAATTACGTAATTAGTGATACAGTGCGAACGATGTTGACATCGGTGTAAAGTACTTATTGCAAATTTTTCATTATGTAGAGTAAAAGTAAACAGATATACCTACTAATGTTTTTTTTTATTAATTACTAGCGACCCGCCCCGGCTTCGCATGGGTTTGAATATCTTGTATTTTCTGTACTATAATATGTATGTATTATACATATAAACCCTCCTGTTCAATCACTCTGTTTATTAAAAAAAAACCGCATCAAAATCCATTGCGTAGTTTTAAAGATTTAAGCATGCATAGGGATATAGGGACAGAGAAAGTGACTTTGTTTTATACAATGTAGCGATAGTGATTTCTGGTAGCGGCTTCGCCCGCGTGGTCTTGATAACTTTTCCCCCCGTATTTGCAACATTTTTCATTGCTGATCCGCTCCTATTAGTCGCAGCGTGATGGTTTATAGCCTATAATAGCCTTCCCCGATAAATGGGCTATCTAACACTGAAAGAATTTTTCAAATCGGTCAAGTAGTTTTGGAGCCTGTTCAATACAAACAAACAATCATATCTTTCCTCTTTATAATATTAGTATAGATTCTCGCGCACTGTGGGTGCACACGCTACAGCTCTGCCTAAAATTGGTCACCCATCCATAGACTGACTGCGACAACAGCAGCTTAACCTTACTTATCGATTGATTATTACTTAGCCACGAAACAAATAAAAATTTAGGTAATGTCAACCTATTAAAAAGCAATTTCAACCTAATCGTTAGCAATAGGCATTACCAGTCTAATACAAATACAACAAAAAGTGGTTAAGTGCGAGAATATACTAGGTATAGGTACTAAGGGTTCCGTGGGGAAAATAAATTTACATTTGATCTTTTGAAATTTTCACTTTTAATTTAGCCAGTACAAATATCACAATAAACCATTTACCCGACTGAGGGAGGTTTTGACCCGAAAGAGGGTAATGTTTTTCGAGCGTAGGTATGTTTGTTTGCTAATAATGTACAGTTTGAAAATTGTCACACTTCAAGACACGATTTTATATTATTGATATGATATTGTCTTCTTGTTAATCTTTATTAAAAAAACGGACACACAGACATTTCGGTAAGAGCATTTTATCAGTCGACAGATAACCAAATTCTTGAAAACGAAAAAAAAAAGTATCGGCACAGAATAGATAAGAATAACGACGACATCAGTCTCGCAGATACACGTTTATTGTGCGGAACCCTAAAAGTAGATCCGGCATTATCTGTGGACAAGACAAATTAGATCCAAATGACGCCAAGAACAATCATTTTGATCCAATCGATAGCCAAGGTCGAGTGAACGTTTCCACGATTCAAATAATCATTAATACCTTAGTTCAGTAGCCTGCAATGGCAATGAAAACGACAAAAACTATAGTAACTATAATATATCTTATAACAAAGAGGTTTATATAAATAATAGATTGTGCGTAAATTGAAAAATGCGTATTAGAAGTATTTATGTCATGTTTTTTATCACATTGTTTACGAAAATAACTTTTAATTATTTATTTGCGTTGAAGTTAAAAAAATGTTACCAGAATTGTTTTGAGTACGAATGTTGATGGATATAAGGGAAGAGGGAGGCTAAAAAAAAATGAATGGACTATGTGACAAAGGATATGGCCACAAAGGAATTGAATGATGAGATGACGGCTAATAGAGACCAAAGAGAAGATTGCGCCGACCCCAAATGAATCTGAATTAGGGCAGGAGAATGATAATGATGAAATTTTTAAGAACTTGTTTGGTCGTGCGTGTGGGCAGGAGAATGATGATGATGATATTTTTAAGAATTAGTTTGGTCGTGCGTGTGGAAAGAAGATTTTTTTTGGCGTACGGGAAATCTTCTTGAACCTTCAGCCATCTGGGAAGTGGCAGGGATCTGGGTTGTCGGACTTGAAGCTAGGTTCTACCATATCACAATGCTGGTCTGATGATTGCCAATTCATTGTCAATATCACCCTTTGTAGACACAATACCTTTAGTCATAATTTTGTTAGACTAGTTATTATGAATGACAAGGAAAAACCCCGGCAAGAAATTCAAAGAACTTATTTCGTTGAGGTTAGTGAACAAAAAATGTGTATTTGAATGAAAATCTACTTTTTCCTTGGACGTGAGACGTGACTCAGTTTAGATTTGTCTTGAATATAAATCTAGATGGTTAGTACCATAACGCCATTGTGAATTCATCTACTTTTCACGATTCATAATCAGACACCAATTCAATTCCACCAGCACATTGAGTGCAGCCCTTTGTCCTCTTTAAAGACTAAAGAAACACCTATAAGACGCCTGCTAGAGCATATCCCTGGGGACACTGTAAAGGGGTTTTCCTCTCACGGCATCTCGTGACTCCTGTCGTCTTCTCTGAGGTGACTAGACAGGTGGAAACAAGCCTTTCTAAGCCACCCGATTTGAAAGGCAATCCTATTTTCAAAATCGCTTCAGTATATTACCTTATAATATACTAGCTTCCCGCCAGCGGCTTCGCCCGCGTGGTCTTATAATTTTTTCCCCCGTTTTTGCAACATTTTTCATTACTACTCCGCTCCTATTAGTCGTAGCGTGATGATATATAGCCTATGTTACTCGGGGGTAATGTAGCTTTCCAAAGGTGAAAGAATTTTTGAAATCGGTCCAGTAGTTTCGGAGCCTATTCATTACAAACAAACAAACAAATCTTTCCTCTTTACAATATTAGTATAGAAGTATAGATTTAACTTGTGAAAGTGTCAGAAGTTCTATCATTCGATTTTCAATTAATTCACGTAATGTATTGCAGGCCACAAAAGTTAGGGCTATAAAAGTTGCAATTAGACAAACGAATAGAAACAAAATATATGGAAATGACGTTAGTGAGCTCGATTTGTCGAAAGCTAGTGTCATATCCATACATTTTCTTTCTATTCGTTTTTCGATTCGAATGTCAAATTGCAGCTTATCTAGCCCTTGTCTAGTCTAATCTTGTCTTGTCTAGTTATTTGTGTGGAAATTAGATACTTTTAGATACAGAAATATTACAATATCTTTTCCATTGGCTGTTTAATTAGTTGTCTTAACAGCAATTTCAATTAAATATTTGTCAACTAACTATTGTCACATTGTAAAGTCGCACAGTCGCACAGTGGGAAACGTGAATGCGCGATTATTTCTCGGTCATTTCCTCATGCGTTGAAATAGCTGCGATTAGCTGTCGCAATCGTTATTGTGTGCTTGTACTTATATTGACGTCAGGCCATTGATGCCGATGGAAGACTTTTTTTTTATTTGCTTATTCATTTTGAAATTAGGTCAACATCTTTTAAATTGAATTACATTTAGGTATAAGGTATTCGCATGGATTTTAGTTGGTACGAGACCGAAATTACCGCTCCATGCACTCTTTTTATTAACAAACTAGCGTAGCGACCCGCCCCGGCTTAGAACGGGTGCAATGTAATTTTTCGGCTTTTCTCTACTATAATATGCATTATACAATTATAAAGCTTCCTCTTGAATCACTATCTATTGCGTTTCGTACCTAGTTTAAAAGATCTAAGCGTACAAAATCAGGAGCGACTTTGTTTCATACTGTGTAAAGACTTATGGAACATGCGTCACGTGGGGAACTTGCAGGGTATGTGGGACTGGTACCGACTAAAACCCGCTCTTGCCTTCACTTGCCCTACAGTTACCATGCGCATGCGCATGTCAACCATGCAATTCATGACATTCGCCACGATCAAGGCAGGCTGGAATGGTCTCCTCCCCTGGCGGCGGATTTAAGTGATCCATAATGTTAATCCGCAATACAAAACAAAGAGCCAATAGAATATAATTGAGCTTAAATCTCGGTAGATATGAAGTGATTATAAAACAATAATATATTTATATGATTACCTTTACAAATATTAGCAAGACTTCACATGCTTTAGGTATAAGACTGCTAATATCTTAATCAGCTAATATTTGCACGCGTTAATATTTATGCAGACATAGCAAGATTTATGACGAGTTTTACGTAAAACTTTCGATTATTGTTTGACTTTGAACTGTCCCATTTGCCTAGTGGTGCTAACCGTGTCTGATAAGCTTGAGATCCTGGGTTTGATTCGCAGGTCGATCAAAGTCTATTTTAATGAAATTGTCATGCTCCTTAAATCATGCGGTGCGGTGCGGGCAGCTAGCCAAGCGGATGACTATGGATTAGCTGGCTGGATTCGCTCTGGATCCAAATGGAATCATGTTGATCCAGAAAAAATCCAACAGGACTAAAAACCTGTTTCTAAAAAAGTTTCTAAAAAAGTTTCTAAGTACCTACTTATGCCTATTTTTTTTCAATACAGCAACTAGCGAATAACTGTTTAAAACAAAATTTACTTTTTCATACCTTTTTAAAATTCATATTTCATATCTTTTAATGCAATACTCGAGTGGTTAACCAATCGTAAACTGACGAATTAGAATTAGCTACTGTTTTAACACACAAAAAAGAACCTAGCACTGATCTGAAATAAAGTTCAAATTAAATTAAACTTTTAGTATTTTTTAAAACAGTATTGATGCAGAGCAAAATTTAATCTATGTTGATGCGTGTAGAGGTAATTTTTGTTTGATTGGGTAATTAATTCGCTTAACGTCACTGTCAACGTCAGAATTTTAATCAGTGCATTCAGTACGCGGCGCGATTCAGAACACGCAATCTTTTGAAGTAAATAACAGATTTCTGAAGAGTATAAGGTGGTAGAACTTTTCTGCTGACTTCTACATGGGTGGTAACATCGCATTGCCAATATTGGCTGCTAGGGAAAAGGAGTTCTCGACCGGAAAACGCAATCTAGGATGACCTCCAATGGACAGACGACCTGGTAAAGGTCTATGGGGGTTAATAATAATAATAATCAACTCATATACTGTCCCACTACTGGGCACGGGTTTCCTCTCAGTATGAGAGGGATTAGGCTATAGTCCACCACGTTAACCTATTGCGGGTTGGCAGACTTCACATGCCGTCGAGAAAATATCTCAGGCATGCAGGTTTCCTCACGATGTTTTCATTCACCGTTAAAGCGAGTGATAATTATTATGCACATGATTACGAAAAGGGGTTTTTATGGTTATCGTGGTTAAATAGAAATACTATGTTAAATATATTATTATATTGAAATAACCACCCAAACATAGAAGGTGTATTTAATTTTACAAAACATCAAAGTTACAAAAACTATTCATATCCTTTTACAAAACACCTTTTAAAAAACTGACAGATGTCATTTTTATTTTTATTAATTTTGTTGTCATTTTTATTGAATACTTTAGAAAGCACCAAGCAGGTGCTTCAAGGAGTCCGCTATATCGCTGGTATTTATTGGATGCAGGCGGCATATAACCGGTCCTTGTGGAAGTCTAGGAAGCCTTTATTCAGCAGTAGACCTCTTGGCTATGATCAGTTGAGCCAAATTATGCTAACACCATGTGTTCAGGTTTGAAGGGCAATATAACCAGTGACTTAACAACTGAGGTGTCAAGATGACAACACGCTAGTAACACTGGTGTTACTGGCGTGTATAGTAAAGATTTGGTATTTTATTTAACTACGCAAAGACAAAGGAAAAACTTAATTCCGCCTATTTCAGTAATAGGCGGAATACCAACCCAAAATACGCACTTGACCGCATTTTTTACTCCACCAATAAACCTCAGTAAGATATAGCAGTTAAATATAACCGCGAAGAATGTTAGTTATGTCAGTGTTAGCGGCTAACCGCAGTTATTGCGTGTCAAGCTGTCTCAATAATGTTATTGGATTACGCGTAACGTAACGCAAACTGTGTACTTTTAAATCTCTGAGAGTTTACATGATTACGAAGAATATTTCTGTGATCGTCGTATTCTCTCTGTCGTACACGAGCTTGTTATCAAGTTATAACTACGCTGATCAACCGATCTGTAAGGTTAAGCTGCGCTCGCCGCGGTCAACATGTGGATGGGTGACCATTCGTATCACATCGAGACCCCATCCGTGCCTCGGAGAACATGTTAAGCTGTCGGTCCCGGTTGTCCGGTTAGTGGTAGACAGAAACTCATTTCATGAGGATTTTTCGGACTATATTAAAAAGGTTTCATGACAGCGTGACAGGAAACGGAAATTAATAATTTTGTTTTTATCTTTTTCAGGTAAGAGCAATAACATTGATTCGTCCGTTCAGCTTTAAATACAACATACTAGAATTTCTAGGTAAGTGCCTGCTGTTGTTTTTTAAAACAGGATAGCAATATCATTCAAGAACATTATAAGACTTTCTTCTTATTGGTCAAATTGTATTAAATACTGATAGTTTTGTAACCATTTCTAATAAATCAAAATAAAAAATGACAACATAGGCTTTTGAGGTTCCATAAAATATAAAACCTTTTTTTACATAGTACTTATTTCTTAATATAAAAACATAAACCAAAGTAACGGGTTCATTTCAGTACTGATTCTGGACTTAACTGTAAAGTGCAGTTATGTTCGTGACATTTTATCACAGTTATGTGTTTACCTATCACAAACTCCTTCTGTTATGATATATTTAACCCCCGACGCAAAAACGACGGGGTGTTATAAGTTTGACGTGTCTGTGTGTGTGTGTGTGTGTGTGTCTGTCTGTGGCATCGTAGCTCCCGAACGGATGAACCGATTTTGATTTTGATTTTTTTATTTGAAAGGTGAGTAAGTCGGGAGTGTTCTTAGCTATCCATGGCCGCCGCTACAAAATACCGAATGACATATTTTTTCACAAATCCCTCAATATGGGTATCAAATGAAATGGCTTAATTAGGAGAATACGATACACTATGATTAATTTCAAATCCAAGATGGCCGCCACCACAAAATGGAAAATTACATTTCGTGTCGGGGGTTTTCTAAATTTTTAATTTAGGTTATTTAACTACGAATTGGTTTTAAGGTGAACTTTAAATTTAAATTAATCAAATCATTCAAAATATTTTTTTTACTGTTTTTATTAAATTCAAACAAAGAACGTCATCGTTCGAATTTTTTAATTCAATTTTTAAATTGCTTTTTCGAATGTATCGCTTGGCCCGCGAAATTCTTTTAGTTTCTACCGTTACTACCAATTACACTGCTAAATGACATTTTTTTTTTGTGTATCTAAGATATAAAATCGGTTTTAAGACAGGTTTTAATATCTGCTCAATCGATCAGATATAGCCCGTAGACAAGTTGCATTTTGACATTCCAATCGAAAAACGAATAGAAGCGAAATGTATGAAATTGACACAAGCCTTCGATAAATCGGGCCGTCTACTAATGTAATTTCCATACATTCGGTTTCTATTCGTTTGTCGATTCTTATGTCAAATTGCAACTTGTCTAGCCCCCCGGTTAGTGTTATGATAACGGCTTTTAAGCAAAGGTTCTTAGTACTCACTGTCAGTTATTATGATAATTAAGAGAGGTAGGGCACAGCCATTTATGGCTCAAATCTGGAGCAGCCCGTCTGGGGAAGTACACCTTACAGAAAACTGCAGCCAAATAACACACTTTATTGTGTGTTGTGTTCCTGCAGTGAGTAAGGTCGCCAGAGCTCCTTCTAAGGATGCGCTGCACTGGCAACAAGAGGAATATTCCCTCAAACTGTCAGCGCAATGAATACTCCATAAACCTCTAAGAGGATTTTCGTGTCGGCAACGCGCGAGTGATACCCCCTGGTGTTGCAAGCGTCCATAGGCTACGGTAACTACTTACCATCAGGCGGGCCGTATCCTTGTTTGTCACCTCAGTGCTATAAAAATATTGTATAGTTACTATGGCCATAAACGTGCCATGTGTTGCGAAAAAGCAATTGAAAACTGAATTTTGGCGAGCCACCACAAACCACCTTCACCCTATGTAAATAAGTACCTACTACTTAACAAATTACTAAAGTACCTGCTAAATTAATATTTTACATAGACTATACATAACCGTTACCGTATATTTTAAACTGTGTATAGCTTCATTATGATGAGGTAATTTCGGCTTGCCATTAATTTTATTTTCGTCACGATTACTAGAGCGTTACATATTCTTGTACCTAAAAATAACATGATTTACGGCTATGCGTTTATTTTGATGTTTCTATCATAAAAAGATTGTTTTAACTATATGGTTAATATAAAATTCAACCTTAGTACGTTTGTCCCGCAAAATTCAAAAGGTAGATCGAAATATGCGCAATATTTTATGAAAAAGAAAAATTGTGGGCCTATGGCGCCAACTCACAGACGTCACTGTGGCTTAACAAATAGTGGGTACTATATCTTGGCCTATTTTTCCATATTGGAGTTTGTTGTCAGTGTACTAAGATATACTAGGTGTCAGTAGCTAATGATTAAGTTGGTTTAGTGACCTCTCTGAGTGCGGCCCTGCATCTTTAACTAACACATTTAAACAAATGTGTGTGCCTATGCAATAATGACTGACTTAAGAATCCATACAACCTTGTATTCTAAAGAGGTCCGATTACATACAAAAGTAAATTAGATCATATTTGATATTGAAATTCGATTATATCGTCAAGTTTGCGGTTTGCGGCACGTAGATAATGATTTTTAGGACACATAATAATAATAATGTTATTGAAATTATTTACGGTTTCATGTTGTTTCACGCTTATAACATTTACATAAAAATAAAACCCTGCCTACAAAAGGATTAGCAAGCTGAAGTGGCAATGGGCGGGGCACATCTTCATATCAGCCAAAAGAGGTCCACTGCTGAACAAAGTCTTCCACCGGGACCGGTCGTATGCTGCCTGCATTCAACGACTCGCGACCTTTATCAGGGGGGTTAGACAAGTTGCATTTTGACATTCGAATTGACAATCAAAATGTATGGAAATGACACAAGCTTTCTACAAATCGGGCTGTCACTAATGTCATTTACATACATTTTGTTTGTCGATTCGAATGTCAAAATGCAACTTGTCTAGCCCCCCAGGTCGTCGGTCCATCTCGTTGGAGGGCGTCCGACGCTGCGCTTACATTTTTTTTATCACCGGTCCTTTGAGACGAATTTTGTTTACGGTCCAATGGCCCATGGGCTTTTTGGTTTGAGTCGTTCAGACTAAATACCCTATAGTGTAATTGCATTTGACTATATCGAAATTGGAGCAACCATAATAAGTTATTTTTAATGAAGGAAAAAATCGGCTGGCGGGCAGGATTCGAACCTGCGTCTTCTGGTTCGGTACACCAGACGCTCTGACCACTAAGCCGCCGCGAGCCCTGCTTGCCAGTCGAAATCTTCTTTCACATTCTAATTAGGTGACGTAGCGTAGTTCATTAAAAATAACTTGTAATCTTAGCATGGAAAATGCTTAAAAAATACAAAAAGGTAGCAACTATAATAATTTTTCAAACAATACTTTAAGGAAAATGAGATCTGTCAACAGATTTTCTGATTTTGAATAAAACATTCCGCTGCCTATAAAAGCATTGAAATATTTTGATTGTAGATGAAGCCGAAGCATTGATATTCGATGCAGCTAATTACATTAGCATACAATTAGTTCGCTTGTCCTTCATACTGGTGTCGGACATCAAGCTGGACAGTTTAATTATAGTTCAACAGGGCCGGATTAAGGCCTACAGTTATAAAATTCCTGTTGTAATAAAAATTTCGACTGAATTCTGACCCACTGACTGCCACGTTTCGACCACGATCAGTGAAGGCAAATGAGGCACAGCGATGACATCACTAGTACCCTTTAAATTTAAAAATATCGGTGTGTGTAGGTTAGAAAGCTAAATTATGAAATGTCTATGAATTTTTTATTGATTTGTTGGAATTGGGTCAGGACTACACCTGTGAGGTCTGTAGTTATAATCATAATTCTAATAAAATAACTGCTGCTTCCCCTGGCAGAAAATTTCTATTAGATAAACTTTTTTACAAAAATTAATATTTCTGAAAAAGTCGGCGGCGAAATATATTGATGCTCGATCTGCCAAAATTTTGACGCGCTGTCGACGGAGTGTGAGTTATTTTCTACCGACAAAAACTTCTAAATGCGGCCCTGTTGTTAATTTAAATTTAATCTAGTATCTGATTATGTGTGTGTATGTGCGCTTGTTTTTTTAACAATAAATTGCTAGGAATTTATGGCCTATGTCAATTTAAATGATCACACGCATCTGTACCAAAATTTTTTTTTTTTGGTAAGCATTTTGATTATTTTGTCACAGTTTCATCGGTCGCAAGACCTTGAGGTCCTTTGTTTCATTCCTATGTCGAGAATCAGTGCTATTGGGATTTCAACGCCTGTATTCTCCGAAGGATTAGGTAGAGGTGTACCAATATACACCCATAGTTCGCCGGTATGTTTCAGTTCATGAATTTAAATGTAAATGTGAGTACCGTGTAGGCTAGTTTAAACGCGTTCCATATTTCAACGAATTCTGACTGTTTTGGGTATTTCATATGACCTACGCAAATATCTTGCTGGTATCGTCGTGCGACGGGTCGTTGAGCTCCCTAATAATGGTTGAGCTACACGATGACTGTTGTATGCGTGCCGTCAGTTAGGACTGGTCAACTCAAAACTGTTTCAGATTTTGCCCTACATTGTTTAACTCGCATATCCGATATATACCTATATATTTTTTTTAATGCTAGATGTCGCCTTTTAAGTCCAAAGTCGTAGTAGGTATTTACTTTTACTTCAATAATGGTCGTAATTTGCAGTAATATAATTTTTTGTGACATTTCTATAACCGAGTGAAATGTGCTTACCCTTTTTGGCATCCAGAGCAGCTGCGCGCGAGATCAAGTGGATTCTTTGTTCAAATGTCAGTGAGCGCACCTTGAGGCGCGTGCGCAGGCAGCTGTGATGTTTTGTCTAATAATGGCGCTTATGTGCCTACTGTAATGGGATCAGATCTTAACGATGTGCTGTTCAACAACTGGAAATAATGACCCATCTGGCTTTCAAGAGTCCAGAGCAAAAGACGTAGACGTAGCTATACGCTAAGAAAGGATGTTGGTAAAGAGGATTGAGAGTAAGTCCCACTGCTGGGCTTGGGTCTCCTCTCAGAATGAGAAGACCACACTGGCGTAGTGCGGGTTGGCAGACATCACACGCTGTCGAGAAAATCTCTCAGGCATGCAGATCTACTCACAATCTTTTCCTTCAACGTTCGCTACTGTTCTATTTCTCCACAATTTTTCAAATGAAAAACTAACGTTATTTAATAAAGACATAAAGCGTCATCTATCTATCAATTACTTACAACATAATCAGCTATATGTATTGTTTAACACAATAGTCAATTAGTCCTATAGCGAGAAAATCTCGTACTAATCATTGATTGCCATAATTATAATTATATGGAAAATTTTAGTTCCTTTGTTTTTGTTTGCAGTTTTCTTTGTGATTTTATTATATTCTTATAATGTAACTAGCGACCCACCCTGGCTTTTCTCTGAGTGGGTACTATTATTATCTATACTTGACGACGTCTGTGGTCTAGTGGTTCGAGTACCGGACTGCTGATCACGAGGTCGTGGGTTCGATTCCCACAGGACACAAACATTTATTGTGATGAACTTAAGTGTTTGTGTTTGTCTGGGTGTTTCCTATGTATTATAAGTATGTATTTACAATAAAAAGTATATTATAATAATAATAACCATTTATTTCAGGCAACTATGGCCCATAGATATATACCTTACAAGCTAACATATATAGAATATATACAAAAAAGTGTTAGTAGATAGGGCTTAAAACTATGTTAGTAGCACTTCACTTTGCACTTAACTATTGTCTTTGTGCTATCCTGTGGCACTTGTCCGCGGAAGCGACGGAACACCATGTCCTGCGGCCAAAAGTCCTCTTCCATGACGAGAGGCAGAAAGCAGTTCGGTACTCGCACCACGAACGCCTTAAAGTTGACGTTCCGGCGCGACTCCAGTAACTGCACTCTCGGCGTGTACTTGGTCTTCTGGCGTACGTACTCCACGATGACCTCCGCCCTAGTGGTGTAGTGCAGGCGGGAGATATACACCGGGGTGTTCGGCTTGGCGGCTCGCAGACTCATGTTAGGCTCCGTAGGAGCTTTGCCGCAGCGGTTCTTACAGCTTCGAATTCGGCGCTTCCTCTTTTGCACCGTCACGAAACCGTCATCGTTATCAGTATTATATCCATTGTCTAGTACCCATAGTACAAGCTCTGCTTAGTTTGGGTGCTGTGTAAAAATGTCCCAGGATATTTATTATTATTATTTATTAATATTATAAAGCTGAAGAATTTGTTTGTTTGGTTGAACGCCCTAATCTCAGCAAACTATGGTCCGATTTTAAAAATTCTTTCGATGTTCGATATCCTGTTTAACGAGGAAGGCTATAGGCTATATATCATCGACCTACGACCAATAGGAGCGGAGTATCAATTAAAAATGTTGCAAAAACGGGGGGAAAATATTATCTACGGGAACGAAGTCGTATTCTTATAACTTAACTAGCGACTCACCCTGGCTTTGCTCCGAGTACTATTATTATATTATATATAGAGCCTATATTTTAAGTTATAAGTTTCGTGTGATGCGAGTACAAACATATAGACAGACATAAATTCTACAAATTGTTGCTTTGACTTATGTTGCTCTAATAAAGACATCGCCGCGCATCCTTAGAAGGAGCTCTTGCAACCTTACTCACTGAAGGAACACAACACACAATAAAGTGTGTTATTTGCCTGCAGTTTTCTGTAAGATGAAGGTACTTACTTCCCCAGACGGGCGGCTTCAGATTTGAGCGATAAATTACTGTGCCCTACCTATCTTATAACAATAAAAAATATGTGTGTGGATATAAATGGCGGTTATCCTCTTATCTTAAATCTTATTTGAGGAGCCAATTAAGATAAAAGCACTCTATTCCTCATGTGGCCTCCTCTTGCAACTTCCGTAGCACACTCGAGTTGAGTTGCTTCCGGATTTCGACGCCGCTAAAATGGCGCTTCTTATAATTCTAAAAGCTAAATTTAATAACGTTTAATTATTATTTATTTTTTTATACCACTAAGGTGGCAAACAAGCATACGGCCCGCCTGATGGTAGTGGTACCCTATGGACGCTTGCAACACCAGGGGTATCACTCGCGCGTTGCCGACCCGAAAAACCTCTTGGAGGTTTATGTAGGATTCACTGCGCCGACAGGTTGAGGGAATATTTCTCTTGCTGCCAGGGCAGCGCATCCTTAGAATGAGCTCTGGTGACCTTACTCACTGCAGGAACACAACACACAATAAAGTGTGTTATTTGGCTGCAGGTTTCTGTAAGGTGGAGGTACTTCCCCAGATGGGCTGCTCCAGATTTGAGCCATAAATGGCTGTGCCCTACCTCTCTTCGAATTTTGGAAATATTAGATGAGTTTGATTTAAAATGATTTGTTAGTCTAGTGATCTCCCGAAACCTCTGGTGGACCCGTCAAAAGCTTGAGGGTTTTAACGGGTCCACTAGATTTTCGAACAACACACACGGAACTTATAAGAACATAACAGTCTATTAATTATACCGTTTTATCAAAAACACGTGGTATGAGGTAAGAGGGATGAGTTCAATTCCCCGGTGATGCACTTTTTTATCACAATATTGATCATGAACAGCTGATACAGCGGAAGGAAGTATTTTTTGTCTATGACAAATGGCGGCCCATAGAAATGGTATAAACATAGATTTGGCGGTTGAACATCTGTTTGTTTTTTGGTTACCGTAATTTTTTTAAATAGTATAAGTACGAGCACAGCAGCAGTACTTAGTTTGAAGTGTATACTCATTTTCCAACAGTTCAAATTCGTATCTTTATTGCTCACTAGCTTCCCGCCAGCGGCTTCGCCCGCGTGGTCTTATAATTTTTTCCCCCGTTTTTGCAACATTTTTCATTACTACTCCGCTCCTATTAGTCGTAGCGTGATGATATATAGCCTATAGCCTTCCCCGATAAATGGGCTATCTAATATGGATAGAATTTTTCAAATCGGTCCAATACTTTTTGAGTTTATTCGTTACATACAAAAATACAAATCTTTCCTCTTTATAATATTAGTGTAGATAATTAAGTAGTTCGCCGCATGTTTTGCCCAGTAACTTATAGTTTCGTGTAAAATACTGATATTCAGCTGCAACTGGTTAGACTGAAAGCTGACCAACATGGTTGGGAAAAGGCTAGCAAGAAGTAGAATAAAAATTTCAGTTAAAAAACCACAATCGGACAAAAGAAATGAACTGAATGAATGAACTGAAAGAAGAACATAATTTCCATGTCACCACAAATTAAAATCAACACCAAAAGGTACTTTTATGTACCCAGTGACACTCGTGCCAACTCAAGACGAATCTAATCAGTACCTCAACCATGAGTTCTATCGAATTGCTTTCGATAAGTTTTTTACGCATCGAAACGCTGTAATCTCCTAGCAGATTTTAGTTCCTTACGTAACTACTAGAGGCGTTGGAGGGTTTTAAATACAAATATTTTACGGCGTCGCTAGCGAGTTTAGTGATCGAGGTACACGTATCATTTGTCAACAACGGTTGAGTACTTACAACTGGACAAAGGAACGAACAGCATGAAATATGTCTGTCGGTAGTCGGTTAACTAAAGGCGTTACTGCTCACGTCGAGAACCTATGGACTAGACCAGTGATGGCGTACCAATGGCACGCGTGCCATTGCTGGCACGTGTCAAAATATTTTGGGCACTAAACTTTGTGCTTTAGGTGCCTCATCGATATTCTTTCCCCCATCAATTACTGAATTAAGATTGTATATCGGCACGTCACAGTCTCTTCAATTTTTTTTAAATAAAAATTATAACACAGATGAGTAAAGGTTCGCCATCCCTGGACTAGACCTATGGTCGATGTTCTGTTTATATTTATTTATAGTATAAACGTCCGTCGCTCAGTTTTCTTCACTGTCCGAATAAAGCCTCATTGTGATTCAGGTCCGGTTGGCGCAGCCTCCGCCTGACTCATAGGACACTGACATCATCGGTTACTCACATCACCGATGAAATAACCTTGCGGGAGCGCCCGAGAAAGCTTACGAGGAACTTGTTTAGCTGTAAAGTCCGCCATTTTGAGGACATTTGTGTCAACAAAGTCCTTTATTTCGAAAAAAGGCAAGTTACACTCGCGTGCTAACGGTTATATAACTTATATATACATACTTAAATTGAATACGAGATTTTGGGTTTGTACCTAGTTGATTGGCAATCGCTACGTATCACAATTAGGGGTCAGCTATTATGGCTACCACCCACAACCCACCTATGCCCAACCCTTCGGAAATACAGCCATGCATGAAGATATAAAATGTAGATACCAATTCTTGGACATTTTACATAGCACCATCTAGTCTCAAACTGACGACGACGACAGTGGTCTGGCGACGTCTGTGGTCTATTGGTTGGAGTACCGGACTGCTGATCACGAGGTCGTGGGTTCGATTCCCACAAGACACAAACATTTATGTGATGAACTTAGGTGTTTGTGTTTGTCTGGGTGTTTCCTATATATTATAAGTATGTATTTACAAAAAAAAAGTATATAAGTATTATATCCACTGTCTAGTACCCATAGTACAAGCTCTGCTTAGTTTGGGACTAGATGGTGCCGTGTAAAAAAAAGTCCTAAGATATTTATTTATTTTATTTATAAACTAAGCAGGGCTTGTACTATGAATACTAGACAATAGATATAATACTTATATTATTTTTTTTTGTAAATATACATATTATATATGTATAAGAAACAATCGACAAAGTGGTAATCGAGCCCACGACCTCGTGATCAGTAGTCAGGTACTCGAACCACTAGACCACAGACGTCATTTAGACGTGTGAGATGTTTGTAGGTAAGTATAGAGCTGGTACTTAACAAAGGTTTTGTAAATAAGTCACGAAGTCTGTGAAATTGATTAAAGTTGTAACTTGCTTAACCTCAGGAAATGGAAATAAAAAATAGTATTTCTGTCCTTTTTAGAGAGAGAGGTTGCATTTTTTCCCGATGAACAATCAAACCGTCTCGTTCTTTGTGCGCAAGAGTCATTCAAAACTGCGGAACCAATCGATTATTCTATTTTCAATTTAATCCCGATTGTCTGCGAATGCTGTATTTGAATATTTTTTAAATATGCAATGACTGAGTACAAGAAACTTGTGTTGGACTAGACTTGAACGAGATAATGAATATATACATAGTTACATACTTAGATAACTTATATGCCTGCCTCATTTTAGCCTACTCGGTGAAAGCGGGACTGCTACACCTTTTTTTTTTTGCGTCTGGAAATGCTTTATGCACCTTTACGCCGCCCTGGGGAAGGCGGCGCGGTGTGTGGGACTCCATCCTGGACGTATACCCACTAAAACCAGACGGGTGTTCTCCTCATCACCATTCAGCCGGGGAGCGGGAACGTGTTGACATTCTTCCGCGACCCCGGCGGTGACTGCTACACCCCTGCTTTAACCCTGTGTTGAATACAGGCGTGATGGTATGTCAGCGCCACTTCCAACAAAAATCCACATAGTACTTTTACATGGTATAAAACAAAGTCACTCCCGCTGTTTGTACTTTGTACGCTTAGATCTTTTAAACTACGCAACGGATTTTAATGCAGTTTACTGCAATAGATAGAGTGATTCAAGAGGTAGGTTTATATGTAGCTAATTAACATAATATGTAGCATATTATAATAGAGAAAAGCCGTGCGAAGCCGAGGCAGGTCGCTGGTTACTTAATAAAGTTATCATAATGCTCCAAATTATGAATGCACGCGGCATCATTGAGTGCAATGCAATGAATTTATTTATAGCCTGTATTAGCATTCATGCAGTCTGAGTCGGTGTTTCTAAATATCATTACGTATGCTGTCAGGCTTGTGAGTACACCTTTGATGTTTGCTAGTAATGTGCTCATGTTTGTTGGTGTATTGTCGAGTGCAGCACTTACAATTTTAGGTTTGAAATTAGAAGCGAGATATGTTTTGTTTCATTTGCCTTTTTGAGGTCCTAATTTCAAGTGCGGGCATTAATGGGCAATGATAAAAGGTCCGTTTTAAATATATTTAAAAAAAGCAAATTGTATCAAGCTTGTTAGATTTATATGTGTTGGAATTTAAATATCTTGCTATGATATATAATCTGGTATCAAAATAACTATCTATTCCAGTGACAGCTTTAGCAACGGCTGCTGAACTTGGCCTGTTGATCCTGGGTCCAAAGTGTGTGTAAGTGTTATTTCCATTACAAAATTGTAAAAATCAAGTCGGGAGTTTTTATTTATGTCCGGATAATGGCAATAAAACGCTCTTTTACATGAGACCCAAAATATATCAGCAAACTGTCGATGCCTAAATATATCTTTAACGTACTCATAATCAAAATAGTATCAATTTTAAACTCACAGATAATAACGATGAATTTTCCTTTCAGAAAAACTGTGGTAATCGTTTTGTTTTATGAATAAAACATGATGTACCATACATATTATACAGTTAACAAAAACAGCAGTTCGGTAAAGCGTTGCGGATTTGCGAATCATATTTTTGCATGGCCTTCTTTTGCGTCCGTATGTAGAACGAATAGCGCTGGCGATCGGAATTCAGTTTGTTATAAAACCGGTTCGTCATTAATAATATTACTGTACTCAGAAGCTCATAAACATAAATATTTGCTTATTATTTAGCATATACGATTCTTCACATTTGGATATCTCCTATAATGTAAGTATGTTTGACAGAACAATTTTCATATACTTTGAAATTATTTACGCACATATACCGTACACCTTTGCCCAACTTTTCGAGAATACTGATATTCTAATCATACTCAACTCAAGTAAAATAGTGATGACGTATCAAGACTCATTAGCTACATCCATCATTTGACGTCTAATGTCATCACATTACTAGTTAGTCATTCTAATGACATTTACTAGAATAGTTTTTTTTATGGGTTATGGCTCCATCGACGAACTAGAATAGTTGCATTACTAGCTTTTGTAACCCACGTTCTGTAATCTAAAGTGATAGTGGGCTAGACGTTGTCATAATTAATAAAAACATCACTTTGTCCCAGTTTTGTTTGCCCGGTGATGAAATACGTCGTCTTGTATGAATGTATAAAATATTTTCTGCTTTGATATTCAGAATGCAATATTGTAATTTGATTCTTATGATTATATTATTATGTTTTTAAATATATAATTCAATCTGTAAGGCCGCTAAAAGTATGCCTACTTTTGAAAAAATGTAAACTCGCACTGCACGTTATTGAAAAATGAGGTTAATGTGTTTGACAAAGAAGATAAAAAATTGCAATACCAATATTGCGGTAATTAAATGCTCTTTCGAGAACATTGCGATTTATACATTATTAATAATTGCAACACTGAAGTAATTTGGTCGATTCGCTCAGTAATATAATACCTATAATGTAATGTATGTACAAGGCTTCTCACTCAAGGTTCGCGGATGACGTAAACATTTTTTACTTCATTAATTTTAATGATAGCTTGAATTTTCGGGACTTTTTGTTTATTAATAAAAAAAAATCGGGACTCTTAAGTAACAACTACTCTGATCAATCGCTTGGAAAGGTTAAGCTTTACTTGCCGCGGTCAGCCAATGGATAGATGACTCCTTGGCACTCTGAGTTTCTTCCATGCCTTGGAGAGATCGTAAATCCGTCGGTCTTAGTTGTCACACGAATATCTGTAACCAGTGATCTCTGCTGAGGACTGGTGCTAGCGCATTGGTCAGAGTTCATATAAACAGGCTATATACAGTGTGTCCCTATATAAAGTGCACAAACGAAAATGGGTGAAACTTGACCATTATTTAGCAACATTTTTTTTTATTGATGTAAAATAATGGTCTTGTTTAAAATAAAATCGTGTTTTTGTATGAAATTCGTGTCAATCTATGCCTTAGCACGGATTAGTCATAGGTCACCATTCTAGAATATTAACCTCACTAGAACGCTAAGTTATGAAGGTTAACTCGATAATCATGAACAGGTTTCATGAGTTTATGACAAACTACTGTCTTAATATTCGCGTTAGTGTTAAAAATCAGTGTTTATATACTACTAGCTGTTCGCCAGCGGCTTCGCCCGCGTGGCCATTTATATTTTAGCCAGTGTATACAAAAACTTGACAAATTAATTAAGTTTAAATAAAGTAAATAATCATGGACGCCGCCATCCCCTGCCACAGGGGATGGAGGCAGAGTATGTCGGATCATGTGCTCATACCGACTACAAACCGCACTTGCCTTCCCTTACCTTACCTTACCTATCGAGATTCGAACCCTACCTAAGATACTTTTCATATCTTTATGACTAATGTTAGAAATCTTGTACAAATAAAATATACTTAATATACAAAAAGGATCTCATAAGTAGGCATGATGTCAGCATTGGAAAATACCATGTTGTTGGCAAGGTGTTGTCATTCATAAGGCGTGACGGAATGGATACAAAATATATTGCCGAGATTGTAAATTAAATTAGGTAGTTAATAAAAATAAACTGTGGTGAATTCAAGGAAACTATGCAGCACATCCTGTGCGATTGTGACGTTTTGGCAACGAAACGGATGAGTCTTCTCGGCAACGGGTACCCGAAGCCGGAAGATTTTAGGTTCCTTCCTCTCAGTGGGTTAGCCGCCTTCGTAAACCACGTCTTCAAAGAGTAAGGAATATGCGGTAATGGGGACAACACAAAAGATCCCATTGGGTCGAAGTGTTGCTGGTTGTACCAGCCCCCACATTAAGATAAGAAATTAAATTAGGTAGATACTTAATATAATTATGTTCATTCGACAAATTAAATAGTTTTCTGCCGATTGCTAACAATTCTAAATAGCTACCTGTGTCTTGTCAACCGTAAATCAAAAATGATGAGATCTCATCGCTATGTCACCACGGTATTCAATCTTCAATCGGTCCCGCATAGAGTATTATCCAGTTTATGCTTACGATGTTCGTATCACCGAGAATTTGCGGGCAAGTACCTAGCAGTAGCGTTCGGATCAGCAGTCGATTCGAATACGAATCGTCCTTTGACGTTGACATAAGTTCGAAAATGTCCGCCGGGGTCCCGGATAAATGTCCGCACGTAGCCGTTAAACGGCCGAACGGTGATGACGCGTCTGGTTTTAGTGGGTATAAGGTTCTCAGGGCGGAGTCCCACACACCGCGCCGTCTTCCCCAGGTGGCACGACGCTGCATAAAGCATTTCCAGACGTAAAAAATGATTTGAAATGTGCCTTTTTTCGATAAATTGATATTTACTTAGTACAGTTCTTTTTGAATAATTTTAATACAATATTTTTCTTTCTCCGATTTTTACGGCCGGGTTTAAGTTAGCTCGTGCCAACTTCAACCCGGACAATAAGTTTGGCGAGAACTGTACGATTATTTTAACCATTGTAAGATGATGAATATGCGTTATTGTTTCAGTCCTATTCTACGTTCAAATGACAATATATGATCTTTAAATTATAAAGTAGCCCCCGCGTGCCTCCAGCCGAAATCGAAGGCCGATACACAGTGTATTCCAATTTCTCGAGCCAACACGACTGACAGAACAATACAATCGGCTAAAATCGAAAGTTTAATTCGTGTTTCTCACGCGAGCACTAGTTTTGTATAAAAAAAAACATTGTTGTATGTTCACGGTACCGTTAGCAAGCGGAGTTAGAGCACTGGGTGTACTGACTATGGTACCGTTTGCAGGAAAGCCTAGATAAATCGATTCGGGAATTGGTTTCGCACGGAAACTTGATCGAGATATTAATCGAATAATACGTTGCGCCGGTTTCACTCGCATTCCAAAAAGACTTTTTCATACTAAGGAGGCTAATTCCTTCCTCAATATCCAATTTTACTTGGTTTATTGCGCTGGACCAAAGGACCAGTGCCCAGCGAATATTATTACGACCATGTGCCAGGAAACGTTAGTCTTGGTGTCAGGTGCATGGAAGGTTTAAGGTTATAACCGCATACACATTTACTTAAACTAAAAAGGTTTTTAAAAAACAAGCGCGATCTTATTATTAGTGCCAAAGTAACTGTGTTTACTTACTTATTTGTATGTTACCTTGTCACATTCTGATACGCTAGAAAACATCTCAATAAAATTTGGGAAGGAGATAATATTGCATATTGAAGAAGGACACAGCCTACTTAGTCTGGCAAAGTGTTATTTGATTGTTTTATATTGTCAATAGCAGCGCCGCAGTATTTATATCGGCTCGGTTCTTAATCGATCGATCGACTAACCTGGCAAACTGTGGATGTAAACCAGTACACCTCTGCTTAACACTTTGGGTAATACAGGCGTGATGGTACGTTATCCCGTCTTGTATTCAGTTTATTTGGTCCTTCGATACCGTTTTTACGGTACAGAAAGACCAGAATTAACAGTATTTAAAACCATACCAAAACTAGTAAAATTGCCAATAAATAACGGTTATGTACCGAATGATCGGCTTAACTGACCCGGTTCACAAATTAATGTGTCTGCGAAAACATACCTATGTTGTTATGACTCATAGCGAACGAGGTTGTTTACCCGACTGCTACGCAAAAGGTGGGGTTGTGTGGTAGTGGACACGGAGGCTTAGTTTTTGGAGCGCGTAGGTTAAGATTATGGGTAGAGAAAAGTAGTTTCTTTGTGTTTTGTATTAAGTCCTTGTTTTTTTTGACTGCGCGTTCTAATTCTTGATGTTCCCATTAAGCTGTGTGTAGGTTGTCTTCACTCAATTATTTTTATATCTAAGACTGGTTATATTCGACTATGTCGCCATTGGAGGGTAAATTGTCAATACTCATGGTGCTTTGTTGGGGTAAAAAGGTTCTTGAGTGGAGATCACGTATCAGAAAGCGCAGCGTCGGATAACCTACAACAAGATGGACTGAATACCTGGTAATGGTAGCTGGGAGTCAACGGATGAAGGCGAAATCCAGATCCGCGTCTCGTATAAGGAGAGAAAAGAACTGATTTGCTCTGTGGTAACTCTTGGGATCTTGACTGGCCAACCATCACTCTTCGGTCGGAGTCAGTCGTAAAGCACATCAGCACCTCAACCATGAGTTCTATCGAATGGCTTTCGATAGGTTTTTTACGCATCATAGCAGATTTTAGTTCCTCACGTAACGGCTAGAGGCGCTGCGAGGGTTTTCCATACAAATATTTTACGGCGTCGCTAGCGAGTCTAGTGGGAAAAACTCATGGTCGAGGTACTGAGTTTATTCAGAGTTTTACGCGTGAGAGCCAATTCCCTCTCAGTTGCAGATTCCTTTGCAGTGAAATGAGGCTTTAAAGGGTTGGAAACTCATCAGTAACGCCTCTAGTGGTGTCTCATCAGTTTGTTTGCCGACATAAACCTTAATAAAACTCCCCGCGATTTCTACAAATTCATCTCATCATGAACAATACAAATATTTTTGACTACAAACGTATCTTAACAAGCTAAAATAACCCTTATTACGCATGACCTTGCATTGACTTCCAAATAATAACTGATTTCGAAAATCTGCCACCATTTTCTTGTCATCGGAACACTTTCGCTTGGCCCAGATTCTTCCATTGTCTTGTCACGTCTTGCCATTCTAATATCATCCTTGTTTTGAATACAATAGGAGTTATGAAATTATATCTGTTGGGATGTCGAATGAAAGGGAAGATGGTGTCTCCTTCTGACTTGTAAATAAACAAATAGCATTGTTGATGAGCACATTATGTAAGGTAATGGGGGCGAGAAAATGTACCACTATGTCTATTATATGCCATTGTTCTTGTTCTATGTAGGTAAGGTTGTAATCACTCGCGAAATATAAAGCCTTTTTCATAATTTAAACCTCTTTCTTTACTAGCACACAGGCCTTTACATACTGAACAACGTACATTTGAATGAAAATATTAACAAAATTCAACCAATCTGACATTCGATAGAACTCATGTTTCAAATTCAAATTCAAAATATTTTATTTCAATTAGACCATATAAATAGGCACTTTTGAATTGTCAAACTAGTTGCACGGTTCCAAAAAGTGGGACTTAAGTATGGAGAAGAGCCGGCAAGAAACTCCATAGTCACTCTTTAAAAAAATATATAGGCATATATGTTTATTTAAAAAAATATAGGCATATATGTGCATATAGGTTTGAGGTACAGTACCTCCACCATGAGTTCTATCGAAAGCCATTTGATAGGTTTTCTACGCATCGAAACGCTGTCATCTCATAGCAGATTTTAGTTCCTTACGTAACCGCTAGAGGCGCTGCGAGAGTTTTCTATACAAATATTTTACGGCGTCGCTAGCGGGTCCAGTGAGAAAAACTCATGGTCGAGGCACAGATGTAATAATGCGTTGCAAACGTTACGTAGGTACGTGGGATAAGACTGAATAATGAAACATTCTGCATTCAAATTCCGAACTCATTTATCACTAGCGAACGTTCTCAAGAATAGGTCACGAGACAGGTGACCACTCACTAAGGTAATAACCACAAATGTCAGCCCTTCACTTAACTTCCCTTCAACATTCACAAGGAATTTGTTACCATTTACATTTACGTATAATTGCTGCGGCATTTATCTTGTTTCTTGTTCGACGCGTGTAACATAATTGGGGCAGCTACCTGATTATTTATTCTTGAGTTACGTTGGTGTTATTAAGTTGGAATAGGACTATAATCGACCGCGGAAGAATGTCAACACGTTCCCGCACCCCGGCTGAATGGTGATGAGGCGAACACCCGTCTGGTTTTAGTGGGTATACGTCCTTTTCAGGATGGAGTCCCACACACCGCGCTGCCTTCCCCAGGGCGACGTGACGGTGCATAAAGCATTTCCAGACGCAAAAAAAAAAGGACTATAATCGACGGTTAAAACGGAATGTTGGACGCGAAATGGAAATTATTTCCGCAGCAAAACTTATACAAGACTAACCGATTCGTAACATATTGGGAGTATTTCTGGACATTTCAATTTAAATTTCTTTAAACTTTGAAAAATAGTCAATTTTAAAAGTATATCTCTTTCTGGGCCCCCGTATAACTGATCCATTCTAATGTATCTAAAACCTAATAAACTCCAATGTAACTCTGCCCGTCTGTTTAAAAAACAACTTCTTTCCAATCTCCTAATATCCATTCCTCACATACTCTTAGCCAGATAAATAAATACACTTACAGAAATATTTATTTGAATCTAAAAAGTTTGTTCAAAGAAGTATTAATAGCAACCGTTTCTATTTTGCTATTCACAAAAACAAACTTGTAACAGATACAAAATAGAATCGAATTACTGTTATTGACAGCTAACGGACATTTCAGACGAGTTCTGTATCCATTGATCGTAAAAAACATGTTAGGAAGTCGATATCCTATGGACTAGTGTCGCGGTAATAAATGTCATTTAAGGGCTCACATAAATACTAGATTCCGAGGTGTCACTATGTAGGTTGGAGGCAGAAGGTCAAAGTGCAATGTATAGAGAATAATAGTTTTTTTAATCATCTACACATCAAGCTGCATCATCCTCATTACTATTCACAACAATTGTTACTGTTACCACACATTTTTTTTTTTAAAAGAGTACCTAAGTACCTATGGAGTTTCTTGCCGGCTCTTCTCCATAAGACCCACTTTTTTTGGAACCGTGCAACTAGTTTAACTTTTCAAAAGTACCTATTTATATGGTCTAATTGAAATAAAATATTTTGAATTTTAAACCACTAATGTGGCAAACAAGCATACGGCCTGCCTGATGGTAAGTGGTTACCGTAGCATAAGGACGCTTGCAACACGAGGGGTATCACTCCCGCGTTGTCGACCCCGTAAAAATCTTTTTACACCCTTTTTGAGGAACCAACATTAGACCAACGTGGTGGACTATAATCCCTATCTTTATCCTACCCTATCCCTCTACTTATGACGTAGTAGTCGTAATGCGGCCTCCGTTATGGTAAAAGCGGCAAAATTGCGGCTAACATTTATAAAAAAAACCTTGATTTTTAAAACCAAAGAGTTGTAAAACCTATGACTGAGAAAGGAAATGCTTTTTGCACATTTGTTATTATGTTTGCAACCTTTTAGCACTTCAACAAATACTTTTAAAAGGTAATATCTTATTCGGCTATAGTCCGTGCGGAACTAGTTGGCCGCGCTTTGCGCAGCGACTGCTGATAATATGCACTCATTTTACCGGATCGAGCTTGGACCCTAAAGTTACCTTTAGGAAATTCTCAGTTAGCTCTACCCGGGAATCAAAACAAGGTTGTTATGCTGAGCAGGCACGCCTTAAACTTAACAAATCACTATTAAATTATTGATAAATATTTTCATCCAAGGTTTTTTTTTAATATTGCAGCCTCAATTTACAACAACAAAATTTCTGTAAATTATTTCTCACCAACTTTTTTGTAGTTATCACTTTATCATACATTCAAATTCAAAATATTTTATTTCAATTAGACCATATAAATAGGTACTTTTGAAACGTTAAATTCATAATCATTTACAATGTCTGTACAAAGACTGTAGCACAATTCTTATCCGCATATAAAAGGACCAGAAAGTTGGGTAATCCTTCTTAATCTTCCCTGCTCAGTGGTCTTAGTGGCGTCGAGTCGATCACAGAGTGACCTACATAGTTCCGAAGGCTGTGCTATGAATTAGAGTGTGATGTTTCTTTTTTTTGTTTTGCTTCAAGGGCGAAGGGCGTTTGCAAAAGAAAGATTATACTAACTTTAATGGGTCTTATTGCCTTTTGTATTTGCGTAAAGGTCATCAAAAGCCAGCCATACAACTCAGCCCAAATTTGTACCGGAGGTACATGACAGCTGTCAAGTTGACACTTTTTACCATGAAATCAATATGAAACTGATAATATTTTGCCTTAATGGCGTTCGTTTGACATTCCGAAACTGACACTGACAGCAGATAGCTGTCAAGTTGACAGTTTTTACTATGAAATCATTAAGAAACAGATAATAGTGTGCCAAAGTGGCGTGATTTTTCTCAATTTAAAAGTTTTTTTCTCATCCCCTAGTCAACTTAAAACTTTAAAAAAAGTACGACTAGAGTTTAAACCAGCGTAATACAGGGTATTTTTTTCAATACGTGTACCTTTGGTACATCATTTGGGCCGATTTCGATGACCGCATTTACTAAAGAATGGCAATGAATGTGTGTTAGATGCCTTTTACGTAAATTATTTACATTATACCGATATTACTGATGTTGAAATTGGGGTTGCCAAAATGTAAGCCATTTGTTATCTAATCCAAAGAACGCCCCCGATTTTGGGCCGCAAAAATACTCTGGTTTTGTACTCACTTTAGTTCAAATGCCTCCTTATTTCTTTCTTTATATAGGTCTTTCTATACCAGTCTGAAAGTCTTCAATGTCTTGGTGAATGTGCTTGGGAGTTCTATGACCCTGATCGTATCTCAAGGGTGATTTTTAGTCGGTACGAATTCGATATACCCTACCATGCCATGTACATCTACCCTGGCAGCAGACTATTTAGGAGGATTTTACGAGCTTTTTTCTCTTACGTACACAAAACGGTTAGCGCGTCTACTACGCTAGAGCACTTGAATTCGATTTTCAGGTCAAGCAAAGTATTAAGTACTGAGTTTTTTAAATTAAATTCTCAGCAGCAGCTTGAAGTTTGTTTTGATAAGCCCGTTCCATTTCATGGGACATACCGTCAAAATATGTGCACACCTCTGCTAACCCTTCTCGAGTGACGTAATGGTACCTTATACATATTTAAAAACTAGCTTCCGACCCGTCGGGCGGCTTCACCGGCGTGGTCTTATAATCCCCCCCCCCCCCCCCCCCGTTATTGCAACATTTTTCATTACTACTCCGCTCCTATTAGTCGCAGCGTGATGATATATAGCCTATAGCCTTCCCTGATAAATTGGCTACATAACACTGAAAGATCTTTCCAAATCGGTCGAGTAGTTACGGAGCCTATTCAATACAAACAAACAATCAAATCTTTCCTCTCTATAGTATTAGTATAGATGTAATAAATTATTTTTAAACAAAAAACAAACCGCCTCCAAAAAACACACAGGAACTAAAAAGCAATAAATAACATATTTACATTATGATTTCTAATTAATTTGGAGGCGGTGCCAAACTACTAATTTAATTTAAATATGACTTTCGTTGATTGTCTGTTTGGCACCGACTCAAAATTACATAAATGTCGAATTGAGAACCTCCTCCTTTTTTTGAAGTCGGTTGAAAATCTTACGCACTGGTGCACCGTGTATACTATCATAAGATTACATCATGCGAGCATCATAAACTGAGCATTTAATACCATTGCCAATGTCGTACACTTGAGACTTTTAGATTTTATTAATATTACCTCTAGAAGGTAAAGTCACGTTCAAGTTGTTATGCTCGTTTCTCATTGGTCAGATGGATGGTGCTGTTTTATTGAGCAATGACGTGTTATTATAGTAAAGTCATCAAACTCGAAATTTGAATTCGAAAAGACGAACGAAGGCGGGTCTGTATTAGAGAATCGGCAATGACAAATTCAGCCCATCTAGGTAAACTTCTTATTGATGGGGATGCGAAGGAGTTTTTGATAACCTTTTCTAGATCTAGTATTCATTGTATTATTAAAAATTTTAGACATAAAATGACATTAGTAAGTACTTACCTAATTAAGCTGTCGATAAATCAAGTATTTATAAATATCATTTGAAAAGTAAGTATCTACGTTTTTCTAAACCTTCTATATATACTGTTTATTTATGAATTTTGAGACATTCGATAAGAAAGGGAATTTCCCACCAAATTGGGAAAACGGGGTTAAGCGCGGGAACCAAGAGATACACAACTAGTAACTAATACTGCAGTCATTATCCACATAAATCAAAGTGTAGGAAATTAACAGCGATATTGCAATAGGTATTGACAAGTAAATTGCTATGTTACTATAATACCGACTCTATTTCTTCATCGACTTGCGATTTGCAAGTAAATAACTAATAGTTTGGTGTTACACTCCCAACTTTATTCATTCTGCGGATGGAAAGACACGCGATTTAAGAAATACATTTTTATTTTGGCAAGGGCAGAGATTAAATAATAGTTGATACACCTCTGCCTAAGCCTTCGGGGAATACATGCGTGATGGTATGTTTGTGTGTAGCTCATGTTCAGGTTACGGAGGGATGACAAATCGCCTGTAAACCCAACAACAAGAGAGACGGAACACCGATGTGGTTTGAATCGGTAGGTTAGTCAATGGGTGGGATCCGACACGCATGACCGCCTTCCCTGGGTGGAAGAAGTCCAACCGAAAAAGAAGAGACCTCAAGCCGATATTATTTTTTATACGACAAGGGTAGCAAACATGCGGCCCGCTCAATGATAGGCGGTTACTACAATGGATGTTGACAACATTAAAGCATCAGTCACGTGCGTTGCCGACCTTGCAAAAACCTCTTAACACTCTTTTTGTAGAACTCCATGCCGTACTAAGTTGTTTAGGTAACCGCTAGAGGTAAATAAAGAGTGAACTGATTAAATACTAAGGGTCTTTTCAGTGAACAGTAGATCGATGATGGTGAACTATCATTTATAGAACTGACCAAGGATGAAGGGTGCGAAGGTCTTGACTCTGGCGTGCTATCGATAAAAACTATTTCGGGATTCGATTCTGAATCCCGAAATCATATTTTTAGACATTACCGCCGTAACTTCTGGTAAGGCTGTAGATAAGCCACTTAGGTTACAGTATATTACGCAAGTTACGCCAATTGATATCTCATTACGGACATCGTCATCAGTGGGGTGTTGGGTTACATACGACGACGTAACACTAGTGTGCGTGAGGATTGCATTTCTATCGTGATGAGGCAAAACCAAAGGAATATGTTATATTAATGCGAAAATTTTGGTGCCAGCATCTTCTGGCTACCGGACGGTTAAGTCTGCCGGTCTTTTGACGACGTCTGTGGTCTCGTGGTTCGAGTACTGGACTACTGATCACGAGATCGTTGGATTCAATTCCCACAGGGCACAAACATTTATTGTGATGAATTTAAGTGTTTGTGTTCGTCTGGGTATTTCCTATGTATTATAAGTAAGTATTTACAAAAATATATATATATATCCATTGTCTAGTGCCCATAGTACAAGCTCTGCTTAGTTTGGGATTAGATGGTGCTGTGTAAAAATGTCCCAGGATATTATTTGGGGATTAACACGGGGAGTGTGGGATTCTTACTCACTAAAACCACCCCGGTGGCCACCAATAGTACATGTAGGGGTACTGTTTCCTCTTAAGAGACCGCCCCACCCCTGTGGGACGCTTATTCAGTGACATCCCTAGGGAGACTGTAAAGAGAACCCCTGAACCTCACTCATGCACTATGCTGGGCAGCACATGCAACTGTGACTGCCGTCTTCTCCGGGGTCACAGGATTGGCGAACAGAGTCCTCGTTTTGGACACCGACGACCCCAAACCACTTTCCAAATAGGGCATTATCCAATTTCTGGGCAATACCGACATTCTCACATACAATGGTCCACTGCAGGACTAAGTGCGGAAACCGAACCCACACAAGAGTGGGTTCTCCATGATGATGATGATGATGATACCAACATTCAATCCTCATTTGAAGGCTAAAACGCCCTGCGGTCGTTAAAAGAATCTACTTTCACTATCGGAAAATTCTTCTGCTATTTTTCTAGTGTTCAAAGCAGTTTCGCCTTCGCAGACCGCTTTTAAAATGTAGCTAATGATGCGTTTATCTAGAAACCTACAATTATACAGTGATTATCCGCCGGCGTTCGTATATCAAAGGCTTTCTTATCCGGTGTTAAAGACAAGCAGTTTCCTCGGAATGTTCTGCGAAAACTTATCATGTTGGCAATAGGCTCGCCCCCTATTACATGGGACTTAATCTTACCGGTGAACTGTGGGAGTACAGAACAGTACCCCTCTGCGTAACCCTTCGGGGTATACAGAATACTGGCGTATGTTATGTTAAACTCTTAAATTATCTTTCTTAGAATTCTGATATTTTAGGAGTTTTTTTTATAACCTTTCTTATTTATATTATTGTGAGCTATCAAAATATAGTTTTAAATAGCGTTAATGCCTGCCATTTTGAAAAAAAAATGTGGTAGACCATACGTAAGCCAGAATCTTCAAACACGTTTGTGAAAAGAAAATTTCGGCCACAGATACAATTCAAATCTGTATTAGTTTTATCAGGTTTACTCACAGTGCGATAGCCGTTAGATATCCGTCAAATATTTTGTGTATTAATATATTTTTCCATACATAACTTTTGACAGCTAGCGTTTCAGTAGCCAGAGTTTAGGCAATACTATTATTGCCTAAACTCTGGCTACTGAACTAAATCTACCAGTACGTCAAAAAAAGATTGCAAATGGTTCCGTATATAACTAATTAAAACTTTACAGCAAGCGTGTTTGTTTTGCCTGTGGTGTTTGTAAACACTGGCAGGTCGGTAACCTCATGAAAACATACTGAGCTCACTTCCTCTTGCCAGTGTTACTGGCGTCCATTGGAATGATAAATATAAACATGAGGAGTTTCTTTCACTCATTGGCAGTAGGTAACAAGCATACGGCTTTTTAGTAAGATGTAATTAATCTTAACCAGGATTTTCGTCTTTTTTGTGTGCAGCTCGCGAGGCGACGAATGCCTCCAGCCAGGAATGGTTAAAAACTAAGCATCAGTAGTCAAAGGAGTCTTCTTAGCTTGTCGATGGCAAACGTCCCTTAATGGGCCTCGAAATTGGGTTAATGGCATTGACGGCTCAGCTGTATCTGGATTCAAATAGTGTGGGTTACATTATAATTGAGAGGTTTTTGCGACGGATCTTGGGGATCACCATCGTGTCTTTTCTTAATTTGTTTAGAGTCAGAATATGTCCTTTTCTTCCATGCCTTCACCTTGTTGATCACTCCTTTTTAAAATATATCGGTCTTAACATAGTCCCTCACTCGCTGTTAATTTTGCTGTCAGTTTTTTTTTTCTTTCATCTAAATATTAAGAAACAAAAAAAGTCCTCAAAATTTACTGGTCCTTTTAACCGCTAAAGGACCAGCCAATTTTTCCCAGATGTGAAATTGTAAATAGCCATATATTAATACAAACAAGACGCGAACAATGCTTTGTTACTGTTTGTGCGTGATTGTGGACTGTATTGTTCGTCGATAAGGCTATCGATCGACCACTTAATGACCGCGATATACGTGTATAATGTGCACCACGTGCGAACGATACCGAGTGACGTCGTCCTTAAATTGCTGTGGGATTTTATGATGGGAGACTCACCTGACAAGCGAAAGCAAATACAATCATACTAAAATCTTTGCTTATAGCAAGAAAATATAATCCTTTATAGAACGTATTTACTTACTAAGATTTATTAACAAGCATACGGACACTCAATCAATCAATCATGCACCAGCCACACAGAAGAATCATTAGCATTCACGTTGTCATCTTGAAATCTTATAAATAAATAAATAAATAATAAATAAATATCCTGGGACATTTTACACAGCACCATCTAGTCCCAAACTAAGCAGAGCTATAATATAGCATATAATACTTATTTACTAGCATATAATACTTATATACATACTTTTTTTGTAAATACATACTTATAATACATAGGAAACACCCAGACAAACACAAATACTTATATTCATCACATAAATATTTGTGTCCTGTGGGAATCGAACCCACGACCTCGTGATCAGCAGTCCGGTACTCGAACCACTAGACCACAGACGTCGTCGTTAATAGAAAGTCTCATAAGCTCAGTAATGTCACTGGCTCCATTGCCCTTCAAATCGGAACATTGCAGCATTCATCAGCCTTAGCAGAGTCCGAACATCTTAATAAACGGATTTTAATTATAATAGTTCAATGAAAATTTTAATCCACCTCATTGGATTTTTTTATGAATTGTTAAGTGATCGGCTTCTGTAAGTGTGTGTCCTTACTGGAATAAAAATAGTTCTGTCCTGAGCGTGTACCAAAGCAACAGCACTAAAGGACCAAAAAAAATCCCTGACCTAAATAAAACTGGCCATGATTTAAAAAAAGAACATTATCTACGAGATCATCTTATCCATGACATAATACATTACAAAAGCGACAATCTTCAGATCATCACAATGGTATAATGGCGGGCTGCGCGCGCGCAACTAACGCAACAGCTTGAGATAAGCATGTTCCCAGCACGACGCCGGATTAACTGACAGTTATTCGCAAATCGTGACTTGAAGGTGGATCCCGTGAGGTTTTCGTGTTGACGTTTTTTTAATGAAGACTAAAGTAGCATGCGCAGTTTGGGGTTACTGTTCTTAGGGTCAATTCCCAAGTCGAGTAGGGATATTCAATGAAATTCTCAGTGGCCAGCAGCATTAACAGTGACGGAGTTGAGATTTGGGACCCTATGTCATCTTGAAACCTCAGTTGCTAAATATTATTTGACCACTTTTCCTTAAAATTATCAGTAGAAGCTCCGAATTAGTTTCCGGTTAATGGAAAAAGGCTTAATATATTACAAGAACACTGTTAGTGCAAAGCAGAGCCAATGCTGCTAGTTACTGAGAATTTAAATACAACCCAAAACTACTGCACGACCGGGGAATTTAACCTACTTAGAAGCTCCTATTCAGCTCAGCGTATGCAACCCCTAAACCGATAAGTAGTGTTTTTTCACCGAAGTAAGAGGGATAAGATTCCTCCAAATTTTTGGGATGCCATAAATGGATCCCTGCCAGGGAGAGGGCAGGGTATATCGGAGTCATACCGACTAGAAACCACAATTGCCTTCCCTTGCCAGCTATATGTCATGTCCATAGTCTCCAAAACATTCACCTGGACCATAACGGAGTCCCCTGCATAAGACGGCAGGGGGGACTCCTACTTTGGACTCTGTAAACTCAACACCATTCAGCGCCGCCTACCGGCAATTATAAAAATTACGTTAATTCGTAAATATAATAGTTCTTTGTCTAACAAGGACGCGGCTTTGTTCTTGATTTGTAGAACGCATAATATTTACTTCCGCGTAGTAATATGTTAGCGCTGTTGTGTGTAATTTTGAAGTTTGGTACCTACTGCTCTATAATTTTGATGACGTAGCTGTACCCCCTACCTTCTTTTTTTTATTGTTTTCAATAAGGTATCACAATATTGTATTACTCGTAGCAACATGCTTCTCATACCAAACTCCATAAATTCGTATTTGTTATAAGTATATAGATTATAGCCTGGCAGCAGTCCTGGATCCATAGATTGTGACTGTGGTGACCAAACATAATCCGCTTCAGCCTTGCCCTTCGCCCTGCCCTTCGAGTAGAAAGAAAGAAGGAATTCTTCTTTTTTATTAACTCCCGACGGAAAAACGACGGGGTGTAATGTAAGTTTGCCGTGTCTGTGTGTGTCTCTGTCGGCATCGTTGCTCTCGAACGGATTAACCGATATAGATATTTTTTTCGTTTTCGTTTGAAAGGTGAATTAGTCGGGAGTGTTCTTAGCTATGTTTGATTGAAATCGGTCCAAGATGGCTGCTGCATACAAAATGGTGGTTTACATATTTTTTCACAACTCCCTCAATACGGGTATCATTCAAATCCAAGATGGCTGTTAGGTACCACAAAATGACGATTTTTTTTTTCATTTTGTGTCAGAGGCTTTTTATATTTTTTATTTTAGTACTTAAAGCTCTCATGGATTGTCAGCTGCAAGGAAGGTACCAGCAGCCAGGATAAAATATGTCGCTAACGTACCGACTAAAAAAGTTGACGGTAAAGTTGGTAAAGAAAATCTGCATACCTAAGAGATTTTCTGGACGGCATGTGAAGTCTGCCAACCCGCATTAGGCCAACGTGGTGGACTATAGCTTAACTCTCTCATTCTGAGAGGAGACCCGTGCCCAGCAGTGGGACGATGATGATGAAGTTCATTTATTTGTCTCACTTTCATTGTAGCTGAATATAATTATGTTTCTGTGACCAGAGGGCTGGCTTGTTTCTAGGGGAACGTATAAGCATTGCCATTCAACGTGGCAATGCTGCCAGTCTTCTGGGCACGTTGCCAGACGACAGTGATGCGGAGGAATTCTTCGACGCTTAGTGTAACTTCTTTTTCTCTCTGTAGGTGTATGTAATTTTTCTTTTATGTAAATATTTTAATTATAGTGTCCAATAATAATATTATGTTTATATGGTTTATACTAGAATGATTAATATGTATATTTTTTTTATTTACAGGTAACACGTCAGCATCCTATATCCACTACAATTAGGATTGCGTAAGTCTATCAAAACATTACTCATAACGAAAACCCAATTTTTTATATAAAAATACAATAATTAGGTAATGATGTTTATTAACAAAAACTGAATTCTCGTCATTTACATTTAATTGAATGGGAGGCAAATAAAGTTACCTTATTTTATGCTTAATAAAGGTCAATAATCTCACATATTATAAAAAGAATATACCATCATCACGCCTGTTTCCCATAGGGGTAGGCAGAGACTATAGATTTCCACTTGCTACGATCCTGGCACACAACTTTTGGTATTAACCGGGCTTAAATCCAAACCCCAAGCTGCTACTGAGAAAATAACACTGCTGGACCTGGAAATCGAACTCAGGTCCATCCGCTCAGTAGCTTTGCTTGTGCCCAAAATTAAAATAACATTAGGATAGGACCACGTTTTTCTCAAAAACATTTTTGATAATAAGAAGTTTTTTTTTCGTGAGAATTGCTTTGCTTCGTGAAATGTAATTCCTTATAGCGATGTAACACGACAACTTCAATTAGGGTCACTCGTGCTGCCAACCGCTGATTGCCTCACAACATCGCATTGTTGAAGGGACGTCGAAACCAAAACCATGAGGAATATATTGCGAAATGAGGAACACTTAAATTGAGATTGGTTAACCATGATTTTGACTTTACAGCTCTGCTATACAGGATAGGTAATGATTTCCGCGGAAGAATGATTCTAGGGACCTATACGGAAATGGTAAACCAATCAGAAAACAGGTTATAGTCTCCATAACAATGAGCAAACCAATATTTACCAAAACAACTATAAAAAGAATAAAATAATTATCGGTAAGAAATTTTTGCGGTGTAAAAAAAATTTTTTTTAAGTTGCTGCATATATAATTAATTAGTATGTTTTTTTTTAAAACTAGTGAAAACTATTTCTAAATTAAATCATCATCCAAACCTTTTTTCATGCCATGTTTAGATTTTCAATGAACAAACCATATATACAAAACATAAAAAGAATAAAATAATTTATGGTAAGAAGTTTGGCTGATGTGTCAAAAAATATTTTTTGAAAGTTGCTGCATAAATCATATTTACATATGAAATTAAATCTGATTTCCTTTTTTCTAAATGAAATAATCATGCAATCCAATTCATTTTTCACGCCATAGTTTACATTTTCAATGACTCCCATTAAGTATAGTGTAAACAAACACACGCTACACATATTACGTCATACATGTTAATTACTTTAACACAAACAGTAAAAGTGTAACTAATTCTGTACAAACGAATTCAAGTGTAGCAATTACTGGGGGAAAGTTGAGAAACCCGTATTTTCCGAGATCATAATGCTTCACCCGTGACTAGAAGACTACTTCGACTATCGTGTGATAGAAAAAAAAAACTTAGGTAGGTATATAGTATGCTAGCTTCCCGCCAGCGGCTTCGCCCGCGTGGTCTTATGAATTTTTCGCCCGTTTTTGCAACATTTTGCATTGCTACTCCGATCCTATTAGTCGTAGCGTGATGGTATATAGCCTACTTATAGCCTTCCCCGATAAATGGGCTATTTAACAATTTTTTTTTCAAATCGGTCCAGTAGTTTCGGAGCCTATTTAATACATACAAACAAACAAACACACAAACCAAATCAAATCTTTCCTCGTTATAATATTAGTATAGATAAAAATATAGAAAAATAATCTTATCAAAATTGGTGTTGCGAGAAAATAATGAGAAAATGTAAAAATGTCCCCAAAAATATATATTATATTATTATTAAATAAACGTGTTCAGTCACTCACAATTACAACCCATGTTATAGGGGGCTGCAATTTACCGAGCCGATTAACCTAACCTACTTAGATTTTCATTAGAAACCCAATAAACCTTTGCTCGACCTGGGAAACGAAACCAGGACCTCGACCGTAGCGTAGCAAAAAGAAGTTATTAATTACAAAATAATTATAAACTAAAGAAGCGGTTCTCTCGGCCCCCTATTGTCTAATTTGACTCACGTTTGAAGCAGATGCCTTTGGGCGCTTTTTTGTAGGCTCATCTGTAATCACTACATCACTACAAATTATAAAACAAAGTCCTCCGTCGCGTCTGTCTGTCCCTATGTATGCTTAGATCTTTAAAACTACGCAACGGATTTTGATGCGGTTTTTTTTAATAGATAGAGTGATTCTTAAGGAAGGTTTATATCTATAATAACATACCACGCGGGCGAAGCCGCTGGCCGGAAGCTAGTTGATTTATAATTACAAATAGTTTGGTTACACAGTAATGAAATATACCACGTTACAAGATGTATGCATATCTCCATGTAGGAACGTGCAATATGAAACTATTTCCATCGGGATCAAGAAAGCGGAAAACAGATAATATTTCACTTTTACTTTACAAACGCATGCGTTATAAAGCGGTTCATTAATACAGTTAAATGAATTGTTATTATAACCAAGATACATGAATCTATACTGTCTATCTGGTAATAAGAAAGAGGAAGTGGAAAATTCCCATCGTTCATTCTTCTTCTTCTTCCTAGGAGAAGGGAAAAGTTGAAAGGGAAAAGGGAAAGTCCCTACTATGTTGAGGTCGGCTCCGAGTCTAACCAGATGCAGCTGAATATCAGTATTTTACACAAAGCGACTGCCATCAGACCGCAACCCAATGTCTAGGCAATACCGATATTCGAAGGATAGACTGGTTATCAAGCTTTTTGGGATTCTGACTACAACTAAAGATAGCTTTACGTGCTCTTTGATGCACGGATGGGTCTTAACTCTAATTAAAATCATTCATAAAATTCTAACCATAATTACTATTAATATTTTCTTGCATAAGCTTACAAATTTACGACTAGAATTTTAACCAGCGTAATACATGGTACTTTTTCCAATAAGTGTACCTTCGATGTATCATTTGGGCTGATTTTGATTATGGTATTGAAACTTGATGGGTACCCAGTGAAACCAGTAAAGCAACTAAAGTATCAAGATGACAATGCGCTAGTGATACTACTGGTGTTTTACCATGAAATAATAAAAAATCTGATAATATTGTGCCTTAATGGCGTGCGTTTGACATTCCGAAACTGACACTGACAGCAGATAGCTGTCAAGTTGACAGTTTTTACTATGAAATCATTAATAAATAGATAGGTAATAGCGCGCCAAAATGGCGTGATTTTTCTCAAATTAAAAGTTTCTTTTCTTATCCCCCAGTCAACATTTAAAAAAGTACGACTAGAATTTTAACCAGCGTAATACAGGGTATTTTTTCCAATACGTGTACCTTCGGTACAACATTTGGGCCGATTTATATGACATCCTTTTGTTCCTTTTTTAAATTATCCGACGGTTAGCAACTATCCAGAGGTCGCTAAACAGGCCCTAAATCTGATATGTTTGTCAGTAAATGACCCATTATATATTAGTGTGTGAAACCCGACATAATCTCTGCGTACAGTCGGCCATACAGCTGCGTTCAGATTTCACACTGAGATAACAGTGATAACGGCTCAACTTGCGTTGATAGCTGTACGTGACTTCGTGCACTTAATGAGAGCTAGGGAAATTAGCACGTATGTAGAATTACAGTGCTCTCTCCGTTAAGTGGCTGTAAATTAGTTGATCACTTAACTATTCCGGCTTTATGGTTTCCTGGTAATTATATCAGTTACTAGCTCTCCGCCAGCGGCTTAGCCTTCGTGGTCTGGGTATTCCTTATAACTTTCATCCCCTATTTCAACCCCTTACTGCCCTTTTTTCGCATTAAAAAGTCTATGTTCTTTCTCAGACTTCAAACTATCTGTATTCAATTTAATCGGTTAGACAGACAGACAGACAAAGTTACTTTCGCATTTATAATATTAGTAATGATTGGTTTAAATAAAACGTCAGCCCCCACTACGAATATCTCCTGTATCGGCGGCATGTTTGTTTGTAAACACAAGTTTTCACATACAAACACACAAATAAATATTTTGATGTTGATTATTTTAAATACTATTACGCCTGTTTTCCTCGAAGGCTCTGGCAGAAGTGTAATGTAAGCATGTTTAGGTCTAAATTGATTGCCATCAACGGGCCACAAATCCAATCTCCGAGTTGCAATAAACCTTTGCTCTATCTGGAAATCAAACCCACCACACTGCGAAGTCGGGTCGGACCTAAGGACCGCAAGACTAAATTAAAAAAAAAACATAAATTTACGCAATGCAGGAGTGATAAATGACAAATAAATAAATATAAAATATAAAATAAATACCTGTATAAATTTGACATTAAAAAGTATTACGTCTTTAGGAGTCTATCACAAGTCAAACTGTATCAAACTGTTTACCATACAGAATACTTTTTATCCCGAAAAAAATTACTCTCGGGAAAACCAACATAGGTACAAAGCAGTCCAAATATGATACATACATTGTACGCGGTGTGGGTTCCATTATTGTGTTTAAAAGGGTATAGGCAATTGTTTCAAAGCCTATAGGTACGTAGCAAGCCTATAGGTATGTAGAAAGCTATTGTGGCAACCGGTTGGTAGACCACCCTCAATATCTTGGCACACTTCGTTAAAAGGAGACTAGGGGTCTTCCCAGAAATGTTACTGGCATAAAACGATTAGATTTGGGCGTTTAAATCGGTCACAAATCTAAACTTCGTGCTGGCACTGAGAAGAGGCGTTGCTGATGCATTCTACCTTCAAAAACTACTGTCATTGCATATTGCAATTTACGAAGCGGACATACTGCGACTTGAAAGTGCAGTATAATAATGCGTTCAGGATACTGATGGGGCTACCCAAGTATTGCAGTGCATCAGGCATGTTTGCCGAAGCCATTGTGGATGGTTTTGCGACAGTCATACGCAAACGTTGCGCCTCCATGATGACACGCATGCGCGCTAGCACCAACAGTATCCTGCAAATATTAACTGACCGGTGGGATTCTCCATTTTTAGAGAGATGGATAAGACTGCATGCGGTAGTGTAGTATGTAAGGTGTTTTAAATTGTGAATTATTCCTAAGTACCTACTAACCTTAGTTTTTAAGTATTTATAACAACTAACATCTCTTTGTATGGATCCTTTGATATCCGAAATAAAAAGTTTTATTATTATTATTATTATAGCTACTGAGAGGGGGACATTGGCTTTTACACGAACACTTGAAACACTCATAAACGTGTTTGCACAAGTTAGCAATACGGTGGACGCTAACAGTCAGACGCCAAGGGGTCATCATAAATAATCAACCCATATACTGTCCCACTGTTGGGCACGGGTCTCCTCTCAGTATGAGAGGGATTAGGCTATAGTCCACCACGCTAGCCTAATGCGGGTTGGCAGACTTCACACGCCGTCGAGAAAATCTCTCAGGCATGCAGGTTTCCTCACGATGTTTTCCTTCACCGTTAAAGCGAGTGATAATTACGGATTATTGCGATCTGTCCCCTTGCTCCGTCCCCTCGGGGGGACAGATAGAAAAAAAAGGTCGATCTGTCCCCCCTTGAGCAAGGAGGGGACAGATCGAACTATATTCACTCACTAACAGTTTTATCTGTCCCCCTATAAATGATAAGGGGACAGATGAAACTTTTTATTCCTATCTGTCCCCCACAGAATTTAATATGCGTGAATTTAACGCACATGATTTCGAAAAGTCAGAGGTGCGGGCCTTGGATTCGAACTCGAGACCTTTGACTTGCAGTCAGTCCAGTGGTCATACCTCTAGGCCATCACTGCTTTTTTAAAAGGGGTCATCATGATATCAGCCAAAAGAGGTCCACTGAGAGGCCTCTCCCATAGTCTTCTACCGGCACCGGTCGTATGCCGCCTGCATCCAACGGCTCCCAGCGACCTTTACCAGGTCGTCGGTCCATTTCGTTGGTGGCCGTCCTACACTGCGCTTTCCAAGGAGTCATACTCATTATTCAATACTCAATACTCAATACTCAATACTCAATACTCAATACTCAATACTCAATACTCAATACTCAATACTCAATACTCAATACTCAATACTCAATACTCAATACTCAATACTCAATACTCAATACTCAATACTCAATACTTTATTGCATTCCATAATGTGTACATTAGTTGGTAGGTATGTTAAACATTGGATCAATTATGGACCCTGTCGGGCACAGCAAAGATACATACCACCGAACAAGTCTATCAATCCTGTCCATTGTCTAGTACCCTTAGTCCAAGCTCTGCTTAGTTTAGGACTAGATGGTGCTGTGTTAAAAATGTCCCCAAAAAAATATTTAAATGTAAGTCAAATCTTTCTCGCCTCTTACGAGATCCCAAGTGAGTGTGAAGTGAGGGAAGAGAGTGTTTTTTTTGTGTGGGACGAGTTAGGAAATTGTATCCTAACTCGTCCAACACAAAAAATAACAATAACACTTTTCTTCGTCAGATTTTCTGCCCAAGACGACATACTTAATAGCCACAAGTGGCATTTGCCCAGTAACTGGCACTGTGTAGCTTCATTTATCGATTTCCATATTTCTTAAAGTGCATAAAACCTTTTTGTAACAGATTAGGTAACTTAATTCTCATGTATGTAAGTTAATTAACGCGACACGTCGACAAAGCGTTTGTCATTCGCGGAAAGTGGGGAAATCATGGGAAAATGCTCATGTCACATTGTAATATACAGATTATTGCACTCATTGGCATAACCATTGAGTTCAATAAAAAGATAATAGACAATTTATTTTGTTTTTCTTCAGGGAGATAATATCCCGGTAGTATAAGACTCAAAGTTAAGTACCTATATCTTTTTAAGGCTGTGCATCGAAAGTTTGCTGCTATATTTGGGTCGCATATAGGGTAATAGTGGCCGGGCCTATTGCCATTAACCGCGCACAAATTCAAACTCTGAGCTGCTACTGAAAATTTCGCTTTACTCGACCTGGGAATCGAACGATTAGCCTCAAGTGTTGCAGTCGCACTTACGAGGTAAGTACTGGGTTCAATTCCCAGGTATATGTGCTGTGAAATTCCCATTAGCAGCTCGGAGTTTGCATTTGTGCCCGGTTGATGGCAGTAGGCTCGTCCCCTATTAAGGACCTTAACATACCGACGAACTGTAGGTGTACATTAGTACTCCTCTGCCTACCCCTTCGGGGAATACAGGCGTGATGATATTATGTCTATCTTTCTATCTAACCAGAAACGACAATATCAGAATGCTAAAATGACTAATAAGTAGTGTTGTAACAGCTATTCATTACATATAGTTTACACCGATCGTTACATGATTATCACTTAGTAATTACTAATTAATTGCAGTCTGCTAATAGACTGAGATTGTAGTCATTAGGCACAGTCGCAACGAGACTATTACGAAGATGTAATCTGTGCCTCAACCATAAGTTTTTCTCACTAGACTCGCTAGCGACGCAGTAAAATATTTGTATGGAACTAAAATCTGCTAAAAAGCTATGAGATTACAGCGTTTCGATGCGTAAAAATCCTATCGAAAGCCATTCGATAGAACTCATGGTTGAGGTACCGATACGATCTTTCAAGTAAGATATAATTATGATCTGTCGAAAAGAACAAACTTACTGACATTTCTTATCCGACTGCCGATGGAGGGTTATGTATTTGACATGTATGTATGACCGTTCCTACGTCCGGTCGTAACTGCTCAACGGCTCAACCGATTTTGATAAGTGATACGTCATTAGATTCGTCTTGATGGTATGAGTGTCACTGGGTAAAGTTTGATTGCCGGGTCGAGCATAGTGGTAATATTGAGTTTTTGTATCATACTTAGTACCAGTTTGGAGTGTGAAGGGACGAGATGTGTTGTCCCTCCAGCCAAAGAGAGGATCCTTCGACCAGGCGGGTGTTTTTACCCGCTTTTTGTCTCTTTTCTTACTTCCCCTGTCTCTCTCTCTGTCTCGTAGATGTCGCTACAGAATATTTTAATGATCGAAAAAAAATCATTATATACTTACTTTATTTAAACTCACAAATAGTGTGCACATAGATATAAAACAAAGTTGTAACCGACACTAACAAAGATCGACCAATCTGCTTCTCACACGAACAAAACAGTACGAATCGAATGCGCGTGCGCATGTCGTAATGAAACAATGCGCAGTTTTTGCGGAAGCCATTGCCCAAGTTCGTGTGACCTTTGTGATGTGGTACAAGCCATGGAAGTTGGAAAATATAATTTATTACTTAGGAAGTCTAAGAAGAGCCTTAATTCTTCAAGGAGCTAATTAGGCTACCGCCTCATTAGCCTAGATGTCGTAAGCATGACTGTTATGCTTAAAAAACAAGGAAAATGTGCAAGTTTAACAAAATACCTTCCTCCTCTCTCCTACATTGCCGTGCCCGACAGGATCCATGATTGACATTGACATGAAAATAACATTGTAGAGTGCAATAAATATATTGAGTATTGAGCTTTAGATCTTCGATATGATTCTCAGGTCGAGCAGTGTTGTTGGGATTTTCTATTAAATTCTCGATAGCAGCTCGGAGTTTGGATTTGTGGCCCGCTAATAGCAATAGGCTCGCCCCAATTATATAGGACCTAAACAAAACATATCAGCGAACTGTGGATGATCATTACTTAGTACACATCTGCCTAACTTTTCGGTGAATTCAGGCGTGAGAATATGTAATTATGCTATGAATTATGTGTGTTATGAAGCAAAAAAGTTAAAGAAATTCGGTTTTAGTAACACCTTATTGTTTACTACTGAGTACAGTAGCCATGCTTGTGACTAGTAGCCCTACCTGAAAAACTAACTCTGGACCTAGTCCAGGGTTCGATTTTCAGGTCGATCATCATTATTTTATCAGTTCCAGCCTGCAGTTTCTTCACTGTTTTCTTATATATTATAAGTAAGTATGTATTTACAAACTAAATGTATATAAGTATTATATCCATTGTCTAGTACCTACAGTACAAGCTATGCTTACTTTGGGACTAAATGGTGCTGTGTAAAATGTTCAAAATGTATTAAAAAAATCGAATGTCAAAGTTTCTATCGCTAAAGCACAAAACTTGTATCTATTCTAATTGTGACTGTAGCACCGATTGTAATCGTTGTTGTCCCTAATTCTAGCCGGAATTTGGAACGCCTAGATTTATAAGATGAAAGTGCAGTTATTGTGTGCGTTTATAATTACTCGCTTGCAATTAACACTCTTGGCGTATTAAGATATCAATGATGTATGAATATGACTGTGTCTGCAATTCGTTTTATCAACCTAATTACATACCCTTTTTTATTATTGGGTGGGGTTATGCTCCTACTTCCTTCTGCTTAGTGGCGGGATTCAAATTCAAATTCAAATATTTTATTTCAATTAGATTATATAAATAGGTACTTTCGAAAAGTCAAACTAGTTGCACGGTTCCAAAAAGTTGGACTTATGGAGAAGAGCCGGCAAGAAAAACCATAGTCACTCTTTTTAAAAAAATATATAAATGGTTACAGTAATAATTTAGTTTTGAGAATAGTGCAGTTCGATATGTAAAATTAAAGTTAAAGATCGAAGAGAAGATAGGATCACGGAAATCGCTTGCGCATGCTAGGTCCAATGGGCGAATGACGAGTCCGACATACCCTACCGTCTCACCAGGTGGCATGAACCCTTAGAGTACCCTTTTTTGGATGCGGAAAGGGGACTCTTCGCTTAGCAGCCAAAGGCGTATAGCTTCCGCCTCTCAGGTACGACGCTCTAAATAAAAATGGCGTATTGTGGTGCTCGCTGTTCATTATATTTCCTGGCCATTTATTTGACGTTCAGCCTTGACTTTCTGGCGAAAAGATGGCTTTGAGATATGACAGACCAATGCCACAATACATTTTATGCTGAATAACTGCAGGAACTTTGGACTAATGACTCATTTACATACATTTAGAGTATCATCATCGGAAACCGGAATTAAATATTTAAACAATAATACTTAGCCAAAATAACTTTTTAAGGAATTTATCACGATAAATTTATAAGTTTGTCATAGATTTTTTATCTTTTTGTAATTTTTAAGCATTTTCCATTCTAAGATTACAAGTTATTTTAAATGAAGAAAAAAATGTTTCTTCTTTTAAATTATATAATCTAATAATTGATTTCTTCTTCTTCAATAAATTAAAAATTTAGAAAACCCCCGACACGAAATGTAATTTTCTATTTTGTGGTGGCGGCCATCTTGGTTTTGAAATTTATCATAGTGTATAGTATTCTCCTAACATAGCCCTTTCATTTGATACCCATATTGAGGGATTTGTGAAAAAATATGTCATTCGCTATTTTGTGGCGGCGGCCATCTTGGACCGATGTTCATCAAACACACTCCCGACTAATTCACCTTTCAAATAAAAAAAATCAAAATCAAAGTCGGTTCATCCGTTCGGGAGCTACGATGCCACAGACAGACACACACACACACACACACACACACACACACACACACACACACACACAGACACGTCAAACTTATAACACCCCGTCGTTTTCGCGTCGGGGGTTAAATTTATCAATAAGTATAGAGAGAACGTCATAGTCGTTGGATAAGAGCGGTCTACGACCAGTCCTTGTAGCCATCTGTAGGGGAGATCTTTGTTGAGCCGTGGATTCATTTTACCCGACCGACGAAGGAGGGTTATGTGAGGATAATCCTTTATCAGCGGATGCCTACGTCATAATAATCGCGTGCCAAATTTTAGACCAATCCATTCTCAGATCAATCAGACAGTCACCTTTCCCATTTATTATGTACCTACATAGATACTCCACTCTAAAAAACGCTTCAAGAACATTCTTAAAAGTATTGGTGCATTATGCTAGTATCAGTGAAAGTGTATCAGGACTGTGTTGCGTATGTGTGCCGCTCGCGCCGGTAAGCAGCGCGGCAGCGTGCGCCCGCGCAGACAGAGGCGGATTAGAATCATAGATGTGATAGAAATTGACCTTAATATTGAATTAAATAGTAGATATAAATTATTATTGGATTGAAATTTGAAAGGCTTTGTTTTAGTCATGCACAATAAGATTGCAATTAATTTAATCTTATTAATTATTAAAATGTACCTAATAGAAAGAAAATAAATAAATAAATATCCTGGGACATTTATACACAGCACGGTCTAGTCCCAATTCCTATTTTAAATACATACTTATAATAAATAGGAAACACCCAGACAAACACAAACACTTAAATTCATCACAATAAATGTTTGTGTCCTATGGGAATGGAACCCACGACCTCGTGATCAGCAGTCCGGTACTCGAACCACTAGACCACAGACGTCGTCATAAAAAAGCTCAACAAAAATATTGTACACGTAACGAATACTCAGCTATTCAGTCACAATAACTAGTTAGTCTAGAATCCGATCAAAATATAATTAAGCTAAGATGGATGCTGAAGTTACGGATCCAGAAAAGATACCTATTCTAATGTTTTCCTACACTGTAGCCCACTAGCTATGATCCATACTAATATAATAACCCTCTGTGTTTGTCTGTCTGTTACCTTTTTACGCCTAAACCAATGAACAAATTTCGATAATGTTTGGCAAGGAGATGAATTGCATTCTGAGACAAGACATGTGCTTTCTTTTGTCTCAAAAATCCTTTAAGATGCGAATGAAACCGCGGGGAACTGTTTGTGATGTAATAATAATTAATTTTAGATATCTAGTTTATTTGGTTATTTATTCTTTGTGTATTAATAACGTACAAATGCGTTCTCCAGACAACCTTAGGGTGGTGGTGAGACGAAACACGGTAGATATACTAAAAGGAGTAGTGGTAGTCAGAGGTATGAGACGAAGACAATTTTACAGATAATAAATAATTATAAGCGTGTAAACTTACATAAACATTACACAAATACGTATTTATTAAATATATACAATATATATAAATTAGAATGTGGAGGAAGATTTCGACTGGCGAGCAGGGCGAGCGGTGGCTTAGTGGTCAGAGCGTCTGGTGTACCGAACCAGAAGGCGCAGGTTCGAATCCTGCCCGCCCGCCGATTTTTTCCTACATTAAAAATAATATATATACATACAATACATAAAACATAAACACTCAAAAAAGAAAAATCAGTGCCGAGATAAATCTAACAGAGTTTTGTCGAGAAAGTATTAATTAATTATTACTAATTCGTGCCTGCATCGTGTTTTATATGAGCACGACGTAGTGACGGACGGTACTGGCGCACGACGCGTCGACGAGCATCCTAATCTAACATCTAAAAGAGTAGACATGAAATCACTTGAAGTAACAGACTAGACATTAACTAAAGATAAATTAGTACCTACCTATATAAGAGTATAATTGTAAATATATATATATACATATCTATATAGTGTACCTAATACCTAATAAACCAGAATATAGATCATAATAAATAAATAAATAAAATAAATAAATATTTGGAGACATTTTTACACAGCACCATCTAGTCCCAAACTAAGCAGAACTTGTACTATGGGTACTAGACAATGGATATATTACTTATATACTTTTTTTTGTAAATATATAGGAAACACCCAGAGAAACACAAATAATAGAAAATATTATGATATCTCTCCCTTGCGCAGTTGACATTACTGTGTACGTATTCTGCCAAAGAATTGGCATAATAATTTATTTGTTTATATATATCACACAATTTATTTTAAATAAACAGATATAAAAACAAAGAAAATAGTATAAGATATAAAAACAAACGCAACAAGGCGTCCATGTAAAGAAGACTGCAGAAGACTAAAGAAGCAGCATTGCCACGTTGGATGGTGATATTAATTCTTTGACTCTTTGAACCAACAATAAGCCAGCCCTCTAGTCTATTATCGAAATTTCAAAATCTGCATCGCAGACATTAGAAAAGAAATATCTATTTAGCAACACAATCGGGTCTGTCAACTTAGACAATGCTATATTTTCACCATCATAACATCATTCAAAAGTCGGAACTGACATCAAAGGTTGTATTGTTCAAGTAAAAGTTGTAGAGATGTGAAAATGCCCTAGTTTTTATACCAGGTACTTATAGCAAATGATCATTATCTGGTACGGTTCAGGGGTTCACATAAGTTGACAACTCGGCGCAACTCATCTCGGTCGGTGCGCTTCGTAACAATGACTTTCGACAACCCTATTTCCATGTGGTTTCTAATGTCAAAACACACACAGTTATTAATCAAATTTAATATTGTTGGAATTTGAATACACTGTTTTAACTTATCTCTCTCTGTTGAAATGACAAGATGACGAACAAGAGAACGTGAACGAAGCTAAAGAAGTGAAATAGGCTTAAATGTTTGTATGTATAAAATCTTTCTTTTTAATGCGAACAAAAGGGCTTTTTGGGGTTGAGGGTATGAAAGTTATAAGAAATACTCAGAAGTCGCTGGTGCAAAGTTAATAAGTAGTCTATAAAAGTCTCTCCATCTCTTCTAAACTCTTTTAAGGTATCTATATCTAATCTACATCACTAATGCCCAAGAGCATTACAGCTATAAAAAAACAATTGACACACTGAGCGCTTATTAGATGCATTCAACCCAGATTGCGGTCGCTTTTTTTGGCAAACACTCATTACAAAGATAAGGCCCGCATAGACTCACTTTCAGTGTAGGTCAGTCACTCAGGGCACTCTCACTTGTAATTAGGGAGGGGACACGGTCGTAAATGATGAAAGTGAATGGTGAAATAATGATGTTCAGTTTTCTGAAGACTGAAAAATCCAGTGAAATTACTTGCAACGATTCTTGCATAATATTTTTTTTGGTTCGTCCACGTTCAATTCTCTTGTCATAGACACACATACATGCTGGTTGTGAACACTGCGCACCTGACCTTTTTGAAGGACAATGTGTTATTTTGACTTGCTTAAACGAATATATTTTTCAGCATTTTAATTATGTCAGATTAGTAATCCTTATTAGATCAAGCAGCGGACTATAGCTTATACCTTTCTCCCGTGGCTAACACTGGGATAATATGAGATCATGTTTAATGTCATTGTTACAAAACACAGCACACAGTGTGGTTTGCGCAAAATTATACGTAGGTACTTATTTATACCTACGTTTGTATTATATAATGACGTGATTCTCAAAATAAATATTACACGTATTGGTAACAAGTTTTTGTGCTAACTATTATACAAACAATTTAGTTAGGTAGCTGCCTGGTAAAATAGGAAGTCGCAGTAGACTGGCGAAGTGGACTAAGTCTATATCGTTACTCCCGTGTCATCAGTGGCTGATGATGAAATTATCTCCTCTTTGCTTGTCGTTCGGCACGAGATAAACGACGACATAATTGTTTCGTGCCATAAAGCAGGTCGTCTGTTCATCTCGTTAGAAGGCATCCCACGCTGTGTTTTCCGACGCGCAGTCTCCATTCGAAGAACATTCTGATAAAAATAACACCCCGTCGTTTTAGCGTTGAGGGTTAAAAAGAGAAAAGTTAATATAAAGGATTTCGAACTTTTTTGTTTAGAACCTGACGTACCTAACGTTGTAAGATTTAAAAACCGCGTGTTTTAGTTCGTAGTTCGTAGTTTCACCTATGAAACATACTCGAATCGATAGAAAAAATAAACGAAATGTCGTAAATGATATATACTTTTTGAAATCTTTCAGTTTACGTCTTCAAAATAATATTATTTAATATTTTTAAAATAGGTATAACTATGTTGATATTACTTACGTCGTAGCATAGTTATTTACACAAATGCAACTTTAACATTAATATAAAAGTGTGACGCTGTTTTTGTCTTTTGTTTTTCAGCCAGAATGTTTGTCCAATATGGTACACTGACGCATAATTAATTATTCTGTATTGTTACATTACAAAAGTATTGTTTTTTGACAATAATAGAGGATGAAACAATTCTTTGTCACAGTATAGGTAATATGTTGCAGACGATATTGTGTTGAGTGGTTAGATTATTTGAGAAATTTAAAGTGTAATTACCCGGCCGCTGGGGCAGAAAGGTTCTCGAGTAGCGACCACGCATCGGAAAATGCAGCGTCGGACCGCCTCCAACGAGATGGACCAACGACCAGCCGGGCTAACATGCGCGCCATGACAAAAATTTTGTCTACTCTTTTGTCTCGCTCTTCCTCGTGCGAAAACGAAACAAAAGCACGACATAAGCATAAGCATCTCGCGGCGTGCATATTAGCCCGGCTGGTAAAGGTCGCTGAGAGTCGTTGGATGCAGGCGGCATAATTATAACTGGTCCTTGTGGAAGTCTATGGGGAAGACCTTTGTTCAGTAGTGGACACATTATGGCTGATTTGATAATGATAATGGCATTTAAAAAAATGGTAGAGCTCTTCTGAATCGGTCTACAATCGCAATGTCAAATATTCTGCCGCTAAGCAATAATGTGTTAATTTGCGACTGGTCAGAAGGGCAATGGGCATTGCATGGGCATGTAACCCATGAAATTACTGGCCATCACTATTCTAGGTCCTTTCTGAAAACCAGCGCTGTGGCATTATAATATTTTTTTTAATGCCATAGCATTATGCTGAGATAGGAGCCTTTTTTGGCCTTGCACAGGGTTGCATCATTTCTGTTTTTTTTTTAAATTGCTAAATCTTTGTTCTGTCGCTGTGCGAGTCTTAAAAAATATAAGCGTTTTTCTTTCGTCTTCTTTCTTTTCTATTTAAAAACTAAAGGCCTCAAGATGACAACACTAGTGTTGCTATGTATGTATGTATGTATTAGTGTTGCTAGCGTCTATTAGTTAGCGGTTGCCGCTTACCATCAAGCGGCACGTGTGCTTGTTTAGCACTAGCAAAACTTCACACACTTGACGTCTTATGCATTTTTATATCGATACCTATCAAATCAAGTGTGTGAAAAAATCCCTTTACTACATTAAAACAAAGAATAATTAAAGACATCTAATCTTTACATAATGCACATCCTTTTCCGTGAATCTAATAATTCCCATAGTCAACAATAATTAAGTTTTATTTACGATAACGTGTAAACTATGCTTTCTAATAGCACACTTCACAGGAATAGACAATGGATGGGAATTAAGATGGCGGGCGGAAATACTTCGTTCACATTGTTCTTCCGGCGCGGAAATGATAAACTTTTTTTGTTAATTCACGCTTTTGAATTAAATCGTTCAGTGCTTTTAATTAGATCGTTTACTTATAAGTAAATCATGATGATGTCGTAAAGTTAGAGGTCATTAGATGTAAAATAAAAATTGGTCCTTCGGTCCGAAAATTACAGTGTCCTCTGAGTAACTAACTGGTCCTTGTTACTTTCAATTGAAAAACTACAAACAAAGAAAAGAATGATAGAAATTATTATGAAACTTATTTTTTTTCCTACTATCCTTCAATTTCACCTTCAAAGGTATTTTGTTGGTCATCTTAAGATGTCAGTTGTTTTAATGCTACTTATAGATAGATAGATAGATAGAATATTCTTTATTGTACACCAACATAAATTATAATAGGACTTATTGCTTGCCCAATAATTACACTTATATCCAAAACACAGTAACTTAAGCACACTCAGCACATTAATTTTGGAAGTGGTTGTACCAACCCAGACCCTAAAAATCCGACGTAAATATCTTTTTTTCGAGAAATTTCGACTGACACCTCATATACAGACAATTATTAACTCTCTGTCTCTCTCTCTCTCTCGCAGGAACTAGAACAAGAGAAGCACCTACTGAGACGACGGCTGGACACAACACAAGGAGAATATGAAGCGAGGCTGCTGGAGCTACAGAATGACATCAGAGAGCTCACGGCCAAGATCGGTTCCAGGGACACGTCTGTCAAACAGGTTGGTTTTACTTCAAATAAATTGTATACTTAATTTCCAGTCAGTTGAGCTATTCATACATTCCATCGAATTGTACACCTATACATCCTTCGGGTGTTTTATGTTATAATATGTTGAACCAAATGCAAAACCAAGCTTAAAGTTATTATTTTTTGAGAGCATATCACACAAGCACATAACTATCCCAAGGAATACAGATATGATATATGTAAGACTACAGACAAACGTATTCAAATCAACGATAAAAAACAACGTTTTGAAACATAGCTCACCGCAGTATGATGTCATTATTGAAATTGAGTTTTCCCTGAGTCATACAGGTCCAATGAGTAATCTAAATACAACATAACTCTTAAGTCTCAATAAGGACCACAACATCGGTTTGCACATGAATACAGAATTAGATAAATAGACATAAATCTATTAGGTAAAGACATTCACAACTAAACAAGAATAAGAATGATCTATTTGGGATTCACGAATCGTTTCAAATCATTAAAGTAGATGAAGTATGTTTACGTAAAAATTAGGTCAGTCTTGATGTTTATTTGTTTTCACAAACAGTTAAACAGACTGCCAAGTCTTAGGTCTCAGAACCCAAAGCACGTAACTGTGATATTTCAATGTCGTTTAGTATTATTATTCTCTCGCTTTGATGGTGAAGGAAAATATCGTGAGGAAACCTGCGTGCTTGCGAGATTTTCTAGGCGGCGTGTGAAGTCTGTCAACCCGCCCTAGGCCAGCCTGCGGACTATAGCCTAATGCCTCTTATTCTGAAAGGAGTTCCAAGCCCAGCAGTGGTAAAGTATAAGAATTGATGAGGAATCCCTTCCTTCACTGTTAAAATTATTGATATACACACATGATTTCGAAAAGTCAGAGTCAGTCAGTCCAATGGCCATACCACTAGGCTATCGCTGTTTTTGATCCATTCTCTCTATACTGCTATATTCAGATTGACATTCACTTAAGTACATAATAAATAGTGTCACTTAAACCAGTCATTTCGAACACCTGCCGTAATAACTCGGACATTACGCATAATGGCTGTGTTGCAATGTAATGTAATATCATTTGATTATTGTCAAGCAAGTCGTTATAAAGAGACTTATGATTACGTTCGGGTTTTAGCCTTTTTGTTTCATTTTCTTTATCTTGAAGAGTGTTTCGAGTATTTCGAATGTCACAAGTGAGTTTTAATATTAGTAAGCTTATAATTATATTACACCATGACATTTACAAGGTTTTTGTCGTTTCATTGTTTCCCGGGATAATACAACTATACAAATGAGATTGGTATTAACTTTCACTCGGTATAACAGTGAAAAAAAAAACATAAGTAGCAAAGAATTTTTTAATAATTGGTGTGCAAAGAAATATTCAAATAAGTATTTTGTTACTGGTGAAGACTTCTTGATAGAAACTCCAATGGTTTCGAACATGATCTTGATTTCTCGAAATCTGCCAACTCACACGATAGCTTGGTGAATTAGCGTTTTGGTTCAAACCGTAAGCTTATTGTTATGAAATGAATAAATAAATAAATTAGCATTTTGCAAGAAAAGAAATCTAGTCGATAACGTGGACTCAAATTTTACGTAGCATAAGTTTTGTCAAGGTAAGCTTAGTCTAGTTTAATAAGCTACTCTTATAATAGAAAGTCTTATGCTTTAAAATCTTCGCAAACGTTCACGAGGAAGTGAAGAACGTATCATGGAGGTTCTTTTGAATCATCATCTGACCATCATCCTTGTGTTCTCCGAAAGTTTAGAAAGAGGTGTACTAATGTACACACACAGTTCGCCGGTAGGTTTAGGTCCCATGTAAGAGAACCTATTGCCATTACCCAGATCCTTACTCCGAGCTGCTACTGAGAATTTCATAGAAAAACCCAATATCACTGCTCGAACTGGAAATCGAACCCTAGACCTCGGGCATAACCGTCGTGGTTATAGCCAATAGGTTAACAAAGCAGTTTTGAATAACTTCGGTAGAACTATCACAAACTTATAGATCTAGAAAACCTTGAGCTAATTTTAATAAAACTCAAGACCTAGCTTGCGAACACATAATTTGAAACACTAAATATAATTTACTAGGCTAGAACTTCCCACTTTCCGACTAGAACACACAAAAATCAACAAACATCACTAATCCGTTGTCATTGTGTATATGGCCGCCGTTTAAAACAATAAGCCGCTCCCCTTGACCCTACATTTGGCACAAAAAGGCTTTGTGTCCGAAATTCGTAGTTTGAATGTAATTAACATTGAAATTGTACATTACCGCTATTAGTGAACTGAGTCAAGGCCTTGGGAGCTTTGTGTGAGCGAGATACAACCATGTCAACGATAAAATATATTAATAATATTATTTATCAATAGCTTTCACGACCGCCTTTAGCTGTTTCGTCTCAACTCGCTTACAATAGAACCACACCTCAGTTGAAACCTTACTTTTGTTAAAAAACGTGCTAAGACTAATTTGGTTGATCGTAATCCTATTAATGTACCTCGGATTACTTCAATGTCCTTCAACGGGTTTCGTTTTGACCTGCCTTTTGTTAACTAACTTAAGTTTAACAGCTTTTTAATGTCCTAGCTTTGAAGACTTGAGTAATCTATTTAGACATTGATGGGGCAATAACAAATTGACCTTTTACATTATGGTTTTAATCGGTTATAGAACAGTATATAACATTTTATTAGGACATGACTGGAAATTATGAATAATGAAGATAATGGAGCTTGTAGTTGATAGTCATTATCCGTCAGAGACCCAAAGTAAGGGGTATAGCTCAAAGGATTACCAAGTAAAATAGCTCGCCACATATTTCAAAGAACTCACCACAGCTAGAGTAAACGGGTTCTTTAAATGGAGACCATGTCAAGACGAGCATAGTGTGTATCACCCGGCCAGTTAAAGTGACAATCTGCCGAAGGCAAGACCTGGCAACGACTGGATGAGGAAATCCGAAGTTAGGACACTAAGAGTGGCCAACGTCCTGCAGTGTACGAATGTAAACCTCCAGAATAGACTAGAAAATTGTCCCAAGATAACACAGCTGCATACGATCATATAATGACATTAGATAATATTCCTTCATGTAGTCATTGTAACTATATTAGGTACGTGTTTGTTAAAGTATTGCATTCAACAGTTAGATGTTTTTTTATAGTTCAGTTTAATAAATAATACAGCAACTTTTAGAGTTCTTATAATCTTTCTGACTTCATTGCTATTTATTACATTTGTTAGATCTGTATGGTTCTTTGTGCCAACAAACCTTTTTTCATCCTTTTATACTCAAACACTGATCACGTTGGGCCCAGCATCACGATTTCGTGCCAGCCTGTCGAGTACTGAAGGGTTATTTTTTCTGTTATCAATTGTCAATGAACGAGTGACGAAACTCCGTTAGGATTGAGCAAAAAAACCCAGATACTCGAATAATTCGAGCGTACTTACGAGTACGTGCGAGGTCGCCTGTCAAACTCATGGTACTTATTTTCGTAACGTTATTGAGGATATGTGTACGTGTAATGATATGTGTGATTTCATTTATTTGGAACATTAGTCATTTGAATAATTTGATCATAAGGTTGCAACACTAGCGAATTTTTAATCAAATACTTTCGATACACTGCCTTCTTAAGTTTTTGTATTATTGAGGTCCAAATTTTGTAACATAGGTAATGTTACAAAATTTGGACATCATTTTAATTCTGACTTCAGTCATTGCTGAAGGCTAGCAGGAGATTTTACCCTCCATCAATGTAATCCTAAAAATAATAAACGATCCAGTAAGTCAAATTTGAACCCACGTTAAACACTTTAAAAAAATCCTTTCTTGACGGATGTCTGCCAAATTACAGCCCAATCCGTTCAGTGCAGTGAGCTAGATGTGTTGATAGATCAGACAGCTAGTCAAGCGCGGTTTCTTTTTATTATATAACTACATACAATATACTGTATACAGATACAGATTTGGCATATTTACTATACGTGAGGTTAACATTTTACGTGTCAGCCTCTCTATTACAGAAGAGTTCAAAGTTCTCAAAATTGCTATAGGTAATATGTGCAGAACTAAGAACGTATTATTACGACAATTACATTAGTGACTTGAAGAAAGCGTCTAGAAATCTTAGAAATATAGCTTTACCATTAGTGTTTGCTGTTTCTAATGCTCGAAGATAAATAAGTGTTTCACAATCATTACCACTTACACAGATATGTAGTGAAGTTGATATAAACATACCATCACGACTGTATTTCCCGAAAGGTTAGGTAGAGCTATAATGCAAACCAGCACAGTTCGCCGGTAAGAGAATTTCACAGAAAAACCTAGCAACACTTAGCTAGAGCCTATAATGTTTGGGTCCCATGTTATAAGGCGCGAGCCTATTGCCATCAAGTGGAAAGGAGCTTAAATTTTATAGAGAAACCCAATAACACTTCTGAAACCTCTTGGGTATATCGAACCCAGGACCTCTAGCGTAGCTGTCATGTTAACTGCCACAAGATTAATGAGAAAGTTTATTTTTTAATAATTTTTTTCATTAAATATTGTCTTTTTAATATCGCAACCCTTCAGATAATTCCTTATAATACAGTAAATACACCCAAATGTTCGCACATTTTACATTGGACTTATTGATCTACTTTATGAAATAATATACAATAACAGGCCCTTTTACCAGGAAACGTCAAATATATCATTATAATAAACATAAAGGGAAGGTGAAACGAATATGGCCGCAAAGTCAAGGTCTCTGACGTCACGTTTACGTAATTCCAGTGAATTTATCGTCATCAGGGCGGCCCCTGAAAGCTCTCAGGTACAATTAGCCAATTAACACCACACCCCACTGAATCACTTTCATTTAATTGTCTAGTAGCAGTCGTTTGTGACTACGCTGTCAGTTGATCATGGAAAATTTTGTAAATAAAACCTTAGCCTTTTTATAAGATTTTGTTTTCAGAGCCGTTAAAGGAATTGGCATTAATCATAAGGATGTTTTCTATAGATATTCGTATAAATACATTTCTAGCAAGAATTCTCTGGAACCTTTGCTTTCAGGTATTTTATGATTATAATTACGTACTGGATCTGTAGCTCTTCCCGTAATTAGTTTCATGGTTTAATTCTCCATAATTTTAAATGAAAATCTTTCCGGTAGAGAAAATTGATTAAAATCTGCTTATTTTTTCAATTAACATGCATGAAAATTGATAATTTCCAAATCACACTAAACAATGATAAGACCTTCGCTATATCTTCAAACCTCGCATTTGTCGTTTTGTTGTCAAAATTATTTTTTTCTAGCCTATGGCATTGGTTGTCTTATGTGAAGACCTTCGAGGTCTTCCTGTCAGTCAGGATGCCATAGCTTGGCTTCCGTCCCGTCGCATCCTCTGCAATTACTATGGCTATTGGCAACTGAGCAAAGGGTTGGGTAATGAGCATAGCGAGATGTGTAATCTTGAAAATATTGTTTTGTGTAATGATTGTTGTTTGTTGGGATTGTTTTAAGTTTTAATTCAAAACAGTAAACGTTGATATGTCGGCAAATGTTAAAACATCTGATGAATATACTGCCTCAATAGCCACAATAGGCTACAAAGATGGATGCTGAGTGTGAAGTTTCCCAGGTCAAGTGACTTGTTATTGGGGTTTCTTATGTAATTTCATTAGCAGATCGGCCTAGTTAATGGCAATAGGCTCCTTCGAGCACACTGGTAAAATATTAAAGTTATTACTTATTAACGAAACGAGAATTCCGAAATCCCCTAACGTGGTTGGGAAGAAGCTAGGATCTCTGATGAGCATCGAAATGTATCAATAATTACAAGATTTTTATAGCGACACTTGTTTTAACATAAAGTTTCAAGGCTTTACTAAAATAATAATATTTTAAGAACATGCTTGAGGTTATTAGCAAATGTCAATGTAACATATAGCTCCTCAATATTTACTCTACTGTGACAATAATCAGATTCAAAACATGAGTAGGCTTCTTGCGGCAAAAGACGATGTTGAAACGCGTCACGCCTTTTGGTCTGACGTCCTTCCAAAACCACTCGGAAAAACTCTTTCGTAAATTATATAGATGATATAATGATCTTTAAAACCAGCGGATGAAAGTTTAGTTCTCTTTAGCATTTACAAGTTTGTTCTGTTACACCCATTAAGACGATTAACCACGCTTGATGTTTGGAACAATGTAGTTTAGAGGTATGGTTAAATGTTTGATTGCGGTATCAGTAAAGTGTATTATTAGTCATTTGTTTTGGTGGTACTTTATACTAGTGAATTGCGAGGGTGGGGTTGTATATTGTATCAAGATCAAGATAAGATTGTGTTTGCAGTTAATTTCCTGGTATAGCAGATAAAATTGGATAGGTTTATTTGACATGGTCGATATACGGTTAATGGAAAGAGATTAGCTATGTTTTCGCGATCATTGCTATCAACTATTTCTAAATAAATCTACTTATAGAAATAGTTAAAATTAACATTCAATCACATTGTATACTTTATAATACGCACATTTGAAACGCTTAGCGTCTCGAAATATTTTGCCATGGTTATAAATAAAGTAACCAGAACTACTATTTTCCGCTTTTTATGATTTCACGTATCAAAGCCATAAAATGATTCAGCCTTGAGCTTTTATGTTCAACATAAATACTTCCAAAAATGACTCAACCAACTGCATACAAGAAACAAAATTAAGAAGCTGAATTCGTCTTACGAAATTGATATTTGAACTAAGACTAACTTAATAATTTATCTAAAAGTAACAATACTGTCACGACTAATTCATTAATGCTGAGCCAAAAACCTCTCATGACGTAAGCAACTGCTAAGACGTGCTAAGGGATTCCCAGAAATTAATATCAAAACATTGTAATGCAGCGGGTCACACCTAGACACACCTAATTATACTAAGTAGACATATTATATACATACCCACGCTACCCCTACTAAGTACCCATATTAAGTAGACATAATATTATACCTACCGTACCCTACCCTATAGAGTTAGGAGCCGGCGCCATCTAGTTTAAAATAATTGAATTGACTTCTTTATAGAAGTCAATGTTAATAATAATTGTTTTGATAACTATTTACAAAAATAAATATCATTTACATAATTTATTTCTTTAAAAACTTTTGGGTTCGTTTCACTTGTTCTTCTCAAGGTTCGTCAAAAAAGAAAAACCTGCCTCATCTAGATAAAAAGCGTTAAGCTAGTGTGTTACATACCGACTTTTATAATAAAGATCATGAATCATTAATATGAAATACTTAGCACCTCTTAATTAAGTAACGTTTCGTAACAACATTTTATAATGTATTGCTACGGCTTCAGTTAATGATTCTGAAACTATTTAAATTTGCACCAATTAATCAAATCTTTTATTTATAATTAAATGAAGGTCAATAGTCTGTCATGCATCAATCATTAATCATGATGGTTCATCTATTATATTCATTATTATCTTCTGTAAAAGATCTGGATATTGCAGTTGTATTTCGTATTTATGTTGCTTACATATGGATTAACTATAATTATTATCTTCAACATAACATATCATTACGCCTGTAGCACCGAAGGTTTGGGTGGAAGTGGAGGTACACTCATCGTTTTTTTGAGATTTCATGTTATAGTGCCTATTGCCATTATCGGGACAAACAACGACTGAGCTGAAGATTTCGTAATTGGAAAACCAAAAGAAGAACCAAATTAAAATTTAAATATTAATTCCTCACTTTTTTTGTCCACAGCGTGATGAGGAGAAAGCCAGCCTAATAGCAGAACTGACAGCTCAAAACTCCAGACTGACTGTGCAGCTCAAGGAGTCATCTGCAACAGAAGCTCATCTCCTCGCGCAACTCGAAGGGCTTAAGGACCAATGCTCTATGAGGAAAACCAGCTTACAGGTATAATTTAAATCCTTACGATAAAATTCGTAAATAGTTAACTAAACTAGCTATTAGCCTTAACTATTACCTATAACTAGCTTACTCTTCAATATCCTAATTAACCCCTTTCTCCAACAGGACCATGTCCAAAGCCTAGAATCCTTGAAAGCGGAGCTGGCGATGGTATCAGACAAGAAGACAGACCTGGAACGAAGATTGACGGGATCGCTAAAGGACAAAGAGAACCTGATGCAGCAGCTCGATGAGGCCAACGACAGGATCGTTGCGTTGGAAAGGCAGTTGAAGGAACAGGTAAGGGACAGGAAGGATTTTTTACTAAAGCATTTCATGTAAAATCAAAGACAACTTATCCGGGGACTATGCAGGTATTAGTTTCAAGGCAGTGACTCAATCCTTGGTCAGTCATTATTACTTTTATACTATTAAGGGCTTTACGGAAGAAACACGATTCGTGGATGACGTCAAAGTACTTATTTAAATGTCGAAATTTGTTTGACCCAAATGACCGAAACCATTTCATTATATGGGCACTTTATGTAATTAAACCCCATCGTTAACCATAACGTCAATAGGTAATTAGAAGTTAATGTCTTAGGTAAAGGAAAGTTTGCCTATGAAGACACACAAAGAATAACTTAATTTTGTCTCTGCTTATTGCCTTATCTTTGGAGCTGTTTTCTTCGGCCATGGACGCTGACGCATGGTCTCCATTCTTAAGGTTTACAATGATAACTGTCCATTTTGAGACATGATCCATACCCATAATTTTTTTTACCAATGTTCTCTTAAAAAGACCAACAGGTATTACGTTATTAAAGGTAGTAATTATTATTTTAACGTTAAAATAAAGTTCACTATTAGTAGTTTAGATAGTCAAAAATGCTCATTGCCAACATCAAATTATATGTTATAACTAGCACGCTATAACATGCGTATTCTTCCAATATAAAGGCGTACTTGATTCTCATATCGATGAAACTTCGTCCTGTTTGTCACTACATAATAAATTACCCTTTCCAGGAAACACATGTTTAGAATTTTATAAAACAAACGTGGCCTTATATTTCCTTTGAGTTTTATACGTAGTTGAATAATTTATAAACAGCTTTGTCGTCCTGTCGTCCCTATAATTTAAATATACCTCAGGTTTCGATATCAATTATTGATGAAATGTCTATTGTATTGAATTTGTGTTATAGGAATTACAATGCAATTTCAACTAAATTCGATAACAGAAATGGATACAAAAATTTGTGTTACATTACTATTTTCTTCATTCTAGAGTAACTATTGTTTTCAAATTAGTTACCTATTCTGTGTTCTCACTACTAATCGGCGTCCAGTCTTATGAGATGCGGCTGAATATCAGTATTTTACGCAAACTGCCATTACTTTATTTCTATAATAAGCTAGTGCTTCATTATAATGTAATTACACAAAAATAATTGCACATTAATTAATTTACAAAATTACAAAATAAACTTCGCGACGTCATGTCATTCGATCGAATCATTACCTTTTGCTTCACATTGATCGAAATCAACGTATTCAGTGCGACCTCCAGAAGCAACAGTACTTAGTACTCTATTGTACAACATTTTATTATCGAATTGTCTTTCTTTCGTAACACTAATGATGTCGATTTTAGAGACCCATACTTTAATAAAGATGCCTGAAAACCAGATAGCCGTATTGCCTACAAATTAGACTGCTGGGATCTATTAACTGTCGTGTTAAATACTGATATTCAGCTTCATCTGATTGGACCCAACCATGTTGAATTAATGTCAGATGGAGAAAAGATAAGATGTATGAATATGGATGGATTAAAAGTGGTGTTTTGTAGTTTCTGGTTACCGCTATGAGAAAAATGCGAGAATTTATAAGAAAGCTAGGATGATATAGGTACACTCAATAGAAAATCTTGGTTTAGAAATGATGGCATACAGTCGTACTGCTTGCGCAATTTAGTGAACTCTAAATTGCGCAAGTACAACTCGCACTTGGCTGGTTCTTTTAGATCAGAATGATCAGATTGTATGTAATTTGATTCAGATCTGTAAGATGATGGATGTGCAGTGTTGAGCAAGCGTTCTCAATATCTCGAGTGTCTTGATACAAGGACTACCGTTTCTGATCTAAAAATATTGATACTTGAATTTGCTGCAACATTCACTTGATAGTTTAAAATTGAATCTATTCGGATAGATGTATATATAGCGCTTGTTGTTGCCAAAGGGTTAGACAGAGACGTACTAATATACACCCACAGTTCGCTAGTATATTTAGTTAGGTCCCACGTGGCGAGCCTATTGCCATTAACCGGGCTCAATCAAAACTGAGCTGCTACTGAGAACTTATAGAAAAACTCTAACATAACCTTTTTTTTCGAGTTTCGAAATCCTCGTGGATGTCCCCCGCCCCGGGGAGGGCGGAGAGTGTGGGTCTGTCAGACTCCTACTGACTAAAACCAACCCCGGTGTTCCCACTCGCACTTGCTTCGGGGGCTACGGGAACAACGCATTCTTCCGTACTCGACTTAGGAATAGAACCCAGGATCTCTAGCATAGCAGTGGCGCTTAGGACCACGACCACTTATTAACGACGCATTCTATGTTTAGTGTATCATTTGTTTTTTTTTTTCCACGTACCAAACGTAGACTTGTTTTTGTTTTTTTAGCTTGAGGAAATCCTCATCGATTTCCACTGTCGTGGGAAAGAAACTAGGTTCAGATTCAGATTGAAGGAGATTACCTTACCATCTAAAATCATATTTTAGTATTTGGCGTCGTGTTGGGGTCGAAACTAAACGTTGTCTATCGTAGTTTCATAGCTATCTATACTAACATAAGATCTGAAGAGTCCATTTCTTTGAATGCACTTATCTCTGGAACTACCAGTCGGATTTGAAAGATTCTTTTTGTATATGATAGCCCAGTTCTTGGGGAAGGTTATAGACTATTTTACATAACGCTACGACTCTTAAGAGCCGAGCAAAGCGGGTGAAACCGCGGGGCACTTCTGATGTTATTAAAATTATTTATCATTCAGTCAATGATAAATAATGAATGAAGAATGATAATTCCAACGCTACAGAACTCACCTGTGTGGTTAAGTGTTTCAATCACTCTAGGCTAATATTCAGAAACGATGCTAAGCGTAAAGTAATGCTTCCGTATGTCAAATTTGTATGACAATTTGACATACGGAAGCATAAGTTCATGCTTAGCCTCGTCTCTGAATATTAGCCTAAGTGTGCGCGCGACTGCTACGCTCAAGGTCCTGGATTTGATTCCCAGGTTGAGAAGTGATATAGTGGCTATGGAATTCTCAGTAGCATCTTGGAGTTAAGATTTGTTCCCAGATATCTAGGTAAACATACCGACGCACTGTGGGTGTGTTGTACACCTCTGCTAACCCTTCAAATACAGGCGTGCTAATAATAACACTTCTGTTACGACTTGTTCACACATAACATCCTGGGGAACCGCCAATATAATTCAATTGTGGGAAATATCATCTGGTTCATAAGGCTTCGTAAGTAGATGTGTAGGAAGTGCTGCGCGCATTTAATATTACGTACTAAGCCTTCGCTTAGTTTGTACTGAACCATGTTTATTGGATGAAGTGGATTACCATCTTGTTCATGTTTTGATTCTTTATATAACTTTTTAATTACCATAAACAATTTAAGGGATCGTAGTAGAGACTGCGCATAGGAACAGGGGGGCTAGACAAGTTGCATTTTGACATTCGAATCGACAAACAAAATCTATGGAAATGACCAAATGACACAAGCTTTTGACAAATCGGGCTGTCACTAATGTCATTTACATACATTTTGTTTGTCGATTCGAATGTCAAAATGCAACTTGTCTGGCCCCCTGGTATGAATTAAGAACTGTCATGTAAAAATATCTGTTTTCGAATTTTGAATTTAAAATAGAATTGTTTAAAACAGTGAAAAACATGTCAGATAGAATGGGCTTGTTTGTACTCATTAAAGAACAACTATAAGACTAGTACTAAAAATTTGATCTTCGATAGATTTTGTACAGTTGAGTGTAGGTACCTAAATGTTTGGAATTGCTGTTTTCGTGTGGGAGTACTTAGTTTTTCTGAACTATGGCAAGGATTTTTGATACGATTTTCAGTGTTTATAGAGAATTTCTTTCGGAAAACACTTACTTGTTAAACAAATAAAAATCGTAAAAAATATTAGTTAACAACCAAATCTCGTTATCGGCTGAAGGGTATACTTTAGTACAACAACATATTCCAGTACATACAAAACATTACCCTCCTTTAACTTTACCGTAGTCGAGTAATCACAATACCAGATTAAATACAAAGTACATTATGTTCGATTTTTACCCTAAGCCCCAGTAATCCATTCACTTCGCAATATCCGTTGGGTAGCCCAGAACAATGGTCACAATGTACAGTAATTAAAAACTAATCTCTGCCCAAGGTCTTCGTATTGGGCAATGCTGGCACCGTTTATGGCCACTGGTCCTTCTGTCCGAAACCCTTTGAATTTGAATTACGAATGGTTTATTTGAATTACGAATAGATAGTAGAGTAGTTTACAAAGTTTTGAATTAGGAACGGTTTCTGTGGATTCAAATTAGGAATAATGTATGTGGCACTGTTACCGAGACGTGATTTTTTGTTTTTGTTGCACATTTTCTTTTATAGAGATAAAAACCAGACATTGGGAACATTGTAATACAAAATCTTTAATCCCTCCTGATTCCATATTTGATTCTCTCTTTGATGCTGACATAATCATGACATTTCATCAGAGCGATTTGATTCCTATTGAAACAAAATTAAGTTTTTTAAATGTTGTCCTTCTATCGCTTTCTTTGTCTTTTTCGCCCTACACGAAGGATTTCTCCCTTCTCGTGGGTGCGTTTATAGTCTTACTAGCTTTCCGCCAGCGGCTTCGCCCGCTATCCCACGGGAACCATAGATTTTACCGGGATAAAAAGTAGCTTATGTGTTATTCCAGACTATAATCTATCTCTGTGCCAAATTTCATCCAGATCCGTTCTGTAGTTTTTGCGTGAAAGTCAAACATCAATCCATCCATCCATCCTCACAAACTTTCACATTTATAATATTAATATTAAAGTAAGAAGTAAGATAAGATATTCTCACATATTCCAACAACACCCAGAACCTGAAAATCTGCCTGTAGATCATACAATATTTGTTATTATACATGTGTTCTGCCCTTTCCCCTAATCGATAGCCTGTAGCCTAACCTAAGCGATAGTCACTAGTAACTGTAGTAAACTAGTAAAGCACCTTTGCGTGTGCTCGAACTTTTGCCCGTTAGAGCCAGTTCGCCATCTTTGTTGCTTAGCAATCAGTAGGGGCTTCAACGCGTCAGCAACTCCTGTAGTGCTGCTGATGTCCACGGACAGTGATGAATACCTTAACAACTGGTGGCTTGTCAGCTTAAATCCGTAAAAAAATATGCCTCAGTGTACCCGCAATCGTTTGTACGTGATTATTTTTAGTGTTGCACAATGCGCTAGTCAGGTGTTATTTTTTTCCAAGGTTCTCTTGTTTGGATTAAGAACACCTGTTTTCAGTTGTTATTCTGTACGAATGCGTATGCGATCTGCATTTAAACGAAGGTTATAACCTCTACTAAAGGATTTTGCAGTTTCTGAAGAAAATCTTTAAGAGATTCACAAATTACAGATGGATCTGGGTAGCTTAGGTGGCTACAGCGACCTTGGTACTACTGTGTCTACTACTACTATAGATAGCACATTGGAATTATGCTACCCACGGGAGACTTAACTCTCAAGACTTAGTTTTTTTTTTACAATGCCTACATATAGACAGTCCGCAAAAATCTGTGAATTCTACCTGCCTTAGTAGTAAGTGCGATTGCTACTCTCGAGGTCCTTGGGTTCAATTCCCAGGTCGAGCAGTATTATTGGTGTTTTTTAAGAAATTCTCAGTAGTAGCGAGAATTTGGGTGATTTTATTTATGCCCGGTTAGTGGCAAAAGGCTCATTTTCTATTACTTGAAACTCAAGAATACGGAGTAGTGCCCTTCCCTTATCTTGCCCTACAATCAGATCTAATGGATTTGTTTGTCATTTACTACGACCACGACATATAAAGAATTCCATCTCACTAAGTTCGTTAAGTTATTGAAATTTGAACTTTATGTTGAATGACATCAAAGTCACACAGTCGAGATGGAATGACTAAGGGCCTGTTTCACCACCTCTCGATAGTCGTTAACCGCCGGATAAATTAAAAAATAGAACAACATATTTATGAAATTATCTGCCAAGTAATTTAACGGGAACTTATCCAGAAGTGGTTTAATAATAATAATAATAATTTTATTTATTTAAGCAACAAAGGCCCATGGGTTAGTAAACAACACGGGCTTAACAGGACCTCGTACACTGGAAGAACTTCTGCTTATCTTCAATTGTTTTCCAGGAACATCTCTACCAGAACACTCTTAAAGAGCTGGAGCGCCTCCAAAGATCCCACGACACCCTCGCTGAGAGGATAGGGGCGCCAGACCCCATCGATACCACGGACACCGCCAGGTCTCTCCACGCAGAGATGGAGTCGGAGCCCGAAGACCAAGAGGATGGCTGGCTGAGGAGTGAAGCTGTTCAGGTGTACAAGCAGCTGAGGGCACTGGCACTGCAGCTGAACACTGGACACGATGATGATTCAGGTATGTGATAATATTTGATTGATTGATTTGAGGATATAAATTATGGTTAGCTACACAATGAAGTGGTGATAGCCTAGGGGTATGACCACTGAACTGCCAAGTCAAAGGTCTCGGGTTTGCACCTCTGACTTTTCGTAGGGAAACGAGTCTTTTCTTTTCTCGACGGCATGTGAAGTCTGCCAACCGGCATTAGGCCAGCGTGGTGGACTATAGCCTAATCCCTCCCATGCTGAGAGGAGACCCGTGCCCAGCAGTGGGACAGTATGGGTTGATGATGATAACAAAATGAATGATGCATGTGTGACGTCGTGCGGCAGTTAAATTGGTTTACTCAAAACCGCTTTGCTTCTTTCCTTAAAAGGCAACTTCAGACATTACCCTACATTGTGTCACTCGTATAAAATATTTCTACTATGTCTGGAATTTAAAAGAGATCATGGTTCTCTGAGTTTGTTGTCTGTGTGTTTTAAATACACCTATAATACAATTGAGGTGAACATGGACCTAAGCACGCGGATCGATGTGGTCGCGTGATATCCAAACTGGTTATTGAGGTTATTAGGTAATTCGTTTGACGTACCTACATATACTACCAGGTGCCATTATAAGGCGTAGCTACGGTCAACGACACGACATTCGAAAAATTATTTTAAACTAGCTTCTGCTAGCTCTCTGTATTCAAAATTTGTCGAGCCGTTGCAATGTGAAGGAGTAACAAACATCTTCTTAATATCTCATGTTCTTAATACATTATATATCTCTCTCTCTCTCTCTCTCTATTATTGTTTCCTTACACTGTTGTAGATTTTTGCAGCCAGCTTTGCGCATTTCAATTAGTCTCTTCCAACTTGTTGACTTAAAATTATTTTCAGTAAATAAGTTTATAAAAAAGTTGGTTAGTTAAAATAAATGGTCCACGAGCTTGCTTCCTGCACGAAACGGCATAAATAACCAGTTAAATGTAGCCTCAGTTTGCGTGACCGTTTTGTAGGGCAACAAACTACCGCAGACGACACACAGAAGTTCCAGTTTGTGAAAATTTCTTATGACACTGCGCAGGAAACTTTATTATTGGAGTATTCTAGAGTCAGACCATCTTCCTCCTAGCTTTTTCAACGTCGTAGCCCTTTCACTGCGATGGGGTCAGCTACGAGTTGAACCGAAGATTTAGTGCTAGGAATGGTCACACATCACCACAGTTGTAAAATATTAAAAGGAGTGTTAACTTTTCAAGAGATCCTCTTTCGTTTTATTTTGTTTTAGTGTTTGACATTATCGTCCTGCTGCAGGGAAAAGGCCTTCCTACCCTCTTACCACTAATCTCGGTTTAAAGCTTTATGAGGCCAATCCTTCCGATATAGGTTTTTTGGCACGACTTTATCTCATGTTGTGCGGGCTCCACTCGTGACCCACAACTCATCGTACAGCGTCATCAAAACCTTGGTTTACTGTAAATCACCTGCACAGTGGCAACACATCGGCAGTATACGCGATTCTGCAGACTATTGCACGACCTTCGTAATCGGTTCCTGGATCGTTGGCTTACGGAAACATTATGGACGATGTATGAAAAACGTTAAAATGTAAACCAAACCACGAGTCTATAATAATTACGAAGTTTGATTTAAAACTTTAAGGTGTTTCTTTATTTTTACTGTTAACTTGAATGAATTTGACCCGTCTTGCTTAATGCTAAGCACAAACAAGGCCTAGACCAGTGTGAAGTGTTGCCAGACGCCCTGAGTTTGGCGGGGCGTCCCGTTTTTTTTTGCCTATTGCAAAATATCTTGCACGGGCAGAGTCCCGCTTTTCATGGATTAGTGAACAAAGCTTATGTAGTAAAAACATACTGATTCGTTTTTTTATTATATCCTTTTTTTTATTGTGTATTTACTCAAAAGATTTTCAAAATCTCTTTGCCCAAAAGAAATCTAGCAACACTGGTTTGGATCCTGTCATCTTTGGACCTAACTAATACCTTTAGGCTCTTCTTGGTTTTTTATTACTTCATTGATGCAATTTGGACTTTGGCTATTGAGTATTTCATAATGACAAAACCCAATAGTACTTTTCTCAGCCTGGGATTCCCGCATAAACTCCCTAGGGACCCAGGCAGCGAGAAGTTTATAGAGAGAAGCTAAAATATCGCTTAATTTCCTTCCTCTTCTGAACATGTGTTTTAGGTACCGTATATTGTAACAATTCGTAAGCGCTATTGTTTTTGTCAGTATTTACCAACATGCGGCGTTTGGCACGGCGTGTTTCATGGCGGCATGGTGCCATACCGTACCACCCTCCACCATGACGTGACTATGTATGACATCACTCTGCGTAACTATGAAAGTTTCAGCAGCTTTTCGCTTGAAAATATTGGTGCTTGAAGGTTGATAGGTCACAATTTAATCATTTTAATAACATACCTGTAAATATAAACGACTGTTTTCTGCGAAGGGTTAATCAGCGGTATAGATTGGTGTTACCTCGATTTATTAGTATGTTTTTAATTTCCAATATGGGGCAAGCATATGGCAACTAACGAGGCGCAAATCTAACTTCCGAGCTGCTGCAGAGAATTTCATATAATAACACAATAATCGACCTGGAATTCGAAACCAGGATATCTTACCCGGCAGTCGCACTTGCACCCACAAAGAGGTATTTTTAAATAAATAGGTACACTATGAACACACATACACTCCAACTTTGTCCCACAGACGTAGGCAGAAACTAGAGACTTATACATTGACTAGCGACCCGCCCCGGCTTCGCATGGGTTTGAATTTCTTGTATTATCTGTACTATAATATGTATGTATTATACATATAAACCTTCCTCTTCAATCACTCTTTCTATTAAAAAAACCGCATCAAAATCCGTTGCGTAGTATTAAAGATTTAAGCATACATATGTATGCCAGGGATATAGGGACAGAGAAAGCGACTTTGTTTTATACTATGTAGTGATGATATTATACTGATTTCTTTCTGACACTTACGCGAATACTAGACATTGAATAAAACTATTTTTACGTGTGTGACCATGGACGCTGTAAAGGGTCCAAAACGTCGGGATTAAAGTAATAGCTATCAATATAATGCGATAAAAAAGTAGTTTTATTTCAATATAACTACATTGTTGTTTAAAACCAAGTCTAAAAATGGCAGCCAAACTTAAAGAGATAGTTTTTATTCGTCTTTCAATATCAGTATTGTAACCAGCTGCAAGTTGTGTCGTGTCGTAACCGTAGTCGTTACAAAATCGAATGCAGTTTGTGAACTAATGCAGTTTTTTGGTCGAAGAACATTCGGTGATTGTTCTCGAACATTCTGCGCTGGAATTTGATGACGTTTAGGCACTTTTGTTACAACTAATGGTGCGTCTGGTGTTGAGATCGATTTGAGAAGATCAACTTTGTTTTGAATTCGTGTAGTCATTTGTGTGTAGTCTTTTTAACCCCGATGCAAAGAGAGGCAAAGGTCGCGTCTGTGTTATCGTAGCGTCCAAATGAACGAACCTATTTTGTTTGATGCGGACTTTTTTGTATACTGACGTGATCCAGTCGATTCTTAGTAATATAACGTATAAAATTTGCTCAGGTATTTGAAGATCATCAGCTCATTTCCTACTTGACAAATGGGACCAACTTTCACAGGTCTGACTGAATTTATATTAGGTGTAGGTACTATTACTTCAATGGTATTTCCAAGATATGTTGCAACGTTGTCATAATTATTGTCTGTGACAAAGCAGATATAAAGTAGTTATAATATCTGAGTAGATATACATTGTAGCGGAAGAAAAATACTATCTTAGGCAAGGTTGGAATCTGTGTCCCTCCGGTTAAAACACCGCTTTAGCCAACAAAGCTACCAAGCCCACTGGCTGACCACTGCTAGCCACTGTTTGTCTTTCATTTCTTGTTGAACAACACTTCTTGTTCTTTTTCTTGACTTGTAAATATAAAGTTTACTGATTTCTGAAACTTACGCGAATACTAGACATTGAAAAGTAGTTTTATTTCAATATATTAAGTGCTTAATGTATTGGGTGCTCTAAAAACAGGTGCTCAAACGGGAATCCGACTATATCCCATTATATTTGAGGTCAGCCCTCCTAGAGCCTTTGCGCAATACCGTACGGTTTTGGAACCATTTATTAATACGAAATACGATAAAAAATAACATAACTACATTCCTTTATCTGTCATTACTATAGTTTCCCTATTATTTCAACATAAAAAAGATTCATCGTAATCGATCTTGTTAGAAGTAGTTCCTCATAGCTGATGATGCGTGGAGAATACGCGAAATTGACAACACTTTAGCTATGGGAAAGTGTCGAATGATAGTGAAAGTGATGTCATTATAATGCACTGTATTGTGCTGTAATATAGGTACGGCTTGATCCTTATTAACATAGACGTAGGTATTGATTTATATTTCGACCTAGCTTTTACTTGAAAGTTTGAACCCCCACGACAACCCATCCCTATATATCTAAATTCCATTTTTTCTCTTCAAAAAACCTCCCCGAATTGAAGTTTTGAGTTTTGCGCTTGGCAACATATTTAACCTTTCTTCGAGGCAGATGAATCTGTTTATTTGTTAGTAATCTGTTTACAGATTTGCTGCCTAACGAGGCAGCTAAAGCTGTTATTTAGGCTATCGAGCCTAGTGGTGGTGGTGGTTCTAAGCGTGACAGGTTCGCTCGAAGCTCCCTAAGTCCAGCAAACTGTTAGTTGTTATGGTGCAGACGCACTGCGCCGAACCGAAAGAATTCAAAGGATTTTAAAGGAATTAATTTGACATATATGTCACATAGTTATGTTAAATTTGACATTTATGGAAGCAATGGCATTTATAGTTTATTTAAAGATATCCTTCCCTGAATCTAGGCTGCGTCGGACGGTGCAGTGCATCTTTATCTTAAAGGAACCGGTATTTAATTATAAATAAGGGTAGATGATTAAGGTTTTGATAGAAAATCCGCAACAACATGGTTCCTGGTACGATAACTATATTGATATTATTGAAATACAGGTATAACCTAGTACCTACCTACTTCATTTACATCCGCCACAGAATATTATTTCAATGAGTGGGAATTTTCATCTTAACGTATCGAGTTTTATAAATACCGTTGAGTTATGTTCGAAAATGTTTTTGCTATTTTCCTTTGTTTAACTCTTCGCATCCGTGTGATCATTTCTTGCCAATTTCCCGAGAATTGTTTGAATTAAATATTTATTCCGCTGACGTAATACTATTGCAATTCGGTGCTGAACATCATCTACTTAAATCATTACGAATACCTGGCGTATGATACCCGAAAATACTACTTCCACCAGCTTATCCTGTATAAGCGTTCGATCTTACGAATTCCGTTGAATTATTAAAATTGATCATCATTGAAATAAAAATACATAGATAGAAGTGACACACAGGTAATCTAGAGATACAGTACGATTCAAACTTTATGGCGGCTCTGAAGTTAGCTACTCGCTGCGCAGTACCCCACCGCTCAACCCCGCTGCCGCATAATTTCGTTACTGCGCAACGACTCGCCTCATGTTCCGACCGGTTATTAAGTTTGAATCGTAATGTATTTAATAAATTACTATAATATCTTCAAGCAGTTCGGCTGAAGTGTGCCGCATTTTTCTGCAAGATTTACAAGAGTTTTAAAGTATGATTTTACACAATGCTCTACCTACAGCAACACAAGGCCTCCCACTCCCTTCCACATATAATCTCTATTCTTTGATGAGGGCCAATTTATTTACTTTTTATTTCTATAGCAATCTTAATTTCGATTTTTTTTTACCAGGGCTCCATTCAGACCTGTCGCTGACGTCACTTGACGGTGATGAGGGCGAGACACTCCGGCGCGGCGCGCTGGCAGCAGCGTGCGCGGACGCAGTAGCTGCATACGCCACGCTTGAAGGCTCCCGCGTACGCGACTCAATAGCGGCGCATGCGCGGAGAGCGCTTGAACGAGAGCGGCAGATCGATGAGAAGAACGAGATTATTGCTGATCTGTCATCTAAGGTAAGGCCTTTTAGTCTATAAAATGCCATTAGACTTTTTCGCTAAACAACCCTAGGCTTATAATAACTAAGATGTTTAAGGAACCCTGTTAGAACCATAAAAAGGTGCATTGACATAGACTCAGATGATCAGACGACCTGGTAAAGGTTGCCGGGAGTCGTTGGATGCAGGCGATATATGGCCTACTTTGTTAAAGAATATTAGGAAGCCTTTGTTTAGAGTGGCGTAGAACCACTACGCCAAACGTAGGACCGAAAAGACGGGGGTCAAACGCTTGGGCACGTGCCAAAATCAATCAATTCCTCATGACACAGCAATAAGTAACGGTGGGCCTACACGATCAACAAAAAATTACCGAAGCGTTGACAATGAGGCATTGCCTTTATTGATAACGCGTCGATTTTTACCGTATTTTACTACAATGGTAGATGATGCAGCATTTTTAGAGGGCAATGAATGCAAATATTCTAGATTTTATTTCAAGTAAATACTAAGTATTAAATGTCTCTTGTATTAAATGTCTTAAATGTCTAATGTATTGCCACTTGGAATGGCATCTGGTAAGAGGCGAGAAACGATTTGAGCATGTGAGAGCACCTCTCCTCTGTCTTCTCCTCTCCGCAACGCATCAGCAACGCCTCTGGAGGTGTCCATGAGCGCGATGTCGTTTGCCGTTTGCCGACATGACACATAAAAAACCTTAGCTAGACTAAGAACTGCACTTCCTTCCCTTGCCCATAGTCACTGTCATGACCAACCCTACCTGGTGACCTTATCTACGAGGGCAGCATAGCTAGGCGGATCTTTAGATCCTACTGCTAAGCCTGCTAGGTTTTGTTGATCATACGCGCTTCTTCCCAGCGTGCGGAGAAGTTTTCCAGTATAATTCTCTGTTTGGGAGGAAAGCTGTGCCACTGTGTACACCGTTACCCAACAGCAACCACGCTACGTAACCCCATAGATCAATAGCTGTCGATTTCATCGTTACAGTTAACTTTCGATCCCAATGCATCGGTTACACAGTTACTGCACGTTAGACCAATTGAAATACCGTTTGCGCTCTAAACCGATTTAAATCGATTTAATGCGAAATCGATTCGGTTAGATGTCGGCACTGATCGGTGGTTAGCATTTAGTGTTATGGATGAACGATTTATTTTTATTTTGAGGTAAACAGAACTTGGTGGTGAGAATCGTTTGATATAAATCGAGTCATAGGAAGAATTAATCATGCGTACCTATCGCAGCATTGTTATTAAATATTTGGTCCTTCGAGCCGGATTATTTTTTTGTCCTTCGATTATTGCAATCAATGACCATCATACCAAACATTTTACAGCCTATAATACGTTTTTTTTTATATTTGACAGAAGCCAAATACCGTCCAAGTGCGTCTAGAGTCAAGGGAAAAGTAAAATTAGTAAAACGTGAGCGTCTAATGGACTTACATGGATTATCTTGTGGAGGGAATTTAAGTGGTTTCTTTCGTCATTAACCAGACTAAGTGTGTGGGTAGTAATAGGATAATAGCCTCGAAACGTTACGCCTATTTGAACAACAGTATGAAATTAAAGTAAAGAGAATTCGATTTCCGCAAAGAATTGATATGACCGTGGACTGTAGAGACATACGTCTCAAGTTCGAAATTTGGAATACGATAAATATATTTTTTTACTTTTTGAAACTTTCATGAACCTTACGGAGTTTTCGATTTAAGCAGATGAATTAATGATGATCAAAGCAAATGCAACAAAAGTTATCCTGATATTTCAATGTATCGAAGGACCGTCTTCATTCAATCGTGCATACAGTATGGACTGGTCATTTCTTCTAGAAAGTAGAATACCTTTTTACGCAGAAAGTCGACTGAACCGATTTCGCAAGTAAGCATTTACTTAATGTAATATCTATCTGATATGAATTATCTTTTTAGCACTGCAATGCCAAAGATTTCGTAACGTGATTTATTAGACTTTCAACAACGCTTCGATTAAGAGTAATGTAACATAGTATCAGATTTATGGAATCTAAATACCGTAAATAGTGGAATATTCGAAGGTAGTGATCAGCTGGAAATGAGTTTTTTACACGGATTGACCTGAATTTAAACACAATACCTGAGGCTCAGCATGTTAGCTTGAACAATATAGCATGTTAGCTTGAACAATATAATAATCCTCATTTTATAAGCTGAATAAAAGTGCGTAAAAAACAGTAACATAACGGATACAAACCAGTATTACGAAACATCTTTTTTGGCACGACAGTGTATTTTCACCAATATAATACAATTCAATAATGGTAGACGCGGAGGCTCGACAGTGCACTGCAATGCATTTTGCGTCACCCACCGTTACCAACATTAATTTGTTACATAACCGTTTAGCTCATTTGATGTATAAATAGTGTTATGTAAACGGTATTCTACAAGACGTGCACATTTTTGGGGCTTCGTGCTTGATGAGATTAGGTGGAACTTATTGTTGTCACGATGTACGTTTTTAGCTTGAACACATTTTTAGGAAGAATATAAATCCCAGGTTTCATTTCCAATTCGAGCAGTATTATAGTATTCTAGGGATAATATATTCGCCTCATATTATATAGAACCTAAAACATTGTATTTTTTGTGTAGGGACCTATATCTGGCCAAAGTTGTAGTAAAGGCTTTCTTTTATAGTTACAACAACTATTAATTTTGGGCACACTGACAAAAAATAGTGTTCATTGCTAATGAAATAGTGGCAAAATGAAAAGTCAGTTTTTATCGTAAAGTATTTTTAAATTAAGATCTTTAGTCCAGTGTTTTTCTGGTAGCAGATTTCTTATTTTTGCAAAATACAGTTTTCAATAAAGAAACAGCATCTCAGTTGAGAAAACATTGGAAAATGAAGGAAATTAGAATATGATACATAAATCATACCTAATTATATCAATAATTGATCAATCCCATATCTCTCTAAACTAGAATCCATTAAAGCATTTTAGTAACTAAAATGCTTTCATGGATTCTAGTTTAGAGTGACGTTCGAATGCCTTCGCCCAGTATTTATTTGTAACTAGCGACCCGTGCCCAGCCTCGCCTGCGTTTCCCTGTTTTTACCCGACGACACGGCAAAAAGCCGAAGGAAGGGTTTTATATTAGGGAGTCTATGTATCTTCCTATTTACGTGTGTTCCACTACACTCACGCCTACAGTACGCCTAAAGTACTCATCTGATTTTGATAAATGAGGTGTCATTACGTTTCTCTCTCCATATGAACCTCCCTCAGACTTCATCAAATACAAAAAAAAAATCATTCAAATTCGTTCAGTCGTTCTCGAGTTTTGCGCTTGGCAACACATTAAGTGACTCATTTTTATTTATATAGATGTTAGTACTCAAAAACATTTTACATGTTTTAAATTAACCACAGACAGGAAAAAACAATCTACTTATGTATGTGTGAACGTTTGCTTCAAAAAAACTTAGCCATTTTTGTTCTAGTCAAGGTTAGACCACAAGAGAGTCCTAGATCTGTTTGTCGTATGAATAACAAACGCCTTCTTACACCCACACTGGATAAATACCCTCAAGCGGCCGATTCAAAGAAATATTTTTTTGTTCCTAACGATACGGCAGCGTTTGCTTCATCAGCTGCATACAAAAGAAAAAGGTGACATACTGCCTGATCAGACTGCTGAAAGGCTGTTACGAACGCAGGCATTCGATTAGTAAGGATTGATATAGGAACATTCCAATGGGATTGGGAAAAATTAGATTAAACAAAGTAACTCTGGGGCAGAAAGGGCGAGTGGAGACCACGCACCGGAAAGCGCAGCATAGAACGGCTTTCTACGAGATGGATCGAGATTGACTGAGGACTTAGTAAAGTTCGCTTGGAGTCGTTGAATGCGAGCATACGACCGGTCCCTGTGGAAGTCTATAGGGGAGGCATTTGTTCAGCAGTGGATGTCTTTTGGCTGATATGATGATGATAGGTAACACCGCGGGGTGCAACTCGTCACGCTGTTTGTTCAGGATCACAAACTAATGTACGGATTCTCACAGAAAGGGGTTGTCTATGAAGGTTAATATGTCGCTGGTATTCTAATATAGAGCACTAGGTTGAAGTTAAAAACAAAGACGAATCGATCCCGTACTTAAACGGAATATAGCGTTGAAAGCTGCATATAGTTGAATTGATTACCTGACGAGTATCCTTAGGCAATCCTCCACATTTGTAGAACAATAAAGAACCAGTTCTCGTTTTATGGAAGCATTTGGAAACCAGTGAGGTCATGTAGTGGAACAATTTAAACATGTTATGTATAAGTAACTGTGCCCCACGATCAGGGTTGTATTTCGTACTATAATTATAATATTTGTATAATTTCATGCTTCGTACTAAATACTATAATTTCATTACTTTGCATTATTGACTAATATAAAAACAATTTACTACCAATCCAATATTTAAAAAACCACAAAATTAAAAGTTAAATCATATAACTTCACATCTTCACTCTTCAAGTCCCTTCGAAACGAAACGTCTAAATGTTCTTGTCTTTGTGAGAGAATGTTCAGTAAATAAACCTTGCTAAGGTAAGACACTGGCAACACAATTCAAGGGCGGTAGCGCAAAAGTGGTAATTGTACTGATTTTATTCCAACTAAGGATCAAGGATTCCTGAACTGATAAACTTGGAAGAGGTAATTGCATAAATTGGTATTGATTTTAACAACTTTTGATCCCAATTGATAGTGTACTATAATTTTTGTACAAATACTATCCTTTTCAATTTTTTGTACTATCGTTTTGAACACGCCCAAATCCATCACTGCCCACGATGTTACACGCGTTGATCTCGTATTTACTAATCTCGAGAAATATTCCCAAATTACTTTCTTAACTGACTACACTTTATATTATAACTCCAGGCTTTGCCCGCGACTTTGTTCCCGTAGACGTTGAATAAAATTTCCCCCCGTTTTTGCAACATTTTTAATTTATACTCCGCTCCTATTGGTCGTAGCGTGATGATATATCCTTCCTCGTTAAACGGGCTAACTAACACTGAAAGAATTTTTCAAATCGGACCAGTATTTCCTGAGATTAGCGCTTTCAACTAAACAATCTCTTCGGCTTTATAATATTAGTATAGATTATTTTACTTTTTTTAGAGGAGGTACGGAAAATCTTCATGGGTCCCTGTCACGTGGGTAGGGGGTAGGGATGCATGGGGATTTGCCGCAGTAGTCAGTATGTCGGCCTCATGTATAACTAAAAACCGCAATTGCTCTTCCTTGCCCTTGACCGACCATGACGAGGTTATAAGTAACCTGCCACTGGTAATTCCAGTTTATTGTATTGGCTTTAGATACTCTATTTCATAGATAATCGGTTGCGTAAAAGCTATATAGCTTGTATATATTAATTACATACATTATTTGATGGAATACCGCCTGAATTTAACGTGAAACAAGTTTTGGCAATAGTCCTTTGAGACGGTGAGCTAAGCCAAATAAAATAATGATAAACACAAGACTGAAAGGAAAATCTCCATAAATCCTCGAACACATTAAGCTAAAAAAATAAAATCTTGAATATACAGGCTGGTATCTAAACTGGCGATCTAGACCAGTCTGCAAGGCGAGCAGCATGGCGTGACCCCAGTGACGTAGGCACACGTCATGAGGTTAACGACCTCACTGTAGATGTACAATGATTAACTATAATAGCAATTTTGTTGGAGATCGCGTTTTTGTGGCAGCAGCATTAGATTTGGTATTTAAAACGAGTGACTATTAATTTTCGTTGAATTAAAATACCTAGTTAATTATAGTTTCTGAGTCTGATCTTACGTACCTGGTCATAAGGACTAAATTAAGGCGGCGACATACGTGGATTGCGCGTTTTGGGGGTACATTAAAACGATTTTTCTCCCTAATCTTTATCGGAAAAAATCCAAAAAAAATATATGTTAATCTACACGATACAGAGCAAGTGCGTCTCGGGCCAGATTAAAAAAAAAAACATTTGAAGTATTAAAAATAAATGACCAAAGTAGCCTCCGTTTTCTTCGTTACAACCTTTTTTCTTTTAAACTATGAACTGTAGGATTTTTTTTAATCCATCAGAATATTAAATAGTACTATGCCGAGAGTACTCTCGGCTCACTTTTTTGAAAAACTTTTTTAATTATTTTATATGATTTTTTTACGTAATCGATACTCGCAAGTTCCCTGAGCAGCCCCTCTGTCGCCCAATACTTTAGTGCGGGACGAGGCGCCGTGCTGAACGGACCTGTGCAACTTTTTTCCGCAAAATGGAGCTACATACTCGATACTTTTGTGTATTAGTAGTAGTATAAAGGGTTTATCAGTGTGTGTAAATCTTACAATGTTTTGATAGGGTGAGCACGGTGCTAGCTACAAAACAAAATTTTAGCAGCTCGGGATACTATTTTAATTTTTAACTAAGTTCAAGTACAATGTTACCTTGCGTGTTAATATGCAATTATTTTTTAAATTATAGGTACCTATTGATTTTAACTTTATAATGTAAAATAATTTAAATTAAATTAATTTCAAGATGGCGAACCTACTTATTTTTTTCATTAAATGATATGGGTATCAATTTCGAGGTTTTTTGGGGTGTTTATTACGAAATTGCCATTTGTTTTGAAATCCAAGATGGTGGACATCATTTTTTTTGTCATAATTGACATGGGTATCAATTTCGAGGTTTCTTGAGGTGTTGATTACGAAATTGACATTTATTTTGAAATCCAAGATGGCGGACATTTTTTTTCCAAAACTGTGACATGGGTATCAATTTCGAGGTTTCTTGGTGTGTTGATTACGAAATTGCCATTTATTTTGAAATCCAAGATGGCGGACATTATTATTTTTTCATTAATGTGACATGGGTATCAATTTCGAGGTTTCTTGGGGTGTTGATTATGAAATTGTCATTTATTTTGAAATTCAAGATGGCGGACATCATAATTTTTTCATTAATATTACATGGGTATCAATTTCGAGGTTTCTTGGGGTGTTGATTATGAAATTGCCATTTATTTTGAAATCCAAGATGGCGGACATTTTTTTTTCATAAATGTGACATGGGTATCAATTTCGAGGTTTCTTGGTGAGCTAATTACAAAATTGCCCTTTATTTTGAAATACAAGATGGCGAACATTTTTTTTTCATAACTGTGACATGGGTATCAATTTCGAGGTTTCTTGGCGTGTTGATTACAAAATTGCCATTTATTTTGAAATCCAAGATGGCAGATATTATTATTTTTTCATTAATATGACATGGGTATCAATTTCGAGGTTTCTAGGGGTGTTGATTATGAAATTGACATTTATTTTGAAAAAAATTGCGCATTGTATAAAAAATATCCTTTATACATTATAATATACCTCCACGGGGCACGCGATGCCAGCGGTACCTACGGCCTCCGGCAATATTGACAGATAGCTAGGTAAATTACATTTACTGTAACTATAGGCAAGTGTATAAATATAAGAAGTATGGTCTACGCACACTATATGAGTTAGCCATTTGGGTTATGCCTATTGTTATCAAATCTTAAAAATATATAGATTAGAAACGTACCCATTTACCATTTTACCCTTTGTATTGTCCTCTTGAGTCTTTAATTTCGAATTATGTTTTTTACATTTTCTTTTGTCATCCATTTTGATAATATAAATAAACATAATTATAACGCACAGAATTACTTTATTACAATTACAATAACGACTAAGTATATTTAAATAATTTATGTACACCAATACACGCTAATATTAAATATTATTATGTACACAGACACACAAAAATAACCCCATTATATGATTACTAAAAAGCGATGCAAGTATTACGAAACTACGAGTATGTAAGTACTTCGATTTACAAAGAAAAGTGTCGCAGGTCCATTCAGCTTAGTGTCTCGTCCCGCACTGAACTGAAGTTTTAGGCAAGACTCGACAAGAGGGGTAGGTCTCGCGATTTGCGAGTTAAACGTAAAAAAATAATTTTAAGTAAATAATTAAGAGTTATTATTACAAAATCTGTTAATAGTAGGTACTTGCTTGTTTTTTGCCTACACATTTTGTTTTTTCTAATTAGTTAGAAAAAACAAAATATATCTATAAGCAAAAACTTGTTATCGGCTATCAGCTGACCAAGTTGCTGCTACTTAGCTTTTAATTAACTGTAAGTTTTCCGTGCAATAAATAAATAATAAGCAAAAGGTTCCTTCAGTATCATATCTAAATTTCTTATAGAAAAAATATTATTCAACGAAAACATTTCTATCAGTAGAGGTATTATAAATTCAATACAAGTGTTTTTTTAAAGAACTCCAAAACATTTTATGCCATGCCTTTAAACTGTCAATTGATATCATATATTATCTGAAAGTCTAACACTGATAATAATAACAAGCAAACAAACCTTTTTGTCATTCCGTATAAAAAACTATAATATTTAAAATTATTTATTTAATCGGCCGAAAAATGTAGACAACCCTAGTCTAAACGGCAGTCGGGCGCCCAGTCTTGTGTGAGTGCAACGCGTAGTCAGTGCCAGGGGGTGCGGCAGCGCGCGCGGTGTTTTTCATCAGGAACGCCCACTCGAGCAAGGTCAACGGCGTATATCGCAGTCTTAAATATTTTTTGGCAGTAAACCAGTGTTCAGGTTTTTCTGTACGTATTCGGTCGAGGTATTTTTTGCATGTTAGGTTTAAACCTACATAGGTATTAGGTAGGTAAGTTAAAACAAAAAAAAACGAATAGAGCTTACGCTAGGAGCATTTTGGGAAAGTAGATATTTGAAAGCTTCGATGAACTACTTCATCTCACTTTGGTCCTAAGAGACAGATTATGCAAGACCAACTAAACACGAAGCTCTTGCTTCTATAGTTAACCATATAAATGACATAAAACATGCTTTAAAAGCGATTAAATTTTAAGATATATTCAATTAATTTAATTTAATTACGAAAAAGACTATATAAAACAAAAAAAAGACTAAATGATAATAGTTTTAACGAAGGACTTGCACGGGTACGTGTCTTTGACTATTTAGGTATTACTACTGCCACGCTTTGGCACCCAGGCATAAAAAACTAATTTATAAAATGGACAGGTCTGCTTAACAAACTAATTTAAGTAGTTATGTATCTGTATTTTAATTCCTGGTTTTAGAAGCACCAAAGAGTAAAAAATACTTAATAACTTTACATTGCCACATTAAAATTATCACGCAGAAGTAAATTTATACGACATAATTATATTCTTGCAACACCAGCTATTAACCAAAACCACATGAACCATACCGCTAATGTATCCCAAGCCTTACAATATAGAGAATTTGTTCTTTTTACACGTACTTTTAATTATGCATTAAGGTTAGTTCTCACATTAGAGCTATGATCTACCATAAATGTGTGGGTAACATGCAATGGCCCACTTTCTTTTTTTATTTGGCCATTTATGTGGCTGAGATAATTTTTTACTATTTTTTGTTAAATTTTTGTTATTGTTCTATTCAAGGTTGAAAGTTTGAAATCAGTTTATGCTTTTTAAGTGGTTTCACTTGTATCCCAAAGAACTTTTTAGGCAAAAAGTAAACTGTATATATCTGTCCTCAGGATACAATCTATAAATATACAAAATTTTATCGAAAGCAGTTCAGTGGTAGCAGGGAAAAGTAACAGACAGAGAGATATACTTTCACGTTTATAACATTATTATAGATTTTGACCTGATGTTTGTTATATGTGTTTGTTTGACTGCGGACCCGAGGACCATTTCTAAATGCAATAGGCTGATGGTAAAAAGGATCGAATTCTTTTTTAAAATGTTCTCTAATCGTTTAAGGTAGAATTTGAAATATCCATGTCACATTTGCAATAAATAGGATTTTATTTAAATAACCCTCCCAGATGTCACTCCAAAGTAGAGTTTTTACCCGACTACCGAAAACTCTACTTTGGAGTGACATCTCAGTCAAATTTCTATGCAAACTGTGATGAAAACATACGTAGGTAGGTACTAAATCTCTTGTTTAAAGTTAATGATATTCAAATATGTTTTAATCTATTTTTTTATTTAAATGTTTTTATAAACCAAGTCCTGGTACGTACTTCCTTGATAGCACATAAAATCACAATGATGATGTTTTACGATGCGCGTCGCGAACGCTAAACAATAGTGGTTGAACTGAGCCCGGGTAATTCGCGGAACTATCGGTTGATGCGGAAATATACCGTGGGAAATTCGGAGAAAACATGGTCGGTGGTAGGTGTTGAATGAAATATTTCTGACAGAAATCATTGTTGCGTTGATGCAATGATAAATATCTAAGTATCAGAACAGGCACTAAGGGGATGTTCCACCATGTCTGGGATAGCCGCTATTCGCTAGATAAATTACAAAATGGAACAAAATTTGTATGGGATTATCTGCCAAGTATTTTAACGGAAACTTACTAGAAATTGGTAAAACCTAAAAATTCAATTGGTTTTAAATAGAATTTGAAACTGTAATAATTCATTATTAAATGTTTTATTTAATTAAACCATATAAATAGGCTCGCCTTCTATTACATGGGACCTAAACACATACCGGCGAAATGTAGGTGTACATAACACTAGCATATAAAATGAAACTATTAATCTTTAGAGGAACCAGTATACTAAAAAAATTTGGTTGATTTTCAAATTGCCTTAGGGGGGTCGTTAATACCTGCGTTTACCTTATAATGTTTGTTAATTTCTATGAATATTGTATCTGTCGTCTTTTATAGTTCACAGAATCTGTCTATCCGTGGAAACTTGTAATTGGCCTTCTCCCATGTGTAACAATATTTACATATATCTGTAAATCTATTAATTTTGTACCTAGCTGTAAGTTTTCCTAATATTGTAAAAATAAAATAAAATAAATAAAATAAAAATAAAACATTAGTACCTAAGCCTACCCCTTCGGGAAATATAGGCGACATGGTGTATTAAATACGTACTTTAAAAAAATCATAACTAGTTGCACGGTTTCAAAAGGTGGGTTCTCCAGCTTATGGAGAAGAGCCGTAAAGAAACACCATAGACACTTGTAAAAAAAACATTATGATACTCGTAAGTCATAGGTAAAAATCATGTATACGTATTTTCATCATTCTATTTCATCATTTTACTCTATAATTTAACGCTAACGTACCAAAATAATTAATTAAAGGCTATTTATTTTAAACCGTATGCCTCACGTGATAATTTAACTAATACCTACAAATTATATTACGTATTACACACATACACAGGTTTACCTAGCTCGAGAGTTAAGTGTTTTTGTGTTTCAGACGAAATTAATCACAAAAAGGAATTTTTAACAACTTATCTGTGTTTTATAAAAGGAAATGGTAAATAACTGACTGACTGACTTGCCGAGTGACTGACTAACTGATCAACGTACAGCTCAACCCACTGAGCGGATTAGGCTATTGGGCAAACGATGCTCACGACGTAGGCATCTGCTAAGAAAGATTCAAAGACACTTTTACAAGTCAGTATTTTACTATTTTTAACAATTAATCATTAAATTCTATTTATAATTTTTCCAGCTGTCGGTGGCTGAGGTGGAATTGCGAGCGGCGGCTGAGGAACGTGACAAGCTGCTCAATGATGCCAACTACAGCAGCCTGCAGAACGACGAGGCCGTCACCAAGGCGCGCCAGGAGAGGGACGAAGCCATTGAGAGGAAGAAGGCTGCAGAGGTAACAGAAACGGAACAGAAAAACATTTATTATGATGCTGATAAATGTTTAGCCATGCAATTACAATTACATGCATTATGCAAATTATCAAAGTATTACGCGTAAGAAAATGCTGGAGGGGCTCGTGGCCAAGTTGTAACTACGCTGATCAACGGATCTGCAAAGTTCGGGTTCCCCGTAGAGCACGTAAAGCCGTCGGTCCCGGTTGTCATACGAACATCTATGACAATCGTAAGTGGTAGTCAGAAACCTAAAAAGCCTGACACCAGCCTTTCCTTCGTATATCGGTATTACCCAGAAATTGGGTTGCGGAGGTCTGATGGCAGTTGCTCCGTGTAAAATACTGATATTCAGCCGCACCCTGGATGTACTGGAAGCCGACCCCAACATGGTTGGGAAAAGGCTAGAAAAAAGAAAAAGAAGCAGCTTCAATACTCTTCTTCTACTTCTTCTTTAGCAGCAGAAAATTCTTCTATATCAGTAAAAAGCTTGTCAGTGTGTATAATAAAAAAATAACTCTTCATTAAATTAAATCGGGATGTACATCTTGGATCTAAGCGAAACAATCAAGAAACCGATTAAATACATGCAACCACTACATTGGTTTTACTAATTTTCCAGGTGTCTCTTGCGAAGACCAGGGTGGAACTGATGCAGGCCAACAGCCAGTTGTACGAGGCTGTGCGCCAGAAGGTGGACCTTGGACAACAGCTGGAGCAGTGGCAGGTATGTAGACGGACTCAAATTTTTATAAAAATAGCGTCATCGTTATTTGGTCCTTGGCTCCCATGACACGTAGACGAAACCCGATTACTATCAGCCCAGATTATTCTCTAGCGCAGAATACGACTTAAGCTGGTGAATACCTGAAAATGGTATCATAGAGTACTGCTGAGCTGTTGCTCGCGACTTCATCCGCATCCTAAAATACTTTTTTATATTTTGTTTTATTTTGATAAAGCTATAAAAATAATAATCAACCCATTAACTGTCCCACTGCTGGGCACGGGTCTCCACTCAGTATGAGAGGGATTAGGCTATAGTCCACCACGCTAGCCTAATGCGGGTTGGCAAACTTCATATGCCGTCGAGAAAATCTCTCAAGCATGCAGGTTTCCTCACGATGTTTTCCTTCACCGTTAAAGCGAGTGATAATTTTATTACGCACATGATTTCGAAAAGTCAGAGGTGCGTGCCTTGGATTCGAACTCGAGACCTTTGGCTTGGCAGTCCACTGGTCATACCCCTAGGCTATCACTGTGCCTAATAATAGCTATAATACTTACTAGCTATAACACTTACTGTAAAGTTTAATCAAATACGTTTTGTAGTTTTTGCGTGAATAAGTAATAAACAATCATCCATCCTTGCAAACTTTTACAATAATTATGCTATTAGTAGGATTGTCATTGAAGCAAAATCGATATCCACCTGTAATTGAATCGGAGGACACTGAAAAAAAACATTTCTACGAAGTCTTTCATTAAAATAGTTAAAACTTTCCAAAATCAGTCACGGTCTACTAATCATAAGTACTGGATCTGACAATATAGTCAAAATCGCTGTGAAATCTTTTAAACTTTTTATGAAGAGGCTTGACGAATTTCAGGTAAAGACATTAAAATACCAAGTACTTACACCGCAGTAATAGCTTTTGAAGTTCAGGGTGATTTGTTTTAAATTAGTATCTAGAAACTATTTAACACCCAGATAAAAAGAGAAAACAGCAGGAGAGTAGGAGAGGAACGCATTGCCAAATAATCTGCTACTAAGCAATAATGTGTTAACATTGTTGTATTATGAAGGCAAAGGAGACTTGATAACTGACGTCTCATAGTTTTTCTCCATAGAGTATCGTCAACTAATAGAAAGAAAAATAAAGACACGAATAATGCTCGCGTCTCCATTAGCTGCGCATACCGCTTACCATCAGGCGGTCCGTAAAGTTCTTCTTAGGCTCTACCTCTAGCTACTCGTACAGTCGTACCATGCCATACCATGTTCCTAACACTCCTTTAAACTGCTATTTAATTTTTCCAGATGGACATGCAGGAGCTCATCGACGAGCAGATGAAACACAAGCTGATCACGCAAGAGAAGCGAAGGAAGCTTCCAGAACAGCCGCCTCCCACCAGAACCTCTCGACTCCTCGGATTTTTTCACCGGTGATCTGTTGTACCCCACTCTTGGTGCGTCTCTGTGAAGCCATAGACCACACTACCATATCTACCCTATATCTTATCATCATCAAATTTTACGATAAATCAGCATTACCAGCTGCCTACAATTTATTTTTAATACTTTTGTACAAAAATCTGTCAATGTCAAAATTTATTGTAGCGACCGCCATTTTGATTTACCGTACGGACGCGTTTGCGATCACCGAGTTTTTAGGTTATTTTCTAATTTTATTTTGTAAACCGTGTGATTTTTACACTATCGCAGTGATAGTTAGTGTCGTAGTTAGTTTGTTTATAGTTAATTTACGTTTAATTTTTAATGTTTTATCGTGTCTTTTAAGTTTTTCACTGTAAAATGGCTGGTATGATTAGGCACTTGGGCATTTTATAACCTGACAGGGCGGATTTAGTACAACAGATTTTAGTTAAAAATCCAAGAGAATTAACATCCTTAGTCCGTAATATTACGAGTAACGACATTAAAAATAAAAACACGAATCGATGTAAAACGAAAGGGATTACTAACGTAAAAAATTAAGTAATTTAATCCGCCATCTTTAATTTGTCAGCCATTTTAATACCTAACATAAATAACCTATTGCTTTATTTGTAAATAACGTTTTAATTATTGAGATTACCTAAACTATGTATGTATAGTTGGTACTAATATACGTAAATCTTCACTTCAAGTGAGAAGTTTGGTGCACCTAAGTGTAAAATTAGTTTTACCGCCTGTTTTCACCATGCATTAGGTAATTTCACACAAAATTATCACTATAAGGAGGCTGAGAAATACTACCCTCTATAAAATATTACTAGCGATGTATTAATAGCTGGCAAAGTACCTTGACAAAATTATAATTGGATTTTTCTATTAGAAAAAGTCTTAATTAATAGTTGGTTCAGTAATTGGATTTGCATTGGATTGGAGCGAGAAGGAAAATAAAAATGACTATGTTTAGTGTATACAGTAATTATGAACATAGTATTGCTCAGTCTCTTTAATTAAGTGTTATATAAAGTGGTAAAACAGGCCTTTAGATAATATAATAGTAATAGGTTGCTAAATAATGAAGAACATTTTAATAGCCATATTATTTACATTACTAACGTTATACAGAACACTAGTAGGCTCCAATTTTACGTCTAATATCTACTTTGTCCGGAGAATTCGGATATACTGTTACACCAATTTTGACGCATGATCATGACGTCAACTTTTAGTAAAATATCAACTATATACCTACAGGATGGCAAATAAATTAATGTGTGTACCTACTTAATGTTTATCTTACATTTTTAATTTGTTGTCCTGAATTAAGTACTACTAAGTTTAACTAATTTGCATACACAAGGTCTACTTAAATAATTTCCAACATTCTCCGGACATTATAGTCCTTGACCAGTAGGTAGTATAAAACAGACGAGAATTGAACATGATCTGGTGGAATTTTTAGAATAATTTGTGTGTAGTTTAAATTCACGAATACTTAGTAAAAAAAAATGTCACTTATTTAAAAAAATATATATTTTAAAATTGTTTTGCAATAGTAATGTAGTTGGTACTTAATTATTCTGTGCCTTAAGAGTACCTGGCCTTGTAAAGTGCCTTTTTCTATAGAGATGTCAATTGTATTTATAAAAAATATATCGATGCAGCCTTAAAAACATTTTATTTGGTGGATTTTCACACTTTGACATTAACTGATTGAAAACTGTTCAATTACCTATTTTAGTGAACAAGTTTGATCGATAGTAAAATATATCTAGATTTTAATGTATACATCTGCAATAAAAAATACCAATCAATATGTAATTCCATCGACAGCAAATATTTTTGTTGAAAGCCTGATCCCAGCACTACTGGGCAAAAGCATACTTATTCTTTTTCCACTTCTCTTTCTCTATACATAAAAAACTTGTTGTATAAAAGAAATCTAGCGACTCAAAACCAAAAGTTAGCCGGACTTATTCGACTTACGTGGTAAAAGCCCCCGCCAAGTCTGGCGACAGTTTTCTAATATTTGCTATAATGAGGGCAAAATTACCTCCAACAGTAACAGGGAGATATTTTAAGCTCTCTTAACAGTGCATTTATGCATATAATATAATTATTTATGTGTGTAAAATCTTATCGTATTTTGTCAGGAAGAAGAAAAATAATTACAGTTTAACCAATATTTATATATAATAATGGTATTTAAAACATGCTCAAGTAAATATATTGCTCATTTCAAACTGGATACCAAAAAACAGCGCAAAATATATAAATAAAAACAGAAGGCTTAAAAAGTTAATATTCATCGTTCAAAACAGTTAACAGATTGAGCTCATAATGTGTAAAAGACGTACCATATGATTTTCTAAATATATATGTTTTGCTCTGTTATGGAATTGTGATTTTTAAAATACAGTCTGCAAATGTTAAGTTACCATTTCAAAAATATTTAACATTATTTTATACCTAAAACAAAATGTATTCATTTATATTTTGTATATTTTCTGTATTATTACCTATGTATATTTCTTAGAACATAGATGAATGGGAAACGATACTCAGTTTGACTTATCTGACGAACAGATAGCCGCTTAAAGATAAAAAAAATTAAGACTAATTACTTACAGTCTTGATAAATGAAATTGGTCCTGTATTTATCAATTTTCGCATGAGAGAGAGACAGCGCTATACAGGATCGATAGTGCTGTCACTCTTTAACATCGAAAGAATGCTGATGAACAAAAGATTTTGCTGTACGGCCTCTGTATGATTTTTTTTATATTTCAAATCATTTCGCGAAATTACTTTTCCATTCTTCCATATTCTATGACTTGTATCAAATTAAATATATTTTTACATAAAACAATGCAACAGGAAATGCAAAAGCAATTTAAATAACTGCAATAAATATTTATAATTATTTATATAGTTGCACGATAAACCCTGATACTTTATGTAATTGTAATAAGATTCAAAATATTAATAATAATTGTCAACACCTAATAAATTGGAAGAGATATTATTGTACTTAATTAATTTATTTTTAAGACTGAACTAATTATTGAATTAAAATATTGATTTTATGGATTTTGCTCTATTCGAAATTAATTTGTTTGCAAAATATTTTATGGTAACATTAGATTTCTGTAATTTTACTTAATTTCATATTTTAGCACAAAACACTGTTATGGCGAGTATAACTTCTTAGTCATTCCATTTTTCTATAAAATCACAGGATTTATTGCATTACAAAAAAAACTTGCTGTTAGTTATTTGAAATGCAGTTTTTTTTAAATAAAAACAATACTTTAATTGGACGTGTAATATTTCTAAATATTTTTTTCTTTGTATTCAAACATTCATTTTTAACTGTTATTAAAATTAATATTGTTATTTTAATAATAGTTAAAAATGCTGAAACAGTGTAAATTTACCAATTTCTGAATTACATTAAAAAATGCCTTTTTTGTTTAAAGATTTGTAGTCTACTAATGAAATGGAATTGTTATTTTATTAAAAAGAGATTTTTGTAATATAATAAATCCAAATGAATGATTTATGTACATTAATATTTTAAAAATCATCTAATCCATCGTTTAATTAGTGCAAATGTACTAAAAAAACACATTTTCATAAAGTACTTAAATAATCGTAATTTATAAGATCTTAATAGTGACTAGAAATATCATTATAAATAATTAATTATGTTTATGGAATTAATAAATAAAGAATGAGTTTAAACTGTAGCTGTTGAGTTTTTTTTCTATCTAGCGGTGTGGCGATGCCTCTTTTGACTGTAGGTACCTAACTACCTACATATAATATAATACAAATAAAATGAAATAATAAAATATGTAGGTACCTATATATATATTTTTTATAAACCTTCGCGAGTGCTTATTCTTACGCAACCGCTCACTTAAGTTTCATCATAATCGGATGAATGCTAGAAAAGCATAGACAACGAAAAGACATTAACAATACATAAAAACGTGGTATAACTTGACTAAAGTAAACCGATCGAATGCGCGATGGGTTGTTTTTCTGTTCTGCGCAACTAAGGCTAATATTCAGAGACGATGCTAAGCGTAAAGTAAGTAGTAAGTAAGTAGCGTGAGTTTACGCTTAGCGTCGACTCTGAATATTAGCCTTATCTTTGGGTACCTACTTTGTTCTAATATTAGGTAGGTACAAAAGAGTAAGTATAGTAGTTTGGTAGCACAGCAATTAACATATTCGAATATTTAACGCCTATGGCTGGCTATATCTCGTCATTAAAAAGGCTTGTAGTAGGTAGAAGACTGACGTTAGCCGTTCGATTGCGCAGTACACGATTATAAGTTACCCTATTGGCGGACTTTTTACTCGCACACCGTCTCGCTACCTCACATGTCTCTAGTGAATACGCAGCCTTATACGTCTGGCAGTCAAAAAAAGAATGCCGAAAAGAAGAAAACACATTTCAAAAACTGTCAATAACATCTAAAATGTCAACATGAACATCTGTTACGTTGAGAAGAGCATTTAATTTGTTTACTAGGACATTTTAATAATTTTTCTTTTGTGTATTATATCTTATATTTAGCAACATGCCGCCCCAAGTGGAACGTAAACCGAATCAAGTGGAGCAGAAGGTGGTGGACCCTGAAGCTGAACTCAGCAATGCCCAGAGAATGGTAAGATATTCACTCATTTAGAGATTTCCATCTAAACATTGAGGTAGTCGTGCCAAAGCCGGTATACGTCGCTGGTACATTACTCGAAGCTGTCCAGGAGTATGTCTACCTTGGACAGACAATCCGGTTTGGACGAAACAACTTCGAGAAGGAAGCCGATAGGAGGGTGTAACTAGAACTAAATACGCTGCCGAGACGTGGACACTCACAGCAGTACTGGTCCACAAGTTTAAAGTCGCTCAGCGTGCGATGGAGCGAGCTATGCTTGGGGTTTCTCTGAAGGATCGAATCCGAAATGAGGATATCCGCAAGAGAACCAAAGTTACCGACATAGCTCGCAGAATCTGTAAACTGAAGTGGCAGTGGGCCGGTCATGTCTGTCGAAGGACCGATAGCCGATGGAGCAGACGAGTCCTAGAGTGGAGACCACGAACTGGCAAGCAAAGTGTGGGACGCCCTCCAGCTCGCTGGTCCGATGACCTGAAAAGGATAGCCGGTAGCAGCTGGATGCGGAAGGCAGAGGACCGGGAGAAATGGCGCGCCATGAAGGAGGCTTATGTCCAGCAGTGGACATCAGTAGGCTGAAGTGATTGAGGTAGTATTTCACTACCTCCGAATAGCCGTTAACCGCCATATAAATTCAAACAAAATTCCGAGTATGATGAGGTTATCTGCCAAGGGAACCTATTAGGTGGTGAAACAGCCCCTTAATATCCGAACTGGCAAAACCGAATATAGCCAATAAACTCTGTGGTGAAGGAGGACCAGGACTCATATAAGAGTGGCAAGGCACAGCCATTGATGGCTCAAATCTGAAGCAGCCCATCTGGGGAAGTACCTCCACCTTACAGAAAACTGCAGCCAAATAACACACTTTATTGTGTGTTGTGTTCCTGCAGTGAGTAAGTTCGCCAGAGCTCCTTCTAAGGATGCACTGCGCTGGCAGCAAGAGGAATATTCCCTCGAACTATCGGCGCAGTGAATCTTCCATAAACCTCTAAGAAGATTTAGAGTCGCAACGCGCGAGTGATACCTCTGATGTTGCAAGCGTCCATAGGCTACGGTAACCATTTACCATCAGGCGGGCCGTAAGCTTGTTTGCCACCTTAGGGGTATAAAAAAAGGATAGCGAGGTGCAACACCTGTTCGGTTGAAGGCGGTATGTCACTCAATGTGGGTGGAGTTTGACACGCTCCATCGCCTTGCCTGGGCGACGGAACTTCATGAGGATTTCCACACGCAAAAAGACCCTCTCAACTTAATATTTGATCAATCTTCAAGATTAAGCTCGATAACTAAACATAGTTTCTTGGCATTATATACCCTATTTAACTATATAGTTGAAATCAAAGACATTACTTAGTTGGAGTAAACGCTCAACAAGCCATCTTGCCTGCCTTGCGTTTGACCGTCCCCGACCTGCGATGTGGTCGAAGATGGAGCACTCTTACCTAGAGTTACGTATTCACTCGTGACTTGAAAACTCCCAGGTTATACCTACGTAACTGGAAACACAAAATCGACAAAAAATCCACTCAATAACAATACGCATGAGAAAGGGGGTAGCATAACGTTTCGAGCATATAGGTGGAATATCCATCGTGTAGATATTTAACGGTAGCGCCTTTTTTTGGTTGTTCGATGATGGAAAGGGCTTGGAGGAATTACATCGAGCAAAATTCCAACGCACACTCACCGAAATGCAACCGCCTTATGTCCACAGTATCAGAAGCTGGCGCCGATGTGCAGCGTGGAGAAACGAGCTGGTGGAATACCGCAGCTGGCGCCGCAGGAGAAGCAGCTCGGCATCCTCGCACATGAGCTGCACGAGACCCTGCTTTGTATCAATGTAAGTCATCCAAAGAGCAGCTTTTATATAGAATGCTACCACTAGGAGAATGAAGCTAAGTATATTTCTTCTTTATTTATTATACCTCACTAGTTACGTCACGAGAAACTATGAAAAATGAAGTTTTACCTACTTGCCTTCATTTTGCTACGTTCGAAATAATAAAAATTAACCCATTGTTTCTTTAGCTCGCAAGAAAAGGTCAGCATGCGGTCCGCGACGCCAACGTGAAGAGCGGAACTCGCAAGTCCATAGTGGAGTATGAACAGCTGGAGAACGAGCTCAGAGACGAGAGGGCGCAGCAGGCTGAGCTGGACTGTCTCAACTACCTCGCGCAGAAGAACCTCATTGAGCTGTCAAAGAAGGTTCCAACTGAAGCTGACGTGAGTACTCGTTTGCGCAAATAGAGGACTGGAAGATGAAACAGACCAGTGGTTATAATATTTGAAATTCTACAAATAAAATTTCTATAAATGATTTAATAATTTCAAAGGTTTAAAATTAACAGCAGCAGCATTCAAAATTGGTGGGTGATCCCGAAATTTCAATAAATGTGTTATTGAAATAGTTTGCTTTTTTATTTACTTGTAAAAATTACTGTATCGAGTTACCAGATTACGGAGAAATCACTCATGAAAAGGCTGTTGTAGGTAGAAGATCGTTAACATTTACCTTTAAGTGATCGAAACAAACTTTTCGTCACGACCTTGTTATGTTATATCAGACCGGTTTGCGGCAGGATCTTTGGTGTAATGGTTGAAGGCCTTCTGGAGGATAAAATTACCAGTTTTGGTAAATCACAATATGTCGGAACTGTGTCATAAGCCATGCTACACCTCCAATCCTGTTCATTGTGCCCCACAACCTGCAGTTAAAGCGACCTCTGCGCTGCCACCGACGAAGCTGTGGAAGTGGACAAATTTTGGTCAAACCAAATTTAATTTTAAAAATTTGTACCATCGACATACCTAAGTAATAATATTAAAAGTGCCCAATTTAGAACCCCGCAGTTTTCTGCTAGTGAGAGACCATTCTTTCGGTAGGTAGGAGCCCGTCCAAGCTTGTCCATCTTCGCTTTGGTCTGCCGCGGTGTCGCCTAGCGTTTTCATATAGCCATGAGTTTCAATAAGCCGCAGTAGACAAGAAGCTACGGTGTAAAATGAAATTTGTCAATTTACAGGAACTAGGAATGATAGAGAACGCAAACAATCGTCTCCGACGCATGGAGAACAGACTCGACCTGGCCACCAAAAGGTTCTGCGTGGTCAACGCTGATAACAAACGAGTGAGAGAAGAGATACACAGACTCCTTGTTGAGAGGTTAAGCATATTTCTAAAGTTATAAAGTAAATTCCATCTGATAAACAACTGCTAACGCCGAGCATTCGGCGATATTCCAGTCTTATTTACTTTCTATTTCCAGAAACGGTTTCAACATTCAGTGGAACCGCACGATTGGCAAGTTAGTAAAAGGGAAGATGTATCTGATGGATATATTCGAAATAGCCTCTATGGCCTTCGCGGATAGAGACGAGTGCTGCCGAAAACTGGAGGCCCTGAAGTGGAAGGGACTGTTCCAATTGAACAGGGATATTTCTGTGGGTATATTTTATGGGTATTCTTTTCTATGATCGTAGGCTGAGGAATGCTTTGCTAGCTTTTTACGCGCCTTGTGAGTACATTAATTGTGCCCTTATATTATATTTCTTCGCTCTCTGCCTGGTCTCCTCTGGCTCCACCATAGTTACGATACTGTTGTGCTGTGGTCCTGGCTTTTCCCAGTTTTTTTTAATATTTTAATTTTAACGCTTATGAATTTTACAGTCTTACTGCTAGGCAGTGATTTCCTCTGAGAATATCAGAGGTTACGATGTAGTCCTAGTAGGACCTTCCTTCCATTAGGTCTGTAGGTACAAATATTTGTTCCGCTCATATTGCTCAGACAGACCTCTACGTCAAACTTCCTCTCATTGATAATGGATGTTTGTATTGGCCAATCAGTTTAAAAAATCTCTATTTTTAGGAGATGCAATCATTCGAAGGCGAGTTGAACCACCTTGCGAAGTTAGAAGAATTCCTTCGAGTGAAGGGTTCCCGCAGGATCTGCGAGGCCGATGAGAAGGAAGAGATAAAGCGACAAGAGGAAATCCAGACTTGCGAGCAAAACATTGCCAAACACGACGCTTTACTTGACGAAATATTTGTTAGTTTAAGCATTTAACTATATAGTCCGGTCAATTTAGACATAAAAATAGTGATCAAATAAAGAAAATTCCGTCAGAGCCAAATCTTCGTAGAGACCTTAGGTTTACCACAAGGAATAAAGTGTCAAAAGTCCCAATCAGTCCCATATGCGCTTAGGGACTTATTCGAGGCCCAAGGTCAAAATTTTAGGTTTTTTGTATTTTTCTCCAAAACGGTAAGTTTAATCGAAAAAGTACCTTAGAGCAAAGTTGTAGATCTTAAAATTCTCTATAAAAATGGCCCCTATGATTTTTTCTCTAAGACCCACTATTTCCCAGATATTGCGCTTGTAAGAATCACGTTCTACATAATATGCACACATTTCCACATCACCTGTGAGGTAGTGTACTCGGCGCGTTTTTTTTAACGTGGTATCCCCGGTAGGCCTATTCCACGAACCTTAATGACGTTATTTTCAGGAACAATAATTATTGAATAGTATGAAGGTTATTGATATGGGTTACTGAGTTTAACTGTCGTGCTTACTTTTTTTTAACCCCCGACGCAAAAACGACGGGGTGTTATAAGTTTGACGTGTCTGTGTGTGTGTGTGTGTGTGTCCGGACGGATGAACCGATTTTGATTTTGTTTTTTTTTATTTGAAAGATGAATAAGTCGAGAGTGTTCTTAGCTATGTTTGATGAAAATCGGGCCAAGATGGCCGCCGCCACAAAATAGTGAATTATATATTTTGTCACAACTCCCTCAATATGGGTATCAAATGAAAGGGCTTAGCTAGGAGAATACGATAAAATTCAAATCCAAGATGGCCGCCACCATAAAATGGCAAATGACATTTCGTGTCGGGGGTTTTCTAAATTTTTAATTTATTATTTATTTAATCTGACTCATACCCTTCATATTCAACTTCAACAATCATGTTTTCTTAAATTTCTTCTTGTTCTTCTTTTTCTCCTTCCTGTTGATGAATGCTTAGAAATTGTTCAAATGAAGATGAGTCAGTTGTCTCTTCATCAAAATCACATGAATCTTCCTGTCTTGTATTTAATTGAACATTTGAGCAAGAGACACCTTGGCAATTGGTACACGCTGGAGAACACAGCAACTTTTGCTACTACTTTTTACAGCCACATTTGGCACTACAAACTTTCTTGCAAATTTATTACAAAAAATAGTCTTAAGAAGTTTTTCTGGAGCAGGGGGCAGTAAAGTTCGAATCGGTTCCAAAGTATTATTTATCAATTTCCCTTATTAAGTCCCCAAGCACACATAGGAATGATTGGGACTTTTGACACTTTATTCCTTGTGGTAAACCTAAGGTCTCTACGAAGATTTGGCTCTGACGGAATTTTCTTTATTTCAATTGTCTAAATTGACCGGACTAATACTCCAACTCCAACTTCCAAAGCTTGCTTGGACTTGCTTAAGCAAAGCATACAGACCAATTATTGACAACTCAAATTAACTTAATAAAAAAAAAAAAACTTCACTGCTCAAAGAAGCAGCTTCAAAATTTCAAATCGTTGTGATTTCAAAATGCAAATACTACCAAAATGCAAATTATTTTCTAAGCTGGTAGTAATTACTAACTACTGTCATAAGTCAATCATAAATAAATACAAATAGGTAGAACTTGGTGTAACGGTAACGAATTTACGATTAAATTTTTAATTAATTATGAATTTTAGCCAATAGAAATTTGTTTTTCTAGAAATATGTCGGTACTGATAGAGTGGCTTCAATCATAAACTTCTTCAAAATTGCTGAGATTGAAAATTTTTCTTGCTTTATCCTGCTCTGCCAAGTTTTGCAAGAGTCTATCATTCTAAGACGAGAACTGGAATTGCTGAGGCAAAGGATCCGTGAGTTTTTACAAATACAAATACAAATACAAATATTTATTGCGATCATGAGTGGTACATAGGTGTTACAGAATGTAGAGGTACATACATGATACCCTGTTAGGGCGCAGCAATACAATTTTAATATAAAATGACTTACAAACTATTTAATTAATCTTAGGTTATATATTTATTTATATATATTATTATATTTATATATACCTTTATTATTATGTTATCGTTATATTTATACTATTTACTTTAACATATTATAATTTAATTATTGTTTATATTTTTTATATTGCACACTGTTTTACTGTTTAGTTCTGTCCTCGAAAAACTCTTTTATACTGTAATAACATTTTTGGGTTAAGTATTTTTTTAATTTACTCTTGAATATATTGAAGCTGGATGTTTCTTTTAGTTGTTGTGGTATTTTGTTATATATCTTAATACACATTACATATGGCCCAGAATGAAATATAGATAGCTTTGATGTCGGTAGAGCTAGTGAATTTTTATTTCTTAAGTTACGAGGTTGTGAGTAATGATCTTTTTTTAAGGAAAATAAGTGAATATGTTTTTTGACAAATAAGCAGATTTCAAAGATGTACATAGATGTTAATGTTAGTATGCCAAGTTCAATGAAGTGTGGCCTGCAGCTGTCCATTCCGTCGATGTTTGCGAGGATTCTTATACATTTCTTCTGTAGTTTAAATAGAACATCTGCGTTCGTGCTATTGCCCCATAGTTTTCTTCAACCATCACTGAATGTTGTAGATAGATCTTTTGTCACTGCTGTTATTCTTTAAATTATATCCTTATATTTTAAAGTAGTCATGTGGAAACATTATTGATTACTAGTGGACCAACGCGATATGAACGAAGCTCGTGAAGAAAATCAAGACAAGAAATTAGCGGAGTCGCAGAAAGAGTTAGATATGCAGCGGGCAATAACGCAATTAAAACGTGATCAGAACAACGCGGCTGACATCACCATAGCAAAAGTTTTAAAAGGCATAGATGAGCTTGTAAAGTTAGTATTTAATTACGTGTATAAATACATTTATTCCGTTACGAGCGCCTGTCATTCCGTTACGAGCTGTAATCGTAGCCAGCCCCGGTGCAGATGCAGAGTACCAATTTGGTGCCCTTTTAAAACCAGGTGCCACATATCAGCGGGACTGGCTAACCAGCCCCACGATTCTCCGCCGCCCGGGGCAGCTGCCAAAAATCCGAGTCTGATCATATGAGAGGACTTTAGAAATCGAAAATAGATGTATCGGAGGTATATATATGGATACATTTCCATGTATATTTACATATTTATAGATTAGGGTATACCAAGTAGCTTCGAGCTTGCAAAATTCATAAATCATTTATTTAAACAGATTAATTTATATTTAGTTCAGATGCACATCATCGCCATCGACATCGGCTTCTAATGGCCTTACCTAATTATCTCTTATCCTAATTTGTCTAGACTATCGAAATGTGACTGTACCCCATTGCTGTCACTCCTTGGCAATCACAAGGATGTGACCAGGTGGAACGTCACTAAGTTCCTTGGGATTTTGGAGGCTGAAGTCAAGAGTCTGATACAAATAGCGTATGGCGCAGTTAAGGTTTGTAACGATTACTTACACACTAACACAGTTTAGTTCTAAACTAGTCTTATTATAATTAGTCTCATTAAGCAACACAAAGTTTTTAAGACAGATTCGTATAGGTATCATAATTATAATACTTTGGTTTTGTGTGTGTTCTTTGCCAGCCACCGCCTCCAACGCCAAAAGCACGCAAAGTTGGTCCACCGTTACCGCCTGCCAGCAAACTTGTAGCGGACCCGTATGTGGAGGTCATAAGACCCAACCGGATTGAGAAGCTAGTGCCTTATCAGCCTTGCGCTTAGTAAGTTTCAAAACAATTAATAATACCTGTTCTGTCAGATGCTACTTCAATCAGATTATATTCATTACCTGCACGTCTGCAAGGCTATAACAGCTTTCGCTTTAACAGCAGACTTAGTCAATAAAAAAAAACATGTTGATAATTATGTAAAATACTTAAATACAACCATTTACTTATAGTTGCGTAGAAGACTACATAATGAACTTAGTGTTTGAGACGCCAGCGGTGATAGCCACTAAGGAGTACATCGAGTCCATCTTCCACCTTGAGGACATTAACACCAAGTTCGGGATTTATACACTCACTATACCAGCGTAAGTTTTATGTTTATTATCTAACAAAGCTTTTAAACTAACAGAAACTTTAATACGAAGAGAAATCTTAATCTACGAACTTAAATACTAATCTATTCTCTCATAATTGCCTAATGTTGTCTGATTTTGCTGGTTTTTATCGTTTGATTTTATTTTCTAGTAAACGTCATCCATACCGAGGAAACAAGAATGACTAAGGATTTTGCAGAATCAACAATTGAATGTTAATAAATTAAACATAATATTACAGCTAAGCAATGGATATAAATGTTAAGGTTGTAATATTAATTTATTTGGCTTACATTGTTACTATTTGAATCATTCAGGAAGCTACATGTGAATACATTGTAAAAAGTTATTAATAAATATACCGTGAAGTATTTACAATCTATTAAATTTTTATATATAAAGTTTTATTTTCACATTTTTTGAGAATTTATGGAACGTACTCACAATAAGTAGGTACAAGAATAAATCATTTTTTGTTTATTCAAGAAAACCTTCAAAAGGCTTTCGGTCTTAGAAGTTAACCCCGGTGTGGGATCCTTGCCCACTAAAAAGCATATGGAGGGGGTACTGTTTTCTCTTAAAAGACTGCCCCGGACCTCAGTGCAATACCTGTTAACTCACAAGTTGTAACAATAGGACTTTTTTATATGCTTCAGGCCCTCAGTACATACTCGGATAGATAGTAAAGTGCCCTCCACACTTTACTATCTATCCGAGTATGTACTGAGGGCCTGAAGTGCCCATATAAAAAAGTCCTATTGTTACAACTTTAATTTATTTAAGAGAAAATAAAACAGAAATAACGTTACTAATATAATGGCTTACGGGACTTTCAAACCGAACGTTGCATTAAAATAGTAGAAATTAAAGTAATAACTAGGCAACATTAATGTATGAATTTTAGGATTGCAACATTTTGTCTTTTTGTAGCTTGACAACATTGGCAAGAGACATAAGGTAGTAGTGTTACCAGCATAAATTTCAGTACTATGAATCTTGGAAATGTTGTATGTTTAGGATAATATCAGCGTTAAATTTCACTTATTATTTTAATTTCGTTCAGTTATTTATTTGATAATTAAATTTCTCAAGTTGAAGAATATTAAATACTATAAATGACTTTGCTTACTTTTAGGCCGGAGTTGTATGCAAATGGAAACATTTATGTATTTATCGTATTCACACTGTTAAATTTGTTTTTTTCGGTTAAATTTAATTTTACATTAAATCCCAATCTTAACATTAAGAACTAGGTAAAATAATAATGTTTCCTGTTTTTGTTTTTTTACAGATTAGTGGAAATGTATATTATTAACTGGGAACACCGATGATGTGTGTCTTGTTGTGTGTGTGTGAGTGATGTCTCCGCCATTGAATTTCATTTTAGCCGAGAATTGAAATAGGTTGTACCTTTCACAAATCGGCAAAAATCTTAATAATCTTTCTTCCTTTGCCTGTTCTATTTAACTATATTCCGTGCACCACAATTATATCCGATGGCAGACAGAGACACAGATGAGTTAAACATCGATAATGTAATAAAAAAATTACTAAAAGGTAAATGTTGATACGGTTTGAAAAAAACAAAGTTACAAGTGTTACGCCCTAAAGTCAGTGAAATAATTAAAAATAGTGGTGAAGCGATGTGATAAAATAAGTGTTGTGTTTTTTTATGTGTTACCTAGTGATATGTTTACATTTGTTTTCAGTTCGGGGTGAAAAGCCTGGAATGAATGTACAGTTAACGGAAATAGAGATCAAAGGGCTATGCTTGAAATCGCGGGAAATATTCTTATCACAACCGATATTACTTGAATTGGAAGCGCCGCTAAAAATTTGCGGTAAGTACCTACTTTGTTGCATATCCACTTCCAACTAATATTGCTACTTTCCATTGCAACCTTCCACTTTCGAAATTATGGAACTGCAATTTGTAGCAATAAAAGTCGTCGTTGAGCTTTACACACGTTGATTTCCTTATAAAATATTGTTGTGTGATTCAATAGATCTTGATATTTACCCACTTTTGTATTTTTTTTTATGTAAGTTAGTATTTGAATGTCTGTGTAACTGCTTTTGGCTAGAGGACTTGATTTTATCCAATCTTCTATGTCCTTTGTCACCATCAGTCAGTCATAAGTGATATTGTATTGATTGTGATGATGTATTGTTGTTACAAAAACTTAGTTACAAATTGGTCTAGGTCTTGAAGCTTAGCCACTTATGACACTGCCCCAATTTCTTGCACATAACAGGTTCCTCTAAGGCAACTGACTATAATCTCTAAAATATACTTAGTAAATGTTACATAGTATAGTTATGTAAAATATATGTAGTATTATTAAAGAACAAAATTGAACTTTGGTGTGGTTTGTGCTAGGCCACAATTTGTAGCTCATTCTTCTCTACTAATACTACTTACTATATTTTATTTATCTGTACCATCACACATACTCTCTCTGTCTCATATTAATAATTTTGTTGTTAACCGTGGTAAATGGTGCTGGTGTCAAAATTAGCTCCTCAATTATGTTTGTACCATTTAAATGTCTATTTGTAATTTATCACTGTTTGTTTACCCAAATAAATTTAGAAAAACAATACTCCTTGTCCATCACATTTTGCCCTCTTGCCCTGGTTTGATATACCCACAGTGGGCCAGCTACTATTCTTGTGTCAATGGACCATCTTTTATATTTCTGTCATTTTTTTCTTGTTTAGCTGAGTTTGTCAATGGTGAGAAGTGCAATATTGACTCGCCAGAAATAACCATAGCTCAAGCGTAAGCCAATGAATAAAAAATAACTATAGCTCTCCCTGAAGATGTTGGGCCCTACAATGTTGACTTACCAAAGTACCTAACCAACTGTATGGCAACTTCATAACCTAGTGTCTTTACTGGGTATTGCTGTGCCTGGAGTTGTTACTTATATTATATGTCCTTCTTAACTTTTATAGGTAATATTGTTATTTGTCTATATTATCAATTTTAGTTCAACATTAAAAACACTTAGAGCTGCAGTATATTCTTTTCAGAAGATTTTGAATGTCAATACCTACAAAAACATGTAAGACATACTACACCTACAATAAAATTGTTAACATACCATAAATTTAAAACAATGTTAACATTTTGTTTATGTTTAAATATGAATATGAATGGCACATCTGATGCTATTTAGGGTTAATACATGGAAAACAATACTTCAAAAAAAATCTTTTTGAATAAACAAACATTTTTGCAAATAATTTATGTGTAACATAATTTGCTGTAACATTATATTCATAGCATTGATCATTAACAACATAGAGCCTTGTGCGGCAGTGCAAATAGAAAATTATCATGTGTCATTGTTAACAAATTCCTTCCAGTTTGTGAGACAAGGGTACTCTTATCAGTTATGTATGCCTCACATTTATCTTATGATTGAATGAAATTCTGTTATCAGTTAGGTAGTTCCTTGTTACTCATACTAAGTACTAACTAGTTTTGATTTCATTACATTTTATTTATCTTATTGTATGTTTTTAAGCTTTTTCCATGCTAAGATATCAAGTTATTTAAATGAAGGAAAAAATCGGCTGATGCGCAGGATTCAAACCTGCGTCTTCTGGATCGGCATACCAGACACTGACCGCTAAGCTAACGCGAGCCCCGCAACCCCAGCTGAACAAGACGCAGGTTCGAATCCCGCCCGCCAGACTATTTTTTCCTTCACTTAAATATACATTTTCTTTTTTAATAATTATATAATTTTGAATCATGTAATTTTATTATTGAAAAGTAATCCATATGACTGACTATAGAAGTATAGTCTGGTGGTGTAGGTAACTGTTGAGTCTCAATTTTGTTTCCAAAATTGTGTGTATGGTCAAACTACTGACAACAAACTACATAACATCATAAAGTTTTGTTCTGAAGTAACTGGAAACACTATTTATACTTACTAAAATACAATTTCGGTGTCAGATTCAATCAGATGTGGTTTTTTGGGATTCTATAGTAATCTGATGCAAATAATTTAGGTTTTTAGGTTTCCATAGCTACCCTAAGTGAAGAAACAATGAGGTTAGCTCAGAATTACCACAACTTTAAATAAAAAAATTGTTATGAATACAAATAAACAAAATATTGAACTTTTGCCTCTCAGGTGATGTGTTATCATGTTGTTAAACATTCTGTTCGCTCACAATAATATGTCAATATTTACTGAAATGTTATACAACTTCTCAAAATCAATTATATTAATGAAACAATAATGACATATATGCTACCTTATGATAGGTTTACAGTCTTATTTTTTTACTAATTTCTGCGGATCATAATGTCACCCATTCATGTAGGTCTGTAGATACAAAGTCACTGGCTCGCAGGCGCCCTTAAACAGCACTAGACTCAGCTGTCCTTATATAAGATTTTCGTAGTAGGACCTTTTTAACCGACGAAAAAAATACGAAGGACGTTCTCAAGCCGATCCGTATATATTTTGGTATACAGGCTATAATTTTCTCCTGTATCAAGTTAAAAGAAGAACTCTATACTTGACAGTATATCTATACTAATATTATAAAGAAGAAAGATTTGTTTGTGTTTGTAATGAATAGGCTCCGAAACTACTGGACCGATTTCAAAAATTCTTTCACCTTTGGAAAGCTACATTATCCCCGAGTAACATAGGCTATATATCATCACGCTACGACTAATAGGAGCGGAGTAGTAATGAAAAATGATGCAAAAACGGGGGAAAAAATTATAAGACCACGCGGGCGAAGCCGCTGGCGGGAAGCTAGTTATATTATATAGGTAGACAATAGAATCATTGTGCGTGATTGTTTCCATTTCAATCCATTTGAATCGAAGGTTCGATGTCCGATATTCTTAGTAGGCCAAAGATAATTAAAACCTGCCACTACATGCCCCCCTTTTTTTCCCAGGCGATATTCACGGGCAGTACTACGACCTGCTAAGGCTGTTCGAGTATGGTGGTTTCCCCCCAGAGTCCAACTACTTGTTCCTCGGAGACTACGTGGATCGCGGCAAGCAATCCCTGGAGACGATATGTCTACTCCTCGCGTACAAGATCAAGTATCCAGAGAACTTCTTCCTTTTACGTGGCAACCATGAGTGCGCTAGCATTAATAGGATTTATGGGTAAGTGTAATTTTTTTAATACACTAAAAAAACCTGTCATTTTTTTTTGTTGTGGGTGTATGTTACGCAATATCTTCGTGGATTATGAATTTTATGATAGAATAGAGGTACTTCCGAAATGGTTTCATATGCATTTGGTTGACCATCGGTTTTGGAGATACCACAAGTATTAAACTAACGTGTCATCGTGACAATCTGTCTCACAAATCATATAATTATGAACAAGATGATCTGATCAGATGGTGATGATTATATTATCGCCTAATTAACCAAAAAACGATAGCAAAAAATAACAAGATAATTAAAAAATGCGAAGTTGAAAAATTTTTCAAAAGTATCGTCAAAGTTTATTGAACTTTTGCATGTCTGACGTCATAGTCAATACACATCCATATACAGCCTTTATTGCTTTGATATCTAGCTATAGACACAAAAGTTCTTATCTCCAAACTTTTCATAAATTCACATTTTTTAGATAATAAAATATGATAAAACTGCATAGGTATTAAAAAATTAATATTATGTTAATGTTTGATAGTGCCGTGAAATGACACATGTTTGTTTATCATCATCACTTCACTATCACTACATAATATAAAACAAAGTCGCTTTCTCTGTCCCTATATCCCTATGTATGCTTAAATCTTAAAAACTACGCAACTGATTTTGATGCGGTTTTTTTTAATAGATAGAGTGATTGAAGAGGAAGGTTTATATGTATAATACATACATATTATAGTACAGAAAATACAAGAAATTCAAACCCATGCGAAGCCGGGCGGGTCGCTAGTGTTTTATAAATACAAGCAAAGAGAATTTTGTATGCATACAAAATGACCATGTATAATTTTTATGAAAATGACTTTGTGTGGTATGTTATGCCCACGATGGCATCGGATATGAAAATCTAAATAAATCAGTCACTTTCTTGTACCGATTAACTACATTTTAATCCCTCTAACAAAAACCTCATGCTCGAAGGTAAGACAACGGGCCTAAATGAAGTACGTATCTCGAAGACTTGTCTGTATGTAACATAACATACCATCACACCTGTATTCCCCAAAGGGGTGCGCAGAGGCGTACTAATGGACGCCCACATTTCGCCGGTATGTTTAGGTCCCTTATAATAGGGGACAAGCCTATTGCCATCAACCGGGCACAAATCCAAACTCCGAGCTGCCACTGGGAATTTCTCGGAAGAACAACACTGCTCGACCCGGGGATCGATCACAGGACCGTTAGCGTAGCAGTCGCGCTTGGGACCATTAGGCCAACGAGGCAGTCTGTGTGTATGTTGTCTTTTTTAATCTTCCTCGTTTTGTCTATATTACTGTCAAGTACTAGGAGACCAGACAAATGTAAAAGATATTTCGAAACGTAGAATATTAGGGACGAAATCTTACTTGGCAAGGGATTAGGATGGAACAGTATTAATTTACTCTAGTAATTAACTTTACCGTTACAGTTAAATCTACTATAATTGCTTTGCCAATTAACTCTTGTTAATTCTTGAGGATAAAGGTCACAGTTCTCAGGAAAATCACTCGAATAAAATAATTATTCGGATAAATATACTATAACATTACTACTGTTTAGGTCCCTTTAATTAGAGCCGAAGGCCTTTAGTCGAGGACGAGTAGATGAAAATTTTCTCTTATCAACAAACCTTATATCGATGCCTGGTTCCTAGTGATATTCTGATAACGTAAAGAAGGCCCGACAAGCTAATAGCTATAGTTTTTCGGATTGACACTTACCAAGAATACTTTATGATCAATAGAGGGTGCGCATATACCAACCCCATGCCTTGTCTTAATATTATCACGATTCACTTCATAATCATAATGATACTTATCTTCTGAACCTGAGAATCAAACTTCACGCTTGCGTTCTGCGTTCACTAAACTAATTCAACACATGTCTAACACTCCATAAAAACTCTCTCCCTATCATGTATTTTAAAGCTATGTCTTTCCGGCTCTTCTCCATAAGACTACATTTTTGGAATCGTGGAACTATTATTTCCTTTTTCAAAAGTACCTATTTTAATGGTCTAATTGAAATTGTTGGGATTTATGAGAGAGCAGACATTTATTAGAGAACAACATTACATAGGTAGAATTAGAATTTCGCTATATCGCCATTTTGCACACAGCGCGGCGTTACCAGAAAAAAGCAAACGAGGGAGGTTCTTTATTTAAAGAAATTATTGCCATACTAAGTACCTATATCAGTGTTGCCACATGCCACTACAACAATATAAATACATCATTTAATTTTGACGCATTTATCATTTACACACGCATATGTGTACGTAATGTGCGCTAAACTGGTTTAACGGACCACAAATGCTACTACAAAGTGAGGGGCGGAGGTGGTACGTCCTCTACGTAGTACTATTAGTTATTCTGTACCAATGAGAGAGGCTATTGAGGAATTACATCACAAAATATTGTCACCATGATGTAAAGACTCTTTACGTTATGTAAATGTATCCGTAACCGACGTAATTGTTTAACGGTGTCGTAAAAAACATGTTTTTGAAATAACGTTTGTTGTCGCAAACGTTGAAATGATGTGCTTTATGCCGTTTTTGTGTAATCACAGATTTACTGTCCTATTACCACGAACTGTAGTAGTCTGATTATTTAAGGAAATAATTGGATATTCATGATAAATCAATCTTCATATATCTACATGGAAGGCTAGCTCAGTCTTACCTGCGTCGATGTTGTTTCTCCAAAAGACATTGCAATTGTCCAAAAATCATTTTTCAACTGCGATTTATTCATGCAATTGTAGTAGTTGCAATTTTCTTTACGAGTGCGCTGAAGCACGCTAGTGACATAGTCAAGGATAGATACAGCTAAAAATATTACGCACATTTATATTTTTCTCTAAGTAGATCTCCCTTCCGTTTGGCTTGCTGTGAATCAGTCTGTTACTGTACGTAACGATTCGATTCGAATGTAGCGCTTGAATTGCAACTGTGAAAGTTAAGTAGAAATGTCCTAATGTGTTCGTGGATCTGCTAACGAGCCGTTTACACACATGGCTAAGCGTTGCTTTCAAGTGTCTACTACTTTCTTAATGAGCGATGATATATTAATTTCTAGGCTTCTTTGCAGCAAGTTATACAATTGAAATTAAATTAATTGATGATTATCTCTGTGCGTTGATCTCTACTTAAACATTTTTGTTATTTTTAACAGTTATTTCGTATCTGACATTCTCTGAGAAGAAACGCCGACACAATATAGAGTAGTAGTAGTAGTAGATCGTGGTCGGTTTTTACACTGTGTAAGTGGGATATCATTTGTTAGAAAGCAATATCAGCTTTGAGTTGATCAGCCTCAACTGACGGCATCTTGTTCCTCAATTATTGTTAAGGGTGCTTGGGTTAGTCTCCGTTCCTAAATATTAATGCACTTAGTACTTTAGTAGTTATAAGTAAGTACCTATAGACACGCATTTCGTTTTCGTTTAAAAACATTTGTTCTGCGCTCTCATACTTTCCAATTATGAAATAAGGAATTCGGATTTTATTAAAAAAATCAATTCGATCGTTTCAAGCTTCTTAATTTCGATAGTTACTCTTGTTTTATTGAATTTGAGAGATGATATTATAACTACCACTGAACTTCCATGTCACTAGAAAGAAATAGAAACGGAATTCCAAGAGTGAAAGACAAAATTTACGACTTCCTTAATAGTCCTTTCTTCGTATGGAATTAACTAGGGTTCCCTACTGTTCCAAATATATTCTTGTCCTTGAGACTCCCCTAAGGCATAGGCCCAGCGAAAACAAAGAAATTGTTTGCATATGTTTCGCTGCGAGTCATGGGAAGTGAACACGCATCCGTCATGCACCGTCGACTCTCAAACAAAACCTGACGCTTGCTTTGAACTCCCTTCTATCTTTGTATGCGCTCATTTGTACTAGATGTTCGTGAAACTTAAAATCTAGTTTATCTGAAAAAATGCCTTTATACTATCTACAGTAAGGCTAATATTCAGAGACGATGCTAAGCGTAAACTGATGTGTGTATGCTTCCGTATGTCAAATTGTACCTAATAAAAAGGCCTGGTGCATAAGACTCACAACCAGCGCGTGTGTATGACAAGATGTATGAACGCGGAGGAAGCTAAACAAGTATGCAAGAATCGTAGCAACTGGCGGTGTCTAGTTTCTGCCTACTCCTATAGGAAAACGGTGTGAGTGTATGTATGTATGTTTGTATTTTTTTTTATACCACTAAGGTAGCAAACAAGCATACGACCCGCCTGATGGTAAGCGGTTACCATAGCCTATGGACGCTTGCAACACCAGGGGTATCACTCGCGCGTTGCCGACCCGAAAAACCTCTAAGAGGTTTATTAGGTAAACCTCTAAGAGGTTAGGTATGTAGTAAGACAATTTAAAGATGGGTATTTTAGGTCCTAAAATACTTGTACATCTGTATGATGATGTATGATGATATATACGGTTTTGGGTGAGAAGATGGAATGCGTCATTTACGAAGTGACTAATTCTAATGTAGGTACCATTTTTGAAGAGCCCTTTTTAAATACCTTTTGAAGAACAGGCTGTTTTTGCAAGGGTTCTATCGAGGCCGAATACCAAAGGAATCCCGAGGTTATCTCCGATTAAAACCGATTGCTTTTGGTCCAAAGGACAGCATAATTCTGCATGTAGTCAGTTCTAATTAATGATTGCTTTCGAAGCCACTCTTTCCTCAAAGCTTCAGACACAGTCATAGTATGTCTAGTTTGAAAAAACCGTCATCAATATCATCGAATTTGTTTCGGCGTTTATTCTCTGTTACTTTGCTGACTGTTAGGCGCGAAAAGTCGGTCCATTATGATATTATGTAAAAATATCAGTCAGTATTATCCAAAAATATGGTTGCAGCGGCTAAGGCATATAAAATACTGATATTTAGCTACATCTGGCTGCCAACCCCAACATAGGAAATGGCTAGGAGGATGATGATAATTATTACATTCATTAGATATTATAAAATTGCAATGTGAAAAGAAACCGAGTTCATGCTGCGTGTCGCAATTTATTAAATTAATTTAAATTCTTTTCGATTTCTAATAAGCATCTCATATTAGCGTAAATCTTATTTGCGATTAAAAAATTCTAGCGCACTTATCAAGTTTATCAGCGACTAGACGTAATATACAAAAATTATCCACCATCCGCATATACCAAATGCACGACCTTGACGACAACTGTGGTCTAGTGGTTCGAGTACCGGTCTGCTGATCACGAGGTCTGGATATCTGGGATCGATTCCCAAAAGACACAAAAGCTTTTAGGTGTTTGTGTTTGTCTGACTGTTTGACTCAGATATACATAAACACAAATACTTATAATATCCTAATTCTTCTGTACGTGTGTTTGTCAACTAACTCCTCCGAAACGAGTGGACCGATTTGGTTGAAAATTTGTATGTTAGAGCGCACGTTTCTGGGAATGTGCGTCCAGCTACAAGCGCTCTAGGGTCGCTTCTCACTTTTGCGCACGCGACGCCTTGTCTCGACAACATTGTATAACTATATTTCTATTTCAATGGGTTCCTGGACGGTTTGAAAACATAATCGACCCGGAAGGTGGCGCTGCTGTCGGCATAAACATTACATATTTTTTTATAATCCGCCGCGAAATGCACAAGCAAGCTGCGCACGAGTCGCTACTACAATATATAAATTAATATTTATTATACATATATTAATGTATTTATTTACACCATTAAAATTGTATTAATCAGATTACAACCGGTTTTCCCAGCTGTTACCCTAACATGCGTGTCAAGTGCATGGTAAATACAATGAGTCAGATCTGTGATTCACTAAGTGCAAAAACTCGATAAGCAGTCAAGTTCGAGGCGCTTGCAGAAGTTAAATCACTTGACGTTTTCGATAAGAAAGACAATAATAAGTATAATAACATTAAAGTGTTCCAATTTAACTTTAACCCGTTGTTTAGTTAACCAACGTTTATATCAGTGTTCTCCGTATTAGTGCAGTAGATCAAATTTTTTTTTTTTATACCACTAAGGTGGCAAACAAGCATACGGCCCGCCTGATGGTACGCGGTTACCGTAGCCTATGGACGCTTGCAACACCAGAGGTATCACTCGCGCGTTGCCGACCAAAAAAACCTCTTAGAGTTTATGGAGAATTCACTGCGCCGACACCTCTTGCTGCCAGTGCAGCGCATCCTTAGAAGGAGCTCTGGCGACCTTACTCACTGCAGGAACACAACACACAATAAATTGTGTTATTTGGCTACAGTTTTCTGTAAGGTGGAGGAACTTCCCCAGGTGGGCTGCTCCAGATTTGAGCCATAAATGGCTGTGCCCTACCTCTCTTTAAATATCTATAATACCATCACGCCTGTATTCCCCGATGGGTTAAAGTATTGAAATTAATCATGAGTATTGCGACAAATTTACAGAATTTAGCAGTGATAGCCACGATAGCCAAACCAATGGATATGACCACTGGACTGACAAGTTCTAGGTCTCGAGTTCGAATCCAACGCGCGCACCTCTGACTTTTCGTAATTATGTGGGTATTAAATTAAACCGTGTGAAGTCTGACAACCCGCACTGGGCCAGCGTGATGGACTATAGCCTTACTCCTCTCATTCTGAAGAGACCCGTGCCCAGCAGTGGGACAGTTAATGGGTTTATGATTAAACTATGATTAAAGATCAGATAATGCGGAGACATAATTATGGAAAGCATGCTACTCCTTTTGAGGTCGTTTCTGTAGCATCTGTCAACCTCAATTGAGTTGAGATCTTTGTCAAGTTCTTATAACTCTGCTTCTTTGGTCTAGTTATCATAAACTCTGCGCTAGACCTGAGTTCGATTTTCGGGTCCAGTGAGATTTTTTGTAAAAGTCCCAGTAGCAGCTCGGTTTCGGGATTTGTGCCCGGTTGATAGCAATAAGCTCGACCTGTATTAGGTAAATGGGACCTAAACATACCGGCGAATTGAGTGTGCACACCTCTGCTTAACCCGTCGCTGAATACTGCCGTAATTATATGTGCTCCTGTCGAAAGGCGAGGGTGTAACTGTTTAGGTGATTTCTATATCTGTATGATTATTTCTTAGTCTGTCAATAGATAATATAAAGCAAATAATGATGTAATTATCGGTCGAAGTCCGAAGTCTTTTGAATAGAGCATTGGTTGATTATTCATTAGATGCAATCTTTATTTATTGGTCAAGTGAAAGCATTGCATTGTCTTAAAACATACTCATTTATGTATGTAGAATGTTCTAGGCAGTTCTTCAAAAGATCATTCATCAGACAAATGTCTGTGTACATTATCTGTACTGTGCCTAAATTATTACACTAGCATTCTTCTAAAAACACCGTTTAAATAAATGAAAGAAAGAAGAAACAAACATTTTTTTAATAAAATTATTATAATAAAAAACGTTGTACAAAGGAAGGTGGCTGACTGACTGAACGGATTGGCCTAAAATTTGGCACACAGATAACTATAATGACATAGGCATTCGTTAGGAAAGGATTTTACAAATAAGTTTTGGGAAAAAAATAGATGAATTTCCTTTCATTTCATATCCGTACCTGACGGAACTTGCGTAATTCTTCTATTATACCATGAACACGTATTATGTTCTCTTTATAATATAAAAACCACGTTCTAATGACATCGCGCTCTTATCTCGAGCTGCAGAGATAAGACCGGCTAAACACGATAATTCCAATGATTGATAACGATAATCTTGACGGAACCAACCGAGAGTGATGTCATATTGTAAACGTTATTCGATTGGTGAACATTTTTTATTGTTTTCCTTTTATAAGGTTGAACATCAATGATTAAATCGCAAATACTAGCGCAAATGATATCTAAATTAAAAAGTATATAAGTATAGTTTATTCAAAGTTTATTTAGTATTAAGTAGATTTCATCATCATTTGTTAAAATGTCAACTCGATGACTGTCAACTTACACCTTTATTAGGCGCATGTTGTGCTCACCTGTAAAAGACTGCTATACTTAACTCATCAGTATGTTTGTGTATTTTTATTAATAGGATAGTATAAGTAGTTGTTGGTGAGCCTTTAAAAAAAAATAAAAAAAATCATCAACCCATTAACTATCCCACTGCTAGGCACACGTCTCCTCTCAGTATAAGAGGGATTAGGCCATAGTCCATCACGCTGGCCTAATCCCGGCCCTAATGCGGCCTAAATGTAAGCTCAAAATTTCTCTAAATAATTGAATTATTAAAGCTTTTATAACATGGATTTTAGGTGCTCCAAATACCGGCTCAGTCTGGCCAATAATCATTATGTGACGCGAACGAACGGATAAAGAAGGTTGACTAATGGCATATTCAATTTGAACCACAAAAATGTTGTACAGTCGACAACAGTTTTAGGTTTACAGGCAGCTAACGACACAAGTTCGTACACATATTGTGTCAAAATAAATCACAAGTTGTGTCAAACAAAACGCATATGTTTTTAGTTTTTTTATGGCAAGTGTCCACACTTCTACCTATGTCGAAGTTTAATGATAGAAGTGTGTAAATAAAAGTCGGATATTACAAAAAAACGTAAACAAAATCGATATTTATGTGAAATGAAGATATTGTTATCGGAACTATTAATTTATAAATAACTAGCTTCCTGCCAGCGGCTTCGCCCGCGTGGTCTTATAATTTTTCCCCGTTTTTGCTACATTTTTCATTACTACTCCGCTCCTATTAGTCGTAGCGTGATGATATATAGCCTATGTTACTCGGGGATAATGTAGCTTTCCAAAGTGAAAGAATTTTTGAAATCGGTCCAGTAGTTTCGGAGCCTATTCATTACAAACAAACAAACAAATCTTTCCTCTTTATAATATTAGTATAGATAATAAATAATAAATAAATAAATATCCTGGGACTTGTTTACATACCAAACCTTTTGGCGGATAATTATTTATAACACAATTTATGTCAAGACGCAGATGCGTGTATAGCTAACTCTTTCGTCGAGTGTACTAACGCTTTTATCATACATCTGCGTCAAATGTCGATGAACTCGCGATATATTCAAAGCATTTCAAGTATAAAATGATAAATGATTTACATTCGGCTACACTCGAAGATGTCGCGGTTGCCAATATAAATTCAGGTCATATGCACAAACATTCTCATATTCAGAAAACAGTGGAATTTTCTAAAGATCTGGTCAACCCGACCAAGGTACGATGATGATTGCATTTTGATAGCCTTCAATATGGATTAGTAGATGCCAACGAAGTTAGGAGGCAACCTAGTTCCGTTTCTACTGCACGTTAATAATACCTACACTGGAGTTTTTAACCTAGTAGACTATTAGAACTCAGTTAGTTCGTTTTGGGGCATATTCCTCAGATGGAAGTCCTTTTAGAGAAAGAAAGGTGGAGTCTTTTTGGAAAAAGAAAGGTGAATGATAATAAAAGTCGGGCGACCCTTTGGACCTAATTGGATAAGCGCAACTGCCTCGTTGAACTTATTTTTCATTAAAGAGCTGAAGATTTTACGAGACTGTCTGCAGTCTGTCTGCAGTTGAAGTTTGAGTTGATACCGGTCATCCCAATATACGCTCATGTAATTTTTCTAAGACATTGCCTCAAACTCACTATCGAATAATCGGTCAAGCATTTATTTCGAACATATTAAGTGGCCCCAACATTATCTCTTTGTTTCGGCACCCAGCAAACATACATCTTTCTTTTAATTACTATAATATCAAGAATATTACCATTTTTAATGTAACAAAAACTCTAGCATATAAGTAAGAAGAATTTCGACTACGCTTGCATTCAAAACGTAAAATGGCCAATTTAATTACAAAGAGCAATAACATACTAGAATACAACTATTTCCCGTACGTTAGCACGTGATTGTGTCAATGACTCAGTGCAAGCTATTGACCGAAAACAATAATAATAATAAACAAAACTATAAATGTGTACCTACATGTGATTGCACATTGCTTAACTAACATTTCAAAGATGATTCTAAGTCCAGTTAAGCTTCCATCATCTCAAACCGTGGGCAATCGACCAAGTTCCGATGTGGTCGCGTACTGAACAGTTTTAGAGGCATTTCCTCCCACGTACGCTGAGATTGTGAAATTAACTCCCTGCGGAGGTTTCCCTGGAGACAACAGCATTCAACAAGGAAGTAAAGAGGTTTCTGCAGGGTTGGCAACACGTGAACAATGCCTTGTGTAGTGTAAACGTCCATAAGCTGCGGTAACCGCATACCATCAAGAGGGTCACATTTTTGTTTGACACCTTTGTGTATAAATAAAAACATTTTACGATAAGTCTAGTCCAGTAGCTTGACAGTTCTGTGGTTTTAGAGAAACACAGCCTTTGCGGATTGCGAAAGGACAATCTTTCTTCTTTAATTGTATAAGAGTGCCCAAAAGTGTGCTTTAACAGCAAAACGAATTAAAATGCACGATGCAGAATCATAACATTTCTATAGTGAACGATCACGCAGTCACCTTCAGCAGTAACTGTCAAACAATAAACAAGACGTATTTGATGGGTTTGTAAAGCTAACATCCACGTAAGGAAACACGTTTCCAATAATTTGCATTTAGACCTGGAATGCAGTGAAGTAACTGATAGATCTTGCTTTTACTTTAGGACTAGTCAAACATGAAAGCTATTAACTAGTTTTAACAGCTACTTAATTTATAAAAACTTCGCTATGGCAATTGGCAAAAATGTTATTTATGTAGCTGATTTTTTTCCTTCAAGCCAGAGCGGGTTGAACCCGAAAGAGTGTTTATTTAAATTAATTTAAGTTCTTCGGCTAAATTTAGAATTATTTTGATAGAAAGAGAAATACAGTGTTTAAATTTTATTCTGTATCTAACGAACCTTTAAATTTTCTGCGATAACTTTTGATTAAATATAAAATTATCTAATAAAATGTACCGTTATAAAGGTTAATGAAGTTATAAGACAAAGTGCGCAGACGAGGACGAATGAAGGTTTTAATATATCAGAATAATTTGGGGACTGCCCTCTATTGAGATAAAACTCCCGACCCACTTTTCGTGTCCGTGGTATTTAATTTCAACAAAATGAAGTATAGAAATTAAATTGCTGTTCTTTTGTCTATTGAAAATTGTGGACGCGTTTTATTCAATAGGAGATTTAAGGAGATGTGGTCTTAATTACTTGCGGCATGGTTTCTTGTCATGCATAACACGTTTAAAAAGCTTACGACCGGTTCTTATAAGAAATCATTCGATAGATTTGCCTACTAGAGATAGGTTTTTGACATAGCATTCATACAAAAAATGACAATTTTCTATCTCAGCTAATCTCTCGACTGATTTAATATAGAAAAAATCAATCCGACTTTTATCATCATCTTTTGTTAGATAAAATAGTGAATATTCGTTATGCTCAATGAACAAAGATTTTTTAGTTATTTCTAGCTATACTCGGTATGTTGGTGGTTCTTTATAGGAAAATGTTTGTTCTAAAACCGAATCGACCTTGCGCTTCTCAAAACTCACGTTTCCTCACATTAAATGCACACTCGTAAATGTTCTTTTTATCTAATCTAGCACGAGTTAGGCCTTGGGCAGACGGCATGCACTTTTTCCACAGTACACAGTTCGCCAATGTTTTGGTCCCTTGTAATACTAAAATGAATCTGAAAGTCCGATCTGCTATTGAGAATTTCATAGAAAAACGACCTGGGAATCAGACCCAGGTCCTCAAGCGTAGCAGTCATATCATAGCCTTTAGTTTTGGTCTCATGTAATACTTATTGGTTGTAAGCACCACTATTATATGTGACCTAACCATACCAGGAAAGTGTGGGTGTACTGTACATGAATTAGTATCTAGTATCTCTCTGCCTAACCCTTCGGAAAATACAGTTCTCGCCAAACTTGTTGTCCGGCTTGAAGTTGGCACGAGCTAACTTCAACCCGGCCGTAAAAATCGGAGGGTGAAAAATACTGGGTTAAAATTATTTAAAACGACAGCCTACGACTTGAGCTTTCGTTTTTATTTATTACAATCAAATATACATATTTCTCTCCGATTTTTACGGCCGGGTTGAAGTTAGCTCTGTACAGTGTACAGACGTGATGATGCTGATAAAAAACATACGAATATGTCTTGTGACTAGTCGTCCGACCGAGTCCTAAGAGTTAAATGCTATCTCGTTGTAAACATGACATGTGTCAAACACTAATGAATAACGCAGATGAGTCAGTGTTTGTGTATGTGTGTATGTATTTACGTGTGAAGTATGGAACCAGATAGCTAATGAGGTTTATTGCTTCATGTGCATGATATGTTTATGCGCCGCCGATGTTATGCTGTTTTCAGTGTGATTTTGGGTTGAGAAAATATTTAGCACTTTTTTATATTTTACCACAGAGTAATAAATATTATTTTATGTGTGTCATGTGCATGTTTTTGAGAAAAATCAAAGAAAGAAATAACATTTATTTGGAGTAGATAGTATTATTTTGAGGGTAGACAATTGTAATAAAAAAAATAAAAAAAATATTTTGTGTGTGGTATGTTAACACGACACGAGAACCAAACATGTGTGTGCTTCAAAATAATGAAATATAAAAGAAACTCGGGCGCCAGAAGCTCACACTTTAAAAATGCTACCGGATGCTTACCTTCGGTTGGCTTGGGCTTTTAATCTGCCGGTGGGAGTAGACAAATAAAAGGCTTTAGATCTTTTGTCTGTCTTTAATGCACTGTAGGTTATAATATAGTAGATTATAATATTAAAATTTAGAGCTTATATTGTCACAATTAAAGTAAAGGTTGTGAAATAAGGTTTTACATTTAAATTAATAATTATTGGACATTATTGGTCACTATTGGTCACTATTGCATCATGATTATATGTATAAAATAACGTACCTGGGAGGCACTTAATTTAAAATATAGTTTTATATCACCATCCCAGTAGAGCGCGATGAGGTGGTCAGAACTCCCGTCGTTACGTGGGGATTCCAAAACTCATGAAATGTTGGATTCCAATTAAGAATGAATTAAAGAAAAACTAAGGGTATAAAAAAAACGCCGAGGCTGTAACAAAATAAGCCTGGATTAGACAAAAATACGATGACAAAGTACTAGTAGACAACGTGGTCATGATCAACGTAATCTTACCGTTTTTATAACAAACAAGGATTCGTCACCACATTGAGTGAGAACACAGCTAGGCCATTGCCTGTAAAAAAATCATAAGCCGAATATAGCAAACCAGAACAATTTGGAAAACGAAATTGAACAATGTGTTTCAAAGATAACTTTACTCACCAATAAAATATGTATCACTCACATGAGAACAATGCCAATAGGCTTTAACAATTAACAATTTAGATCATTGTATAAAAATTGTTACGAAATGTAACTGGATTAAAATTAATTTCGAAAAGTTTAAAAAATGATCACGCCATGATCGTTACGGGTCGTAGAGTGTTGGAAGACGTAAAAATTGACAACTCGTTGACACCTGTCAAAATCAAGTACTGCGTACTTGCCATCACGAAAAATATTAAATTTATTTAAAAATCGACTACCATGTAACGAGTATAAAAAAACACGTTACATTACATCCCTCCCCGAAAAATAAAAGAAAGGAACTTTCTTTTATGCACAAAGGCAACGACAAACAAAAGACAAAAGAGGACAAAATCTCTTTTAAAAATAATATTAAATATCAAAACAAAAAAATAAACTCCTAAACCGATATCAAATAGTTCAGTTAAGCACTAACGCAACTGACTACAAACAAACAAAATCTCCATTGAGTACAGTTAGGCACCATCGCCACTGACTAAAACAAACAAAATCTCTGTAAAAACTAACAAAATCTCCATTGAGTACAGTTAGGCACCATCGCCACTGACTAAAACAAACAAAATCTCTGTAAAAACTAACAAAATCTCCATTGAGTACAGTTAGGCACCATCGCCACTGACTAACAACGAACATCATCTCCTATGAGTACAGTTAGGCACCATCGCCACTGACTAACATCACCAAGTCCTATGAGTACAGTTAGGCACCATCGCCACTGACTAACAACGACTTCACTACGAATTCAGTTAGGCACCATCGCCGCTGATTATCATCACACCTACAACGCGAATCGAATTGCAGACAAACGCAATACAATTCGTAAGCCTTCAAAACTTCTAATTGCGAAGTGAAAACTGAAAAAAAGAGAATGTTGTGATTGGCTCAACACCACCAACTTTCCAAGCACAAACAATCTAAAAAGCATTCGAACAAACAAAGCAGCTACAGTAAAGTAACTTATTCATATTGTGATCAATATGAGTAAAGAATATTCATATTGTGATCGGCGCAACACCACCGAACTCCCGAACACAATAGAAAAGAATAACAAACAAAATACTTGCATATTGTGATCGGCACAACTCCACCGAACTTCCGAACACAACATCAAAAGTAATAAACAAAATATTCATATTGTGATCGGCATAACACCACCGAACTCCCGAACACAATAGAAAAGAGCACGAAATCGAGGCAAAATAATACCCAGATCCGTATAAAGGTTCAAGGATCTCCACAACAAGGCGGCAGAACATCCTGAAATAAAAACAAAGAGATGAGAACATCTCAGAAAAAAGTCTAAGTCCGAGTGGAATTATTCCTATATTAAGTCACATCCGAGGAACTATAAAAAACTTAAACTTAAGTTTTATAAAGTATAAAGTTGTTAATTAAAAAATCTATACTTATTCAATCTAAGGAAACAGTATGATTTTATTAACTTAGAGATAGAAGATTATTAAATCTTAACCAAGATATATTAGAATTTAATCTGAAACAGACTAAAAACAATATCAATAAAATTATAAGATGATAATATAAAAAGTCAATTATCTCTTATTAAACAAACAAAAAATATATAAGATCTTTTGATGTAGAAGATACAAAATATGTATTGTGTGGCTGGAAGAAGCACTTTAAATTATTAACCAAAATTTCCTAAGTTCAGCTTTAGAAAGTTCAGACTTGTATTCAATAAATTGACATGAAGTTACCTTACATACTATCATCTTTCATAATGGCCATAAATCTTTCATTCATTATTCATTCGTCACACAAACAAAGGCCAGCTTCAACAATGTTATCAAAAACAAAACTTAAACTTGAGAACCGAATAAAAATTAAAATTTAATTATATCTTTAACATGATAACGTCCTACAGAACCTTTATTCAAATCTTTCAATACATAAACATTATTAGAAACTTTTTCGATAATTTCACATTTAACAAACTTAGAAGCAAGTTTTGCCGAAAAATAAACAGGAGCACTAGATTGTACAAAACTTCTCCTCCACACTACATCACCCACATCAAAAGAAATGACCCTACGACCTTTATTATAATAAGTGGCATTACGCTTATAAGCTTTTAATAAAGAAGCCTGAATTTTAACGAAAATGTCACTAAGTGAATTAAGAGAAGTAGCAAAAATACTTCTATCGCCAACTTCAAGTTGATTTAAGTTGTCAATAGAATTACTAAAATGATGTAATGAAGCATCAAAAACAAGTTCTCTACCAAACATGAGAAAATTAGGTGTAAAATCTGTAGCAAAATTCACACTATTATTTAAAGCTAGTTGAACATGGGGTAAAAATGTTGACCAGGTTCTATGATCATCTTTTACAAAACAAGAAATGCAAGTTTCAACCGTTTTATTATAACGTTCCACAGGATTGTTTTGAGGTGTGTATAAAGTATTATAAAATATTTTAGTGATATTAAAACCTTTCATAAAATCTACAAAATGTTTTGAAGTAAATTGTGTTCCATTATCACAAACTATTATTTTGGGACAACCAAACTTAAGAAATATTTCTCTTTCAAAATGTTTACAAATTATTTTAGTAGTAGCATTAATCATTGGAAATAACCAGCAAAATTTTGTAAAAACATCAACTACTGAGAGTATATATTTATGTCCAGAATAAGTTTTAGGTAAAATTCCTATAATATCTACTGAAAGCATTAACATAGGGCGATCAACTTTTTTAGGATGAACCATGATACCAAAAGGAGGGGAATTAGTATGTTTATAAGCTTTACAAACATCACAAGATAAAATATGTTTTTGAACATCATTAAACATTCCTTTCCAAAAATAATGTTGTTTTAATTTCCTTAAAGTTTTATGGATACCTAGGTGACCAGAATTAATATCATCATGATTTGATTTAATTGTATCTAAAATATGTTCTTTAGGAATAACAATTTTCCAGTTCAAATGACTGTTAGGATCAAATTTATTTTTACAAAATTTATACAAAGTATTATTCTCAACTCTAAAGTTTTTATATCTACAAGGAGATTTCTGACAATTAACAAATATCTTTCTATACCATGGATCATGAATATCATCATCAGGTGAAACTAAATTATTCTGTGAAACAATTTCAGCAACTTCTATTCGAGATAAAGCGTCTGGAACTAAATGTAAGGAACCCTTTTTATGTATAATATCAAAAGTAAATTGAGAAATTCTAGCTGCCCAACATGCTAAACGTCCACTAGGATTACTAAGACCCAAAAGCCATTTTAAAAGCGATACCACTAAGCAAGTCCGAAAAAGATCCTACTAACAAAAGTTCATTAAAATTCTTATATAAAAAATACTCTTCTACTTGAGTTATAAATTCTCTAACACAAGACTATCCATTAAAATTAATCTTACTATTTTTCAAATCTAGCAATTTAGTAAAAGAAGGCAAATTTTTCTTTATATGTTCATTCACAAAGGCATTCATAGAATTAAATGAAGGCAAGGCATTAATAGCAAAAGCTGACGAAGAATGTGCAATGCGGTCATTATGATCAAAAGGATTATGCACCTCGGTCAAATTTATCATCTCCGGAACAGCATTAGCATTAGCAACCATGCTAGTATCAATAGAAACCTGTTTATCCTCAGCCACAGAAAGCGGAGGACACTGTACTTCCTTATCCGTGATGAAAAGCTAAAAGTTTCAAATAAGCAAAGCAGAAAAACTCAAACTCAAAAGTTATCTCATATTTAAGGTTATAAAAATAAGTTATGTTGAAGTTAAATTATTCAAAATAATAATAAAAGGTTGATTTTAAATTGTAAAGATGCAATAATAACTCACAAGATTGAAGCTTAAAAGATAATATAACAATGTAGACTTATTGTATTTAAATTGTTTTATATAAAGTTACACCTCAAAATTATACTTATATGTTCAAAGATTGATAACAAACACGGTCTATACCATACATTTATGTTGTTGCTAAAGAGAAAAACAAAAACATATACTGTAATAGCACACAGTTATTAACAAAATACAACAAAGTTCAATAGCTATATTGTTTACAAGATAATAATTAGAGTTGTAAATAAAAGTTATTTACTATAAAAGTTTCCAACTAACAAACAATATGGTTTGTAAACAATATAATAACAAAGTTTTAGATGCAATAATGTAAAACAAGTGACAATATAAGGCAAACCTACTTCATGTCCCTGAACGCAAGCGCCAAATGTAATAAAAAAAAAAAAAAATTATATATATTTGTGTGTATGTGTTACACAATACGAGAACCAAACATGTGTGTGCTTCAAAATAATGAAATATAAAAGAAACTCGGGCGCCAGAAGCTCACACTTTAAAAATGCTACCGGATGCTTACCTTCGGTTGGCTTGGGCTTTTAATCTGCCGGTGGGAGTAGACAAATAAAAGGCTTTAGATCTTTTGTCTGTCTTTAATGCACTGTAGGTTATAATATAGTAGATTATAATATTAAAATTTAGAGCTTATATTGTCACAATTAAAGTAAAGGTTGTGAAATAAGGTTTTACATTTAAATTAATAATTATTGGACATTATTGGTCACTATTGGTCACTATTGCATCATGATTATATGTATAAAATAACGTACCTGGGAGGCACTTAATTTAAAATATAGTTTTATATCACCATCCCAGTAGAGCGCGATGAGGTGGTCAGAACTCCCGTCGTTACGTGGGGATTCCAAAACTCATGAAATGTTGGATTCCAATTAAGAATGAATTAAAGAAAAACTAAGGGTATAAAAAAAACGCCGAGGCTGTAACAAAATAAGCCTGGATTAGACAAAAATACGATGACAAAGTACTAGTAGACAACGTGGTCATGATCAACGTAATCTTACCGTTTTTATAACAAACAAGGATTCGTCACCACATTGAGTGAGAACACAGCTAGGCCATTGCCTGTAAAAAAATCATAAGCCGAATATAGCAAACCAGAACAATTTGGAAAACGAAATTGAACAATGTGTTTCAAAGATAACTTTACTCACCAATAAAATATGTATCACTCACATGAGAACAATGCCAATAGGCTTTAACAATTAACAATTTAGATCATTGTATAAAAATTGTTACGAAATGTAACTGGATTAAAATTAATTTCGAAAAGTTTAAAAAATGATCACGCCATGATCGTTACGGGTCGTAGAGTGTTGGAAGACGTAAAAATTGACAACTCGTTGACACCTGTCAAAATCAAGTACTGCGTACTTGCCATCACGAAAAATATTAAATTTATTTAAAAATCGACTACCATGTAACGAGTATAAAAAAACACGTTACACAATCTACAATGTTGACATTTCAAAATATAGTCCATAGTTTGATTTATTGTCTTACATGGGCATGGGTCTCCTCTCAGAATGGGAGCGGATAATAAACTATTAAAAATCATAACGATTTTTCTGTCGTACGAATCATAACGGTTATTTGAGTCTGCCTAGGGGTGTTTTATCTCGGAGTTTCAGTGTTGACACTATTTTTAGGACATCCCTGTTTGGCGGGAATCGATAAGGATTTTGCGCACCAAAAAAAGGAAATCCCTGTATAGACAACATGAGTACAGAAAAGTTGCAATAACATCATTATAATAAACTAGCGGCCTGTCCGAAACTTCACCTGCGTTTTGAGGTCGATTTAAATGAAAACTTATACAACCCTTGTCCTGAAAATTACGAATACAACCAAAAATCTGCTAAATCGCTTGAGCCATTCTAAAATAATCTTCCTAAAAAATTAAATTTTGCTAGGTAAAACACGAAACCTGTTGTGTAATAAGATGTATTTAAATGATTTCCGTTACTTTTTATGATGTGAAAACTGAATTACTGCTGACAACTTCCATATTTGAAATCTTGCCAAATTCGTTGGTACACTGTTGCACTGCAAAAATTACCGCTATTGCGACGCAATACGTGTAGCTTGATGTGTCGTTGTGTGTACGCAAGTAGCAATGATCGTTGTAATGTTAATAATCATTGTATAAACAACCTGATAGATTATCCGATAAGTGGCTGAATGTCAGTGTCATGGCGACGTGGTCTCTTCGCTGCGGACGTCGTGTCAGTACTTAAGTAATATTAAAAGTTACACGCTATATTTTCTAGCTCAAACAGAAGTCTTTAGAACTAAGGCGTTCGCTTGGTTTGAACAAATTAATTGATTTTTTAAGTTTAAATCACATTATGGGTTCAAAGTACAATTTGTATACCATAAGCACATTTTTTTTCGATTTGCAAAGCTGGTAGTTGTGAATAAGTATGGCGGAATGAGTGTCGTGAATACTATTTACATGACCCCACAATTTTTTACATCTGCGAAATTTACGAAAATCTAAATTTTAAATAAAAAATGTAAATGAACAAATTATTATCAATAAATAACAGTCACCAGGAAAATATATAGGTAGCGAAAATATCGATGACTATTTAAATATAATCTTATTATTATAATTACATATCATACATATTATCGCTGTATTTTGATGAAGCATTTTCTCTTGTCCAACAGGTTCTACGACGAATGCAAACGGAGATATAACATCAAGTTATGGAAAACATTCACAGACTGCTTCAACTGCTTACCAGTCGCCGCGATAGGTGAGTCATAATATTAATTAACTTATACACTGCATTCCGTGATGATATCGTTTTTACTGAACCTGGGGGAATTTCCAAAAATCTTGGATACTCTAGAAAATAAGTATAATTATTGTTTTTAAATCTTGAATGATTGACACAATAACAAATGATTTTATTATTAGCAACCCAAAGGTAGACAAGGCCGTGTCTAACTTCAAAAGCTGATTTACATTGATACAGTAGTTGGAGCCAGCATCACTGGATTCCGGCGCTGGATCAGCACTGTATCAATGTAAACATGTTTCACTAGATGCTGGACTGGATTGAAACATGTTTACATTAATACATTCATTTATGCTGTCATTAAAACCTACCTAATGCCACCGCACTGGCTTTCCTTCAATTTCCAAATCTTCATCAAAGGTTTCGATACAGACTATTCGTTGTCAGTCAGTCAGGGTATTGTTAAACGATGAATTGTAAAACTTCTTTTATCCGATGTTTATGTTACAGCTTATGACTGATGACGATTGTTTTATTGTGCAGTTGATGAATTAACTAACATGTATTATGTTTTCATTCCAATAAAACCAAAAACCTTATAATCGCATCTACAAAAAATAAAAACATTAAGGATACAATATAGTTACTCCAAGACATAAAAACTGATGTTGATTACTTTTCGAACTAGTCGCGTGCCAATAATAGCTTAGTTCGTTTTACACCACACTCGTCACTTCTAAGTATTGACGTGTGGTTTCTGAATATAGGTTAGGTTAGGCATAGAAACATCTAGAATGACTGCCATTTACCACCTTTTATGGTACAGTAGGGCAACGTTGGAGAAAGCTGACAATATTAACATTGTATACTGCAGTACTTACATGACGTGTTATTTCTACTATGCACCGAATAGGTTTCATTGGAATAAGTTTGTAGACAATTTCGATCCTTATTGCTTACAATTTCTGTCACAATTTAATGCGTCTTAATTCAAATTCTAGTGTATCTATGTACTGCCTGATAAATGTATCAGATTACTGGCTTGGCAATGTTGGCTGTCAGATAAAACTAGCAGCGATTATGAAAAGCAGGTCTCAAATGTATAAACAAAGCATAAAACTTTGTGATGAAACTACATTTGTTTACTTTGCTCTTTTAGTCCTACAATAAGGGGTAATAACTTTGATTATTACTGAACCCTAAAATTACCGGTACAAAGTTCTCTTTCACATGAAATCGAGAAACATTATCTGCAATTACTGCTTGCCTAGTCTGTTGTCGAGTCGAAAACCGGAATTTGACAACTTGCCAACAGAACTATAGGAAAAAGTTTGCCGACAGAAGTTATAGAAGTAGTAAGTAGACACTAATGTACAAGGTGTCTAGATTTATGTGTCTGTCTTATATGGAGTGTGACTCATGTTGTCTTAGAACAATAGAATATACTTAATTTACACCAAGAATGACTATAACCTAAATTAAAAATTTTGAAAACCCCCGACACGAAATGTAATTTTTACCATATTATTGTGGTGGCGGCCATCTTGGATTTGAAATTTATCATAGTGTATAGTATTCTACTAGTTTAGCCCTTTCATTTGATACCCATATTGACGGAGATGTGAAAAAATATGTAATCCGCTATTTTGTGGCGGCGGCCATCTTGGACCGGTTTTCATCAAACATAGCTAAGAACACTCCCGACTAATTCACCTTTCAAATAAAAAAAACAAAATCAAAATCGGTCCATCCGTTTGGGAGCTACGATGCCACAGACAGACACACACACACACACACACACACAGACACATCAAACGTATAACACCCCGTCGTTTTTGCGTCGGGGGTTAAATATAACAAAAAGGAAATACATAAAGAAAAAAAACTACAACCGCCTTATTAATACACAAGGCTCAGGCGAGGAGTTACTCTATGTTTTGTCTCTTTCCTATTTCGGTCACTATGAAATCATCTGACAGTAACAAAATATAGATTATCTACTTCTAGCCTAAACCGTGTTTATTAATAAGGGGGCAAGAGTATAATAACTAGATTTTAAACAAAACAACACCATGGTTAGACAAAGCTGGAGCACAGTGAGGGGGCGTTCATAAAATACGTGAGATGTTTAAGGGGGGGAGGGGCTCGAATCAAATCTCATCTAATCTTACGTTGGAGAGAGGGGGGTCTCGGCAAATATCACGCAATTTTTTTTCTGATTGAAACAACAAAAAATTATACTATTTTTATTACACTTATAATTAAACTTTCAGCAATATTGATTACTAGTCTTAACTAGTCGTAAATAAAAGCACGAAGCATATTTTTTTTCATTTTACAATAACAATCCCAACGGGTTTACGTAAGAAACCCACATTTTTGAAAAATCTCACGTGAGATTGGGGGATGGGGGAGAGGGTTGAATAAAATCTGACGACATCTCACCAGGGGGGGAGGGAGGGATAGAAAATTTTAAAAAACACCTCACGTAATTTATGGACGCCCCCTAAGGTGTACTCACGAGCAGGGCGAACCTTTTGCACACTACTCGGCCATAAATCTTATGAGGAAGAAGAGAAATAAAGTTCATAACTATAGTCAACAAACCGTACTTAAGCTATAAACGTAGACAAGGCATAAGGAATATGCAAGTAAGAATAGTAATGGCATTACGTGACGTTAGCTATGAGGAAAAGCCGTGTGTGTGTCTGTGTTTGTGTATGATGCTTGTATATTTAACTGATAATTTTGACGGCTAGGTATTAAAAAAAAGTTAATATTGAATATGAATTAACGCCCGTCTAAACTAGCCTTACTATACTCTACTTATGCTATTTACGGTATCTGTATAACATCTATTTCAGTGAGCCTTATAGTGGATTTAAGAGGATTTATTTTTAAATTCCACTGCTGAAATAGATTAGAGATCGCTAACATTTTTAGCGTGAAAAATATTCCACTCCTAGTATGCATGTACTGTCTATTTTATCGCTAAATTATCCGCTACATATCAAAAAGTAATATCTACAATAATTTTCGCTTGCAAATCAATGTGTGCAAGACAAGAAAAGCTTATAGAAAAGATATAATTACGTAAAAGTTGTTTACAAAAACTTTTGATAAATTTCTTGGCTGGCTTGGTAAAATGTCTGAATCCATGGCAAATAAGTTTCTTGGGAACAAGAAAGCAATGTAGTTATACGATTATCAACCATCTCAAAGGTTAAGAAAATAATTTTTAATTTCATAAAAAAATATATTCGTATGTCACACTCTCCAATCCCAGACATGTTGATATTTTTGAGCCCGACCCGTTTTTGCATACCGATTCAGTTCGGTGATTGATCTAATTAGTCGCCCAGCGAACTGTGAAATCCGCTCAGCAAGCGCTGAATCCAGCTTAAAATCGTTAGTGAGGGAACATTGTTCCGAATGCTGTGATATTCGAAAAGCAGCAGAATTTGTGAACAGTTTTAACATGATATATATAGTGTAGCAAAGTCCCACTGAATTCTTCCGCGTTATATTCAAGATGAAAAATATCGGTCCGAAGATACTGCCTTGAGGTACTCCATATTGGTTCTAGAGATAAAAATAATATCAAAAGTTAAACAGTGGCGAAAATGAGCACACATTTCTATAAATTTAGAGTTTTATAATTGCATTCAAGGTTATCAATATTTAGAAGAAACGGACCTTGTTCCAACGCTTATTTAATCGTTATCAACTTGTAACACTTTAGAATGTCTTTGCCATTTTAATTTCAAAATGGCACTGAGATAATTAATACACATTTTAGCCATATCGTAGCAGTCTTAAGGACATTTTGGCAAAATAAGAAATAATACCTGACATAACAAATAGCATTCGACCTCCAAAAAGTATCCCATATTTGCCGGTCTCGGCTGCTCAAATTTGTCCAAACCTCGTCCCAACCTTGTAACTCCTGAATTCCCTATAAACTCGTACATAGATCGGTCTCGCTCACCGCAACGCGAAGGTCGAATATACGCCCGGCTATTTTTATCGGATCACGCTACACACTTTTGATATATACATAAATTATATTATTTATAGACAACTCTATAGTTTTATTCATATTTGTTGCACCGCTGAGACACCTGTCTGTCAAACAGGTGATGAAGTGTGAAATTAATTGGCAAAATTGTATTTTCATATGAATTTGATTAATTCAGTAATATTACGGGACATATAACAACATCCTTGCCCTCTATAACATGGTACCTCTTATATACCGGTGAACTGAAAACAGAGGTACTCAACCTGGGCTGAACTAGATATTATGTTGTTATCGCTTTAGGAGACTTACCATTTTATGGATAGAAAATCTTTGATAAGTTTCGTTGGCATATCCATATTTAATACAGGCGTATAGCGAGTCCAAGTGATTGCTAATTATTTCGGAATTTAAGGTCATAATAATGGTTCCTACAAGCACTTTGCAATAATCAACTGTTCGGTATGATTATTTTGTCCGTTGGATAGAAATCACGTCCACTCCATTACACCTCTAGTACTTTAGCATTAACCATACTTCACAAAATCCATTTATATTCGTGATCAGAACATTATTAATATAATAATATGTATGTATAAAAAATTGTATCAGCCGTTTTACAATAACATGCAAATTAAACGATAACTCTAGAAATCATGCGAACTACAACAGTAAACTTAAATGTACTGCTAAACGCTTGTGTTGTGATTCAATACAGATAATACAGTATAGAACAAAGTGGTGTAAGAGTGGGATGCCACTATACAGGGTGGACAGCGCTATCTCTTTCTCAGGGCAGAACAATGATAGCTGTAATACGATTCCGGTGGCGCTGCGAACAATTGGCGCCAACATCCGTCTTGTTATCTAGCAGCTGAAAGCAATATTGTTTGAATCAGAAATAAAAAGGTTTGCAAGCAGTTGCTCTCGTTTAGAAACTTCTTGCAGAACTTTCATGAAGTTGCAAGCTCTGTAATACTTTTCGATATTTTAAATTCTGCTGATTGTGCAATTCTTTCCGTATTCTGCGTGTAAAGAAATAGGTAGCTACTTATTGTCCTTCCTTTGTTTTGACAAACTGAAACCCAAGATGAAGTAGGTACGTCTCGTCTTAATCAGGAGGATATTACAGAGACCGGAAAGAAGCTAGATTCATCTGATAAATACAGCTTGACCCTACGACACCATACTGGTGTATACAATAATGAGGAAAGGGAAAACAAACGGCATTAATCACATGAGCCAAAACTTAATGTTTTCAAGATGCGCACAAGCATCTCATGGCCGTGCAAGTAAAAGTGAATAAATTGGCGACCCGATGACGGAACTAGTTGTAAATAAGGAAAGATTTATGTAACCAAGTAAGAATTACTTAACATAATATATCTGATTGGGTATTTATCGATATTGATATAGTTAAATAGTGCGTTTGTGTGTCCGCCCTAAGCTATTGAAGAGAAAATAATGCGAAAATTAACCTTTTGTGGAACATAGCATTTAATTATAACAGCACGATTATGTACATAAGAAAATATTATCGTGATGTAGTCCAAAAAAATCACGTAACATAGTGTAACAGTAAAATGTGAAGACATCAAAATTACACTTTAATTATATGGATTTATAGTCGCACAATGAAATACATAGAGACGCCCCTTACTGCTTCAAATTTTACATTTTAATTGAAATAGCTCACATACATAACTCTAATTTATTCCTGAATTTACATAAGAAAACTAAAAATAACTCAAGATGTCTATCTAGAATTTCATGTGCTCATATGATGCGAGACTGATGGCATGAATATTGAACAGTTTTCTATGCATTTGCAACACAATATGGCTAGCAATACGCAAGGGAACTAGCTTGCATTATGCACATATATTATTTACATTTCTTAGCGGTTTATGATGATTTGTGGAAGAAGTGACACCTAAGACTGTTAGTACCGCTATCAATTTTCTAATTGGCTAATATAATATGCTATATCTATACAAATATTATAAAGAGGAAATATTTGATTGTTTGTTTATTTGTATTGAATAGGCTCCGAAACTACTGGACCAATTAAAAAAAAATCTTTCAGTGTTAGGTAGCCCATTTATCGGGGAAGGCTATACAGGGTTACTTGTAATTCGACGTATATTCGCCAGGAGCTGATTGGTGGCCTAAAATGCAACAAATTGAAGACCACCTATGTATGGCCGAAATTCAATAGTTTTCGAGATATTTGAATTTTAGGGGATTTTCGATCTTAACCCAAAATTTGACACTAAGTTCCAAATAAAAAAGAAACTACACGTTGAATGGGTAACATTAAAAATGATATTATAGCTGACACTTTAATTAAGCTATGTACATCATTAAAAGTGCTTCATCCAACAAAATACCTAAATTGTTGAGCGATTTAAGAATAATATCTAACGAATATTTTTATTGAAAGCTTCAAAAAATTTAGTCTAGTTAAAAAAAATACTATGACATGAATCGTACAAACAACTAAAAAAACTTCTCTATTCTCTCAGCTTTCCAAAAAGGTATAAAAGTTAATTAAAAGACACTTAATTCATGGCATAGCATGTATTTGAATCGGCTTGGGGAGAAACATCTTCGCCTCCATTATCGGAGTATTTCTTATAATTTATACCCTATGTTACCAAAGCATAGTATAGCTTCCCAACGGTAAAAGAATTTATCAAATCGGTCCAGTAGTTTCGGAGCCTATTTAATTCAAACAAATCAACAAACAAATCTTTCCTCTTTTTAATATTAGTAGAAAAAGCATTGAAAAACGTGTAGTTTATCAAAAAAATTACACATCTTGTTCGTGCTGGCCGGAATTGGTTCTCCTCTCCCAATCCATCGGTTTGGATACCTCTCGTCTAGCCACTGCCGGACAATAAATTGGTAATGTGCTGGGCAACCACCATGTAGAAACATGAGGTTATTTTTTTTTTCCTCGGGAATATCCGCCAACAAATCATTGAGGTTGTTTCTTGAAAACTCTTCGTAATTTTCGCTGTTCAAATTTTGCGAGAAGAAATGGGGGCCCAGTAAATAATTATCAAATCTTATTTCTACCTATTATCTTATTCAAATTGGTCTCTACTGGACCGATTTAAAAAAATCTTTGACCGTTGGGGAGTCACACTATGCCCGGGTAACATAGGGTATAAATTATAAGAAATACTCCGATCACGGAGGTGAAGCCGTCGGCGGAAAGCTAGTATCTTTATAACACAAACACAGATGATTTTTCTCTCCGCACCGATTCAAACGCATGGTATGTCATGAATTAAGTGTCTTTTAATTAACTTTTATACCTTTTTGGAAAGCTGAGAGAATAGGGAAGTTTTCTTAGTTGTTTGTACGATTCATGTCATAGTATTTTTTTTAACTAGACTACATTTTTTGAAGCATTAAATGAAAATATTGGTTCGATACCATTCTTAAATCGCTCATAAATTTAGGTATTTTGTTGGATGAAGCACATTTAATGGTGTACGTAGCTTAATTGAAGTGTCAGCTATAATATCACTTTTTAATGGTACCTATTCAATGTGTAGTTTTTTTTTATTTGGATTTTAGTGTAAAATTTTGGGTAAATATCGAAAATCCCCTAAAATTCAAATATCTCGAAAACTATTGAACTTCGGCTATACATAGGTGGTGTTTAATTTGTTGCATTTTGATCCCCCAATTAGCTCCTGGCGGATATACGTCGAATTACAAGTAACCCTGTATACGCTACTACTAATAGGAGCGGAGTATCAATGAGATATGTTGCAAAAACGGGGAAAAATAGGACTACGCGGGTGAGCCGCTAGCGGAAAGCTAGTGCCTATATTCAGCTGAAGCCGATAAAGGTGTATGCGATGTATGATTAGTGTACAGTGCATACCAATCTATACAAATCTGTTTATTACTGTTATTGCAGGCTATCTCGAAACATACTGAAGGCAGGTTAGTACACCTCCCATACAGGTCGTGGTGAATTTTCCTGATCCCAAGGCCATGACTCATAGGGAAAGTGAGGACAAGTGTGGTTTTTAGTCGGAATGAGTCCGACATACACTTGGTCCGCACCCAAAAAAAATAAAAAGTTTAGTACATCCTGACAGATGGTGTGTCAAAAATAGCGGGAAAAAAATATAACAGAAAATAAATGACGCCAGTGTCGTATTTAAGACAGCCTAATGCATCACTGCAATCTTTAGTCACAGTGCTGCTATCGGACGATCGTCTGTCGCAAGTCACGACAGATGTTTTGATTAAGAAACAGATAAGGTTAAAAATAATATTATGCACGCCTTTTAGTATATTTTATAAACAGCACATGTAACAGCTGTAAACGACATTACCTGATACATTTTTAATGTCATGATTGCATGCATCATTAAAAATATTTCCATTAATATTTTTTATATTAAAACGGATCTACAGTTTTTTGTTCTACGTGTTCTCTTTCTAACAAAGGTATATTAGTGACAATGGCATGGTTGCCATGAAGACAGACGTATGTATGCGAAACCACTGCAGTGCAAATTATGAACCATATTACCGCCGTTCGTTGAACCTAGCGGGTTCAAAACCGGGTAACGTTAATAACTAAGTAATATAATAAGCCTCTCAAAATGAGACGCTTTCAAACTTTTATATGGGTTATATAAATGAGAATATTAAATTCGGGAGTTTATTTTTGGGTGTGCGCAAATTTAATTACGCAGAAGTAGGTAACATAGGGAACAGCTTTAAAATATGTTATTAAGTAGGTAACTTAAAATGAATGTATATCTAGCCATTTTTATGAACAATTTCGGAATAATCACACAAAATCTCTATTCACACTTTCGCAAATACGTAATGTAGGTTTTATGTAACATTTTATCAAACGGAACACGTACCGCTTGCGAATCTGAAATAAGCCAAATATCAATCGATTCTGCGGTTTACCAAACGACTATCCGATTGGTGCGCACACTCGGGAGGCTTAGTCGATTTTAATCCAATAAAGGTTTTATTATCCCCAGCTTCTATTTACACGTCCTCTCGTTGGCTATCCGGTTTCAAGGCGAAGCGCACATTCTTATTTTATTAGTCAGTTTTACAGCTCATAAATCAACATTAATAAAATGTCTATCCGTTTGTAAGTCACTTACCAATTGAATCAATTGGTCAAACAACATACCGGTAGCTTGGTTGCTCTAAATTTAGCCGCGCACTAACAGAATAACTCATTTGGCGAAATGTAGGTATATTTGATCTGGCAAAATTTAGACAGCCTGTGGGTTCTAGTCGTGGTATTTGCGCAGATTAAATAATGTGCGGTTGTGCTAACTACAAAAGGATACACTTATCTACCTCGCGGATTTAATACCAGTTGTAAGCTCCTGCCTTATACGTTATAATATGTATATCAATGTAGAAAATGTTGGAACCCGAATACTTCCTCGAAAATCATAAGCAACTTTCTGTTTGTTCCCTCTTGAGTTACGAAAGGTACTTTCAAACAACACGGTCATATTTCAGATGATAATGTCCTTGGAAGTTATACGCTTTGTCTGGCTTTGTACGACATCTCGAATGTTACGAAATGTGTTTCATATTTTCAAGAATACACCTCCAATTTGATGCACGTTGGAGGCGGTTTTTATATGTAGAAAGCTGACTTATACTGGCTTGCTAAACATCAAAATTTGCCAATTAGCATCGAGCATTGACTAATTTCAAGAGTCGCCTAGCTGGGCAAACCTTTATTTCCATTTTCAGTCCTAAATATCTCTCATTTGTTCACTTAAAAACAGGTTAGCCAAATGAGTGAATGGCACATTCTGTGGCTACATTTATCCTAAAAATCACCACACGAGGAGGCTGTAAGCGTACATGAATCATTTTATGTCTTTCCTACTACAATATCTTAACAAAAGGTACCATTGATATTGCCGTGCTTATTGTGTGTTCTTGAAAAATGTAATAGGTGGTTAATTTTATAGTTCCTCTAGTGTATCTTTTTAATAGATATGTAAACACTGTCTCACTCACACAAGTAGTGAGATAGCTGTCACTAATGTCAATAAGAGACTCACGAAAATTGTGGTAAAACTTGTTGTGAGGTGGTGAGCCGGTAAATTACCAATACTTACCAGCAGTACAGTAAAGGATAAGAGAGATTCTACAGTTCCAATTAATGAGCTTGAGCTGAGTTTTCGTTACATTAGTCATGCTTGATGCAAAATAGTATCAGAGTCTTAGATGGAACTCGCAAAACAAGTCTCTAACCCTTACGTACATATGACGGAAAATAGCAAAACTGATTGGCACCTGTCTCGTGACTGTGCTGTCTAGCTGGGCGCAACTTTAGACCCACCACCAAAAAACAAAGGCTCACGCATTTAAGTAATTGAACATCTCTACAATGTCAGTCCCCTTCGGAATAACAACGAGCGTCAATAGGCTTTTGCGAAATTATTAGTTTTCTTCGAGAAGTAAAACTTTCACTAACGTCTGTAAAATTAATATTCTCTTTCAACTTAAAGGTTGTTTGTTACAGAAATGCCAGTTAGCACTTATTATAAAACTTGGACAATTCTCTCACAAATATTTATTGCTTTATTTTCAAAGTTCAGTTAGAAATACCTAAAGATGGCAATTATTTATTTCTGGAAGTTTTTGTCTAAATTTTGACAATTAATTGACACAATTTATAGAAATCGGGTTTGAATCTGAACGTGTTTTTGTTATTTGACTTCAAATATCGCTACGTTGTGAAAGGGGTGGTTGTCCTTCACGCTGTTTGATCACCAAAGTATCGTTATTGATGTGATAATAATAAGAAATATTGAATATAGATATTAGGGCTGTTTGGAGTCGCTTCACCCAAACCACCTCACAAAAACAGGATATTGGATTACGGAGAACCGATCGCTGAGCGCGTGTCTTGAATTGATGATGTACGCGGAAAAAGATGGTCAAATATCGTGAGTCCGATTATAGTATTTGTCGTTTCCTCCCGTTGCCTGTAATTTTTTTTAATCTACATAGTATTAGAGATAATACAGAGGCATGATTTATGGGTCGTGTAAAAGGACTTTCTTCCACATTCAGATAATCAGCATATCCATGACTAGTTTTAAGGCAAAAATATTTAAGTAGCACTTTTTGAACAATCTGTACTAAAGGACTATAGGACACCGGTGTTTTAATTACCTCTTGAATTACGCTGTATTGTCCTGACAAATGACGTAACGTCAAGCTTCCTTTAGTCCTCACTAAATACTCCAGATGAAACCCTTATTTACCTGATAAATATAGATAAAACATAAATATATTCTACACCTGATCTAGGGCTGGTCACGTTCTGCCCTTTTGGGTTCCTTGCTCCGTGGTCCGCATACAAAGCACTACCCAACTTACCATTATGTGCGATACAGTAATGGACCTAAATTGGACGTTTGGTAACCCTGATTACTAGAAGTGGTCGTAAACGGTGTAGTATACGTTCTAGTTACTAGGTTAAGGGTTGTTTTTGAGTGGTTGTTATGGGCGTAGATGATACATAATCTTAAAAGCAAAATGGGTCATTTTAGCGCTCGGTGATAAGTAAGGAATGTGACAATATTGTCTCTTGTGCCTTTATTTTGTTTGAAATGTAAGAATTTTAGTCATCGTAGGGGGTACACAAGAAGATGCGTACTTCATCATCATCTTAGCATCTCAATCGTCGGGTTTTAACAAATACGGTTTTAATCAATATTTAATTCGATTGGTTACAGTCTAGACAAACAAAGTGTTCAAAATTATCGGAACAACTAAGAAAATTAAACTATATCTCAATGGCACAAGGACTATTTCAGAACGAACACAATACACGGCAACTGTCATTTTAAAATAAACTTTATCACATTGAGATATCGTTGAATTTTCTTAGTTGTTCCGATCATTTTGAACACTTTGTATATCCTGATGTATCTGATGCTGACTGTGCTACTGCAGTAACTGGAAACTAATATATTCAAACCAGATATTAATTATTTACCTCATATTTCCCATGCGGCGTAACCGCTCAACAAAATCACATGTCTTGTCACAGGTTTGCGTGTGTGCCGTTACCCTTTGGGACGGAAGGGTATCTATATCGACACGCACATGACCGTTATGTACCTACGTATGTGTGAAAAGTGACGAAGCGCATACACAATGATATATCGTGACAGTTTCACTCGCTTGACTGATAAGGAAGAACCTTCAGCCTTCAATACAACAACACGTAAGAATACACGCCGCTAGATATCATTACTGTGAAGAGCAGTTCAAAGTCGCCTTTGCAAAATAAAGGAGTAGGTACGATCAGTATCCTGGAAATACTGTACCCAATATGTTTAAAAAAAACGGCATTCATTCCTTCGGTAGTCGAGTAAAAAGAAACATTTTTTACTAGCCCAACGGCAACGAGATTCAGATTTAAACTTCAAATAATGGAACTTCTTTTATTTTCCATTTTCTTTCACTGTCATAGTAGGTTTGAGGCAGAGATGGTTATTCACGGTAAAATTGTCTATAAATTATCCTAATTTATAAAATAAATTCTACTTGTCATTATTAGTTTTCGCTAAGTAATTGAAATAAGGAATATTCGATCTACGGTAACAATACTATACGTTCAGTGGTACCTACCACAAAAGTATAAAAAACGCAAACAAAATGAATAAGTACTATGAATATTTCAGAAAAAGGAAAAATGTAATTATGATTACAATGGATATCCTAAAGTAGGTCAGCTTAGCATTTCTTCGTTCCGAAATTCAGGAACAAATTAAAATGTTCTTGGAATGAAATAATTTGTTTGAACCAATCATATTTTTGTGAATATCTTGGTAGCACTCTTATCAGTCATTGTCTTTAGCCTACACCAAACTCACAGAAGTGTTTCGGTAGCGCAGATCAATTACTTTTTTCTCATCAATTACTCTTCCAAATGAATAGCATATTCGTAAGAAGAAAACTTGAGTAATAAACTTCTTTGAGAAGAAGTGGCAGAAGGCTAATGTCTTGATTATTGCCTACTGAAACGTCATCGCTTGGTTGTGGGTCTAGCAATATGATATGCTTGACTAGCTACCACTCATGTAAGACCGGCGCCAGACAGCTGGTGTTTGATTACAGGCACACAAGGGTGATCGCCATCCAGTCAAATCCCATTAGGTCCTAGCACCGAGCAAGTCAGATCTTTTGTCTCTTACAAGACGACAATCTGCACAGCAACCACAACAATAATCTGGGCCTGATAAAATTTAACTCTGTATTGTAGGCAAAGTAAATTCCCAATTTCACCGCCATACTGAATATCGCCCTATATTAACCAGTAATATCCATTACGATAGACCTTCATAGCCCCCACAATAAACGATCCTGAGGGAATATAGCCTTAATAGCTACAGCCCAATAGCCATAATAACCAATTTCAGTTTTCAGATAGCCTCGGTAATACATTTACTTTGTGGCCTATGACGTAACTACATTTTATATTATAAATGTCCTGTGAAGTTGACAACGTGTGTATGACAGGTCTATTATAATGTAGAAAAGTGACAAGGTCTTTAAGAAAGAAAAATGATTGAATTTGCCCTTGTAGCGTAGTTTAATATTCATTGCAATCATATAAAGACACTTGAACCTCCTCCTGTTTGTCTCGACCAACAATAAACAATTAATTCCAGATTTTAATAATTATTCCAGTCTATAGAACTAGAATCCTTTTCCAAACTCTCTCCAATCTCAATACTGGAACTGGAATAATTGTTATTTCTGGAACTGGAATAATTGTTATTCCAGTCTACAGAACTGGAATCCTATTCCATAGTTCCATTCCATGTACTAGAAGTCAAGAAGAGGCAGAAAGATCTAGTAATAAAACAAAAATACCTCAATGATAAGCATTGGGGTAAACAACATGTTAGTGTTAAAGAAACCTTACAAAAGAACCCAACATTCCCATTGCATATTTAGCCATAGGATGCTGTGCCCCTGCTTCGACATACCTATTCCACATCACCTATGTAGGTATAAGCGAGATATACACTAATTCATAATGTGGTGTAGGTTGACACACGCCTATTTACGAGTGTAGTTCAAGGTCTCTTGGCACTAGTTACGAGCTATGTTTACGTCATTATTCGTCATAATGTAAATATTTAAGTTTAGCTGCACTAAAAGTCCGTATAATGTTATTTCATACACTCGCTTTTTCCTTTGGGAGAAGGTAAGAATTTTAAAAATGTTCTACATGATCCTTAGATGCTCGTACTTCTTTCGTTTCATTTTTAAAGACCTAGTAGGTGTAGTTACGACTTCTATTGTATTAGAAAAACCTTGACAAGTAATCTTTTTCTTTTAGAATCGCCTTTTATTAGTATTTCAGAATTTTATTAGTAATTCTGAAATACTATTGCCCTGGCAAAGACCTCCCGTCTACTCATCTCAGCCTAGAACCTTTTGCAGGCAATTCTCCTAGAAACTTCTGCGGCCAATCCTCCTAGAAACTTTTGCGACCAATCTCCCTATTCGTTTACAACTGCAACAGCATGCCACGTAATTATTTTTGTCTTCGCACATCTCGCGTTTAATAACTCCACAAGAGATTTTTTTTTCTAACCTGTGTGCTGCTAAAAAAAGTACTTCTGCATCTTTTTCCCCTGTTATCTTTTTAGTAAGAGATGCTACAAACGTACGTACTTAATATTACCATGTCACCTCTCCTGAAGTGGAGTCCAACCTTTTAGCCCCAAATGCGGTGTAATCTAGCTAATTGCAAGCAGAAACATTTACACCACAGGCTGGTTTACGAGTAGTTCAAGGCTGAAACTGTATTGAAGTCTTATGGCTATCTGGTTTTAGAGAAGGACGGCGATATACAAAATCAATAGCTCCGTCCCGGTCTAGACAATAATATTGTTAGCACTTCATGATACCGGGGCCTGTTGTCGCTCCTACCTGTGTTTTACCGCGACACTTATCTCTACTGACGATCTGTTTTATAGAGGGTGGTTTTATAACGGTATTAGGTAGTGATGTTTGGTTTATTTATCTATGTTACGTTGTTTGACTTATGTTAGGTGCGCGACGTGTCCAACTTACTCATTTAATTTTCATCAACGTAATCAATTCTGTGTATTGGCCTAATACGAGGTTTTCAGAACTATTCTAATCTTTAATTCCTATCTGACTGCAATAAATATTCTTCAGTATTTTGTTTATTTACTCCGTGCATGATGAGATATAAGTACACAAGTATCCATGATTGTGTATGTATACACAAATATTTTTATCAAATATTTTATGACTACTCAATCAAATTAATTCATATGTAAAACAGAACCTATTAGTTCCAATAATGAAAACACGCGGTTCAAAACCGCCTAAACCGGTTTATTTTGCGTCCATCTATTTTGATATTACTTCTATTCTATCCCAAGTTACAGACACCCAATTGACTTTGCAGTCACCTCCCCCTACCCTTCAGTCACCCCCGGGAGCATCAGGCAGTCTGACCCAGTACTAGACAGAATTGGTTCGATATAGAAAAGTAATTGATCCAAGTTTCAACGACTACTTTCGCTGAGGTAGTTATCGAGTGCCCTTTTACCCAATTTGGTTTAGGCGAGGTTGAGCTTTGTAAATATGCGAATAGTGATGAAATTTCACTGGTTAATATAGTAGTATAGTATGTACTATAGGTACCTTTTTTGGGATGCGGGAAATCCTCATAGAATCCTGCCACCCGGGAACTCCGATCGACTAAAAACCGCACTTGCGTACCTGCCGTAGGATCCGTAGGATCAGGGCCATAGGATCCAAAACACCTACCACGACCATGACGGGGTAATTGCTATACCTGGTGGATAACGGCAAAAGATGTACTTACTTTGTGTCGGAGATTCTGTGAGATCATACGGAGACAGAGTATGCTTAGTATTACATCGAAAGAACTTTTTGGACGACCACAATGGCCAAGATAGTGGAGACGAGTACGTGCGAATTGTTATCAATATTTTGAAGCAATTCACACGCAATTTGGCACGTCATTTACGCTACATTATTGGCTAGAAATGTCAGCTTTAGCTCTCGTTTGCACTGTTATTCAACCTCCCACACATCTAAATGTGTGCAAATATTATTTAATCATAAATCTTTGATGTTTCCCTCACAGTTAGTCTTTATTTTGGAAATTCAACAACAACGCTGAATTGTTTTCGCAAGTTAATAGCAATTAAACGTTCCGTGTAACAACATTGGAGAGTCGTGTTGATTGCGATATTGCGTTACTTGTAATCGTGCTAATTGAACACAGCTGTAACGGGGGGCTACTATGAAAATCGAACTTGAAATCTTCAGATCGTAACGAAACAACAACGCACAATGATCTTGCAATGCAACTATTCATATATTGTCAAATGACGAAGTATGTACTAAGCGCGTCACCGCACAAATCGCATCCAATCGATTGAAGTCCGAAACCTATTTGTGAGTAATATGCAATCCGTCACTCGGAACTTCGGAATTTGATTTTCATAGTAGGCCCCCAGGTTCAAGGACTCGGAAGGTTAGAGTGGACTATTTCTGTCCAACACGTGGATGTCTTGAGGCAGATGTGATGTGACGAAACGTGACGAGCAAGGCTACATCGTTTGCAGTAAGCTATTTATAAAAAACTTGTGCGAAAAGTCTTTCCATACCGTCTGCTATTTCGCGAAGCGGGAATTGAGTTACATCTTCGCGAGTTGTTTTATTTGACTCGAGGTACGTCGATATTGTTCGACATTTACTCGTAGTCGTATATCGTGCATTGTCTGATCATATTCTCAAAGGTCGTCCGTAAGGAAAACGGTCTATCTAGTATCTACTAAAAATCTAAAACACTGTGTGAATGTTTTAAAGAACCTTTACTACCTATGTATCGATATTTTAATTTACATAAGCTTAGTAGTATGGGTATTTCATATAAATTATAGCCTATGTTATTTGGTAAAGATATAGCTCTTTAATGGTAAAAGAGTTTTTCAAATCGGTCCAGTAGTTTTGGAGCCTATTCAATTCAAACAAATCTTTCTTCACAATAGATGTCGCTACGTCACCTTAAGACGTAAATTAGAATGTGGAGGAAGATTTCGACTGACGAGCAGGGCGAGCGGTGGCTTAGTGGTCAGAGCGTCTGGTGTACCGAACCAGAAGGCGCAGGTTCGAATCCTGCCCGCCGGCCGATTTTTTCCTTAATTAAAAATAACTTGTAATCTTAGCATGGAAAATGCTTAAAAAAAATACAAAAAGATAAACCTTTCCTCATTATAATATTAGTATCTCGATTGCATAATTATAATTCCAGATTCATATTTCTTCAAAATTCGTACAATATATTGGTGTAATTTATCAAGTAAAGCTGTTACTCATGTTTGGACTCCATTTTCCTTTCCCTCGGGGATTTCTGACCTCATTACGCATGAAAATACATTATTAAATTTACCGAAACCTTGTTTACTCTTGAAAAAACAAGCAACGGGGCATATATTTTTTTCCTGCTTAGTTGTTTGTCCAAAGTTGGGCATTTTGATAACAACCAAGTTGATAGGTTTCTTCAAGAAAATCTTTAAAATTTTAAGAAACAAGTATAATTTTGGTGATAAAATTAAAAAGTTTGTCGAAGTCTCCCTTTGATGTTGTAAAAGATAAAGTTACTCGTGTTTGAAGGGTTTACCTTCATAGACCGAAGGGTTTTACACAAAAATAATTATTACTTTATTAAAACGAATCAGCTCAAAGGCTTGCGGTTTATTTTTATTTGATTTACTTTTTCACAATTTCTGAGTACCGTGAAAATATAAATGAAAAATGTTGAGTAGCAATGAAAAATGTTGCAAAAACGGGGGAAAAAGTTATCAAGACCACGCGGGCGAAGCCGCTGGCGGAAAGCTAGTAATAAATATGAGGACACTAATAGGAAAGCGAATGAAGGCTAAATAAAAATCCTCTGTTTCTTTGTTTGATCGTTGACACGTCTTGAAATCCATTATAGATTCAGTCCTTATAAAAACAAACACACTTATCACAATAACATCCTGATGAGAACACACAGCATAAAATAATCTCATGCAATATCGTGCCATATCTGTCAGGGCTCGGTAATACATTACAGTGTCAGATCAGTGTGAGAAAGGTCTATGCCAATGGAGATAAAAGATATCAAGATCAATGCAGTAGAAAGTGCTCACTTGTACCAAGTCATGTCACGTTTTCTCCTCGCATTTGAATATTGAAAAGCGTCTGTTTGATCGACATTAACCGGGTTAAAGGGTTAATGTAGCTATTGAAATTGGCCGAGTTAGACTTAACATTGATGTCTCAAGATACAATGCGATTACCGCATACCATCAAGCAATCGTATGCTTGTTTTTCATCTCGATTTTCACATGTATGGCTCAAGAGACATCATGGGTTCTGGTGCGGTGAAGTTTAAGAGCCGCACCAGGGCCCACGATGATGTTACTTGAGCCAATCACGTGACCTGGCTGTCTCGGAAAATAATGACTGGAGTAGCTTCTTATTATACCATGTTTTTCATCTTTTATTGATAAAAAAGCTGAATGCATTGAGTTTATTTAATAATTTTATCCAGTCTAGTTCACTTCTTTGGTCCTGAATCAAAGACATCCATTTTGTACGCAAGACATCATCATCGGATGGCAGTCTGAAAATTTAATAACATTTATATTATAATTCTAAATTATAAGTGAGTTTGCAATAAATAAAAGTGCATCATCCAGGATGCTAATCTTCCACTTCTATTTTGTACCCATTTTTTTTTTACAATATTAAGAGCCTGTTTTACCATATCTAGATAGTCGGCTATCCGCTAAATTAAAAAATGAAACAGAATGTGTTTGTAATTTAAACGGGATCGGATAGGATAAGCCCTTATTATCCGATTAGTAGGATTATAAACCTTTAACTATAACTCGATTACCTACACACGAACTAAAAGAATGTAAAAACTCTTGACGTAATATAAATTTTCAAATTTTTCAGTATCTCGAGGTGTGACCATAAGAATAAACTTTCATCCTTTCTTTCTCTGTATTATTCAGTTCCTTCCATAAACGAATTATCTGTTGCAATTAATAATTATAACGTAGTACACTAACCGTGTCATTACGTTTGGCGCCAATCCAAACGTCGTCGGCAGGTGTAGTGCGTGCGTAGTTTATTTTCACGGTTCCGAGGTGTCACTGTTACATTAGCGTCGCTTACGACATCCATTTGTTATGGGATCCTAGTATTTTGTGTAACTGATATTTTGAACTGTTATTTTAATTAAAGTAAGATCGTAGTGATGTTCTGATGTTAAACTGAGTTGGTTTCCGGATTTCCGAATTAGTACAAGACGCAATAAAGTGCGTTTTGGTTGTGCAGTGCATGCAACTGGCATAAATATTAATTAGGTATGATATGAGATGAGAGAAACTTGTGATAAACTGCCAAATAATTTCTCTGTTGAATATCAGCCGCATATAGTTAGACTCAAAGTTGACCCCAAAATAATTAAGAAAAGGCTAGAAATATGCTAGGACGCTGCCATTTTGTGGTGTCTGCTTTGAACTGAACATGGCTACCACTCGACGTGTCTCCAACGTATCTAAAAGTATTTAAAAACATATGGTCATCTCTTGCCAGAACGGCATCATATATCCACTTAACTAGTGTGGTCTGCTAGACATTATAATTAAGTTTCTACTATCAGGAAGTACTTTTTTGGACCGGCCCCAACTTCTTCGGAAACTTGACGCCGTTTAAAACTACGCAACCAAACTGGAAGGAAGATAGTCTGAATTAACAGAAGAACCTTTGAACCATTTACAATGCATATTGCAAAACTTTGGTCATCTTGGTCACACAAACTTATTAAAATCCTGGCAGGCAAAACTCCACTCAGACTTCAAGGGTTTTATGATGAGAAGCTTATATTTTTTTTAGTAATTGGCTAAAGTGACACTGTTACAGGTGCCAAAAGAAACAAAAATTTGAATTTTTCTCTCAGACACTCCCAAATTTATTAGGATGTGTTTCCCAGTCATCATTTTCCATGAGATGATGCCTACCGTACCGCCTCATTAAACTGGGTGACTGGTTGAAAATAAGATATTCTAGGCCTTAATTCCTATACTGAAAACGATCATCTTTTGTTTTACAAGTCTGCAAATTCATAAAAAACTACACGTGTTTCCCACACTCTTATAACAAAAGCTAATAAACCTAGTTATTATTGTACCCTAGAATTAAGACCATTCTTTAAGAATGGCTATATTTTAGCTGGACTAGTCAACAAGCTGACTAGTTACTTTAAACTCTATTATATTTATAACCGAATCATAAATGACACAACATTCATAATCAACTTTATTTATATCTTACGTTTACTACAATGAGTTTACAGTTGAATGGCAAACTACAAAACACAGTTAAACATCTGATTATGACACTGCATAGAAATAGACGCGGACTTGTAAAACCGCAGCAAGAACTAGGTTGGATAGCGCAGTTCCATTCGCGGCAAAAACTAGGTTGTTCTGTGACAGGCGACGACTTGGGAAAAAATATGGCCGTTGTGAAGGGAACCTTGACATAAAAAGATAGTAGGTAATAGAAAAACTAATTAAGGCATTCCTATAATTAATTGTGTTGTTACGTAATTTTCACACCTATTCCCACTGGGACTTTCTAGTGGATCATGACCTTGTGGGTTCCATTCGTTTTAAAAAGGTTTTACCACAAGTAACATTTTCAAAGAGAAGACTGCTGTAATACAATGCCTAAATAAATACCTGAATGACCTTTTTAGGATTTTTTGTGTCTGAAGGTTTGTCTCGAATATGTTCCGAAACGGCTCATCAGATTTCAATTAAATTTTAAGGGGTTAAAAAAGGAATGTAACTTTAAGTATTGTGCATATTCAATTCCGATATCTTGCGGGGTTCCAATGATGATAAATAAATATCAATATTTGCTTTTTAAGCCACGTTACACTGAGCACCAAGCTTATTTTCCGATTGGTGCCAAACAGGAATAATACTCGTAATAAAACATTGATAATATAAGAACAAATGTGTCGATTTGTATCCGACACAAGTCGGATTTTTTCAACAAGATTTTTGAGAGAGACTTCCAAAAATGACAGTCAAAACCTCAGCCAAACATCGTGCCGTATGTCTCATATCGATTAAAATTAGTCTGACTCAATACGCTCTTAAAACCAAAACAGTGCAGCCTACCCGTATCAATGCGTGACTACACCGGGCACACTCATCGACCCACGCCGCCAAACAATTGACATGCCATCGAACTGTCAGCGCTCATGACGCAACGAACTTTTTTCACATTAGAACAATGAACCTCATTTGTCGTGTAGGATTGGTATTGATATGATATAATTTAGTTTTGTTGACAGGTGCGTAGGATTCTTTGCGTCCCTAACAAAAACTAGTACAATTAATGGTTTTATCAGAAGTTAAGACCTTGGGTAGTAAGTACATAGGCATATCTCAACAACTTTTGGGAAAGGCAAACTGTTGTGAATTTGTACCCCACCAGATGAGCTAATATAAACCTACTTTCTAAAGCAATGCGTATTTAATTTTGGAGGGCTTTACACGAGTGGTAAGATACTTAGCAATAGGCCCAAAAGTCCCTTAGAACAGCTCTATAAAGTAGTTTATTGTAGTCTTTATTGCTGGTAAAAAGAGAACAAAACTAGCCTTTCAAGTAAAATTACTACTGGCATCAATTTGCAAATCGAAGCATTAAAATAATGGCAGACTCAGAAAAGGTCTTACGTAAAAGGTCGCGCTCGCGAAGCTTGTTATAAAAATATTAATAACTAGCTTCCCGCCAGCGGCTTCGCCCGCGTGGTCTTATAATTTTTTCCTCGTTTTTGCTACATTTTTCATTACTACTCCGCTCCTATTAGTCGTAGCGTGATGATATATAGCCTATGTTACTCGGGGATAATGTAGCTTTCCAAAGGTGAAAGAATTTTTGAAATCGGTCCAGTAGTTTCGGAGCCTATTCATTACAAACAAACAAACAAACAAATCTTTCCTCTTTATAATATTAGTATAGATATAGATAATCTCTTTTGTGTCCAAAATTGGGTTAATAAAAATAGACAGACAAACCGTAGAGCCTTAACTATCATATTACAAAGTCGAGGTCTATGTTATAATGTATGGATGACAAACTAACGTACGAACCGCCTGTTGAAAAGTGGAACCGCAGCCTATAGATGTCTGCAACACCAGTAGTATAGCTCGTTGTCATCTTGAGACATCGGTTGTTAAGTCTCATATGCTCAGTAATTTCACTGCTTACATTGCCCTTTAAATTGGAACAACAATCAACTTGCAATCAAAGCAACCTCTGCGCTGCCACTGACGATACTGTGGAAGTGGCGAAGTTTTGGCACACCAAAATTAATTTAAAAAATAGTACAATTGACACGAAGAAGAAGATTGAAACATCAACAACCTATACTGTCCCACTGTTAGGCACGGGTCTCCTCTCAGTATGAGAGGGATTAGGCTATAGACCAACACGCTAGCCTAATGCTGGTTGGCAATCTTCACATGCCGTCGAGAAAATCTCGCAGGCATGCAGGTTTCCTCACGATGTTTTCCTTCACCGTTTAAGCGAGTGATAATTACGCACATGATTTCGAAAAGTCAGAGGTGCGTGTCTTGGATTTGAGATCTTTGACTTGGCAGTCCAGTGGTCATACCCCTAGGCTATCAATGCTTTAACACAGTCAGCACATTATTGCTTAACTATATTATATTTTTTGCAATGCAGTACTACTACCCCAGTTGAGATCTAGCAGTAGATACCATCTTTAAAGAAACAATAATTGTAAAAGAAATACATTCAATTTCAGTCTAGTCTATTGTAACATCGCATTCAATTCTTCTATCATATGCTGAAACGCAGTCATAACATAAACATGTTACCTAAGCATTCAACACAATTGGAAACCTACTTCTAATTGTCACAGAGTCTAGACGCCGGAATGGAGGAACGTTGTCATACAGTACTCTGTATCTGGGTCACGTGTCTTGAAAACAACTCTCAAGACACATCGGAACGCTTGGGGAGACACCCACTCCTCGCGAAGGGGTATACTAGATAGAAATGGAGAAGGGCCATAGAGTAGGAAGTTTTTTTAATTTATGACTGAAGACGTTACTGCATTTTATAAACTAACTTTGGCCCGTTACTTCACTCGCGCAATGTTTGAACCCCCCGATACACCCTTTTAGCCCATTCCGTCCAAATGTTTGAGCTATGTGTTGAGTGTTGACAGATCAGTTAGACGACTACAGTTTTCTTTTATATACATATATGGATACAGATTCTCCCAACGCGCTAAGTTTGTATTTTTTCGGGCTAATCTCAGAAATTACTGTACGGATTTTCATACGGTTATCTGTTTCGGTTTATACGGATAATATAAAGCTTGATGTTTAGCTGTGTACTTACTTGTGTAGGTATGTATAAGCCACGCAAGTTGCTAATGGGCGCGAACCTTGTCTAAATAACAAGTGACGTCATACGCCATACTTGCCGAATAATAGTGCTAACGCGTACTGAGAGCGGCTACGTAATTTTTACGTCACGAAGATGGTCGACAGGCACATTATCAATTTGCGGGGCTTATATATAGCTTTAGGAATACCTATAATTACAAAGAGCATGAACAACATTTGACATCGCATCCGGTCCCTTTTGCTATCGTGAAGACATAATTTTATGGTAGACTGATGCTCACGCGCACGTCGCGATCATATTAACACCCAGTCTGTTTACTACAAACAATGTTTCATAATAATAACAAACTCTCATACATGGTGTCTTAAATCACGTTACAAACTATTGGTATGCTAATGACCTTTTTGTTATTTCATACTCTGTGGCGCTAGGCCTGCATAACATGACGTGACAGATTACTTTCAACTGCGTGAAAAACAAAAAGTGATGATACAATTATAATTTTTTGTATTAAAGCTGTATGTATTTGAGTACTGACTTCTGCGCTTTAGATCCTAGATTTGATTCTATACTGTATATTCTGAGTAAAGTATTACTGGGTATTTGTATGATTTTCTCAGTAGCAGCTCGGAGTTTTAATTTGTGGCCGGATAATAGCAATAGGCTCGACCCCCTATTACATGAGACGTCACATACAGCATACAGGTGACCTATTTTGCAAATTAAGTCAATATCTTCCCTGTGAAGTAATTAATTGTTTTAATTATTATTTTGTTTAATAATCATAATAGTTTTTTAAAGTAATGCAACTACAGCACCGACCTACAGACCTAATTAAAATTGTCTTGAATGCAAATATTGATGTTGCAAAATGTATGGACATGTAAAAATGTATTTTAATGTAGACAATAAAAAAGCCATTGAAACTCATAGCAAGCTAAGCTGTGTTCTTGATATTCTGAAAGCAGCAGTACATCCAATAATAATTTTTCAAAATATTGCCAGCTTCATTTAACAGCTAACAATATGTTTTTGTTGTGACAACATAATTTTGCCGACCTGAAAAACAGTTTTGATTAATTTAGGAAAGCAACTTATTGTAATTAATTCACAACGTGAGTTATGGAGATCGCAAAATAATAATGAAAAGCATTCATAATTCCTTTATTCTCTAAAAAATGGGATTGCCAGAGAAAGTAATCAATTACGAGAAAGCTCTTAGCAGTGGTGTCCATGAAACGATGACGTAAAAGGATGTTTGCCTAAGCCACCGAGCTATTTTTACTTAGACTGTCTCACTAATTGAGCCAAGTCTACGTTTAGATCGTCAAATGTGACAGCACAAAGCGTTCCCGCTTTTAATAACGCTAATCTATCTATACATAATGCTTTTATTGTTTACTATCTTTTGCCAGCGTAGAGTTAGGAATATTGAACCCATTTTCCGTAGGAACTTAAATTTTTTCTGGATTAAATGTAGCCTATATCCTAATCCAAAGTATAAGACATCACCGTTTCAACTTTCAGCCACATCGGTTAAGCCGTTTTGCCGTGAAAGAGCAACAGACATACAAACTTACAAACTTTCGCCTTTATTATATTAAAGTAAGATTATGGGGTCATAATACTACTGCGACCATAGTCGGTCAATTGCAATCGCCACTAAGAGTTAAAGTTAATCACCAAATATCACAAACTATGAAGACGAGAAACTTAAAATTTGGCGAGTAGATTTCTTATAGGTGTGTGGCTTTTAGAAAAAAATCAACTGAATTAAAAAAAAAATGAAGTAACACGGCAGGGAACAGTTAGTTAAGTATTTAATATATTATTACGAGCTGTTGACACCATTCTTCTGGAGATATTACTTACAGACATAATAATACCCTTTCGATAATATATGAAACTAGCCTTTGCCCGCGGCTTCGTTCCAGTAGAAGTTGAATTTTTCCCCCGTTTTTGCTACATTTTTAATTGATGCTCGCTCCTATTGGTCGTAGCGTGATGATATATAGCCTTTAGCCCTCCTCGTTAAACGTGTTTTTAAGGTTATAGTGAGACTTTTACTAAAATCGGAACTAAGAATTTGATAAAAAAAAAACCAATAACGACGCTCGACCTTACGCTTGGCATCCACGTTTGTGTGACCACTAGAATATTAATGCAGTTCCTCTTCAACTATATCTATTAAGACGCCACACTGATGGTGTTGTCGATTCTTACAAATACTTTTAAAATAAGAGAATTTTCTGAGAGAGGTAGGGCACAGCCATTTATGGCTCAAATCTGGAGCAGCCCATCTGGGGAAGTACCTCCACCTTACAGAAAACTGCAGCCAAATAACACACTTTATTGTGTGTTGTGTTCCTGCAGTGAGTAAGGTTGCCAGAGCTCCTAAGGATGCGTTGCGCTGGCAGTAAGAGGAATATTCCCTCAAACTGGCGCCGCAGTGAATCCTCCATAAACCTCTTAAGAGGTTTTTCGGGTCGGCAACGCGCGATTGACCCCTGGGGTTGCAAGCGTCCATAGGCTATGGTAACCGCTTTCCATCAGGCGGGCCGTATGCTTGTTTGCCACCTTAGTGGTATAAAAAAAATAAGATGAAGTCTCGTTGATGATAATGGCAAAATTCTTGTGTAGTCAAATATTTTGTCAATAAAATGTGCTAAGATGCGATAATAGAAATGGCTTCCACTTTATCAGAATGTAATACCATTATAGTTAAGACAGTGACATCAAGACGTGGAAGAACAAACGTTATTTATGTTTGTGTATCAGTCGGCAAACATCCGAAGGAAATGGGTTTGCTCTTCGTACCTATAGAAATGTTATTATGTGATAAATATAGAAATTGTTATTGTAGCAACGGCGATATAATATCCTCAATTACTGATATAGCGATGAACTAAATAACTATACACTTACTGATACGGATTATGTTTCTATCGTGTTTATGTTCTGTTTAGACTGAATTGATTTGGGATTTTTTTTGTTGGATCTTTTTAGCAAATTATTCGAAATTTGAGAAGATAAAAAAGAAGTTTATCTAATGGTGATGAGTGTTTTTAAGCTGGCTCCTTGATGCATTGATTTCCACCATTAAATATTTCATAACATATTCAGACGCAATCATAATTGTAGGTACCAAATATTATTTCTTTAAAGTTTTCTGAATCATCGATTCCGATATTGTTTCTCCGTAACCCAAACACGTATTTCACAACATTCCGTACCAGAACTTGCCTCGTGCGAACTTCTCATAATCATATATGATTCATCTCTTGCTCTAACCATAAATCATACAACTTTGGTTTCGTTTGTATTTTTCTTCAAAACAAAAACAACTTGAGAACAGATAGCGTATTCATAGATTTAATAGGGTTTTGATCGACCATTTGTCATGTATCAATCCGCACATCTGGTAAAAATTCTGACATTTATACCTTTCTGACCAATGGTAAATTGGTAAGAGTTTATTGCGGAATAGTTCTTAGTATTGCGTTGCAAACAGACAAGTTAAAACTTAAAACCTATTACAGGATTGTATTTTACAACACAAGGTATGACTTCAAGATTACTCGGTAAAGGCGTCAGCAATCAGGTCCGTGCTAAGGTCACATCTATGCTGCATAATGTCTTAAACCAGCAGCACATGCAGCAACAAGGAAGAGCGGCAATGCAGTCGTGTCTGATACAAAAACTCAATTCAATCTATTGACCCTAAAGATATCTTTGATGCATTTATTGGTTTTTAAACATCTTCTATCTAAATAAAAATCTATAACTTCAATGATTTTGAAACGGTTTTATTTTTGTTAACCCCCTTGTTGCATCCAGTACTTGGATTTGATTGTGCGAATCCAGAAAATATATTTAAATTCATTCATAACGTTTCTCATTGTTAAATAGGAAACCAATCTACATATAATCTGCATTTATATTAATTAATTTATGATCTCTTTTGTCTGCTAATCTAATACAAGGAACAGTTGAAGGTTATCCAATAATTTAATCTATTACTTCATAATGTTTTCCTTTTAACAGCTCACTTCTTTTTGTTATAGCATTCTTTAGTTCGTAAAGCCTTGGAATTAGTGTTTTGGCATGCTCTACATAATTTGTATTGTTAGCAACGAGCCTTGTTCAGTTCTAAACAAATATGTACTCTGTAGAAAGGTCGGCTTCGTTAATTTCGTCGGTATATACGAATTTACTTCTACTCGGATTGCTATCAATATTACACTGTCAAGTTATGAGCTCCCTTTAGTACCTAGTATTCAGTGCCAAGATTTTATTACTACTTAAGTTGATTTACGTACCATTTGCTTTTTCATTATTCTCGTTCGGGTCTACCATTATTATAGGATTTCTTAAAGGAATTTGTACGAACATTTCTAGTTGCTATTAGCTCGATCGTGTTGAACTTTAGCATTACTGTCTTGAATAAAAAATCCCCTTTCTACGTTATCACTTTCAAAATTTGATATTCTATCTTATCAAGTTATCCTGTTTTTGAGCTCGATGAAACTTATTAAATATTCATGATAATATTTCTTGTTTATAATACTTACTTTCAAAATAATAGACGTGTATTATACAAACCGTAGCTTATGAACGGGAGTAATATTAGGAGAATTACTCGCGCGCTTGAGATATCAGTTCTTAAGTTTCATAACAAAATAATTGACGGGGTTCACTTTTTTAACTGATTTCTTAAGAAAGATAAATTTTTGCAACCCATTTTCGGCCACCACAACTCTACTTGCATCATAATAATGACTCCATTATAACAATATATTTAATGCAACTCGATTGCGTCACTCGCTTTCACAGTCCTACTTTCCTTATCCTTACAATAATTTGCTTTCAAAACTAAAAATAAATAGTGGCACAAGTCAGAACATTAGTAATTTTTGGGGATGTTGATCCTAAAAAAAGGATGTTCGTGGCGATGATCCAAAAAATAAACATTACTGAGTCCAAATAATTTTCATAAAAATCTGTATAAATAAAATATTTTACAATTTTTTTGTAGTCTTTGTTAGGTACCCAGCAGAATACGCAGGCGAATCTGCGCGCAAATAGCTTGTATTCAATAAAACACTTCTTGCTGACGTTGGTTGCCTACGTACAGCGATGTTTGCTAGCCATGTTAATAATTTCCTCACCCCTTCCTGTGGGGTTGGTGGGCAAACATCCATTTCCTGTGGCCAATGTCAGTTTCCTATGAAGGCCACGGTCACTAGGCTCACCATTCGTTTCGAACTATGTTTTTTACTTGCTTCTTTGTGGATTTTATGGTCCTAATTATGTATCAATTGTAACTGCAAAGTTTTATCAGTTTTATTATTAGTAAATTGGTATATCAATCAATTAGCTGGACCATCTCTATTTGATCATTGCGCTATCGCAATAGTAGTTTGATTCCATTCTTTAAAGTACCTAAAACGTCTTACTACAGCCAAACGTACGTATAGAAGAATGTTTTTGGTATATTCTCAAATGACTTACGTCATTCGATTGCGAAGTAGTCCTGTTAATGATAATTGATTGACATCCAACGATCTGAATTATGTTCCACAGTTCATTGACCCGATGCTCGCAAAAATAGAATACCGGGATCCATGTGAATTACGCTTTATAAAATTGATTGTAGGTACTTCAACTGGAAACCGTAGAGACGTTTTTGAATATGTCAAAGGAGTCTATTAGACGACCCATTGACCATGTGATTCCTCTTTTTAATGGAAGCACAATAAAAATTATACTTGGACTATGCCCGGATATACTATAACAACTTATTAACAACATACTATAAATAAGTTCTATTCTTTCTTTAATAAAACGGCGCGTATGAATCCCATGTTAAAGGCAGTAGACATGTTAAATGTTCGATGACCATTGACCAGTTACCATCAGGTGGCTCGTCTTTTCATTTGGTGACGATATAAAAAAACTGTTTCTTCTAATGTGACATTTGTAAATTGTTGAATCCAAAAGATCCAGAAAACTAGTGTATCGAAAGCGGATACATACACCTCAGAGCAAGGATAATACTGATGCATAAATGAGATACTGAATCATACTGAGGCCCACAGTTCATCTTTCTACAATTGCAGGTATGATAAATGTTGACAACCGCCGAGGAAAATTCGGATCCAAAACAAAAACACGGGCCAGTTGAATAAATAAATAAACTCGTTCCAATATGACGTGTGCCTCCAGTTCCAAGTAACGAACCCGTCTCATGTCACTTTCTTTTACGGCGTATGACGTATCTGGGCGATGGGCTTACGATGTGCGAATATTAAATTCGAAACGATGATGATGCATAAAGTATAGGCTTGCTTGAATACAAAATTGGGGATTTTAAGAGCAATTCCGTTAGAGTGATTGCATTATGCCTATATTAAAAGGATTATGTCGGAGGAAAAATGTTAATCCGCTTAGCCTAAAACGTCATGCGATACTTACCTACACTAAATCAAAGTTGTGAATGTGCCGTGAACAGCTACCAACGGCAGTTCCTCAAGAAATTGAAGCTATTTTTAAGAACTCTCGAAACGACACAAATGAAATCCTGAATAATATATTTTGCCGTCCAAAACAGAAAATATACGTTTGGTTCCTTAAATATTAAAGCGACACGTGTCATAATTAATTCCACATTCATGCCTCATTGACTCAAAGGTGCTCAATTCGGATCAACATTAAAGTTGCTCTAATTAGGTTAACCCAAGTAAACACCCAGAATACAGAAATAGTGACTGTTAACCTTTAGCATACCGCTTTGGCTTCTTACCTACAAAGGTTTTGAATATGAAAGTGGCTGCTAGAGCCAGGGGACTGGCTGTAAGCGTTTTGTTCTGTGCTTTTTCGTCAAGGAAGGGTTTATAATGACTTAACATGTCTAATTAGATTCATTTAATTATGTTGTGGTACTGCTGTCCACTGTTTCGCGTCCTAAAAGGACTATTTACTGTTATTATTAATAGCTCTGCTTTTAGGCAGAGTATCAAGATGAAATATTGTATGCAATATGCACCAAATTTTACGTTAAACCTCTAGAAGTACAACTGTGAAAACTGCATCCAATTCCATGCAGTAGTTTATGCGTGATGCCCGTATTTACGTATTATGTCAAGCTCACTTCTCAGGAATTGTATGAAATTTACTTTTTACCGACTTGAAAGAACTTTACTAATATTTGTTCCAACAATATCTCGAATCATGGCAAGCTGAAGAAGTATAAAACAATATCAGCTTTAATATCGAAATTCCGAATACAATGGTTTGAAGAGACATTCATCCAACTAAAGACGATATACGGAGATTCTTTGAATACCCATGCCGTTACTAATTGTTTTAAAGTACTACTAATATATTGTAGCTCTGTTTAAAAGTAAGTACGGCGTAAATGTAGTAATTAGTTAGTCTGTTGTATCTCGTTAAAATAAGCACGTGTGTGTTGCGCACGTGATAGACATTCTACCGCATGCGGTTGATTCACCGCGCTTTATGACATAACGAAATTTTAGAGGTCACAGCGTTTCGTACTAGTCTTAAAGCGTTTGTAGAATAGTACTCCTTATCCTTCTGTATGGCTTTTCCGTCAGAATGTTCTCACCTTTTAAGAGGAATTTGAAGGGGTTTTAGTGAGGGCTCGTCGCTAAGTAATGACTACGCTGATCGATCTGTATGGTACAAAAAATAATATGGGTCTGACAAAAACAGTAAAACATTGCCAAAAAACTCTAAGACACTTGTGGTCGCGACAATCTGTAGCCAAATTACCTTTATATTTATAAAGGTAATTGATTGATTAATTGGCCTTTTCTATTGATTGTAAAAATATATATGCTGTTGGTGTACCTAATTAAATAAATAAATACCTAATATATTAGACGATAATTACTGCAAACGTTTCTTTTCATAATAAACGAAAGACCATCAATCAACATGCGATCATTAAGACCAGATTCCCGATATTCTCCTCGACTTATACCACCAATGTATAATTAATTAGTAATTAATATTCATGAAGCAAAAGTTACCATTACCGTCGTTCTGAAACTGTCTAAGTATAATTTGGAAAGCTCCAGCGACATTTAACACATCCATTAATTAACAAGTTTGTATTAAGTAACTAGAGCACCACAGATAACATCTACTGTCACAGTACCTTTTATTTATAACTAGCAGACTAGAAAGACGCCCCCGTCATGGTCGAGGTGAATGTTACTGATTCAATGGCCATGACATAACTATAGGGCTTGGGAATGCAAATGTGGTTTTAAACCCCCGACGCAAAAATGACGGGGTGTTATATGTTTGACGTGTCAGTGTGTGTGCGTGTGTGTGTGTGTGTGTGTCTGTGGCATCGTAGCTCCCGAACGGATGAACGGATTTTGTTTTTTTTTTTTTGAAAGGTGAATTAGTTGGGAGTTTTCTTAGCTATGTTTGATGAAAATCGGTCCAAGATGGCCGCCGCCACAAAATAGCGAATTACATATTTTTTCACAACTCTCAATATGGGTATCAAATGAAAGCGCTTAACTAGGAGAATACTATACACTATGATAAATTTCAAATCCAAGATGGCCGCCACCGCAAAATGGCGAATAACATTTCGTGTCGGGGGTTTTCTAAATTTTTACCCGACTGCCGAAGGAGGAGGGTTATGTGTTTGACGCGTATGTATGTATGTATGTATGTATGTCCGTCCGTTCCTATGTCCGGTCGTAACTACTCAACGGCTCAACCGATTTAGATAAATGACACCTCATTAGATTCGTCTTGATGGCATGACTGTCACTGGGTACATGAAAGTTTAAAAAAATCAATATGGCGGATTTTATACGCTTTAATGTGCGAACTAATTTTGAAAATGATCTTGAGTTGTATCAATTTATATTTTAAATCATCATTTAGGATCTATCTAGTGATTCTATGATGATTTATAAACTAAAAAGAAGGAAATAAAATCAATTATTAGTAGAAACAAAAAACCCGACTGCGTAAAAACTACTAACTAAAAATCTAAAAACAAGCTCTGTGATGTTGGAAAATGTATTGCAGGCGGGACAAGCAAATAAACAATTTTGTTTATGAACGAACAGCTTGTCCCGCCTGCAATACATTTTCCAACATCACAGAGCTTGTTTTTAGATTTTTAGTTAGTAGTTTTTACGCAGTCGGGTTTTTTGTTAAATTATTAGTTGGTACAAATCCGACATACCCTTGCCGGCGTGCCCCACGCGGCAGTCATCTATTAGGATTTTCCGCATACAAAAGGAAGGCGAGAAAGACCTGTCATCAAAACATCTCAAAGAACAAAACACTCAGATTTTCCCAGTGTTAGAAGCGGGAACTGGTTAAGCAAAAGTTTAACGTACACGCACAGTTTAACTGTTGAACACAGGCCTCCCCCATAGACTTCCACGGGGACCGGTCGTATGCCGTCTGCATCTAATCTGGTATCCTGCTGCTGTATTCAACTGCCGGTATGTCTAGGCCCCATGTAATAGGGAGCGAGCCTTGTGCCATTAACCGGTGCCAAATCTTAACTGAGCTATAAAACAACCCAATAACATGGTAATCAAACCCAGGATCATGAGCAGCAGTTGCGCTTAGGACCACTTGTCCTTGTAAAAAAACTTTATTTCTATCTATCCAATTTAGATTCATACTTAAAAAGTCATTATTTCATTTATTACGGATCGCGCGGTTACATTCACCGCGGAGCGTTATAATCGCGTTTTTAGCAATACACTGCGCGGTCAAAATTGACAATATCTGTAATAACCGATCATTTTTTACATGAATGACCTAGGTATTTTATTTTTGACCTTGAGTGAAACCTTGTCACGTTTGTGCGTCGATGTCCCTTCCACCTTGTATAGATAGAAAACTTTTTGAAACACGTACACACGTTTTTGTCAAATTAATTCTGCGTGGGGAGCGATGGAAGGGGTTTGGCACGTATCCAGATAATGCGATGGCGTAATTGTATTAGAATCGGCTACAGACAGTTCTTTCGTAAGATGTATTACGTTGTAACCCTTAGGTCGATAAACAACCTTGCCTTTTTATCAACAACAACGTATATTTTCCTTAGGGATTCGAAGTAATTTGCAAACTATTCCACGAAAAAAATATCAAGAGATTGATTTTTAAAATACTTACCGAAGGTTTTTCGATGAAAATATAAAATGTCCTAAGAATAATTCCAGCTAAGATAAACTCCTTTAAAAAACTTTTTACCCGACTGCCGAAGGAGGAGGGTTATGTGTTTGACGCGTATGTATGTATGTATGTCCGTTCCTATGTCCGGTCGTAACTACTCAATCGTAACGGCTCAACCGAATTAGATAAATGACACCTCATTAGATTCGTCTTGATGGCACGACTGTCACTGGGTACATGAAATTTAAAAAAAAATCAATATGGCGGATTTTATACGCTTTAATGTGCGAACTGATTTTGAATTGAATTCTCAGGCTCTAAACTATCTGTGTTTCATTTAAATCGGACGAACAGACAGACAGACAGAGTTACTTTCGCATTTATAATATTAGTAAGTGTTATCAAAAATATATCAAATCGATAATTTTCCTTAAGTACCTATCTTAGTTTTGACGGAGAACATTATGATTAATTCAAAAATGTCACCGGAATTTTTTAATCGCAGAATTGGGACCACCAATAATTTGCGCCAACGTGACGTAATTTTAGGAGATACTATTGATCTTTTGCGCAGTTATGAAGCGTGCTCGTGGCGCGTACGAATCTCCATATGCTAATTACTTTTTGCCACGATTTCGGTCAATAAACGCCTTGGATTTACTGTAATAATGTAAAATAAACTTCCTGAAAGTAGTTTGCTTTAATTTAATTAAAATGCTTGTAGTTTAACACCTACCATATTATCACACCTGTATTCCCGAAGGATACGGCAGCGGTGTACCGATGTACACCCACAGTTTACCGACATGATTCTAGCTAGGTCCCATGCAATGTTATGGCCGCGAGGTCCTTGCCATATACCGCACCCAATACAAAACTACAGAGAATTTTATAGAAAATCCCAATAATACTGCCTGATCTGAAAATAAAACCCAGAACTTGACGATCAAACGTCCTACACACTCCAACGAAACAGTTGATTGTATGAACACGTTCACAAAATCTCGTAATCGTGTCGATAACAATTTCACAAAATTTTTTAGACGCTCGCTTAATATCTTATCTTGTTAAGCTTATAAACCCTTGGATGGAGAAACACTCGCTTATAAAACCTTTTGTTTTTATTTCAAGAAAAGTTCGTGGAACTAAGTACATTGTTTAGGTTTTTTTCTTTTGACTTACATAGCCTGGATCTGTTGTCTTGGCGGGGCAAGCCTCCCAGAAGAAACTAAAATATTGCAGAGTTTAAGGGGAAGGCATGATGGTATGTTATTTTACAAAAAATATTGCGGATCATCCTAAAAATTATAGCTAGGTACAATTATTGGAATTATTGAGTAGCACTCGCTTTAACGGTGATGGAAAACATCGTGGGGAAACCTGCATCCCTAAGAGACTTTCTCCCGACGTGAAAGAAGTGTGAAGTCTGCCAACCTGCATTAGGATAGTGTGGTGGACTATAGGGACAGTATATGGGTCGATGATGGCAATTGAGCTTACTTCTTGTTTTGAAGTTGGTTATAGCGTAGCTCCCATCTTCCTCGCAATTTAGTTAGTAATTTATTTAAAGTACGGTCACACGGTTGCGAAATGGTTCCTATATTTAGGACAAGCTGTTATAACCGCCGGAGGATTTAACTTAATGAATTTAGCGCTGACTTGAACTTTACAACAGATTTGTGGAGAAATATGCTCAAGTCTTTCGTAATATTTGTGTGAAGTACTTCTAATATATTACTAGCTTAGGTGGAGATCCGGCTGAACCCTCAAACATGACCTCTTAGGGCGAGAAATCCGCAGAATATTATGCCAAAAATATTTGGTTGAAGTTATAGTGATTTATATCGGCATTAAATTCTCCAAAAGCAGGGACGATATAAATGAAATTGTATTCTTTCCCCCAAATTATTTGTCTAACGTCTCATAAGCACCTGCCAAATCGTCCTTCGTAACACTCGATTTCTAGAAAATACTAATATCCTAAGGATAAAATAAGATAATGAGCTCCATAATAAGATAATGTTGATAAAGCAAAGCAAATTTCCAGACCTAAGCATCATTTTGGATTACTAGATAATAACACACGATCTCAATTTCATATCGATTTTCAATTTGAGACCCGTCATGAAAAGTAATTTCCATCTAATACACGTTATCCATTTTTCTTCAAAATTGAATTTCGTCTTACGTTCCATTGTTGTAGAAATCAGAAATGGTATGTTAATAGTTGATATCCTTATCGGTATAGCCCAGAAATTGAATTGCGAAGGTCTGATGACAGTCGCTTCGTGTATAATGCTGTGATACTCAGCCGCATCTGGTTAGCTGGATACTAACTGATGATACTGTATTAATAGACCTGATATGAGATAAAGGAGAAGTAGTGATATTAGCCAGGACTGAGAATTCATAGGCGTGTGAACTGTACGAGGCCTCCCCAGGTGGCAGGTGGCGATTTTACCGCACCCTAAAGAAAGGCGTGTGAAGTCTGCTAATTTTTACGACTCTCTAAACCCATCTCATTCTGAGGTCCATGTCCAATTGTCCACCAGTGAGACGGATAATGAATACATGATTTAAATGCTCATTAATCGCAAGTCATTCTTAGTAATGAGCGAACAAAATCTAAGCAGTTTCTTTACATTGGGGGCGTCCATAAATTACGTGAGGTGTTTTTTTAAATTTTCTGTCCCTCCCACCCCCCCTGGTGAGATGTGGTGAGATTTTATTCAACACCCTCCCCCATCCCCCAATTTAACGTAAGATTTTTCAAAATGTGGGTTTCTTACGTAAACGTTCGGCTGACAGTGGCGCGAAAACAAAGGACGGGCTACACTGTACCGTAAATTCAGATTAAATTGAGCTATTTGGTATAAAACAAATATGGTGGTTTGAGAGTCAGTAGATAGATGTACAACGTCGAAGTATGAATGAAATTATTTTCTTTCGAACGAATTAGTAAATGATCTTAATCGTATTACGATTACGCTTAAGATTAAACCTGCATGTACAATCTGGATGAAATGGACCAAAATAGTATATTTTTTCTTGTTTCAGTCAGAAAAAAAATTGCGTGATATTTGCTGAGACCCCCCCTCTCTCCAACGTAAGATTAGATGAGATTTGACTTGACTCCCTCCCCCCTTTAACATCTCACGTATTTTATGAACGCCCCCATTCTAAAACGAATGAGACTTAGTTGTGTTTACTTAGACTTAACGTGTAAGGTGACCTTATCGAAATGTCCTTAGCTTCGTCCTGACTTTAGAGGCAGTGTCAAACTAATCAAGTGACTTGAGACGTAATCGAAATAAAAAGTCAATTACAAATAAGTTTTTATATCTTCTTTCTTTTGGGTATTAGGATAATTATATCACTTATTCTTTTATTATTCAACGCTCAACAAGTTCTTATCTGTGGTCTGTGTATGGTCCCAGATGTGTTGTAGTTTCTGCTATCGTTCATAAATGCTTGTAAAAGCTTTTAAACTAGTTAACAAACTTTTGAACTTTGAATAGGTCACTCAAGACTCGCAAGCAATGTTTTATGGGTTTGACATTCTCTCTCTCTCTGGGCATGGACATAATTGATCGACTTGCTTTTTTACAGTAGAAAGTTGGCACAAAGTTCAGCATTTTGTTGGACATCATGTTAATTTTATCTGATTATTTTATTATTATTTTATCTGATTATCTGAAAAATAAGGTATAAAAAGCAAGACGAGGTGCACAGGTCCAATTAGTATTGTAGTCATTCACTAGGATCTTTCTAAGAGGGTACAGTCAACAAAAAAGATAAGTATACAAGCAGATAATTGTGTAATAATGTATTATGCAAAATGTATCAAAACACAGATGTGTTTATACAGATGTGATTAGTTTACCCACATACCCCTTTGGTAGAAAAAAATGTATTTAGGTATGTATATCACGTCATCTTAACCGAAACATAGGTAGAGCCTGTACATTTATCGCTTTTGTTGACTGTATATAGCTGGATTTTTCCAGAAGCTCAGTTGCATAATGATAGCAAGTAATTAATTGTCTGCAATACGTAGAGATGTTTGGCGCCAGACAGCCACCTCCGATAACCCTGTGCATATTTACTACTAGTTGGCAGATAAGTTCACAGTACTGTCAAAATTGTCACATATAAAAAACAAGTAATGAACAGAGGATTAAAAAAAAGATGTGAGATTTATAGCTTTATAATCTTAGATTTAGATTTAGCTTTATAACATTAGGTTTCGAAAAATAAGACTACAAGTTACGACGCAGTATAAAATTTTCAAATAATCCAGTCGCTTAAGTCTGCTTTTAAACTGCTGTTAAATCAAAGAAATGTAATAAAAAAATGTATACCTACCACTATAACATTCTCTGAGGAGTACCTCGTGCATATTGATTATTATTTTTATATTAGTTCACCTAAAGACAGTTAATAAGTAATTCTATACCTTCTACAAGTTTGTAGGTTTTCGTGGTTAAAGTTTTGTGGCGACCCACCCCCTCTCCCTCCCTCCCTCTACATGTTATTTATTTACGAAACCTTCAAGGAGTGTCGATGCCCTCCGTTCATCTCATGCATCATAATTTTCTCATAAGCCATTCTAACGTGCAACTTGATTATGAAAGCGCAATGTATTAACACTCTAAAAATAAAGCACAATGTTATTATCACAAATTTGTTTTTCGTTCGTATTAATTAACTTGAAAAAAAAAACTGAATTCAAATCGGAGAATGTCAGATATTTTTTTTGACAAGCTCTTGAATGTCTTGTGTCCAAAATTAGTCAGATGATCCCGAGAGCAAGCCTACAAACTAAAAATTTGGCAGGTACCTTATATGGAACCTCCTTAAAAGGTAGATACATGAGCTAAGAAAAGATTCAATCCAATGGGTTTGGAAAAACTATACCAACATCAACAGTAATACTTACCTTGTATAAATTTAGACGGCGCTACTGTTTCTCATAAATTCGCACCCAAAAACCTATTAATAGCTTAATTCCCGAAGAATAATAGCATACTAAAGTTACTCTCTCTTGTTCCAGTTGACGAGAAGATATTCTGCTGCCATGGCGGTCTATCTCCGGACTTGCAGGCGATGGAGCAGATCCGGCGGATCATGAGGCCGACCGACGTGCCCGACCAGGGGCTCTTGTGTGACCTGCTGTGGTCAGACCCCGACAAGGACACCGCCGGCTGGGGCGAGAACGACCGCGGTGTCAGCTTTACTTTTGGAACTGAGGTGAGAGGACTTTATCGAACGCCATATAAAATGTATACTAGTTTGTGCACATCGGACTGCCGGACAGTAAAGGGAGGTCATCAAAAGCCATACAACTCAGCCCAAATTTGTACCCGAGGTACATGACAGCTGTCAAGTTGACAGTTTTTACCATGACATCACTATGAAACTGTTAATAACGTGCCATAATGGCGTGCGTTGAGTTGGCAAATAAAAATCAGATAACATTTTCTTCAAGAAATATTTGTCACTAAACTTAGTCACATAAAGTACCTATCTACTTTATAGTATGTAGTTAGGTATGTGAAATTCGTATCACAGCCAATGTAAATAGAGCAAAAATTGATCTTGCAATGAGGTAAACACGTTTATTTAATTTATTTATTATCTTGTTACGGTTTATCCAGTGACCTCTCCTTGAACCAGAATAAAAGACACATCAACGAACATTTGTGCGGGGTTTTTCTAAGATGCAATAAACCTTTTTCTCTAATCTTAAAGCTGGTAAAAGGTACGTACATTAATATTACAAAACTCGCAGCGATCTTTTTCCCAATGCTTTGGGTATCTCCAAATGTTTTGTGATTTTTCCCAAAATCCTCTGTTAATGTTGATCTAAATACTTTATAATAGGCACTCCTGTACAAAATTACATAATAGACTACATCTGTTTAAGCTGTGGGTTGTCTAACAATAAGTCGGTCTTAGTTTTGTTAAGGTCTTGTTGCAACACCTCCTGATAAGATCCCGTTAAATTATTTGGCAGATAATTTCATTAAAAATCATTTTTTAATTTATCCGGCGATTGACGGCTATCCAGATATTGCTAAACAGGCCGTAAATCTCATAATGGCCAGTAAATTCAAACAATACCGTTAGTACATTATTGGTTAGCGTTTATCATATTAAAATTTGCCAGTACAGTGGCACCCATCCGAACTCAGGCGAGTCTTACGTCCTTTATATAAAATATAACGCAATATATAACGCAAAGATAGCTAGACAAATATTTGAAAATACAAACCTTGTTTCGTACATCTGTTTAAAAGATGCTCTCCACGAGCCAAATGAAAGCTCGCTAAATTGACGCGGCGTGAGATGCATACATCGCTTCGCCAAATGAAGCTGAGCTAGCTTAGAATACGCACGTTTGGCACAAGAACAGGTTCTAGGAAATTGCACGTTACAGCTACAAAGTTATGTGATGCGTTGAATGTACTGCGTATGTGCCGATGACTCATTTATAGAGTACTCTGTAAGATCCACATAGATTAAATACTCGTAATTTCTTTGATTTGTCAATTTTTACGTATACAATCATAACATAGCATAGCATTTTTTACCTTTATTTTCCCACAACTGCGATTAATTTTTAACCGACTTCAAAAAAGGAGGTTCTCAATTCGACTGTATGTATTCTAGAGACACCAATGTTCGTTTTGACTACTATTTTACTAATATATGTCATTATCCCTAAATGCGCGAAGGAACGAAGTCGTATGTCTAAACTAGTCCTTATATTTAAAGCTGGAGAACATTCAAGTAAATCTCGCGGTATGTCAACACATTTATCAAACAAATGTGTCCACACGTTTGACCTCAGTGTACTGTGGTGTCCGCGTCTGTCACTGATTACACTGTTTGCGCTACATATCCTGGTGAAAGTCATTTAAACCACGTGCTGGTAAGACCACGTCAATATGCTCATACCAAGGGCTGTTTGTCCATCGCGACCGTCACCGGGACGTCACCGTCAACAAGATGATGGCGCCGATTTAGCGATACATACATTTACTATGGCCGTGTGTCCACCGCACGCCCGTCACGTCAACGTGATCTTGACGGTGAACAAACACCCTTAGGCCCTTAATATGAGCATATTGACGTGACGGTGGACAAACAGCCTAAGGGTAATTATAAATCGTATACTAAAACAATCATTTAAGTCGATAAAATTTTAAGATATAACCATTTGAAGTTTTTGGTGGAGATGAAGAGGAGATGCTTTGTCCCTTTCCCGCAAAACTAATGTTTAGTATAGAATTTGTATGGCGCAAGCACGGTTTGACGTCACTGTCAGTATAGTGCGCTCTCTGTCTCTGTCTAGCATAAAATTAAAATGCCCATAAATTCTTTATTTTTTAACTGATTTTATTTTAGTTTTTATTGATCGGTTTATCGGTCTCTATTCGTGGTTAACGTTATTAAAAGACCATACAATATATCATAAAAACCATAAAACGTCCATTATCCTATTCCTATTAGATGTACGCGAGTAACTCATCGGGGACGGGGTACAACTAACAATAACATATACATATGTTCGAAAGTGTTAAACCAACTTCTTTATATATTTACAGGTGGTCGGCAAGTTCTTGTCGAAGCACGAGTTCGACCTGATCTGCCGCGCGCACCAGGTCGTGGAGGACGGCTACGAGTTCTTCGCCAAGCGGCAACTCGTCACGCTGTTCTCGGCACCCAACTACTGCGGCGAGTTCGATAACGCCGGTGAGTTTCAATGTCTTGTGAATCATTCATTCTCTAGTACATACTATGACTGGCGAAAATTATCGTGCTAGTATATTTGGGAAAATACAATTAGAGTAAAATATACTTTATATTAACGCTTGGACACTTTGGATCTTTTCTTTCTCTGGACATCTCTTTGGAGTTCAGTTGGAAAAGTTGGGCTAAACATCATATTTTAAAAACAAACTTGCATTGCAAAAGTGGGCTCAATATCATACCCCGGTGTAGGTTGTTGTCTATAAGAACTAGGTTGATAATCGTTCAAGTCTCAAGAATTGAGAACTAAGTACAGTAATATGGTGCTTTAAGGGTATCCATGGATACACTGAATATTAAACTTAGTACTAATTTCCATTTTCCACTTTCCAGGAGCCCTCATGTCAGTGGACGAGACACTAATGTGCTCGTTCCAGATCCTCAAGCCGGCCGACAAGCGCAAACTGTACTCGGGCCTGAACATGGGCCGGCCCAACACGCCGCCGCGCGCGCAGCCCAAGAACAAAAAGAAGTGAGTCCACACACACATACATACAAATGTTATACTAACATTGTGCACGAAGTAGTAAATGGAGTGATAATGTCGATTATTCTGTAAGAATCGCCTCGACAACGTCCGCCTATATCTGTAACGTTGGTTGTAAAAAAGTTTGAGAACTCGCGATTAAATACTTTAATAATGGCAATAAGCAAACATCTTTATTACATTTACATTTGGGACCTGAAAATATTCGACATAAATCGTGGGCGTTTTGTTGGTGTCACACAAAACTCCTCAACAGAACACTAAAAATTTACAATATACAGAAAAGCCAACCGCATAAGCATTCAACGTGAATGCGCGCGACTTTCCTTATTTTCCGACTGATTGAATCTACGGATAACAATGAGTGTTATCACTCCATGCTTTACTACTCTGTGTTGACATTATTCCATTGAATATATGAGAAAAGAAAGGTGTGAGTTGGTAATTGGCATGGTAATGATTGATTACACAGGCTAAAGGGTATCTTAATTTCGTAAGTATTTGAAAGTTCGCTCGTTGGTTTAAGGGCTGGAATTGAATAGCAAGTTCCACTCGCTAAAATTAATTGAACCCAGTACAAGAATAACAAAATTTAAAAAATATATATTAAATGACAATGTTGACAGTGTTGCCAAATTGAATGGTTTACGCTCAGTGTTGCCAGTAAAATAAAAGATAGTATAATAATTAACGCGTCTGATTTATCATTGCTATATTGCCAAACTTTATGCCAAATGTAGTATAAATTGAGAAAAAATTAATTGGTTTTTTAAATGTAAAATTGTATGTGGAAAGTAGTTATTAAGTCATGTAATGTTAATGTTTGGGGCTAATTTGTTTGAACGTTATACTTAATTAAGTGACCTGTATAAAATAAAGCATTCCCCATTTATTTCGGTGGTTTGAATTTTCGTAAAGTACGTCATAGGTATTCACACATCCCAAGCGTAAATGAGTTTGACATTGTTCTAAAAAACTGGCAATATAGTAAGACCTTTAGGCTCAATTTACATTGCTATGGAATGGAAGCGCAGCGTCAAGAAATTTATCCATTGTGTAACGTTTTTAAAATCCCCTAGACATAACCGCCGATCAGAGAATGCGCCACAATTCGCCAGAAGACGCGCTTCTCGTTTTGGTCACGTTGAATTTCGATGTTATGTAATGGGGATAAAGCTCAAATACTTTGTATTTTTCTTGAATCCATGGCATTGTAAATTGACCCTTAAGGCTGCATTACCGCCAGAGAAGTGCCAGTTGGCGGAGCGGTGATGAGCGGCACCAATAGGCTGCGTTTGCTTCTATTTGAAACGCATCTGATTATTGGATTTCTTCCTCGTGCACCGCTCAGGTTTCTCCTGAATAATTGGAGGAAATCCAGACTTAAACTTACTTACATGCGCGATATACATAATTATGTAAGTTTTCCGTTGCAATCTTGTCCTAAACTATCACAAGCTAGTCTTATTCACATATCTTTTACGTCTTCTAAAACAAAGCAAACATAAAGAATACTTCTATCAAATGAAGATAACAATTTCCAAGATACGCACGGCATACATATACGTCAAAATAATACACGTAACACACACATTCAAAAGTTATTATAAAGTATCTTGAGCCTACACATCACGTTGCTTTCAACGTGCTTAGTGCTATACCAGTTATCGACGAAAGATTGTTGCTAAAACAAATCGATATTTGTTATCCAATTTATTCGATTGCAATCGAATGACAAAACATATTAGCCAGTTCTTCGAGATAACCTGGATGATGAGTTATCCTATTCCTCAATATACCATGTCATTATTTATCAAATGATATAATCCCACTGATATTGAGATATTTTTGGAAACACTCGACGTTCCAAAACACTTCTTATCATCGATAGATAAAATATACTGATGTTCCTAAAACAAAAACACTTCCACATTTGTAACATGGAATATTTTTTTAATCGCAGAGATATAATATGAAGACAAGTCCTACACAAAGGTATTGATTGAGTGATGTGTTTTGAATGCATCTTGCCATTTATTAACAAAATACATAATTTTACGCTGGTAACATTGAATCACTGGGGTTGCCATAGTTGCACAAACTAATCGTCTGTCAAAAACGCCTAATAAATCTAAAATTAAAATTGTATTGTTTTTAATAATGCTTCGAAATTCGATAATAGTTCGTAGTGTGTATAAACAGAAAAAATATAACATCTAAAGATTTTGTTTTGTGAAATTTTGTGTTACATATAAAACTAAGATAATATGATAGAAAATTATATTGTAAAAGAGTTTTTAATTAAATGTTTGTAGGATTCTTTTTTTGTATGGCGGCGCGAGGCGCAAGCGGTGAATTTGTATTGTGACAGGTTCTTCTACTGCTAAAAAAGGTGTAAATTCCGCATTACAACTTTAAAACGATCTAGCTAAAGACAAATGGTGTTCCAGAGAAGCCAATAACGAACCACTGTGGCAGTATAAACATGAACTCTAAAAGCGTCAGATCACATGCTATCCAGTTAGTCTTGGGACCACCCCTATTCCGTTGCTATAGTGGTGATTTTTGAGTGACTTGTACGGTTGCCAGTAACGAAAAATTCGGAAACAATGAGGTCTTTCGCTTAATCTGTATGCATATAATATGTATATATTTCGACTTAATCTGACACGTCTTTTGTCACGGTCTCCGTGTGATGTTATGTCGTAAATTTTGTCGATGCTCGCGCCGCCACTGCAACTTAATGAAGAGCACTTGCAGATGTTTGTCCACCCTGTGTTATCTCATTGCCATTGTTTTATATGATTTTTCATGTTTTAAGTTTTATATGTTACCTATGTAATGTAGCAGCATATTTTGTTAAATATAAACAGGAATACTTATTTAAACAACATTCCTTTACACAAATGAATTGTACTGTATCATCATCTCACATATTATTTTGTGTTTGTTCCCGATGGCCAGTTAATCGCCCCACCCTGCGCCCGCGCCGCCCGGCCGCCGCCTCGCATGGACTCCCGCGCACCTACTTACCATCTATTTTAATGTTTACGTAGGCGATACGATTACAGTTTGCTAATGTTAACTTCCATTGCGCGTTTAGAAAATACTTTCGATCTAAAATAGCAGGAAAAACGCGCAATGGATGAATCAAAATCATTTTAAGAATTTTTGTACTGTACTGAATTGTTTTACTCACTGCTATTTTTACGAGATATTCTTTTATTTAAATCAAATATTTATTCGACATAGGCTCCAATTAAATATTAATTTTACTACAATGATATACAAGGTGGAAGGGACATCAACGCACATCCGAATACCACGAGTACATGATTCTGGACCCCCTGGCGTTGAAATTTTCCGTAACTTTTTTCATCAATTTTTAATATGACTACTGGAAGTCTATGGGGGAGGTCTTTGTTCAACAGTGGACACATTTTGGCTGATATGATGATCATAGTGATGATGTTGATTACTTTATCGATTTATCGATATAGGATTTACATTTATGTAGACGTCCGGACTTATAGTCCTATGTTATTCTTATTATTATTTTCCATGTTATATAAAGAAGTGAGTGACTCAATTTCAGTAAAGTATAAAATTCACAAGTAAATAAAAGGCCGATATTAGTTTTCAGATATACATACTTTAATTGTTAACAGGTTATATATTATAATAACGCACACATACTTCGCAAGTAATAACTATTTATAAATTCTAAATTTAAGTCTCTGTAGGCGAGGAAAGGGAACTAAGTGAGATATCAAAGTCGGTAAAATCGATGACAAAGTTGACAAAATGTCAATTTCTATCAATAAAATATGTGTTTGTCGAGTCAAGTCGACATAAGAGCTGAAACGCAGAAATTATTGTAATTTTCTTTAGATGATACACTGACGCGTGTTACTAATGGTTATACAACAACTATAAATGTGGTGGCGTCTCTCTCTCACACTGTGATGTGCGAAAGAGATAGTACGAGGTTTGTAGTTGTCGCACAAAACCTTTATAGAAGTGACAACATGTTCTAAGAATGTTGGTTTTCGATGTCTCGCTTTGTTCTCTATAGTAATTGTAAGTCTTTAATACACGTTCGATATTGATCAATTGCTGGACGATTGTCCATAGGACCAGTGCGTTTGGACTTTTAAATTATTAATAATTTTCGCTGTCATCATTCTATCTATCGGTGATGTGCTACCTGCTACCTGTGAATATTTTGACGTAAGTTGCATAGGTACTACATGGGGCCGTACTGTCAAATCTTCAAAATCGTTAAATTTGTAGATTGTAAGAAAAAGATGGCGCTATTTGTCATACTATCGCCATCTCTCCCGCAACGATAGACTTTAGTTGATGATATGGTCACAATATGCAATTTAAGTCAAATGCCAGATGTCCACCGCCGATAGTGCAATGAAATGCTCCGTGAATCAAATGTGACCTAGTTTATAATATAGAATAGGAGTTCCATATTCAACCGGCGTTAATCATAGTAATTAAAATATCTAATAAGTCGTGAGTATTCCTCGGGGCAAAACTATAGTGCTCATAAATTCAATTTAAGCAATACTTATATCGTACTATTAATTAGGCAATTCATAAATTTTAATATCTAAAGGTCACTTTTATATATGCCAACAACATTAGCAAGCTGTTAACGTGTCTCACCAGAAAATTGTCAAATATAATTTTATAATAATTTTAATGGAAAAATGTAGTTTTCTGATTTTTAGCAAACAGCTAATGTCGTTCAGTATATTTTATTCATAAAATGGCGGTTTAGTGTTCGGCTCTGGGCCACCCCGTGGGCGTTTTACATAATGTATGGATTCACTCGTATGCTGCGTTTAATGATAATGTCTGTGCAAATGCGTGTATGTATGCCTCCCAGTATGCTTGTGTCGTATTCATTATCCAACAATCTATATTTAAGGTACTGTCCGTGACTCCAACTTCGGCGACTAAACGCTGCGACATTTTTGTCGCACCCATTTTTATTGAGATTAGTTCATTGCCGCAATGATTTCGTCTGTGCCGGAGTTGTAATCGCGACATGTGACAGTAAAATTTAACGATGACAGAATAATTCAATGATGAAAATATTGGAAGTATGATAAGTAGTAAGCATAAATATCGTAAAGATGCCGTAGTTTGTTGATAATGTAATGAACAAAATTGCGCCCACATTATTGAATAAATCTTACGAACGATGCTAAAATTCTTCTCTTATACAACTGTGTATACACGTCCTATACTTAGGCAGTATTTCATACATTCCCTACAGAAACACATTTTGCTATAAGGAATGTTCTAGACTTAAAGTATAATTTCTTTTTAAGTTTCCACGTTTAAGTATAAATTCATATTCTATCTATCCCAGTAACTGTACGAACAAAACAATTCTACACTTGTCTGAAAAGCATAAGTTGAGGTCAATATGTGGGCGCATTTAGTAATAAAAGTTTACACCGTCCCCTCAGGTCGGTCAATAGGACTGTAGCTACGCTTTAGCCCTACTTCTTATGCGGTCGTAGATCGCAAAATGCTTCGCGCGGATCTAATGGTCGCTTACACTTTGTTTAGAACTAATACCGAAGGATTTAACCGTTAATTGTTATATAAATATTAGCCATTTTGATAAAAATCTGTACTGTTATAGTTTAATTGGTAAATTGTCAGTGTATTTAAAGAAATCATTATGCAATTAACATGAAATTGCTAGTAAAAATTTGAATTAACGGTTAAATTCGTCAGTGTTGCCAAACTCCACCGATAGTTACCATACGAGAAAATAAAAAGGTCGCATAAGAGTAGGCAGCAACATTGAAATATTTCTTTAATTGCTATTGAATGTATTAGACTGATATCCACGGCTGACTGCCGATCAAATTGAATCATTGATCTATGTATGAAAAAATTGTATATTAATTTCTTAAATAAAATACTTCTAAAAATTTTAATATTTCATTTATTAAGGTGGATGCTCCAGGGTAGCCCGCGAAATTCAAATTTCCGTACGTTTTTTGCAATTTGCAGCTGAGTATCGGATATTTTATTAATAGAAACTAAATTCGCGGTACTGGCATGTATGTATTTATATCATTATATTAGTTAAATTTATCAATGTAACCCACTAAGTTAAAATTTATATTAAACGTAAAGTTATTATTAAAATGGCACATTTTCTCTTTTCTCTAAGTTAGACAATTATATTGAAGGTTTTAATAAGTATAATTGTGTAAATACATACATGCCAGTACCGCGAATTTAGTTTCTATTAATAAAATATCCGATACTCAGCTGCAAATTGCAAAAAACGTACGGAAATTTGAATTTCGCGGGCTACCCTGGAGCATTCACCTTAAACCAATTTTCTTAATTCTTATCAACTTGCTAACATGTGCCTATATTTTATTGCATTTTAAGTGCATTTACATAAGTATGTTCTTGAAACTAAATTCCTATTGTTCATTCACGTTGACTAGCAGCGTGTAGTAGGAGAATGAAGTTTTTATAATCTGAAAAAAAAAACATTAAAAAATCTAAGTAAAACCTTATTCTTTTTCATGGATCGTCTGCCACCTGGGGATTTATTTATTTATTTAATTAATTATTACTACGGATCCACCAATTACAGTAACAAAAAATGTTAAATAAAATAAATGCTAAATTGGATGTGGTAGGATATCGGACTCGACTAAATACAGCAGTTCCATGCCCTAGAGGTGACTCTAGATCTCTTGGACATGAAAGGGCAAATCATGAGATCGAGCAGGTCTCAACGATCAGTGATATTCGCTACAACCATGCCAAACTGCGATCCCGTACCCCATTAAGTTACCGAACTCTATCCATTTAAATTGGATCATAATTTGTCAGACATTATCAGTGTTAAAAATATACGTACAACAACAAAAGTGTGGAGGTCCATAGGCAGGAACTTTCCAGCTCTTACGACAAGCGGTCTCCTATTAGCTAAGAGGATGTTGAGTAGTACTCGTCGCGGGCGCATACCCATCGTGTGCCACATGCCCTGGTAAGCAGCCGTTGAGACACGATTCGCCTTTATCAAGATCAAAAAACTTAGGGTCAGCCAAGCGGAGAGCATTTTTTATGACACTCCAAAATAAAATATAAACTTATTGATATAAAGTGCATAAATGTTAGCTCACGTGGCTTCGAGACCACGCGGGCATTTTTTGTCATGTTCAAACATTAATTAATTATGCCCTTTAATGTCAATAGCTTTAGTTTACTTTCGAGTGTCATAAAAATGCTCTCCACTTTTATGGTCAGTCATTATTGTTTATAAATGCTACCATGAAGTCTGGAATATTATATACCTAAATATATGCTTTAGTTCCATTGCCTCGTTAACCTTTCGGCGAATATGATTTAATTTATGCATGTTGTTATAGTTTAATTTAAGTATATACGTAGTTTAGGTACTTGATACTTTTATATTGATTGAATTGAAATTCATACCTGTAAAATAATCTGGTTCCCATAGTAACAATAGACGAAAATGTCCAACGCTACCGCCGCCAAGTACTCCACAGTTATCATATCGAATTTCTATAATTAATAAAAATGAATCAGTGCCTCGACCATCAGTTTTTCTCACTAGACTCGCTGGCGACGCCGTAAAATATTTGTATGGAAAACCCTCTCAGCAGTCTCAGCGCCTCTAGCGGTTACGTAAGGAACTAAAATCTGCTATGAGATTACAGCGTTTCGATGCGTAAAAAACCTATCGAAAGCCATTCGATAGAACTCATGGTTGAGGTACAGTAACTTTTTATTAATTTTACTATCCCAAAAATCCTACTCGATATTATTTAAAAACTGCTTTAGGTTTAGCGTTTGGTCGTAAGTACTCGCAAGCGTTGAGCACAATATCTTAGGTTCATCATCATCATTATCATCACCAGCCAAAAGATGTCCACTGCTGAACAAAGTGATCCCCTATTGACTTCCATAAGGACCGATTATATGCCGCCTGCATGCCTCCTTATCAGGTCATCCGTCCATCTCGTTGGAGGCCGTCCTACGTTGCGCTTTCCGGTGCGTGGTCTCAGCGTGTTCTTGGGTTATTAGGTTAAATCCCAGGCCGAGTCTTATTAGTTTTTCTATGAAAGAATCAAACAACTCAGGGTTTGGATTTTATCAACATCGTCCATTTATTTGGGCTCGGCGCAGCCTATCCTTTTCTTCCATTCATCTCTGTTAACCTTCACCACCTTATTCACTCCCTTTTCCATCATATCGACCTTAACGCAATCCATCCATCTAAAGACCGGACCCGTTTAATGGTTATAGTCTCGACCAGAACCCAAACAAACAGATGTAAAGTTCTCTGCAATCTTATTATCCGGCTTGAAGTTGGCGCTATTTATCCAAATTATTTTTCTCTCCGATTTTACGGCCCAAGTTGAAGTTAGCTCGAGCCAACTTCCAGCCGGACAAGTACGGCTCGCAGCTTCGCGGAATACGTGTGTGTTGTTTATGTTCAGATAATAAAGAGAGTATTTTTGATGGATCCTCACCAGTGTAGCTGCGTACAGTAGCGTGCATAGATATAGCGTGACCTGCACCACTCTCAGGGCCAGGAGAGGCGACACGAAGCTCTCGAACATCGTCTTGTAGGTGTTTACCACTTGGCACAGGGACGCACAGTGGCGGAGAGCGTCCAATGTTGCAGAATCGTAGTCAGACCCGTAGATGTCTATCGAATATAGAAGGACAGCTTGGAGGGAACCTACCAACTCTTAAACCAAGTCTCGTCCTTGAAGATGAGCCTTATCGTGATGCACCACTATGGGTTGCATTAAATTTTTTTTTAAGAAATATACAGAATAAACTTCCTGATTACTCCTTCAATGTTAAATGTTTAAGATCTTTGAAGCTCGAGCATTATCAACATCTTAAGCTTAGGCTCTCTTAAATTGTCCTACGCACTACACATAATACCGAAGTCCTGCAAGTTGCTAATGGGCAACCTTGTCTAATTAACCTCAAAGTGACGTCATCCGCCGTACTTGTCGGCTAGTGGTGCTAACGCGTACTGAGAGCGATTACGTCATTTTTACGTCACCAATACAGCCGCCAAGCAGCTTTATAAAATATTAAATACGTACCAAACTGAGTTTTCACATCCGTGAGAGTGTTAGTCTAAAACAAAAATAATATAAATATATGGAAGACAAAAGGAAATGTCTTAGTATTTATTCAACTAAATAAAAAAAATACTAGTTATATAATCTATATTTTCTACTAATTTAGAAGCAAAGAAGTAAGAAAATCAAGTTAATAAGAGGGTAGTTTGATAAACTCTGGTATCTGTGCACTGCATATTTATGTCAGTGTCAGTCAGCATTTTTTTCCTTACGTCTTTCTCGTCATAGTGATAGGCCGACTCCTTCATCTCGGACTTATTGTACATGTAATTGTGTTTCTCGTCCTTCTGTATGTCGGAGTGTGTTGCAACCAGTGCTTCGTGTCTCACGCCGTGTTCCAGCAAGGCAGTGTAGCGTGCGTTGCGCAGGCTGCAACACAATAGGTCCAGCTGCCCGCAGATCAAGATGGAATTTGAGGCGAAAAATACCCCTGTTGAACAAGTAAGTTTTTGTTGATTTGTTTTTTCTTGACAAATTTTATAGAAAAACACATTTTATCTTAATTATGAGTAATACGAAGCAGTGATAGCCTAGGGGTATGATCACTGGACTGCCAAGTCAAAGGTCTCGATTTCGTATCCATGGCACGCACCTCTGACTCTTCGAAATCGTGTGCGTAATGATCACTGGTGGTGTGATGAATAATACCTATATACAGTTCTCGCCAAACTAATTGTCCGGTTTGAAGTTGGCACGAGCTAACTTTAACCCGGTCCTAAAAATCGGAGAAAGAAAAATATTGGATTGTAATAAATAAAAACAAAAGCTCAAGTCGTAGGCTGTCGTTTTAAATAATTTTAATCCGATATTTTTGTATCTTGGATTTTTGCGGCCGGGTTAAAGTTAGCTCGTGCCAACTTCAACCCGGACAATAAGTTTGGCGAGAATTGTACAGTACGCGCGGCATAGCTTGACCGGGCTGAAGTTAGCCGTTTGAATGCGCAATGGATTGTTTCGGTTATAAATGGTGTACTACGCAACCAAACGCGGCTAACTTTAGCCGGCTGGGGTCAGGCAATGCCGCGCGTAAGTACCATAAATGTGTACTTTACTGGTTAGGTCTTTACTGTTGGCAGACCATGTCGTAACATGTCATCCTTAGAATAGGGCTGTGTAGTCTTTAGTGGGAATGTAGGAATTAATTGTACTTAGTTTTGTCAGTTTTTTGTATAGAATATAAAAGTACTGTACATTCTTACCAAACTGTCCCATAGCAAGTCCAACGTATAGCTGAGCCAAACAAGAGAGCAGAAATACAAACTCGTAAAACGGAGACCGCGTCACGTCCATGTAAATCCAACTTTGGATTGGCTCTTTGGTCCACACTGTGTAAACAAAGTCTATTTAAGTAGTTAGGGTTTTACCCTACAAACATTATATTTATAAATCCATATACTACCTATCTAATTGATGAACTGTGGGTTTTAAAATGGGTTAATCAGAGCTAGGAGAAGTATACCTATTACAGCTGTTCGTTATATTCCGAAGTTAAGTTTGCTACCTTATAAGATAAAATGATCAAAAATAACTAGTAGGTAAGTATCTTAGCATGGAAAATGCTTATATAAGTACAAAAAAATGATCGAATTTCGTCAAATGGTTTTACGATTTTTAATGACGACTGTGCCCCTCAACAAAAATTGCTTGCCAAAATATGGTTTTTTAGTCAATGAAGCACTATATATATAGTTTTACTTTATGAAATATACATTTATTATTATACTTAAATAAGTTTTAAAAAAATACCCACTCACGATGAATAATAACCGGCAACGTAGCGTACATGGTGACACTGAACATGGTGCAAGCCGTGTAGATCCGACCAAACCTCCTCGCGATCATGCAGCTCTGGTACATCGTCATGTTCGTTAAACCGCGCGCCGAATGGTACTTGAAGTTACCATCCAAATACTCCATCAATTCGTAAAGATCCTTTCGATACATCGCGAAATACGCAACAATTATTACGGAGACTAGGAGGGGAAGAGAATCAGCAATAGTCGCTAAACTGGCCATGATATCTTGCCATTCAGTGTACAGATGTACAGTTAATGCCATCGAAATATGAGTTAAGACAAAAAGTACTATCCCCAAATACATTTCATTGATTATTAAATGTCGCTGATTGGTAGAATTTGGGAATAGTTCCCAGCAAGCTGCTATCTTCAAAGGAGTTTCGATGTAATGTATGAAGCGCTCAGACTTCTCCAAGTTTAACCCTGATTCAGGTTTGTCGCGTGTCATTCTTAATGTGACCTTCCGAAGCTTCGTAAGAACTTTGATTTGTTGCGCTCTTGCTGGAACTTATATGCGTTTGAATGGTTTGTAAAGATCCTAGTACACGGTGCGGAGAGAAAATATTAGGCTAAACATACACACTATATAGTACACATATTAGGCCTGTGTCCTAGTGAGATAGGTGAATAAGTACCTACTAGATTTTTGCTTGCAACGGAGGGGATCCTTGGGCTCGAAGTATTTGGTACGTCAAGTTCTATGGCATATTGAGTCAACAGTTTTCTTTGCTTTCATAATAAATAGTTTCAGTTTTGACATATTTTTTTAAATTGAAGAACATTTTTTTTAAAGACAAATTATATCCTGTAATAATTTGGTCGAAAATGTTAATTAAGTAGGTATAATGATAATTAACCCTTTCGTCACGTGTATAGGGGTCAGAAGATAGTATATAAAGATTAACAAGAACCGTTTAAAACTTTGCCAGTTTAAATTTATAAAGTTTAATAATTATTTTCAAAACGAGATCCAATTATGTGGAACAGCTAATTGGTCTGTACTTGAACTTAGTTTTCAAGTAGTTTGTACCTTTATAATTACCGGCTTCGCATGAATTTGAATTTCTTGTATTTTCTGTACTATAATATGTATGTATTATACATATAAACCTTCCTCTTCAATCACTCTATCTATTAAAAAAACCGCATTAAAATCCGTTGCGTAGTTTTAAAGATTTAAGCATACCTACATAGGGATATAGGGACAGAGAAAGCGAATTTGTTTTATACTATGTAGTGATTAGTTTCCGCGACCTTGTGTGTTTAGAACCATTAGTAAGGACCTACCTGTACCTAGTTGCCCCTCCTCTACCTTTATTATTCCTACCTCTTTCCCTACCTTTATTATCTCCTACCTCTTTTTATTTAGACTTGTAAGAATTGGCCGCTTTTCTGTGTTTTATAATTACATAATGATGAATCTTCGACGCTTAAGTGTAACGGTTCTTTTTTCCTGGTGGTGTATACAATTTTGTTTTATGTTAATATTTTAATTATGTTATTTAAGTAGTTCAGTATGTTATTTAATTATAATTATGTACCAATAAACAATAATTTAACAAAACATCGACACGATATTATGTAGGCATATGAATTGATTGCAAAGGAATTTCTCGAATTTGGTCTTTTGATTTTTCCAAATTCAAATTATTTATCATTAAAATATATTGAACAATATTAATTTGTTTATTATTCAACTTAGAGTGTAGCCGGGTCAAAAGTGTTTGTGATTTTCACGAATAAAAGAAGCAAACAGAAAATCTTTTTAATCATTTATTGAACTTGTAATAAATAAAAAATTACAAACATTTTAACATAAGTTATAATAAATGAAACGAATTTAGATAACAATATGGCAAAAACATTGGCATCTCAGTGGTCAGGTAATGAAATCTTCGATTTACGTTTCAGCTGATTCAGCGTCCCTGAAAATAAAGAAATAAGTAGTAGGTATAGTCGTGCCTCTCAATCTCAAATCTCAATGCATTTGAGATTGTGAGGCACGTGTCCCTCCCATATTATGGTTAAAAAAATATTCGGAAATATGGTCCGTTTCTGGCAATTTGACACGCCTTATTTATTTTTACTTTTATGTACACTAGCACATAAGGCGGACTTAATGCCATATGGCATTCTATACCAATGAACCTTTGGGTTTAATTATCTTATCTGGTCCTTCTGGCCCCCTCCTCAGAAATAATCTGGTCCTTGTGCCAATGAAATAAACCCTGCATCCGTTTTTGTCACAGAACGTGGCGAGACAATTTTAAGGATGTGTGAAAGGGATAGCGCTATTTAATATGTAGAGCGGCATTCCTATTTATTGCTTAACGATCGCAACGTGTACTGTTCTCGAAGATGGCTCTAACGATTTCACTAGTAGGAAAAAGGTCATATTTATCAAGTACGAATTAAGTCTTACTTCTCCTTGGACCTCCTTTGAGCGATCCTGTAAATCCTGCGTAGCTCTAGCAACGCTCTCATGATGACGACCAGTTGCTGCTCGAAGTCGTTGGTTGGCACGTCGATAGAAAGACCTTTATTAATAGAACATTCGTTATTACACTACACTCTATTACCTATAACGAACCTACGAAAACATCGAATCATCATAGTTTTGTTTGATCCCAATTTATTTAGGGTTCGCGTTCTACTGATCCTGGTGAGTCGTCATCTTATTATTCACTCCCATTCTAATCAAATCACACAATCTATCCATTTTTTCTTTGGTCTCTATCTACTCTTCCATCCCTCATTATAAAAGAAACAAAAGATTCTACTAGTTTTACCAGAAGTACCCAAGTTTTCCTCGCGTAAAGAATCAAACCTCATTTTCTCAAATCCTTTGAGAAGCTTGGGATGTCGGTATACGGTAACTAAGGTACAGACACGCATGGATACGCGTGAAAAACAACCGTTCCAACAAGATGTTAGAATAGCGGAACGGTGTTTAAAACGTACCTTTTTGCTTGCAGATCTTAACGTATAGGCTCCATATGGCGGCGCGGACGTGGCAAAGCTCCACGTGGCGTCTGGCCGCAGTCTCCTTCAGTCGGTTTAGAGCTAACTCCCATTTTATCACTCTGTTCCGGATTTTGTCATAGCGCCACTGCGACACATTTGTTGTAGAAAATTTTAGGGCAATATCAACTTTGGAAAATATTTTGTAATGGTACTACTTTTTTATAGTTGTTATCCAATAATTGTGTTAGGGCAAATGTCATTGTACACTAGGAAACTGTTTACAGAACTAAGGCTATTATTCAGAGACAAAGCTAAGCGTAAGTCATGCTAAGTCTCGTCTCTGAATATCAGCCTAAGTGGGCTCAGGAGAACATAGCTAAGCGAAATGGCTGAAGAAAGCTAAAACAGGGCAAAGCTGGCCAAGATTTAGTAAGAGAAGCATAGGCGATTAAGCAAGCACAGAACCGCAATGCATAGCACAAAAAAAATAGGCAGATCAGATTCAACATCGAGGAAATGCTATGACCGAAAACCACTGCAAGTAGAACGTTTCTTAGTACCCGGGGGTACTTCTTCGAGTTGGAAATGAAGGATGGAATAAAGACTGGACACATAATACATGGTTGGCCGTACACTTCTGTGAGTTCGTGTATAATTACCCTTAGGTTAGCGAGTGTGTTATTGAGTCCCATGATGTAGAGCTTCTTCTCCTCTGTGAGAGACGCGATCTCTTGGCGCGCGTTCTCCAACATCTCCAGATCTCGCTCCTGACGCTCCGCCAGCGTTGACTTAGCGGCCGCTACATGCATAGAACATCCATATTTATGTATGTCCAACTAGCTATGTACTTGGACTTATGTAAATAATAATACTACGGTAGAGGTGCTACTCCTTACCCCTTTCTTTATTACATTTCCATAACTTAAGTAATATAATAAGTATTGCATTTTTAGGTTCGGGGACGCCGTTTCCCTCCTCATACCTCCACTATAGCCAACGAGAGTAAAACAAGCACTCACCTAAAGCTTCATAGCGATTGAGCACGTCCAGAGGTTGCTTGAATTCAGGATAATTATGTACCACCGACATGAGATAGTCCTGTTGTACGTCAAATATAATTTAAGTCCAAGAATTGCAAAACCAATTAAATTAAGCATTATACCAGTTGCAGAACCCACGGGCTAAGGGGCTCAAGAACAGCCAAGAAAGCATTTGAGTTGGGTACCGCCCCTAATATATTCCAAATTATGATTGATAATAATTATCATCCTACTTTCTTGGTTGCATTAGCATACGGTCCGCATAATCGCGGACGCAGTGATGAGGGTAAAATTGCATATAGTGCACAAATTAGTATACATTTTATATGGCCTGCCATTTCGGACCGTAAAATGTCGGACTACCGGACGGTAAAATTCCGTGTATTGCATAAACGCCCTTAGGTCTATAAACAGGTATCAGAATGAGTTTGAAGGTACTTCTACTTGTGGCCTTCTCCAACTCACCTCATAAATAGTATAATCCGTGACTTGCTGTTCCATTAGTTTCTTGACTTCCTCCATCTCGATGACTCTCTGCCTCATAGCTTCGGTTTCTTTCGTCTTTCGTTCCAGGACCTCGAAGTCAGCGTGCATCTTCCGCGCAGCACGGTCACGCTTTTCTTGATTTTCTCTAATAAACTGTGTTTAATGGAAAGTTTGATTTAGGAGCTTATGCCAACGGGTTTAGTGAAGGTAGGTTGAATGGTCGGGCAGGTCAAGTGGGACACTAAGCTATATTGTAGTCTTCTAGCATGCGATCTCTTGCATGCTAGAAGATTCTTCTCTCAGGGAATAGATATAGATCAGGCTGGTCCATTGACAGGAACAAGAGCACATACTTTACTTTACACTTAACAGCTTTACCTTATTAAAGCTGATGAAAGACTCTTTAAGCAGAACTTCTTTCTTCCTCAAATCCTCCCACTTGGCGTCCATGATGACTCGGTTATGTTTCTCCTCGTCACGTTTTATCATCAGCTTTACGTCCGCGTCCATGAGGTCGCGGCGGGCTTGCTCCATCAGGACCTGAGGCGTAGGACGGGCCACATCCCATACTGGATACTTTCTAGAAAACAAATAAGTTAGGTATTGGGGAAACGATTTTTTGCCTTAAACTTGACGGATACTGTTTGTCAGCGCAATATTATCTTTATCATTCTCCAGGGCCCAGATGCATCTACTGCTAGGTACAGGATAAGGTCTTATAGGTCTCGCTTAGTCCTCCCAGGTGACCCAGTCCCACAAAGTGCTGTACTTCAAAGGTTTGTAGGTTGCAGGAAGAAAGAGCTTACGAACGACGACGTTTATAAAGAAAGCCACTTGACTCACTTGACCATTGTGGTGCTTTCCATCTTAGACTTGAAGTACTCAGAAGTGGACTCCACCGGTGGTCCATGTGGAATAGCGATGGGCGCCAAATCCTTTGTTTTCTTCATGATTCTGGTTGTCGTTTAATCCCCTGTGTAACAAATAAAAAACCTACGCAAATTCAGATAAAGTTTAGATAACGACAACAACAATATTCGTTGCTTAGCAATAAAAGTCAGGATCAATAAGATCCGAAATTTATACGAATTCTACCAAAAAATACTGATTTTCTATGCTAGCAACGCAACAAATATCACCTCAGTTAACTACAAAGACATCTATCCACGGTTAAAAAATAAAAAAACTAGCCTATTCCATTCCATGCAGTGTTGGATTCCGTAGTATTATAATACTATTTGTACCATTATTTGATAGTGTGTAGTATGTAGTATCGTAATGCCACTATACTACGCGAAAATACCATAATTTTGATGTCGACCGATTTGTATTAAGTGAGCCCTTTTACTTATTAACATTTACCCTAAAATGTCGGGAATTTCTGTATGTACGGCAACACCTAATAAGGATTACTAAATACAAGCGTAGTGTTGCCAATTTAGCGACTTCGTTGTTAGAAGTGGCGGCTTTTGCCTGAGTGTTAGCGTCAGAAAAAAAAATTATCGCCAAAAATTATTTGTATTACACATTTATTTGGTAACTTTTGGAATACCATCAAAATACTTTAAGCGCTCGTTTTTAAAAAGATTTTCTATAAAAAGACGTGCTAATTAATAAGAGTCTTTTTAGTTACTATAATTTCTTTTAGCTAATTAGAATCTTTTCTACAAATACACTGAAAAATGCAAATTCTGGGAAATTTCTGGGAATTAATAAAATAAAATAAAAATTATTGGTACTTCCATTTATGTAATTAATACGCCTTACGACTCAACTGAATAAAAAAAATACGATTTACGAATGCATTTTTAACCTTGTGGGGAAAAAGGAAAACGTCAAAAAATTAAACATCAAAAATACCTACGATAAAAAACGTGAAAAGTCAAACGTAGTATAATTTTGGACAAATAGTATTATTTTATTGTCCATGTAGCATAATTTTTTGAGGGTCTGAATCCAACCCTGATTCCATGTCCACTCATTGTTCATTACAGTTCAGAAAATTACTTGAATAGGTTTAGCTTTTGCTTTTAAATAATTATGTCTCTTTTTTGGCTTCAATAAAGTTAAATTAAATTGTGATTTTTCTTGGAGCTGTCTTCATTGTCATTTTCATATAATAATAATATTTTTTATTATTCTAACATACCTAATAATTATTATTATAAGTACCTGCATATATACATTTACACAAAAGAAAAATAATAAACACCTACAGAGGAAAAAAAAAACCGTTACACTAAGCGTCGAAGAATTCCTCCGCATCACTGTCGTAAATGTTGTAATAATAATATGTAGTCTTTGATTGTCATCATTTCTTCTCAGTTGTTATGTGTGAATGACAATGTCATTGTCAAATCAAACAAATCAATGTTTGTGGATTTATGAAACTAATTAGAAACGTGAAGAGGTTATAATTAATATTTGTATGTGAAATAACACACAAAAGTGTTAAATAACTGCTAAAACTTGAAGTTAAAAACGCAATCATTTCATCAAAACAGAAAATGGAGCTAAATCTGTCGTTCTTTACCGGCTTAGGCTGCGGCCTTTGTATCGGTATTTCATTATTTGCACTAAAAAGGTATTTTTCGACCACTAATGTTGAAAAAGCGGTGAAAAAGGTGAGTTTAAATACTTTTACGACATATAACCGTATCCCATTTATAATAATTATAGTACCTAAGTGAGAACATATTGCAAAATAAAATCATTGGCCTTTTGATTGCCCAGCAATGGGCTAACAAAAGTAGTAATGTTAGTTATTACAAGTACTAGTAGAGAATCTTATTTATTTTGATAATATTAATATATATTACTATGTAATTGAGAAATAAAAGTTATTGCATCAGCCTTTCAACTTCCAGTCTCCTGCATCAGACTAAATACTTTAGAGGTTTTATGCATAAAATTGAATATGGGCCTCCCTTTAATGTGTGTCATTTTGTATTTCTAATTAAAAACATTTTTTGCAGTTTGCCTCAAACTCTGAATACAAACTAGTTTTGGTAGTACGAACAGACCTCAACATGAGCAAAGGTAAGATTGCTGCTCAATGTAGCCATGCAGCAGTTGGTGCCTTCGAGAAAGCTCAGCGAAGAGACCCCGAGGGCTTAAAACTTTGGCAGTACACTGGACAAGCCAAGGTAGCACTAAAAACAGACTCTTTAGATGAAATCAAGCAAATTACAGACAATGCAAAGAAGATGGGGCTGATTACGTCATTAATTAGGGACGCTGGGAGAACGCAGATTGCTCCTAATTCTGTCACAGTTCTCGGTGTCGGTCCTGCACCCAAAGATGTGATTGATAAAGTGACGGGACATTTGAAACTGTTGTAGATTATAAGATTATCTGTTGGCATTTAACTAAATTAAAAGTCCAATATTTTGAAGTTTGTTCTTATTAATACTGTATTGATAACTTGTGCCAAAAATTTCATACTGTATTCCTTGTTTTCTTGATGGACATTGGACACTAGAAAATGTCTGCAGACAAAAATCTGAAAATGTTTGGTAATTATATCATCATATCAGCCTATTGCCGTCCACTGCTGAACGTAGGCCTCCTCCGAAGAGCACCAACCATCCCGGTCTTGGGCAGCTCGCATCCATCCGCTGCCAGCCACCTTCTTTAATTTATTCGGTAATTATATATATACATTGAACATATAGTTGTGAAATTACCCAAAATTTCAGGCTGCTTTAAACCTCTGTTGCCACAGGGGACAGCAGAAACTTAAGACTGTTCATTGCCGATTGTAAAAGAAGGCATGCAAGAATAAGCCATATAGTTGTTATTTTTTATAGTCTAATAAAAAATTTGATCATAAATAGAGCAGATATCAAAAACAAAACCAGTTAACACCAGTCAACGACTCTGTTATAGGAAAAAAGATTAGAAAAAAGAACAATTTCGAACACATTTATTGGTCCTTTTTATTGTTCCTTCAAATATTTATTATAAATATTCAACCCATATACTGTCCCAGTGCTGGGCACGGGTCTCCTCTCAGTATGAGAGGGATTAGGCTGTAGTCCACCACGCTAGCCTAATGCGGGTTGGCAGACTTCACATGCCGTCGAAAAAATCTCTTAGGCATGCAGGTTTCCTCACGATGTTTGCTTCAGCGCTTAACGTAGTGATAATTACGCACATGATTTCGAAAAGTCAGAGGTATGTGCCTTGTATTCGAACTCGAGACCTTTGACTTGGCAGTCCAGTGGTCATACCCCTAAGCTATCACTGCTTTTTCAAAGTTTACTGACACTTAATTACCGGTTGAGGATCTTTAGGGAAATGGAGGTAAGGAGGACTTCATACCTTCAAAATTATAAAATACTTATAAAAAATCAAATCTTATAATAATAGAGTAAGTAAACTTAAAAATTTAAATGTCCATATTTACTATTTATTAATACAACTTGTGTTGTACTCAATTATATTCACGATATAAAACTTAATGCAACAATCAATGTAAGAGCTTATTAGTTGGATAAGTATTGACATGTCTATCTGCCAATTTTTCTGTTATGAAACTGCCTTATTGACGTTCAAACGGGAATTTTCAAGGATTGCTTAGCCTGCTAAATTCAATATTATTTCACTTATCGCAAATTGTAGATTAATAGAATATTCTAAGTAGACTACTACATAATTCGTCCTAAAATGTTAACAAAAGAGCTTGTTTGATGGTTACAGAGTTTACAATTATTCGGCATAATTGTGAAAATCCCCTAGGCTACCCTATAATCTCTATAACATAGAGAGTAGGGTTTTTCACAAAATTTACTATAATATAGACCTACAATGTACGGAAAACCAAATAGATATTTGAATGTGACAGGTCAAGCGAGCCTTCCCCAATTAAAAAACAAGCCCTGTATAATATGACCACAATGTATCTTATAAAATATATATATATCTTATAACAACAATAGTTCGAAAGCACCTTTACATTATTAATTGCACAGATTAGTTTACCTACATCTGTCTACTCATCATAATTTCACTTAAAATATAGTAAGGGCACTTATACATAATAATTTTGGTAGTGTTTATAAAAATATATTTTATATAAATTATAATATATATGGTCTGTAACATCGCATATATTTTAAACAATTTTGAATTTAATATACATCCAATTATGGCACAAGAATTAAAAAGTCATAGATATATAATACATATTGTATTTCTCACTGGGGGAATCCATTGTGATTATCAAAAAGTGTGTACATAAATACTTAGCCAATACTAAATTCCATATTTTACTTGCACCTGTAACTTGCATGGTATATTTTTGAGCATGTGATGACGATTGCACCAGTTTACTAATACTAATTAATTACTACAATTAGGCATACTTGGGCAAGCTACAAGTATTAGGATCTATTTCGCTTTTTGTTTTTGAATTGTATTATGTTATCAATTTAATTTTATATAGAAATTACAACAGTCAATGAAATACATTTTTATAGGACAGTCCGCCAACAAGAAATATACAAATACACATTTATAGAATAATAGAACAATAGTCAAGTTTACAAGATACAAATGTGGTATAAAATGATTACTTATTTTCTAGCGTCTACTAACATTATTACCCTAAAACAAATTCAAGAAAAAATTAAAAAATAATGAAGTAGTTTTTCATTTAAAAATATTTTCTGACTTAATTGCATGTACAGTCAGCAACATAAATATGTTTATACAGTGAAATTTAAAAGTGACAGAAAGGTTCAATAATCCTGCAACTGCACATTGAGTATTCTTACCTTTAGAGTGTACAGTGGGGTTTTTATTAAACAACTGTTTCTTACAAAAAAATGTGTTCTTAATTTCACTTATAAATTTCGCAATACACGCCAAATAAGTACAATTAGTCCGTACGAACTTTACGAACTTGAGTAAATTCGAAATTCTAGAAGTTTGTGGTCGTATAAGTTTGTAGCACTTATTGTACATATTTATTTGGCTAAATGTTAATTATGTAATTTTGTTGTTACTCATTCGCGTATGGCCACCACCAAAAGCATTTTATTATATCAGTCTTATTTAAAGCCAATGATGGTACATCTGATTAGGTATTTGGATTTTTTAAAGCACTTTCGTAATATAACCACCATTCGCAATAATCTCTTTAAAGGATATAATCAAGTAAAAGAAGTGTCTACCTGAGCGCCTATGGCAACTAATTGTTTAAAATATTGCTAACCTAAAAACAAAATTTTTAAAATCAAAACTTGCCATGTGAAATCCGAATATAATTTCGGTGGTCTTTGAAATGACTAACCAGTATTTTGTGTGCCTTCTAATTTAAAAAGAAGGCAGACTAGTGTATTGGCTGTTCTTTTTTAATTACTCTAGGCTACGGTTGCTGTGATACTAAAGCCACCAAAATCCAAAGTAAAAAATTGCTACAACCATTTTCAAAATTCAATAAGAACATAAGCCCAAATTCGATCAAGCATGAACCATTACGTCATCAACAGAATTGTTAGTAATTCGTAATCTCATAAAACTTAGCACAAATCAATGTTTATTATTTAAACTTATAATATACGTCTTAAGATAGGGTGGGACCACTGTTTACAGTATTTTTGAGGTAACGAGAGAAGCAATGCCTATAATTTGGTATGTAGAAAAGGTTAAAACAATGTACATCATGGGCAGAAAATCGTGGATCAAACGAAACAGGGCGATAGTTGGGGTTGTTTGCAGTAAAAAATATTTCTGGGGCAGAGCTCTAACTTGATTTCCTTAAAAGTTATGACTATTTCAGTGTTTTTTGAAGAAAATACCAAAATTAGTAGTAAAGTAATGTTCTAAAGTCACAAATATTTTTTCGTGAAACTTAAAAGGTATTAAAACAGTTCCAATACTCATAAATTTTGGCACCTACTATCATAAAAGCATTTTTGTAGTGACGATACATTTCCTAGAAGCAACTAGACACCATTTATTGTTTTAAAATAGGTACTCATTTTAGTCTGATTGCCTATTTACTACTAATTTTGATATTTTTATCAGAAAATATCAAAACTTTTAAGGAAATCAAGTTAGAGCTCTGCCCCAGAGATTATTTTTGCTGCAAATAACCCCAACTATCGCCCTGTTTCGTTTGATCCACGATTTTCTGCCCATGCTGTATATTTTATTGTACTTAGGCATACTGTTTATAAAACGTCGGCTAGAAATGATGAATATGGTAACACTTAGGAGTATATTAAAGTACACACAGCAAAATAATTAAGTCTACAGGCAAATAACAATCATCTGAGGTTTGTTAGTGTGCAATGATGATGACCAATTTTGATGAAGTTGGTTGCCTGTATGCTTGTCTTTTGCCTATTGTACTTCATTTCATAGGTAGGAATAATTACTGGTAAATCAATAATTCCTTACTGTGATTATTGCCTCCACAATAAGTGGTTACCAGTCTACAGATTAAGGCGGAGTTTTAAGTAGTTACACATTTATCTATGAATAAAAAGGCACTGCTTGAACTTTTATAGGTAAAAACAAAGATTATTACATTTAAAAAACCTAGTGGCAACTAAAAATAGCATTGGGCATATCAAAAACATAATAAAAATATGTCATTACTCTTAAAGTAATAAACCATTATAAAAAAAACTTACTCACTAAAAGGTACCAGGTACCATTACTGGGGCGGTGTTTTGGGAGTTTCAATTTTTTTAATATATTCTTTTAAATCGGCGATGGCCTTATCGTACAGTGCCGCGGCTTCGTTTTTTCGGCACTGGGCTGCTAGCTCCATCATTTCCTTCATTATGTTCAGGCCACACAACGTCGCTCGGGTGCCCACGATTTGTAACTGGGAACAACGAACTTTAAATTAATACTGAAGATAGAATACGAGATTGATAACGCAAAAGTATGCAATTATCGTAGCATAGCTTAGCTTACATCAGAGGCTTGTGGCTTATAAAAAAATGCTATTTGTTTAGACAAGCAGCCAACCTAAACACAGTTGGGGAAAAAGCTAGGCTGCTAGGAGGATGACAAAATCTAAGTAGGGAGAAAATTTTAAAGCATTATTACCACATATAATGAATATGTATATTTTGGTTTTTAACCCCCGACGCAAAAACGACGGGGTGTTCGTGGCATCGTTCTGTGGCATCGTAGCTCCCCAACGGATGAACCGATTTTGATATTTGAAAGGTAAATTAGTCGGGAGTGTTCTTAGCTATATTTGATGAAAATCGGTCCAAGATGGCCGCCGCCACAAAATAGCGAATTCGATATTTTTCACACCTCCCTCAATATGGGTATCAAATGAAAGGGCTTAACTACGAGAATACTATACACTATAAAATTTCAAATCCAAGATGGCCGCCACTACAAAATGGCAAATAACATTTCGTGTCGGCGGATTTCTAAATTTTTAATTTAGGTTATTTATTTTTAAACTACTGCACTATCGCTATCGTTATTAAGTTTTTCTATGATATTCCCAGAGCAGCTCGGTGTCTGGATTTGTGTCCAGATAATGGCAATAGGTTCGTCCCTATGATCTAAACATGCGAACATGACTATGTACATTAGAACATTCTGCCTAACTCTTCCGTGCATTGCATTGGTTGGGTGTGTTGAGATGGTATGGTAATTCTGTGTACTTGAAATACGTACCGGAGGAAGTTTATGTACTGTATCGTCAAAATCCATGAGCTTCTCCACCTTAATCTTCTTGGTCTTTGGCTGTTCAATCTGGTTGGATGGCACTCTCTTCTTGCCACTCTTGTAGACGCCTTCAGCTGTCTCATCCTTCAGCATATCTCTCCGGGGGCACGCGCAAACCCTGGCACCTACCTTCTGACGACCATAGACACGGCCACTGCGGATAAAAATTATTTTAAATATTATGTCCTATATGAAAGGTTGAAATTGCTGATAGCGATAACGTCGCCTATTGTAACAATCTCTGATTTGTATATTTTTTCTTTATTTGTAATTTTGTAAGTTTTGGTATGCAATATGATATTCTGATTCTGTATTCTCATAACTGATATCAGACGAATCTAGCTCTAGCCTCCGCACAGCCAGTAACCACCAGATAAATTCAAAAATGGAATAAAATTTGTATAATATTGTCTGCCAGTTAATTTCAGGCCTAAGATTAATGATTATTTATTTTATTAATACATTAATACTATACTGACAAAAATACATGTCAACACAATCATGTTATTATGCACTTCATGACTTCAAACCTTATTCTGTGAGTCATTAGAATTAAAACTCCAAATACTCACTACTCATCTTCCAATGTAAAAATGATGGCAATAGCGCGCCTATTGATGCCAGTTGCGCAAGAGTTCTTGCAGGAAAATTGGTACGCATGCGTGCATGGCTCGGAGCTGGTCCTCGAGAACTGCACCAGCACGGAGTACCAGGAGTCTGCGTAGTCTACGTTCCCGCAGTAGAACACGCCCTGAGTGCCGATCTCTCGGGAGGAGTGGAGAACGTTCTTCGCGATTTCTCTTTGGATTCCTAGAAATGAAGGTATTTTGAGATAATTATGCAGACTGCACTGTGTTTCATGTACTTTTTAGACTGGTTCTAAGACAGTTGTCTCTTAGAATGGCAATTACTTTACCATCACGTAGCCAGGTGTCAAAATTGTTGTTCGGTTTAAAGATATTCTGTTGGGGCTAGAAAGCCTATGTGAGATGTAAGACTAGCTAGATTACTAAAAAATAAAATACTTCAGAGGTGTCGCTAAGTTTAATAACCATTCTTAAATTATATGTGAGATAATGGCGGTAAAGGGCGGGCGTTTAAAATGTAAAAAAATACGTTAGAAAGTTAGTACTTTGACGTATTTGTATTCTACCTTAAATAGATAATAATTTGGACTGAATGAAAAGTACCTAATAAAGTACATTTTGCCATAGCAAGCGATACTAAAGTTTGACGATACATCTAACAACATCAACATCCTATAATGACCTCTATTACTTACGTAAATCGTCATTTTGTATTGTAGTGTTGTGGTTACTGCAAATAAAATAATGTAAACACTATAATCTTATATATGAAACATTGCATGCATGTCCGGCCGGTCTATGGGAGGGAGAAGCCTTTGTACAACAGTGAACAAATTTTTGATTTGATCAACATGACATTTCGATCAACAGCCTAGATTTTTTCTTAACATATAATAATAGTAGCTTTTAACTGTAATGTTTCTTTAACTATGCATTTCAGTTGTTTAAGATAGCTTCACTTAAGTTTACATCCAATTACTTATCCATGAAGACCTATAATTGTCTTTCTGTCATTTAAATATCAAATAAATGTACATAGAAGTACCAACTACTCTTATAAAGTCTGTCTGTTATCTTTCACGTCTAAACTAAAAATAAGCTACGAAGCCTAGTTCGGAAGACATTTTAGACAAGCCTTTTAATATCTATACTATATCTATACTAATATAAATCTACTAAGAGGAAAGATTTGATTGTTTGTTTGTATTGAAATGGCTCCGAAACTACTGGACCGATTTTAAAAATTCTTTCAGTGTTATATAGCCCATTTATCGGGGAAGGCTTTAGGCTATTATACCATTACGCTACGACTAATAGAGGAGAGTACCTACTAATGAAAAATGTTGCAAAAACGGGGGAAACATTTATTAGAACACGCGGGCGGAGCCGCTCGCGGTAATTAATTTATTTATTTATTTAATTTATGGAAAACTTACAGCTAATTTAACATAACAGTGATCATTTTAGTATCCAGACTGCCAATTACAAGCTTCCACATACAGATACCATAATAAAATAAGTAAGCTAGCGTTTTATAATCCAAATACCCACCGTCTTTGGAGCTCTCATGGAAATGTTGGACGCAACGCTCCACGCGCTTCTCGGCCTGGGTCTCGTCGGAGAACACGACGGTGGAGCGCACGAACATGCTGGGCGCCTTCATGTAGTCCCAGTTGAACTGCACGCTGAAGTTACACTTCATGTCCACGTAGATGCGGCACAGGCGGTGAGAGTACTGACGACAAGTTATTTTTTATATAAGATGTATACTTTTTTGTGAAAGAAATATACGATTTAAAGCAGGGCTTGAACCTGCATCCTTCCTAAAAAGTTATTTATTTATTTTTATTTCTTGTGACTGCTATGCTAGAGCGCCTGGGTCGACGAAGGTAGACGTTGTTGTTTTTGGGTTTTTCTGTGACATTAACAGTAGCAGCACGGATGACAATAGAGTTGCTCGCTAGGGTTTGATCCCCGCACGGACCGCAATTATTTGTAAATCCTTCATACATGATACGTGCATGATCATGATTTTTTTTATTATCTTGCAATCTGTCATACAGTTGATTAGACATTTAGCAATTATTGTGGCGGGGGCTATGACTTGCATGGCATGTGTCCTATGTAAAATTTTTTAGTAGAAGGTTGTAAATCATTCTATACTAGGTCTTGTGGTATTTTTAATCTGCGGATTTCTTTGGGCTCATCCATGAGGCGGTTTGCCAGGATATTAGGGTTACTTTGGATTTTTTTCTTGTAGAGTTGTATCTAGTGCCTAATTAGGCACGATCATGATAGAAGTAATTGTATAGACGAAAGAACGAAGAACAATAAATGTTGTGTGTCGTGTGTTGTTGGATATATTATACCATCCCCCATTGCAAGATAGGAAGCGTCAAGCGTGTTATTTTTAACAAATTCAACACCAGTCATCCACCAAATTTTTTTCAGCTAAAAAAATTCACTACTCACCAAGAAAGTCTTCTTGTGAACATCTTTGCTATTAACTTCAACTGAGAAGTTGAAATCGCCAGAGTAACTGTTTCTCTCCGGTGGCCCCCGAGGACAAAACTGGAAATGATATTTTACGAATTTATCTGACATATAATGGTAATCACTCACTTGATTTTTACGATTTCAGTCAATTTCTTGTATTTTAATGTTAATGGTGGTACGTCAGTAAATGGAAAAACATAGTTATTTATGCAAATGTAACAAGATCTTGTACAAACTATTTTATGCAAATAAATTGACTTTGACTTTGATTAGAAGGAAATATACTTAGATGTAGAAAAGTGGGCATACAGCGGTATATTATAAAGACGCGTCGTGAATGAATTAGGTTTAATTAAAGAGCTGTGGTAAGTGCCACATACAAAGCAGCAAAGCTGTTAAATAGAAAAAAAACCGGTCAAGTCCGAGTACCATGTTTAATTAGTATCAATAAAATTAGTAGGTACAGTTCTCGCCAAACTAATTGTCCGGGTTGAAGTTGGCACGAGCTAACTTTAACCCGGCCGTAAAAATCGTAGAAAAAAAATATGGATTAAAATGATTTAAAACGACAGCCGACGACTTGAGCTTTCGTTTTAATTTATAACAATCTAATATTTTTCTTTCTCCGATTTTTACGGCCGGATTAAAGTTAGCTAGTGCCAACTTCAACCCGGACAATAAGTTTGGCGTGAACTTTATTTGTCTAGTGGCACTAGAAATAGAGACTCTGTGAAATTTCTACTCTCCACGCGTTTCATGAGCTACAGCCCAATGACAGCCAGACGGACGGACGGACGGACAGCGGTGGCTTAGTATTAGGGCCTTTTTGGCACCCTTCGGGTACGGAACCCTAACAAAGAAATTAAGATAAACAAGTTCTAGTCCTATCGCAACTTGTAATTAAAAACAACTATTTTATATACATATTATTAATATTCATTATCAATTGCTTACAACGGTGAAAGGAAACATCACGAGGAAAGCTTCGTGCCTAAGTGAATATCTCCACGGCGTGTGAAATCTGCCGACCAGCACATTTTTTTTCGAAGTTGGTAATCCTCATGGACTTGCTCCGGGGAGGGCGAAGGGATCTGTCAGACTCTGAGGCTGAGATTCAGAGAAGAGACTCAGCATGAACTTACGCTTCCGTATGTCAAATTGTAATACAAATTTGACATACGGAAGCCTTACTTTACGCTGAGCATCGTCTCTGAATGTTAGCCTTACTGACTAAGACCAACTCCAGTGTTCCCTCTCGCACTTGAGTCGGGGGCTACGGGAACAGCATATTCGTCCGCGGCCCCCGACTATACCAACCCGGACTAAGCTAGCCAGCGTTCGATTCGTCCAGGAGGTTGCCCAGTCTAAATTTGTGCCCGGTTAAGCCCCCTAAATATACCGTCAAAATGTGGGTGTAGGCACTGTACATCTGCTAACACCTCTGCATAGCCCTTTGTGAAATAGAGGCGTATATGTTGATATATCTGTTATATCATATTGTATTAAATAATAATTTTTATGTTCTCATAATGAGTGGGGCAACATGGATGGACGATATCAAGAAGTTCATTGACCACACGTGTATGAGATTAGGACCGGGAAAAGTGGAGGCCTATACTCAGCAGTAGATAGATTCGAGCTTTGGATGAGATCATTCAAGACTCATAATGAGCCCAGCAATATTCGACATTTCGATAAGACATAACTACCTGTTATTCAATTAATTAGCCTCTGACACAACAAGTAAATAAAAACCAGTATTTATTTCTGCAAATAAATCTTTTTTTTTTATACCACTAAGGTGGCAAACAAGCATACGACCCGCCTGAGGTAAGCGGTTACCATAGCCTTTGGACGCTTGCAACACCAGGGGTATCACTCGCGCGTTGCCGATCCGAAAAACTTCTTTATATGGAGGTTTCACTGCGTTGAATGATGATTTGTGTCATAAATGGCGGTGCCCTACCTCTCTTAAAAATCTTCCAATCTTCCAAATATTTGAAGTACTTTTAGTTAGAGTTAGGATTTGAGTATAATAAAGGATAAACACACAATTTGTCACAATATAATATCAAAGAAAGAAAACAGATTTATTGCCACAACAAAGACGTACAACTATACACAAGTAAGAAAAAAACAAACAATATTAGCTAACGTCTAACAATTATAAATAGAAAGATAAAAACACACAAGTTGCACGTCATAGATGTGACAAATAGGTCCCCACTCAGCATGATGCCATGTCAAGGCAAGACCTCAACACCGCGCTGGTTTTCAGTTAGAACCTAGTGACTATCAAAAATTCTTTCACTTATAGGAACCACAACAGAAAATGCTTTAAATAAATAAAAATAAAGCATGTTACTGGCAATACATAAAACATGTTAAGACAAAAAAGAATACTTACAGGAAATTCATTATGAAGATTTGGTTTACAGCCAATGTCCATTGTATCCGACTCCGGTGAAGGAATGAAGACTTGAGGGATTTCAAGCGGCAAGTTGAGGCTGTCCAAATCCATTTCCCTGATAACAGAATGTGTTCTAAACAGGAATTTTTTAATTAACTAAAGATAATTAATTTAATCTTTCTGCCAGTAGCTGCGCCCGCGTGGTCTGGGTATCTCTTATAACTTTCATCTCCTATTTCAACCCCTTTCAACCTTTTTTTTGCATTAAAAAGTAGCCTATGTCCTTTCTCAGGCTTTAGACTATCTGTGTACCAAATTACATTTAAATCGGTTCAATAGTTTTGGCGTGAAACCGCGACAGTCAGACAGATAGAGTTACTTTCGCATTTATAGTAATAAAGTAAGGATTAATTTATTAACTACAAGCTTTCCGTCAGCGGCTTCGCCCGCGTGGTCATGCATGCATGCATATAAACCTTCCTCTTGAATCACTTTATCTATTAAAAAAACCGCATCAAAATTCATTGCGTAGTTTTAAAGATCTAAGCATATATAGGGACAGACAGACGCGACAGAGGACTTTGTTTTATAATATGTAGTGATGTAATAATTTGTTAAATATATAAATGGTAAATATAAATAAATATTCTGGAACAATTTTTACACACCAAATCTAGACCCAAACTAAGCAAAGCTTGTACTATTGGTACTAGACAATGGATAATAATACTTATAAACTTTGATAAGTAGGAATCAAAATAATACTTACAGCATCAACTCTGATTCATTGATGCAGCTCTGGTAGTCTAGTACTCCATACATCTTAGAATCATTCATTATTGTTCCTACAAACAAACAAAAAATATATTCAAACTTTAAATAAACAACAAAAAACTTTTTTTAAGTTTACATGTGTAGCATAACAGTATGATTGTGTTAAAGTAATACTACCCACACTATAAATAAAATAAATTAATATTGCTAGTGTATTTTTATTTGAAATGTGGGTAGATGTATGTTTACATACTTTGTAGTAAGTTGCAGGATCATAACCTATTGTAAATGAGTTTTTCTGTGGATAATCAAGTTTTGTTATCATTAACACAGCATAATATATAAATTAAAGTCCCCTGCAACTTACAAAATTAACAAACACTAATTCAGAATTGCTGTAATCTCAGAAATTACTGTACAGATTCTCGTAAGATTTTCACTAATAGAATTATTGAAAGTTATATAAATTATTTATGAACCTGTTGGAAGCTGGGGAAGGTTGCTATGTGCTGTTAAACAAAATGTCACAAAGTAGCTTATCAGTACCATAAAAACTATGTGATAGGCATTTATCAATTATTTAAAGCTAATCCAAATTATCCTTACACTATGCCAAAGAAGTTAAAACATTCTAATTCTATCCTTAAAGTTTATAATACAACTAATAGGATAGATTTAGAATATGCCTTGGCTAATGTTTCTATTATATTGCATAAAGTGATATCAGTTCACAGAGAGTTTAAACATGCACTGCAAAACAACTGCAGGAGATTCATTTTTAGCTTGACAATTTATCTGCAAGCTACTGTTTTGTGGCCAACTACATGAAATAAGTCTACAATAAAATTGTAGTAATAATACCAAAACTAATGAGTTTTACGAGGACATTGTAGTATAAGTTAGATATTTTATACATTACCTACTTTCCTATCAAACCTATGATAATAATAATGATTGGAAGCTTGCATGCTATGCACTGGGAAGAACTAAGAAGTATTTGACTTAAAATACAGCCTCTTGCATTTGAAATTTTTACTTTAGTAACCTACAAGTTATAACTTTATTTCTAACAGGTAGTAGTTACAAAGTAGGTAATTTTATGATACATAAAATAACTTTCTAACTCATGTGTATTCAAAATTTGATGACCATGTTATCTGAGAGTAGGTCCAATGCCAAAAGTATGAAAATAAAGTGTGAACATAGTTTTACGAAAATACACCATCATAGTTTTCAAATATGAATAGCACCTTTACAGATTGAAAACATGAATAATACAATTTCTATGATCGTTGTAACTATGTGTTTAGGCAATATTTCCAAAACTCAATCAAAAATTATGGTGAAATACGAAGTATTTTTACTTACTTATCTAGCTATGAACAAATTCAAAAACAAATCCAAGATTTTCAAAATTCAGCAGCACAGTAGAAGACACGATACAATAATAAAAATACTGTTAGCAGCTAAATTAAAAACTTAAAAAACGGTACTCCATCCGTACGAATACCGCTCCGCAATTTCTTCCTGGCGCATGCGCAACGCAAAGCAACTTTATTGTTTTGTGAACTTGTTGTTATTTATAATTTCTACTTATTTTATTTTATATTTAATAATTAACCAAATTACTTTATTATTAAATGAAAGAACGATCAAATATAAGATATTTCTTAAATTGTCATGTACTTTTTAATTTTACATTTAATGTAAATTATTTTTTTAATAAAGAGAATACACAAAACAATAATATGAAGACAGTGTTTAGGTAGATTTAAGAAAATACTATGATAAAATATTATTTTATATTGGCAATGTGGTTTAGAAATTTCAATTTAATGTTTCTATCATGAAAAATACAAAAAATTAAAAAAAACGGGTATATTTTATATATACTTGATACTTGGGTTCACTCATAAAAGTCAAACTTTGTTACACTTTCACATGGAACTAATATGTCAAACTTCGTTACACTTCGTTAGTATACTTACTACTTCCATGCACTTTCACTATTTCGATTAGTTTATAGTTCTCGCCAAACTTATTGTCCGGGTTGAAGTCGGCATGTGCTAACTTAAACCCGGCCGTAAAAATCTAAGAAACAAAATTATAGGATTGTAATAAATAAAAACGAACGTTAAGCATAGTTAAAGTTGGCATGAGCTAATTATATTATATAATTTATATATCTATGCTTCAACCCGACCGAAAAATCGGAGAAAGAAAAATAGTACTGTAACAAGAGCTACGGTATTATTTTATGATATTTTTGAAGGATTGAGTTTATATTGTGAGTTGAAAAATGTAATGTAATCATGTCTTAACACATTTTGAAAAAATTCAATGAATAAAGTTGCCACTTGCAAAAAATATCAAAGAATGAGAAAAAAAATACTCGAACTCTCCGCTTCACTTGTGTTTTTTTCTAATTTTACTGTCATTAGGCCGATAAATTGATGCATATTTTGTATGCAACAGTTATTTTGACTTGTTATATTACTCTATTATGTACCAAATCATCGCGGGGAATGCTCTAAGTGCGTCTATAAACTAAAATCAATAACAATCATTGACCAACAAAGGTACGCTTGTGTTTGCTTTTGCTGAGCATATAACCTGTGTTTTGTGCTGGCGTCCGGTTGGCGTCCGTCACAATTAACGCGAGAACGTTTATTATGCGTTGTATGGTTGCGTTATCGATGTAGAAATGAGTTTTATTGCGATCGCGCACTTTGGTATTGTAAGTGGTTCTTGTTTTTAGTTACCAAGATGAATTATGAAGCTGAAAGAGCCATGAATCAGAAGCGATTGCGAATGGAGGGCGAACCGGGCCACGGTGTTGTCCAGGGGAACGGTTTGCCGCTAAATTATATAGGTAAGTGACGATTGAGCGCGAAAGATCCAAATATTTGGTTAGGTACGTGTAATAAGATAGTTTTGACGTTGTTTTTATTGTTGTAGATAATGGTCATCAAATACCATACCAGCCGTATGCTGGTGCGTACAACACTCATTACCCTCCGCCGGAAGCGTTTTCGCCGTATGGGCCTCCGCCCCCAGGAGGTTATGCCCCTCAGAATCTGTCGTACGCGCCTCCCGCCCATCAGAATTACCCTCATCACCAGAGTTTCCCGCCACAGCAGCCTCCACAGGCACAATTGCACATGCCTCAATCCCATATGGGTATGTTTTTATGTCAAATATTCATAATATTTGTTAAAAAAAAACAAGCAAAACACTGTCAGTGTGTTTACAATAACAGATTATGTATTTTAGGACATAGAGTTCATTATTGCATGTATTTCTGAAATTTAAAAATATTGTTGACAAACTTAAAGTTACCTTAATATAAGACAATTTAACTGTTTAGATCTGTTTTGAGAATGATTCTATATTTATATCTATAGCACAACACAGTAAAGTTAAAATTGGTCAATTAAATAATCCTTTTCCCTTCAAGTTTACTAACAACCTCTCATACAGTGCTCTCATACAGTGTGCATTATAATATACTTATTAAAAATTCTGTCTTCACAACATTGTACATTGTATATTGATGTACTTGACAAACCTTAAGATAATAAAATGCTTATAATCCTCTTTTCTCTCTGTTAATGTCTTTCAACTTGAAGCTATTCTAAGTACAAATCTTTTATAATATTTCATTACTTTTTTTACTTCTATAAACATTGTGACTTGACTGCACTTTGTTAGTTCAAGGTTATGGAGATGTGGGGGTGCACAAACCAGCTTGGCCGCCACAACCACACTTGTTGCCCCCGCTGGACACACAGAAGCCTCTAGATGTGAAGCAACTGAAGTCAGAGATCAAACTGGAACCGACTGATGCTCAGAAACGACCACACCCTGAGAATGAGATGCTGGTGAGTATATTTTCACAAAGTATTGGCCTTTTTAATAACTAATACTACTATATTCAATATCCATTAATTGTTTTTTTTTAAATCGGGTTTAAATGTTAGTGCATGTTTGGTTTGTGCTTTGAAATAATATTTACATTACGTTTTTTAATATATTTACATTACGTTTTTTAATATATTTACATTATATTTTTTTACATTTTTAATATATTAGTGGCTAGAATTGTGTGGTTGGTTCTTTTAAACATATTGAGCTTTTTTAATTTGTTTACGGTGAAAGTATAAATCAGTTGTTTGGTAATTTTTTTATACATATGATTTGTGTGATTTCTATGGCAACACTACTTTTAAAACTTAACTATGGCAACACTTATAACTCAAATGATTTTTTAATCCTTAATTCAAATGTATTTCAATGTGTATGTAAATGTGTCAAATGTATGCTATTATAATTTTCTCACTTTCTATTTATAATAATGTGTGTATTATGTTCAATCAGGCTCTACAGGCACGGCAGAGAGAGTTCAATGTCCACATACCCAGTACCTTGGTTAATATTTAATTGATATTATTATACTCACAGTTACAGTGGAACTTAGGCTAAAAAACAGGAGGAGGTTCTGTGTTCGACTTATGTATGTTCATTTTTTTTGAAAGGGTGAAATAAATTAAATTAAAAAAAATATGATATTTGGTGTCTTTTTCTGGCGCCAAATTAAAATGAGTAAGAATAGTTTATTAAATTTTTCGCTTTTCAATTACTTTTGTCAAAAACTTATGTGAATTGTCAATTATTGTTATCAAAATCTATTGAGCAGTTTATGCATGGAAAATGAGACAAGCAGAGATAGTATCCCTTCATAAATAAAATAATAATATTGTATCGTAAATAAAATAATAATATTGTAACCAACATTTTTTTAAAGGAGCATTTTTTCTTGCCGGCTCTTCTCCATAAGATCCACTTTTTGGAACCGTGCAACTAGTTTGTTCTTAAGTACCTATTCATATGGTGTAAATGAAATAAAACATTTGACTTTGAGTCTGACTTCTGTAATGATTATTACATTATCTTATATGATTTGTAAGTCTTAAGTACCATAATACGCCAAAATTATACTAATAAACTCATCATGTGCGTAATTATAACTCGCTTGAGAGGTGCGTGCCTTGGATTCGAGGTGCCTACACCTTCAACCTGGAACAGAATAAGAAATAGTTTGAAGTTCATGATTGATTAAAAGTTTGTATTATAATCCTGCCAATTAAATTTCCATATGTATATAACCTAGGTTCCACTGTACTGTCATCTAAAACAATACCTTCCTATAATTTGAATAAATTAATAAATATAATTAATCCTTCCAGGGTGGGGATCTAGACCAGCCCAAAATTAAGATAAAGACAGATATATTCAAGCCGGATGACCTAGCACACAGACAGGACAAGCCTATTGGTATGTATTCATGTTGCCATGTATTTTTACACAATATTCAGTGGGCTTTTATTGCCCAGAACTGCCCCAAACAACCATAAACGGAAGCGCGGCAGACCACGTATTAGATGGCGAAACGACCTGGATGTCTTCCTTTTGAACTGGATTCAAAGACTTTCTTAGTTACTGATTTACCCCTCTATGAGAAGATAAGTGGAAGAAATGAGAAGGAGACTTGTTTAGACTATTGTCTTTATATAAAATAATATCGAAAAATGCCTTATAACTAGCTCTTGTGGCCAAAGATAAAATAAATGATTGACTGTGATTAAAAAGGTCATATTTAAGAAATGGCATTATGATAAAATAATTTTTTTTTTTATTAATTATTTTGTTGCCTTCTGTTATATTGCATTTTAATAAATAATCGATATTTTTTCCTAGATGTCGCTCAAAAATCCTTATCATTGGATGTGTCACAATTGTCACAAAAGCCTGCTGATCTCCAAAGTAAAGGTAATTTGTTTTTATTATTTATTGTTAGGTATATGTTGCGTATTTTCTTTCGTGTGAGAATCTAAACACAGTCGACGTCTGTGGTCTAGTGGTTTGAGTATTGATGGCTGATCACTAGGTCTTGGCTTCAATTCCCATAGGACACAAATATTTATTTGATGAACATAAATGTTTATGTCTAGGTGTTTTTTATGTAAATGAATAATATATCCATTGTCTAGTATACATAGTACAAGCTCTGCTTAGTTTGGGACTGTTAAAATGGTGCTGGGTAAAATGTCCAAAAATATTTACTATACTTAATTTTTTTAATAAATATTAATACAGTGTGTAACAAACAAACAGAGTAACTTAAGCATTTAGAATTTAATTATAGATACAAATGTATAATGAATACTACACACATCCAATTTGTTCCAGAAATCAGTCATCCAATCATTGGTGTTGAAAATAAAACACTCGAAAAACCATCTGGTGAGTTGTTGGTCCAATTGTTTTAGTGTTTTTTTTTTGTTTTATTTACACATATGTATATGAAACTGTTTTGTTTGTGTAGAAGCGTGCAAAGCAGAAGGTGCGGCGGAAGGTGGCGCGGGCGACGCTCAACGAGCAGCAGAGCCCACTGCCCTCAGTGACAAGAGGTACACTATACACAAAATATAGTTCTCGCCAAACTTGTCCGGGTTGAAGTTGGCACGAGCTAACTTTAACCCGGTCGTAAAAATCTATCGGATTAAAAACGACAGCCTACGACTTGAGCTTTCGTTTTTATTTACTACAATCCAATAGTTTTCTTTCTTCAATAAGTTTGGCGAGACCTGTACTTTGAAGGCAGAATGTGCACCCTCGAAAAAAAAAACAGATTTCATCTGTTACTAGAAGAATATTTTCATCTGTTGTTAGAAGTTGTGATAACATAAGGCATAGTCAGATGTGTATTCATGTACAAGTCAAGAAAAGAGATAAGTATACAAACAATCTGTGTATTATATCTATATCTATATTATGTAACCTATATTAACATATATTCTATGTAATCTATATTATGCGTCCTTTTTGTAGTATTATTATAATAGTACCTGGGCATTTCCTAGATCTGCTGGGTTGAAAATACGCAGAAAACGAATTTTCTCAGATATGAGTCGTAGCTATATCGATTTTTCGCATTCACGCAAAATACGCGCATTGTCGTGGAGTTGCGGAAAACAGCCCGCTATACCATACCATCGACTTTTCGCTCCCGTAACTCCTTGCTACGCATTGCAACTTCCATCGAAATCGTTAGAGCCGTTTTACAGAATGTGATTACAAATATTTCTCATTGAATAGTAAAGAATACTAGCTGACCCGGCAAACGTTGTTTTGCTATATGCCATATAGGTGTTTACCCCTTGTCATTTAGGGGTGTGAAAAATTGATGTTCGGCGATTCTCAGACGTACCCGATATGCACACAAAATTTCATACAAATCGGTCCAGCCGTTTGGTAACATCGCGACACGAGAATTTTATTTATTTATTTATTTATTTCATACAGGAAAACCAACAGCTATACAAAAAATGTTAATATCTAGCTTAAGCTACACTAAGCCAATTACAGGTTCTCACGGATAATGACTGAATAGATAACTGAAATTTTAACAATCACTATAAGCTCAAATAGTATCAATGTATCTCAAACTTGACAAAATCACCTACTGGAAAAAGTTAAGGTTTAGTCTGTTGCGTACCGTACAGCTTTTAGTAATAAATGGGTCGAATGAAAACTCTTTACATAGTATATTAAAATCTTTGCTCGCTCGCACGACGTATGAGTTTTGCCTATAATTGGATGAGCAAGGGGGGATAGAAATAGACGGATTGAATCTAATCGATCTTTGGGGCACGTTAAAATATAATTTCTGAAGGATTTATGTATATCATCATCATCATCATCCTCCTGCCCTTATCCCTATTCACTTGGGGTCGGCGCAGTATGTCTTTTTCTTCCATACATCTCTATTAGCCGTCATCTCATCATTCACTTCCTTTGTGGTCATATCCTTTCTCACACAGTCCTTTCATCTTTTCTTTGGTCTTCCTCTTCCCTTATATCCATCCACATTCATGCTTAAAACCTTTTTGGTAACATGCTCTTTACTTCTACGCATCACATGCCCATACCACGCTAAGCGGTTACTGCACAGCTTTTCAGTAACCGGTGCTACTTTCAAACTACCTCTTATATACTCATTCCTGACCCTGTCCATTCTTGTAACTCCACACATTCCATTTCATTCATTACAGAATTTTATGTATATATTAGATAATAAAATGTGTGTTCATTGTTTCAGTGAAGAGGATCGCAAACCGTTTAGCAGTCCTGAGCTTCCGAAGTCTGGTTCAATTCCTGGTAAAGCGCCAACGCCCGGCAGTGAGGTAAACTAGTTTTAGACTAATTTTTTACTGAAATTTTATTCATCAGCATCATCATCATTTTCATGTTAAATGTTTACCGTATAATTGGGCGGTAAGCACGTTAGAAATTACAGTAAATAGATAAATAAAGTCTCAAATACCACCGGCTTATATTTCCCGAAGGGTTCGGCAGAGGAGTACTAATGTACACCAACAGTTCGCTAGTATGTTTAGGTCCCATGTAATAGGGTGCGAGATATTATAATGTTTATTTTTATAAATAGCTAGTGAGTTCTCGCCTAGCCGTAAAAATCGGAGAAAGAAAAATATTTGATTGTAATAAATAAAACGAAAGCTCAAGTCGTAGGCTGTCGTTTTAAATCATTTTTCTTTCTCCGATTTTTACGGCTGGGTTTAAGTTAGCTCGTGCTAACTTCAACCAGCGATTTTTGAACTTTCGCGATGCGAGTGCAAACATCCAGACACAAAAATTCTAATATTTTATTTACTGGAATATTGTATACAGTATTTATTTATTACAAAGCTTTTCAAATTTCTGGCCAAAGGAAGAGGTAACAAGTTAGATATCCATAAAACTAGTGTTTTCCCACTGCACCCGTTAAATTGTGAGAATAAAATCGTCACTATGGCAGACCAAGAAGAGGGGGCGGCCGAAGGGCTCAACGAACAAGCCCAAGCCGCCGGGAACGCCCCGCGCCCCCGGTGCCCCCGCGCCCCCGCGCCCCGCCGCGCCCCGCCCGGCGCTGCCCCCCGCGCGCCCGCGACCTACCGGCTACCAGTACGCCATCAGACCTTTCAGGAAGGACTTCTCTGGAATACAGTTTAGAAGGTCAGTATGTTTTCAACGTAAAAGAGGTTCATTTATACCCGACAGCGAAAACAAGTGAAATTAGTAACTGTAGACACACAGTGCTTCGCTTCCTCTCTCCTACATTGCTGTGCCCACTGGGATCCATAATTAACGAAATAATTGTACTATTTACCACCTAACTACTTACATTGTGGAATGCAATAATTATTGAGTATTGAGTATTGCGACAGAAGGAGGGTTATGTTTTTCGAGTATGTATGAAAATGTATTACAAGCAAAGAAACAATTTTGTTTATAATTTATATTGAATGAATAGCTTTTTTCTTTTTTCATACATAGAGCTTGTTTTTAGATTTTTAGTTAGTACTTTTAATGTAGTCGGGTTTTTGGTTTCATTTAAAAATTTATTTAACATATTAAAATAGGTAAACCTTTTTCTCCGGTTTGTCGACCATGTTGTTTTTTTGTACCTATTGACGAGTTAGTGATAATTATAAATATGAATAAAAAAATTGGTCGGATTTCCACCACCGGGCGAACCTAGTCTGATTATTACTGTCTCTCGAAGGCGATGGAGCGACGACTGTCTGGACTCGTCCCACATACCCAACGAGGTGTACTTTGGAGACGTGCCGGTGTCGATGGAGGTGCTGTTCAACTACTACGACGCCAACGCCGAGCGGGAGAAGCTGGCAACCCAGGCCGCACAGATCGCCGCGCAGAAGGCCGCCGCGGCTAAACTTGCGGCCGCCAAGCTGCAGGCCAGGGGGCTTATGCCGGCTTCGAGTGAGGTGAGTCATTCTGGCATGACGTCGATAAGCGTAGTAGCTGAGTTATTGCCAATTCTGCCAGATCAGGTCTTTTGAAATGTCCCCGCTATTGGCCTATTATATATTCTATAAGGGCCCGTTTCACCACCTAATAAGTCCCCGTTACAGGGCACTATGCCATGTTCCCTAAAATGAAGCTGACTTTGAACTGCAGAGCCTGTAGTGAATTCAAGGAAACAGTGCAGCACATCTTGTGTGATTGTGACGTCCTGGTGACGAAACGGATGAGTGCTCGGCAACGGGTACCCTAAGCCAGTAAACTTTAGGTTCCTTACGCTAAGTGTGTTAGCCGCCTTTGTGGACCACGTCTTCAAATAGTAAGGAATATTATGGTAATGGGGACAACACAAAAGATCCCACTGGGTCGAAGTGTTGTTGGCTGTGCCAGCCCCTTAGCAAGATGTCGTTAAATTACTTAATTACTTACGATAATTTGATATTATAAATTTTCCAGTTTCATTCTTGAATTTAACCAGCGGTTTAGTGGCTATGTAGAGCCGGTGAAACAGGCCCTTAATTTTTCAGTATTAATTGCAGCCCTATTGGCACCTATTACCTAAAACTGTATCATTATCTGTTATTCTACCCAGGTGACGACGGTAGACTCTTCATCATCAGACGACTCTTCCGGTTCTTCTGGTAGTGAGTCGGAAGAAAGTGACGAGGTAAGTTACTCACTATAATTGATACAATATTACTAACTGTTTACCGGTGGCGAAGGGTTGCTTTTGAACCTGTAGGAGGCAGCACAAGAGGACTCACGATAGGCCATTGGGGATTCCGGAACCCCTACACATTATGTGTGGAAAATGGTGGCCCATTTGGTTTTAATTCGGTAGGATTTCGACATAAGGGCCGTCTCCACGAAGCGGTGGCGATGTGGCGATATTATCGTCTTGCCACGTATGTCTATACACACATTCGCCGCGGTAACAATAACATCGCTGTGTGTTGACACGTTCTAAGAGAGCGATAGTATCACGATTCTATCGCTCGTGGAGACGACCCCATAACCATGGATTTCCACAAGGGATAAAAAAGAAAAGAAGGTGGAATACAATATTTTGGTTTTATAGTGATTGTTCGAAAGGAAAGTCGCCATAGCGCCTCCGCCACTGTTGAGTTTTTCTTTGTTGACCAATTCATTTAGTCAAGATAATGACACTTACGTTTTAGTCGCATTTCATGCATTCATTTCATTTCATTTCATACAAATCATCATTATCATTTTTTATGAGTCTGTATCCGCTACTAAAAGATGAAATTGCAACATTAATTAACACACCATTTTATTTTACAAGTCAGTAAAATCTGTGTAGAGTAGGTATGTGTTAGACTATATCTATAACTACAATAATATAGAGAAAATATTTGTTTGTAATTAATTAACTCTGATACTGGATAGTTAAAAAAAATGTTACCAGTAAAATGCTTAATATCACTGAGGCTATTATTTTGTGGGTATATTTCGTGTGAAGCTTAGACGGGCCGCTAGTCTATATCTATACTAATATTATAAAGATGAAATATTTGATTGTTTGTTTGTATTAAATAGGCTCCGAATTTACTGGACCGACTTGAAAAATTCTTTCAGTGTTAGATAGCCCATTTATTGGGGAAGGCTATAGGCTATATACCATAACGCTACGACTAATAGGAGCGGAGTAGCAATGAAAAATGTTGCAAAAACGGGGGAAAAAGTTATCAAGACCACGTGGGCGAAGCCGCTGGCGGGAAGCTAGTAAATAATAAACTAGTAAAAGCCAGAGTATTTTAGCATTCTACTGAATTAACCTCTTACACAGGGTGGCGATTTCATTACCTGCACCCTTCTGGCAGATGAATCAGACCACGACTACCCATATCAATAAAAAAACATACCTTATTTTTTCACAATGATCCCTTTAATTTCGTATGCAAACATAGCGCGGATGTTGAACTTGTTGTAGCTATACCATCTATGAGATAGCGAGTACATTAAAAGCGCGCGTCCGCTGCCGCGTAAGTCAATGTACGTCGGTGATGCAAAGCATTTTGTGAAAATTTAAGTCAACTATTAATCACTTTATCTCGGGATTGCATAAAGATACAAAGTATAAATTGTGACTAATATGTTATATGTTACCAACACTACCCTACTTTTAAGCATTGCATGTAATTAAATTGCCACCCTGTATATAATATTGCAGCAATTTTGACTATGTATTTAAAAGCTCCTTTTTTCCCCGCTGATATACAATGCAAAGTTGCAAGCTACAAAGTCACAAATGGCTCGTACTTTTTTATCATTATGTTGCCGGGTGTCTTTTACACAAGTCATAACATTAATCATACTCACCAAACCGCTCAGTTAATTTAAACTCGAGTGGACACTAAACGAAGTTTTCCACCATTTTTGTTACTTTCAATAAAGTATAATGTTTCTGGGAGCCCTGTTCTTTAAAATATTATTCGTGTTATTTTCTCTCAAGATTTATTGACTGAGCGATTTGAGTTAAAAAAAAATCATCCCCACCGTCCATAACTCACAACCAACTTTACCGAGTGAGATGACCCCCGTCACGAACAGGACACGCCGCTGAAGCGCGGGCCCGGCCGACCCAAGGGGTCCAAGAGCAGCCCCCGGCCGGCCGCGGCGCCGGGGACCCCCGGGACCCCCGCCACCCCCGGGCGGCGCGGCCGGCCCCCCGTGCCCCCCGAGCTGCGTCAGCCCGGCATCACGGACATGAAGAAGTTCTGCAAGGCGGCCGGCATACGGTTCGACTATAAGAAGCTTGTTGAAGGTGTGTGCATAATTATTCGTAAAGAGTGTACTAACCCTAAAATTGCTCTTTGCTATACCTACTCACGCCTTTTTGAGTGAATAACTTTAAGGACTTTTTGAACACACCAAGACCATCGTCCTCCTCACAAACTAGTCAAGTTCGGCCTTATTCAAAACATTAAATCTTAAACTAATAACGATTTAAATGTGGATAATTAATATCAGTCACAGATATGCGCCATGTAATATTATCGAGTGCTTTATAACTTCACTTTGTATGAAACAAACTGATGATATACATATACATAGAATACCTCATTGGTCCAGTTGGAAGGCCTGGGTTCGATTCGCGAATGGATTTAAGCGCTGTTGGGGTTTTCTACGAAATCCCCGTGCAGCGCGGAGTCTAGATTTGTGCCCGATTGATGTCAATAGACTAGACTTTAACTTAGAACCTAAAACTACTGGTGCACTATGCATGTACAGCTGTACAGTCGACTATAAAATTGCTTTACCACCCTTAGAGTGAATGTCGTTTGCACATGACAAAATGGTCTATTTTTGCTTAAAAAGTTTTTGCTTAAATATTTTTGCGTAAATTTACTAAGGCCCTTTATCAATCTGTTACTTGGCAAGACCTTGGCAAGACCAAGGGCCTTAGTAAATTTTTCTCAAAAGTGGTAAAGCAATTTTATGGTCGACTTTCAAGGTACAAGGTAAGAATGTAAGGTAGGGTATCACACTCTACTATGATGTTATGGCTTATTTATATTTCAGGCTGTACGAAAAACAAGGAGCGTGTTCAGAAGATGCTGGACCTCCTGATAGCGGCTGGGCTGGACGGCAAGCCCACGCTAGAGAAGTGCCAGGCGCTCAAGAAGGCCAAGATCGAGAAGAAGGAGCAGGAGAAACAGGCCAAGAAGGAGGCCAAGGTCAAGCACAAAGAAGTTGTTGGTGAGTGCATACTTAACAATCATATTTCTTCAATATCTTCTGTATACTACTAAGTAGGTGTGTATTTTTAAATACATAAAATATGACTATTTTGTTCCCGAAATATAGCAAATTATTATCAAATAAAAAAAAATAAAACAAGTGATTCTAAAATTCAATCTTAATTTTAGTACCAATAATTTTATCATTATTGGAATTAATTTGTGCCTGGAGGATAGCAATAGGTTCGCTCTCGCATAGAACCTAAAAATTTACGGCGAACTTTGATACCAATCGATCGATACCACTGATCCGTGGTGGAGTGAGGCATCGTTGATCGACAGTTTTTACTACACTGAATTGCTCGATTTTTCATAGATCGACCGGTGGACGTATGATCGTTTGATAATCGGTCGATTGAGGTCGAACTAGTGTTGGGACGTTGGATCAATCTGTTGTCGATCAACAGTTTATTAATCGATTGATTGATTTTTGTTTAATCCTATCCATCGATGTCGACTGATGTTATTTATCGGCGACCGATTGGTTGTAGCAATCTGACCCTTTGGATGCACTCGCGATGGTATAATAACTTATATTTCACTATAATGATGAAGTTAGTGTTTCTGTATAAAATACCTGTATATTTTATAGAAAATACCTGTATATTTTATAGAAAATACCTATATATTTTATAGAAAATACCTGTATATTTTATATAAAACACCTGTATGTCCCAAAAACAGCACCCCACAGCGAAACTGGAACTAGGATGGATTTCAGGATTTTTTTGTAAATTTTTCGTTATATGAAATCGGGTTTTAATATCTCGAAATCTATTAGACTTTTCTTCAGCCATTTTTTTGTGGAATAGACCTAGGGCGCGGCGACCCCGTGGCTTTGATAGGACGAGTCCGAGTAACATAGCGAGTGTCTCATAAAGTTGTATTGTATCGTGTGGTCCGTAGCGGACAAGGAGGGCGCGGTGCCGCGGCGCATGACGCGCGGCGCGACGGGCGTGAAGCCGCGCCAGCGCATCGTCATCTCGTCCGACGAGGAGGACGACACGCCCGCCGCGCGCCGCACGCTCTCCAAGCTGCGCTCCTCCGTCAACGACGACACCGACTCCGACTAGGTCAGACACCACATATGTTATGTTTGCATCGTCATCTCGTCCGACGAGGAGGACGATACCACATATATTAGTCTAACGGCCGATTCTTATAACAAAGCAGTCGAAATTCTGTCTATTGTAAGCAAATTTATCGACTGATTTGATATAGTAACCGGCCGTATGTCGGTGAACGAGCAGGCGAGGCACACGATGGTAAGTAGTCGTCACAACCCAGGGACACACTGCAGCAGCAAAGCCGTTACCAACCCGTAAGAGCCAATTGCACCCTAAAAGCAACCGAAAGACGGAATTGACTCACGCGCAAGTGCTTTACAACAAACTTCGACGTAATGTTGCTCGCCAGCCAATACACACATTGTGTGTACAGTCAACAAAAAAGTTAGTTTGTTTAATAATTTATCACACGATCTGTAAAATAATTTTAGAATGCCGTCAACAGATCGACACCCGATTCATAGTAATTTCCATCCATAACATTTAAGTTAATTGGTATAGAAAGTACCTACTTTAAATGATAAATTCATAACTACCTATTTCTAATATAACATTTTTATTTTCAGGTAACCCTTCATTTCTCTGCCTGGTAAGATTATGAAATAGACAGTACAATCGTATAAAACGATACAATACTTGCAGCCGGCAGTGAAATACAAGTGACCTCTAGAAAGTGCTTCGACGGAGGTCGGACTATGATAGGCCGTAGTGTCGGTACGCGTGATTATTTCCTACTAATGTTAGTGTTTGCGTCGAAATTAGCGGTATGTGGTGTTTAGCGCCGTATGTAAAAGCGGGCGGCGAGGCGAGGTGGTAATATGTCTAGGGAATGCTGCTAAGCCAGGTCACGAAGCGCGTGAAACGTGATGACGTAAATATTTAGAAGTAGGTACAGTACACATGGCAAACGAATTAAGTATGCAGCTCATTATATACGTAAATTCAGCGACAATTTTATGAGGAAACTTACGCTTTCATACGTAAAATTTATATACAAACTTTACGCTTAGATTCGTCCTTAAATCTGAGTTTAACAGTGTCAGGAAAACGCATTAAATTTATGACTAAGTTTTATGTAGAACGGCATGACGACGCTCAGCGTAAAGTAAATTTGACATACGGAAGCGTAAGTACGACGAACTAATGATGACGCTAAGCGTAAACTTACGCTTCCGTATGTCAAATTTGCAATTAAGCGGAAGCGTAAGTTTACGCTTAGCACCGTCTCTGAATATTAGCCTATAAGATGTTGCTGACAGACTTAGCCATGCCGTTCTACATAAAACTTAGTCATAAATTTAATGCGTTTTCCTGACACTAATATTCAGATATTAGGCTTAGAGCGATTATGTGAATGTAGATGCGTACTTACCTCTTTTGTCAAGTGTACCTATACCGAGTTGTTGAAGCGCAGTTCAATAAATGCGTGACGCGTCTCGCATCGTCGCGCCGTCTTGATCAGTTGTCTTTAGCAGTGATCAATATTTGTGTAGTGCAATGAAAGAAGTCGTGTAGCCAACATTAATTTACGGTCAATGACAATAGAATATACAATTGCATAATTTTTTATCACGTCTTTGAAATTAATTTCAATCGAATTTAGTACATAAAACTGTGCTCTTAAAATGGCGCCAAGAATTCCAAAGTCAATGTGTAATCAACGCATGCTTAGACTAAGCTAAATTCCGGTTTCATTTATAAGTTAGAGTAATGAGAACTACATCATTAGTTCGTCAGTAAAATATGTTCAATATTAGACTAATTTGGCGCCACAATTGCATTTAAAATACAAACTAATAGAATTCAAAAGATGATCGGAATTAATTTCAAGGGTGAGCCCGCGAGACGTAGAAATAGGGCGTTAATTATCAGAATAGAGTGTGAAGAAATATGCTAAATGGTTTCAGGTTGAAAATATGGAGAAAAGTTATTATAAGTCGACCCGTTTTTGAGATAATTTAAGACCGCCCCTAAGTAACGTTGTAAGATTCGTTTCTTTCTTCGAAGATCTTGCAACTTCCTCAATTGGACAAGTTTTTCTGCAGTTGTATGGCCGATAAATTATCGTACTATATACAGGGTGGCCAGAAAATCGTGGATCAAACGAAACAGGGCGATAGTTGGGGTTATTTGCAGCAAAACATATTTCTGGGGCAGAGCTTTAGAACACTTTAATAGTCATAACTTTTAAGGAAATCGAGTTAGAGCTCTGCCCCAGAAATATTTTTTGTTGCAAATGACCCCAACTATCGCCTTGTTTCGTTTGATCCACGATTTTCTGCCCACCCTGTATATTGTGCAACTTAGTGCTAGATTTATTGCAATCTTACTCCAAAATTAATATATTATTGATCACTAGCTGTCATTTTTAGCAACTTTGATAGTCTGTTTAGGAGCCCATACAGGTTAAGTTAACAATAGTGTATTTCAAATTGGGGAAGGGTATGTGTTTTCTTCTATAAATGGATCCATTAAAAGACATTTTCTCGATAAGGGGTCGAATTATAATAAAAATATATTGATTTACAATACTTCTTATATTTTAGTACAATAGAGCTGACCACTGAATCCGATGTCTTTTTTATTTATTGACGTGGCATTAACAGCTTATATTAAATACTAAAATACAAATATTTTGACAGAATTAGCAAGGACTTGGCGTCTATTTCTTACAATTCATGTTTGAACTTGCCGCTTTACTAAGAAGTAAAGTTGTTGGTTTTAATAGTATTAAATAGCAGCCAAGCCGTTGCTGTTATTTTTTTAAAGCAACTTCTAATATTATTTGTAGACATTGAAGTCGGTTCATTGGACACTTGCCTTTTTAAAGAGGTTCCGTATATATTTTAAAAGACTACATGATGTAGCATGTTGACTTAAATCGTTATATCACAAAATTTTTAGATCTCTCATAATTTTATTAAATAACTGCGATTAAAGAACACTAGTCATAATCATAATCGAAATTATAAAAAAGACAAGTCAGCATAATTTTATTTTTTAATCTGGCAGCTTTATTTATTTCAGAAACAAATCAATATTGACTGGATTGGTCTTATAGACTCGTGTGTGTAATTCAAAGGGAAAGAAGTCCCTTAGTAAAATATGACTATATTTGTAGGACTAAAACCCCTCGCCTACTTTAAGTAGTGGTAGTGAAGCTTAAAGGCACTCAATATTGTTCATTTGTGCCTATAATACTATTAAAAAACTATATATAATTCTATGTGTGTGAGTCTTACATATAAAGTAATAATTTTCATTTAATAGCAGAATGCGTTGTATTTTGATTGGAGTCAAATTTTATACTCTAGTTTATATAACAAATAATATTAATTATTAATTAAATATCAATAAATTGGTAACACCAAGACGTTTATTAAATTTAGATGTTGTATATATGAAAGAAAAATACATAATATTGTGTGTCCTGCGTTATTTTTGTACAGGTTTGAGATTTGGACAAGAATTTGTATGACGTCGGCTTTGTATATATGCGTAGAGTGAATGTGGGAGCGAGAGGTGCGATTATAACTGTGCTGAGGAGGTTGACATACATTTACTTTATACGTTAACTCTTCATTATAATATAACAGTGTTGAGACACGACCAATTTTAAGTACAGTAAAGCAGACTGCAAAAGAACGAGTGTTTATGTAAGAAAATTTACTTTTTTCCTAAGATGTGATTATTTCGATTTTTTTTTCTATATTGACAGCTAGGAGCTAAACTTAGCCGAAAAACGAATTTATATTCTTTATTTATTACTTTATCGGACTTAGAATCTCAATGAACACAATGTTGTCTATGTACGAAGAGATTGTGTTCAAACGGGAATAGTAGACGCAAAATTAAACATATAGTACCATGTATAGTATATCAGTGTCCTTATAAAGCATAGTTTAGCAGATTGATGTTAGTATCTTTTTAAAACGCCTTATTTACACATCAATAATAATGCAATACTTGTTATAATTAAAAATAAGTAATTTTGAGGTAATTTTTTTTAGTGTTGTCCACAGTGTATCAAAATCATTCTTCCCGCATTTTTTTGTAAGCGTAGAATTTATTGTCTATGGCGCAGGCGTTCTAAAATTGAAATAGTATTTTTAAAACAATAAATAATGCTTATACAATAGGAAAAGTGATTTTTAATGAATGATAAAGTGCAGAAAGTATCACAATATCATTAAAAATATATGAGTTGTACATATTAGACGTAGCATAGCTTTAAGTTTTATTATTAATTTTAAGATGTAATAGATATTTGTATTTGTAAGATATATTTAGATGTTTCTTTTACCATAACATACACGGCCATGTTAAATAGTCATAACACAAATAATGGCTTTATTCATCTGCCTCCTTTATCACAGAGCTTTTCATAAATCATGAACGACGATGTATAGACAAAGGGCAATTTTACTGCAGTCAACAGCAAATCAAATAGCTCCTTGTAAATAAGCTTCTGTAACAAAACATGATTTTATGACCTTAGGACACATAACAGGTTCTAAGGCTGCAAGTTTTAAAACCAATTTGTGGCTACATACACACACTGCACTGACGAGTGAATCGTCGTGCCGCCAAAATCGATATAAAAACTCTATGGACGATAATACCGGCCTATAGAGTTTGTATCGGATATGCTGACCGGGATACTATCGAATATGTGTCTAAACCAAGGTAAAGTCAGCATCAGTTATATCGGGACATATAGTGTTCAAAATGATCAGAACAACTAAGAAAATTAAACTATATCTCAATGGCACAAGGGCTATTTCAGAACGAACACACTACACGGCAACTGTCATTCTGAAATAAACTTTATCACATTGAGATATCGTTAATTTTTATAGTTATATCTAATATTGACTCTAGCGATGCTACAATGTTGAGAGATATAATAAAGCGCACATTAATTAAAATGATTGAGCGACAAAGTTACTGATTGAACAGCAACATTCTAAATACAGATTAGAATAATAACACCTATGACAATCGTTAGTGGTAGTCGGAAGCCTAATAAGCCTGACAACCAGTCTTTCCTTCGAATATCGGTATTGCCCAGAAATTGGGTTGCGGAGGTCTGATGGCAGTCGCTCCGTGTAAAATACTGGTATTCAGCCGCATCCTGGTTAGACTAGAAGCCGACCCCAACATGGTTGGGAAAAGGCTAGGAGGAAGAAGATTAGATTAGAACTATGACCACAGATCGCACGAGCTGAGCGAGCGAAGCGAGCGTTGCCGCGGCAACGGGCGGCTAACGCCACAACCAAAACGTATTCATGTTTTGTTAGAAAAAAATGTAATATTTTTAGTGCTCAATCAGTATTTTTGATGTGCGTTTAAATACTACCCCAATATTGACAACTATTTTTTTGAGTATGAGTTCTGTATTTCAATCACAAAGACAGAAAACTGATTTTTATTCTGACCCACTGCACTACTTCCTTTTTTATCCGGTAAATATTTTATTAAAATTGACTTGCTTTTTTAAATTAAAGAACGGAGAAAAGTTAAAAAGGTTGTTTAATAAATTAATAATTGATAGTTTATAACAGTGTTTTGCCTATTTAACACAGCAGTGTTTATTAGTCACCTATATATAAAACCATATAATATTAGTATATTAAGACATGCTTTTCGTCAACACATTTTTTTTATTTATGACTGGAATTTTCCTTGCCAATACAGGAGGCATTATAATGTGTTTATTTACTCAATTGATAGGCTTATACCGATGTACAGTTCGCACCAAACTTATTGTCCGACTTGAAGTTGGCACGAGCTAGCTTTAACTCGGCCGTAAAAATCGAAGAAAAATATTGGATTAAAATTATTTAAAACGACAGCCTACGACTTGAGCTTCCGTTTTTATATTTATTACAATCTAATAATATTCTTTCTCCGATTTTTACGGCTGAGTTAAAGTTAGCTAGTGCCAACTTCAACCCGGACAATAAGTTTGGCGCGAACTGTAGAAGTTATTTTGTCCACAACTGGGATTTTAAGAGATATACTAGTGGTCCTACGACTGCTACGCTCTAGGTGCTAGGTTCAATTCCCAGGTCGAGCAGTGTTTTTAAATTCTTAGTAGCAGCTCGGAGTTTTGATTTGTGCACCTTTTAATGGCCCCTATAACATGGGACCTAAAACATTCCGGTGAACTGTGGGTGTACGGTCAGCAACGAAAGTAGTTGAACACAACGAAAGTTTAAAAACATCACAGTACCAAAACGATTCATTAGATTTTGACTAAGGTAAAACATATAATTGTCTTCTACTATGGGAATTTGTACTGCCTTCAAGGGTCAGTGAATTCTGAATATTAAAGATGTTAAAGCGTTTTGAAGATTTCATAGTGTTCAGCTACTTTCGTTGCTGACTGTACATAAGTACACCTCTGCCTACCCTTTGGGGTATACTGGCGTGATGGTATGGTCATATCAGCATGACCAGAGATCTATTGTTTTGCTATTAAAAGATTGTGGTGGTGGTACTGGTGCCTTGACTTGTTGAGATGAATATTGTTAAATGCCTTCTATTTTGAGTGTCAGGTGGCTTTTGAAACACCGTTTTTTTAATTGTCTATCGGTAATATTGACAATGCATGGGCGTTATTTTAGCCTCTAAAAATCACCAGTTGTGAGCAGAATGTTTTAAACAGCAAAATAATTATTTATATATATATAAACATGTGAATAAATTCGAACATGACAGCAATAAATTCTATTTTGTGATTATATTGGGTCACAAGTAACAAAGCCCTGTTCCACCACCTCTGGAAATCTGCTATCCGCCGGATAAATTGATAAGTGGAACAAAACTTGTATGAAATTATCTGACAAGTAATTTAACGGAAACTTATCAGAGGGTGGTGGCACAGGCCCTTAGTCTGTTTATAGCAAAAAAATTGACAATGATTTTAAATTGAATTACCAATTACTGTCTTATAAATGATATTAAAAGCCGATAAGTTGATTTTATACAAGGTGGAAGGGACATCGACCCACATCCGAATACCATGAGCTCAGTACATGATTCTGGACCCTGAAAAAAATTGATGAAAAAAGTTATGGAAACTTCCAACGCAGGGGTTGGAAGTTTCCATAACTTTTTTCATCAATTTTTTCTGCAGTTTTTTTTTACTTGAACGTGTAAAAAAACATTATTTCTATCTACCCCAATTACATTTAGAATTAAGCATTATTTCATTTGTTTCGGATCGCGCGCGCGATAACATTCACCGCGGTGCGTTATAATCGCGTTTTTAGCAATACACTGCGCGCTCAAAAATGTGAATATCTGTAATAACCGATCATTTTCTACATTAATGACATAGGTCATTTTATTTTTGACCTTGAGTGGAACCTTGTCACAACATTTGTGCGTCGATGTCCCTTCCACCTTGTATATTGTCATTTTGTATTTAAAAAGATTTCGCGATTGTTTACTAATGAGACAGATTCAAGTGAAAGTCTTCCTAATATTCTTCAAATCAATACTAGTTGTGAAATGAATATAAAAACCGCTTTAGTTTGAAGAAGGGTACTACGGAAATTTCTAATGTTTTTAAATTGGGAAGATATATTGTTTGGCGTTGTAGTTAAAGTGTCGCTTACACAAACGATCCGGTTGATCTAGGCTGTATTTATACCAGAGATTGCGAGGGAGTTGAGCGGTGCACGAGGAAAAATCCACCAATCGGCTGCGCTTAAAACAGAAGAAAGATTTTTTTCTTCGGCCAACGCTCAGCTTCCTCACACATTTCTGGTGGAAACGCAGCCTAAGGGTGGAATGCCGCTGGTCCAATATTTTGGTCCAAGATTTCATAAAATTTATATTACGAATAGTATGTTGCCCGTATATTTGATGAAGTCATCAAATATCATCCAATCTCTTTGTTCGAAGTGACATTCTAAAAAGATATTTGACGAGGAGCATGCCACCCTAAGAATTTGTAGTGAACCAGGTGTCATCCTGATCAACCCAAAAAAGCAGTCAATCTACTGGTAAGCGACGGGAACAAGTCTTGCGAAATTTCACTCTAGTGATGTTCCCTCTGTATCGATGGAACCGGTTTGCTACTCGAATCCGGTTCTTATAATCATGTTTATAAGAGTAATTTTTAATTATATATTAGATTCCCATAACCCTTCTTCAAGCAATAAAGGGGAAAGTACCAGTGTCTGCAATATAAAGTTGTTAGTGAAATAATGTAGTACCTAATCAAACTATGGGATAACCTTACGCAATAAGTTTAAAAGCAATATCTATCTTTGCGTTAATTTCAAATACTGGAGCTTCCACCTTAAATGTAAATTATAATGAATTGGATTGTGATCGATTAATAATGTATCAGGATTCTAAATTGCGTACTGTGTACGTGAGTACTTGCGTATTGCGTAGCTAGAGCTTAGATGGTATAAGTTGGTAATGTTGGGGACGGCTGAAGTTATTTATTTGCAGTAAAGGAAAGTTTTGTAAAAATACATCATTTCGCATGTAGAACGCCATATTGTGATTAGTTTGTTAGCCACACGAAGTATTTTTCAAATAAAAATATCTATGTATACATTATTAATTGTTTTATTGTGTTACCACTTACCACACAGCATGTTTGACAACAAAATATCTTATAGTCAGTAAGTACAGTCAGCATCAAATGTATCAATACAAATGTACTGTTCAAAATTATCTAACCATCTAAAGAAATTATACTTTATCACAATGTGCATAAAGCGTTTGTCTGAATTACAGTTGCCGTGTTCATTCTGAAACATTCCTCGTGTCATTGGATATAGTTTATAGTGTTTAGATAATTTTCAACAGTTTGTACGTCCAGATATATCAGTACCTCAACCATGGTAGCTAAAAAATCCTACCAAAGGTTAGGTTTTGTTCTGCGTAATTGCCGCGAGTTTCGCACCGCTCATGCCATCAAAATAATATTTAATGCATTGGTACGTAGCAGGCTGGAAACCAGCTCTTGCGTGTGGCATCCTCATGAAGGTACCTACGCACTCTTATTGGAAAAAGTCCAAAAAGCGTTCCTGAGGTACCTTTATAGGCATACACGTGGCTACTATCCTTACCTCTATCCGACAAAATTCTTGCGTGGTTGCTTCGGACATGACTCGCTAGAGGTAAAGCGAGCTCGAGATCAGCTCACGATAGCCTGCAAGACGCTCCGTGGCGCTATTGACGCTTCTGATCTGCTTCGCGTGCTGGCGTGCTTTTTTGTCCCAGACAATTACTGCCGGGGCAAGAAACAGGCTATTTGCCGTACCCCCATGCCGTACCGTTGCACGTGCTAAGTCACCAATTTCTCGCACCCTGGCCGCGCTAAACGATCTCTTGGATTCTAATTCAACAGGCGATCTGTTTGCGGATGAGTGGACGAAGATTATATTGGTATGTCAGAAGTACTGTGAGAGGAAGGTATGAAAGTGTTTTTACCTTCTTTTATTTACTTTGCTTTGTTTTGTAGATTTTAATAAATTATGTTTTTTTTAGTTACTGTAATTGGTGGATCCGTAGTAATTAAATAAATAAATGAGTTCTAACGAATTGCTTTTGATAGGTTTTTTACGCATTGAAACGCTGTAATCTCATATAGTTTTTATTATAGTTCCTTACGTAACCGCTAGAGGCGTTGTAGGGTTTTCCATACAAGCATTTTACGGTGTCGCTAGCGAATTTATTGAAAAAAACTCATGGTCGTGGCACTGATGCATCTACAGGTGAAACTTTTTATGCAGTTACATACAGTTGTATTTGACATAATATATTTATGCCAAATAGGATATCTGTACCCAACCATTATACAGTTTAATCTGTAGGTGTAAAAATATTCTTTCAAGTTATATAATATATAATTATTATGTACGTGCAGCTCTGATAGTACCTATCGTGGAATACTTAATAATAATACCTGTATGTATAATCCAGTTATTGACCTGGATTTGCGATATAACACCGCTGACTTGAGGAAATCATGCTACTTATTTTAGTACGGTTTTCCCATTTTGGTGACAATTTTGCAAAAACAATTTATATCATTACTAATTAGAATTCCCTGTCTGAAATTGTGATGACATTATTTGGAATGAGTAATTTATTATGCGTTACATATTGGTGTAGCCAAGGCTAAGGTAGGCAAGCCTGTCAAAAAACTCATTTTTATAAATATATATCTTTTACACAAGATGTGTAACAATATCGAAATTAATTAGGATAATAAATAAATAATAACTGAAGCTCGATAGTCGTTGAAAAACCATGACGTTTTCGTCATTATAATGAAACAAAATTGACAGAGTTGGTAGTAAAATATTTTTTACTCTATAGGTTTTATTAAAAACAGTAAAGACAAAAAAGACTAAAGTCGTCAAACGCAGTCACTTCATCGTCGTACCATTTTAATTTTTTCTGGGGTGCCGAAAATCCTGATATATCGTCCGACACACGTGGGAAAGCGGCGGGGTATGTCGGATTTCTACGTGCGGTAACGTACTGACTAAAACACGGAATAAAAAAACAAGGAACACTAAAACCGCACTTGTCGTTGTCGCAGCAATGGGATTTGCTATATTCGTCATGACCGTGATAGATACATCACTTAGTCGTACTTACTAAGTAATGTTACAACATGCCATCACGCCTATTTCCCGCATGGTTAGGCAGAGGTGCACTTACGTAAACACATCATAGATATCTCTTTTCTTTTTTCCGTGATAGACATAGACAGACATACTGTCTGTCTATAGTATGAGGTATGTATATCTATGGATAGTCTAGGTAGTACTTACGGCTGAACTTATATTCCCATTATTCCCGCAGTTCCGTCGCACCTACCCATTTTCATTAAATCAATAACTTGTCGACATGCGGGAGTTAAACTGTGTTTTGGAAATAATCGTTTGTTAAGAGGTAGTAATAGTTTTACTACAGGTATATGGCGTTTGCGTGATGGCTGATCATTTCTATTATGATTATATTATAGACTTGTAGCAGTATGCGAGATTGTACATTGTACATAAAAGACTGAAGGGTCTTGAGTGGAGATTTGGAGACCTGCACGCACCAGAAAGCGAAATGTGGGACGTGTGGTTGACCCTGGCTTGGTTACCATCAAGGATTTTAAATTTAATAACATTTTGGGAGAAAACAGATCTTCGCTAGGTGCCCTAGTTTTTGAGATATAAATGTGGCCCAGCTGGGGATCGAGGCTCTGTCCAGCACGGCCACCTATAAACCCTTATAACTTTTGAACCGGTGACCGACTGATATTTGGTGGCCAAGCCAGGGTCAAGCACACATGGTGGGACGGCCTCTAACGAGATTGACCGACGAGCTGGTAAAGGGTGGGAGTGGTTAAGTCCAGGCGGCATGTAACCGATCCTTGTGGAAGTCGGGAGGCCTTTGTTAAGCAGTTGATGATAAAATACATAAAACTGAGACCAACCCGGACGTTGCGAAGAAAACTGCTGTTTCAGCGTCGCCAGCGCGGCCTTTGACCGTGAGGCTCGGAGTTCAATTTCCAAGTCGGGCCGGGGTTATTGGGTTTTCTACGAAGTTCTCAATAACACAGGGAGGTTAACTCACCTTACTTATTATAAGTATGTATTTACAAAAAAAAGTATATAAGTATTATATCCATTGTCTAGTACCCATAGTACAAGCTCTGCTTAGTTTGGGACTAGATGGTGCTGTGTGAAAATGTCCCAGGATATTTATTTATTTACCTTACCAATACGCCATCATTGCTTATCTATTATTTGTATGTTTATTCATATATTTTTTATATTAGTCACTGTAACACCTTTATCGGCTTTATCTCAAAATGTATCACTACTTGGGGTCTCCCATGAGTATGTAAAAATACCTATCAAGTACATAAAGCAAGTTGATAAGATTATCGTCGATTTATGAATCAGTAAACAGTATTATCTTCACGCAATCACTTTCCGCGTATCTGCATTGTTACAAAACGTAAATAAAACGCATCATCACATAGGATAGGTTAGGTAAAGATAAACTGATAGAACTAACTAACAGCCGACAAGAGTTTGGGACATATATGACAAATTTTTGGGACAATTGTACGGTTCCAGAGGAATTTCCTCCCACGCACGCTCAGGTTGTGGGATGAGTTTCTCGCCGAGGTTTTCCCAAGAGACTACAGCATGGGGTTCTTCAAAAAGAATGCTAAAATATTTTGATTGGTTTGGCAACGAGCGAGCAATACCCTTGGCGTTGCAAACAGTTTACCTAATATTTTTGTCGATGCGGTTCAACGACCTACGGGAAGGGTTTATAGCAGAGTATTCACCTATTGATCGCCGATTAAACGCCTTTGGCGTAAGACTATATCGTCGCTGCCTTTGCACAATTCGCCGCTTTGCGCCGAAGAGATATCTTATTGTCTTTGATCTGCTTACCATTTGGAAATACTGTCGTTATTACCTAGATTAGAATATCATCGGCCTCAGTGTTGCCACCATAGTCATAACGTATACAATATGTTAAAAAAAACCCTGTCCGACCCGAAAGGGGTATATAGGTATCCCAATCACATTACCAAATAAAATAAAATATTCATAACTAAATTAAAAATTTAGAAAACCCCCGACACGAAATGTAATTAGCCATTTTGTGGTGGCGGCCATCTTGGATTTCAAATTTATCATAGTGTATAGTATTCTACTAGTTAAGCCCTTTCATTTGATACCCATATTGACGGAGTTGTGAAAAAATATGTAATCCGCTGTCTTGTAGCGGCGGCCATCTTGGACCGATTTTCATCAAACATAGCTAAGAACACTCCCGACTAATTCACCTTTCAAATAAAAAAAACAAAATCAAAATCGGTCCATCCGTTAGGGAGCTACGATGCCACAGACAGACACACACACACACACACACACACACACACACAGACACGTCAAACTTATAACACGCCGTCGTTTTTGCGTCGGGGGTTAATAAAAGTAGGGCTGTGAATGAAGTTTTAAATTCACGATTTTTGTATAAAAATTACCAAAATTACCCAAAATCTAGCAATTTTCTTGAATGTGACAACACCATCACCTGCCGTGGTATATTAGGCACCTGTGACGATTGCCCTAGTAGCTATTTATCGAAGGTTTCATTGTTTTATTAAAAAAAAATTACTTTTATTCGGAATATTTTTTTTACTTGAAAACTGAGAAGAATTACATAAATGTAATCTAATATCATTTCATAATAATACCTTCACATGTCGGACAGGGAGCAATTTTCTTGAATGTGACAACACCATCACCTGCCGTGGTATATTAGGCACCTGTGACGATTGCCCTAGTAGCTATTTATCGAAGGTTTCATTGTATAGCAAGTTTGGGTTTTATTCCGTATGAGTCCGACATATACTGCCGCCTTGTTATGTGACGGGGATCCATGAGGATTTTACCCGCCCTAAAAATAAAAGATTCTGCCAACCTCTGCCATAACAGGGGGGGTCTACTCCCTAAGCACGAAGTCCGTAATTTCGGCCTTCGTCACGGGCGTTTCCTACTTCGTATCACCTACGGACGCATGATAAGTTCGCGCACAGAATAAATAATAACAGAATGGCCACTCTCCGCCCCTCCCTAACGTCGGATACCTCAGGTCCCCCGCATTCTGCCGGTGTTCTTGCCGGACGGACTGCCAACAAACCCTACGCACCGTCACGCACACATTTGCACATGTACAAACATAATTTTGAGAAGTTTTACATTTAGTATTGTAGTATGCAGCGGCATCGGAAAGTTTTTATGGAGTCTCACAGGTGTGGTTCAGGGCCCGAACTAAGACTGAATGACAAGTTGTACCTATTACCCATCCGAAAAATTTAAGCTGACACTTGTTTTATCGGATCGTTATGACTGGGTTACTTTCGGACGGACCTGTTACTTCGTTGACGGAGATAGGAGTAGACCCCTAGGCGTGAGTATTAATTAGGTACCAAATTCATAGAATACGTACCTACCTAATGTAAAATGGATCGTGTCACTGTTGTCCTAAATGTGAGTAAGTTTATGATAGGGAATTGCAAATTGTAGGTACATTAGGTAAGTGTACAGTTTAGAATGAAATAAGTACATTCATGTTTAAAGTTACTAATAATGAGATCATAGAATCGCGTGATGTATTTTTTATTACACATAATGATTTCTTGCGATGATTGTTCGTGCGCAGAAGTGGTTCGCATCATATCCTTTCTTTAAAAAAAAATACATTGTATTAGATTTTCCCTATTTCTTAGCTGACGCTGCGCAAAAATGTGATTGAGGGATAGTATGAATATCCCCTAATCACGTCGAGTACGAGCGAGAATATCTAGGTATACCTACCTTTTTTGGGGGCGTTCCGAAAATTCTCAAAGCGGTAAATTTCCTCTTCAAAGTTTTTACTGCGAAAGTCAAGTTTCTGGATGCTTCTAATTTCCAGAATTTCAGATTTTTTAAAAAAAATTGCCATTTTAGAAAGAAGATTCTGGGGTGGGCAGACCACAGTGCATGAGGCGGCGAGGTGAGCGAGGCGTGAGAGATGGCGTTTTCCATATCATCACGCTTGTTTCCCCGAAGGGTTACGCAGAGGTGCGCTCATGCAATGTACCTACAGTGCGCCGGTATATTTGATCCTTTTGCCATTAACCGGGCACAAATCCTTGTTTTGTTACTTTGCTCGACTTGGGGGACGTATAGCAGGTGCTTATCGCATATACAATTTGCCGTACGCTCTCCGCATGATCATCAAACTAGTTTTGGCCTCATCTACAGTTACAGCGCATCTATTAAGTTTTTGTCTAGCTATAAAAAGTCGGCCTTACTCAGCTGGGCCGCTTTCTACACGATGGCATTGGCGGTCTAGTTTTTTATCATCCTGGAGTGGTCTACTTATGTATCTACCTCTGGTTATCATGTAGACATCTTCACGATGACTAGTGATAAGCTGGATATAATGCTGGACTCTTACTATTGATCTTAGTGCAACCCCCTCTGGACTTTAAGCTTTAAACTGAAAACTATTATGCGTAACCCGCGTAGGCTTCATTCGTGCGGCATTGCGGACCGCTTGATAGCACAGTTTCCAAAGCCTATAGACTTACAAATATCGAGGCATCACCCCCGAGTAGCGAACCCTGCAAAAATCATCATTTTCAGAATTTGTCACATCAGGATGAGTCATCAAGGAAAAGTTTTTAGCTTTGCAGAAGGGATGTGCGAGAAAGATGATCGTCTAAACTCGAAGACCAACCCACCCTTTAGACTTTAAAGGTTAGGTTTATCTTCGTTTAGGTACATCTTATTTTCTTCGCGTAAAAAGTTCTAGTATTTCTTTTTGCGTTTTCTGGGAGAATTCTGCGTTCAACAGTGGCCAAATTATGGGCTGTGTTTTTCCTGGAGTTTGAGTCATGATCATCCACAATGATATATTTACGTGGCACTGAGATCTGTTAAAAGATTCCTTTATGCCCGCAGAGTTACGTCATAGCAGTTAGTTTGGACTTTCGGATACCGGTACGATATCATCGTTGATACCGTACCGGTATCCGATGGTTGCAGATGTTGCTGACGTTAGAGGACACCTCTTCTTTACTAATGTAGGTACTACTTGATAGGACCTTATATATTCTTTTATTTTTATAAGTACTATACAGACAAGGAAAACTGATTGGTAAACTTTGGTTTAAAAATGCTCCCATTTTCCGGTAAAAACTGGTCGACGTTTTTTCTGCATGTGTACCTATTTCTAAATAGCGCGTTTGTTTGAATCGACTACAAACTGGTGCCAGGCGTAGCATAGTCGGATAGTAATAAAAGGCATGAGTAATAACTCAAGTGCGAATGCTGTTAGCTGCCGGTAGGTCGCCCCCGGTTCTTGAACTCTGACTAGCGCTTTACGTAACCTCCCCACCCGACGTTACATAACCCCTCATTTTCATTTTTATAGGTTAGCGAAGTGAAGACACGCGATGGGATTATATTTAGAAAAAAATACAGTGCATCCCGAAGAATTGCTCGTTTGCCAAGATTGTTGGAGATAAGACATGCATCGAAGCGTTCTGTGTTGCGCCGATTGCCCTACAGTCTCGGACCTTGAAGTTACCGCTTGGTTACCGCACAATGGTGTTAGTAATGACGCACGTCACGGCAGGTTCGCGTGCTGGCTGCGTCGACATCCAATCGCGGCGCTCGTCCAAGACACACCTCCGCGACGCTCCGGCGGATTTAAAATTGGATCGGCTGCGCGCGCAGACGACTCGGTATCGAGCGGACGTCAGTGTCAGTTGTCAGTTGTCAGTCGCGGACGACGGGCGCGTGTTGTGTACGTGTTGTATTTCGCGGAGCTCGGAACATGGCTCTGCTCAGACGGCTTGCGGTGAATACGCCCCGGAATGTGCGTGTGCTGTCCTCCTCGGCACCGTCGCGGGACGACCTCGACCTTAACTTCAACAGCCCCAAAGATGCGTTCAAAAGTAAGAAGACTAGCGAACTTGTGCGGGCGTACTTCGTGTACCAAATATGCTCGGTCAACTGGCTGGTCGAGAACAATGATATGGTGAGTAGATCGATACACCTCAGCTGTTGGCTTACGTAAGATCTGCATAGTAATGTTTACTCGCCGGAAACCGTTCGGAACAGTTAAAAATTAGCTTCAGTTTGGCGTCCTTGCGTCTGTTACATGCCAGTGATTGATAAATGTGTATTTAGATTACGCGGCGTGGTTTCCATTGATCCTTTTTTTGTTAAATTGGGAGTGACAAGTACCAAAGTCTTAGTAACGAGTGTTCGGATAGTATGTGGTTAGGGAGGGCGAAACGAAGCATGTTACCTAACAGATGAATGGGTAGAATGGATTTTTTGATCGGTTAGCGCGCATGCGTGCCGCCGGCGAGCTCCGCCGGTGGTGGGTAGGGATCGAGCATGGCCACTGTATCCATCTGGCAGCCTCAGCAGTCAGACGACTTTGTCTCGGGGATCGAGACAAAGACGGTCTGATACTTTAAAAAACCTCAGGTTACTTAGCTACACTAACATACGATGATTAGATGATTACCCACGCTTGCAACGTTTTTTTTAAATTACCCACAAATCACAATACAGTAGAATTTTTTTGGTAGAATTTCTGATAAAATGTACCTATACCAACGACATCCATTTCCAATATTATGTTCTGTAATGGGTTAAATGATGCAAAAAATAATAATGTAGGTCTTCCAAGTCGAAGTTTATGTTAATTTTTAAAAATTATAATTTGCCTGATTTCAGTTGATGTGTTGCTAAAAACAAAAATAGTCGATAAATACTCTAGAAATGACAGATTGTTTGCCGAAATTACTGCGATAGTAGTCAAATTAATGATAACTATACAAATCTACATCATCATCATCAAATGATGATTGTCATTGGAACTTTGAAACCTCGCACGGAACACAAGCATGGCCTTTTGATCGATTTTCTCACACTCGATCGACTCTTAACGCAGCCGACTTTATAACACGGGAGAAAATCCTAGTATGGGACAATTTAATCGTAATAATATGTTAGGATGAATAGAAATTACCTCTGACACGCAGCGACACGCCAGTGTGTCCCTACTTTAGGGCCTCTTGTTCACGCACTGTTGACAGGCACCGGGACGTAGTGCCACTGTATCTATCAACAAGCTTCCTACATATTGATGACTGACAAACGTATACGGTGCGTCGACCCGTACCGTAAACAAAACCGTGCGCGAACAAGAAGCCTTAGGCGAACGATAATGTAACTTAATCCTTTGATAATTAAGTTAATCCTATGATAATTAATTCAGCTTTTTTTTTTTCTTTTTATTCTCGTGGCTCCGAATCCCAATATTGTAATTAGAATTAAAAGTATAAAAGTCATGTTATAGGATTATCGTCACCTTAAAATTCCTTGCCGTTTCGTGTCGTGCCGTCCGGTCAGTGTGTACTGGGCCTTAGAGTAAGAGGCTCTTCGTTTGCACGACACGACACGAAAGTCCACGTAACACGCCAGTATGTTCCTACCTTTACGATATAAACGGTAATTAAACTGCCAGTAATCGGTCACGGTCACCGTAGACGTAATCTTAACAATAAATTTAAACTATGCGCCTTGCGACAGATTGTGCTAAGCTCTTTACTGCCTCCACGACGTTCAAATGTGATCTCTACATTTTTACAATGCGTCGCGGTCGGTGACGAATGAAAACCTTGCAAGTGCCATCTGATAATTAAGCCTCCTTTAACAAATATATACTTATCCTGGTCCTCTAAAATTTTAGTTTACTAGCAAGACTACTATTTTGTTTGCTATTTTCCAACGCAGGGTTTTAATATTACATCAGAATTACGCAGATAATAGTTATTAAGTATGTGTTGTTCTATTAACTGCCTCGCCCTCTTGTAACCGAAGTTTTTAAATGTTAAAAAGTTTATAGGTAATAATATTGTTTAAAATTGTCAGGATAAGACCCGCAACGAGCTCAGTTATAGGATAGTTAAATGTTCATAGGCTGATATTCAGAAACGAGACTCAACATGAACTTATGCTTCCGTATGTCAAATTTGTATGACAATTTGACATACGGAAGCCTAAGTTTATGCTTAGCATCGTCTCTGAATATTAGCCTTAGAGTGTAATTCTGAGTGTTGTAATGTTAAGCTTGCAGGAGTGAATAAATTCTTTGCCCTTTTCCGGGCTCATGGGTTTCAAAATCGCGAAATAATGAGCCCTGAGCAGTGCTTACCACAGAAAAGTGAACTAAAGTTAAAATTGTAACTAAAATAAAAATAATAATCTCAAAACTACTTCTTTAGCTTAGTAGGTAGGTAGGGTTCGATTCCCCGGTCGAGCAGTATTATTGGATTTTCCTATGAAATTCTCATTAGCTGAGTTTTAAGTTGTCTGTAATAGACTCGCCTCTTATTGCATGGGACATAAACATATTTGCGAACTGTAGGTGCACATTAGTACAACTCTGCCTTACCCCTTCAGGGAATACAGGTGTTGTAATCTCAAAATATGTTTCTGCAAAATTTATTACTTTTATCTCTACCAAATTCCAGCTACATAAATCCTCATTGTTTCTGTATAATAACTCGGTTCATAAAGATTACACTTTACACACAATTTAGTCGGTGCTTATTAAATATTTAAACGTAAACAAGTGAAGGGAAGCCGGTTAAATCCGATGCAGACGTACGACAGACATGGAGACGCGCTCTTATCGAATTATTTGTTAGTAATATTTTTATACATTATTTGTAGAAGATAAAACGTTATCTTTTCAGTTTTTCAGTGTTATATTACTCATTGTTGCTTGAATAAGTCTTTTGGCAAGATTTTGAATGCAATTTACTGTAATTTTGTTTTAAATTTTGGTGTAATGAAAAAGAATTGGTAGGGTTGTAGTACATTTTTTTTTAATTGTATTAAAGAATTAAATGCGTTAGATTTTTTAAATTATGGTTACCTATAAATACCTATGTTATTAGTATCGTAAATAATAATAAAAATTAAATCGTTTGATTATAATATTTCCTATATATTATCTTAAAATTTTGGTCGGTAATATCATATTCTTAATCAGATTCAAAACAAATAAATATTAGTTTTTATTCATTGTTATTTGTTAGGTAAATAAAAAATGTTGCTTTCATTTCACCTTCATTTTTAATGATAACTTTAAATCTTTGAGATTTTGTTATTTATTAAACAAAAAAGCGCAGGTAATATTTAATTATTTTACTTTTCAAAATGATTTATTCATTCATTGTTAATAATTGTTAGGTAAATAAAGAATGTTGCTTTGTTTACCTTCATTTTTAATGATAACTTTAAATTATTTCTTCGTCGAAGGAGCCATAATCCTTAAAAAAAAAATTGAAGTTGTTATTTATTAAACTAACAAAATACGCAGGTTATAATTAACTAGGTATCTTACTTTTCAAAATGATTCGAGGTATTGCCTCACATGAGCCATTCAACCTTGATGCTAATACTTAATGTCTTGTCATTTTTATAACTAAAATATAAAGAAAGAAAAACATGTTATTTACTCATGTTAAAAGAACTAGACCTTCTTAGTGAAATTTTCCTGACGTAACATTGGACCTTAGAATAGATATAATATGCATTGAACTAACGTTATTTTTCATTGGTCAGGAAAATTTTAGATTAAATACACACAATAATTTAACATGTTATTATAGAAATACCAGTTTTGACGAGGATAATTAACGAAAAATATATAATTTGTCATAATTATCACTGGGTATTTTGTTAACACCATATAAATCACGGTGCTCATGAGTGTTTAGTAATGTATAATCTACTTTATTTACCTTTTAACAACTAAATTTTCCCAGTGATGTAACCATCGATCAGGAAAACCGCGAAAAGTATATTTATTTGTTTGATCATCCGTGTAAAACCAGAGAGTCACTTCCAAATAAGGTTGTATGACTGAATTTTTTTTCAAAGTGACGACTTTACCTCAAAATGTCGCTCTAGCGCTGAGTCCATAGTTAGATATTATTTAAAGAGACGGGACTTTTAAAAATCGAATTTGAAATAGTTGAATTCTATTTTTAAAAGTGCGATTGGGATTACCTTACCGTCTAACCAACTATAAATACCATCAGTATTTTACAAGAAAAGTATCTAACTACCCGTAATCTTTGAAATTTTAGTTTCTGACTACCCTTTCTGTTAGATGTAGATACCTACCAGTAAATCGGATTCAGGCCAAAATCTAGGCACCTAACGAGAATGTAATCACCATTAACAAGCATTACACGCGACCTCGCTCGCCCCAATCACGTTTACAGTTCAGTCGGCTTAACAATAAAAGCACCGTTAAAATACACACGATACGAGGCGAATGAATGATTGCGAATTTCAGAAGTTTCTGATTCGGAATGGTGTCTGTTACCTACTAGTTGCTATGTATTTCCAGTCCAGCACGACCAGCACACTTTCGCTAGTAACTTTATTTGGCATGATCTGCAGGTTTCAATCTATAGTTTGGATCGACGAATGAATAGAAACAAAATGTATGGAAATGACATAAGCTTTCGACAACTCGGGCTGTTTGTCGGCTGTCACCTGTCACTAATGTCATTTCCATACATTTTCTTTCTATTTGTTTGTCGATTCGAACTATAGATTGCAACTTGGCTAGGGGGCTGTTCATTCTTTTTTTTTTTTTTTATTTGAGTGCGTTTGGCAGCACCTCACCTGCTGGTAAGTGACCATGCTGCCGAGGATGGAGCACGCAAACTCAAATAATGTCTGTTCACTCTCGCCTTGAAGGTTCTCAAATTATATTATTATTTATTTATTTGTGAGAAATCATCAAGGATGCCCCCCTAACAGGGAAGTTTATTTATTAGCTACTTTAGCCGAGGTTATGTGTATCACGATGTATTTTTTGTGCAACTCTTACAACTTTATCCAAGCCTAGACCATAGTGTAATAAAATCTATAGCCTCTCTATCATAGACTATAGCTATCATTCGAAATGTAATTTGCAAAAACAAAACAGAAAATTCTAGTTCATACCTAAGTGTGATACATTCACACTCAAGTTATCATGCTTTTAAAAAACAATTACTTAAAGGTGTATATCAAAAAAACGTGACGAATCATAATTATGTGAGCGCCGTACTATATGATAATTGAGCGAATTGGTCCCAGCTATGCGTAAGATGTGTATGAGCTAGTAACAACATACTAAGATGTATGAGTGCTTTGCGGGGAACAGCGGTCTGTGAGCGGAGCGGAGCGGAACCATGAGTTCTATCGAATGGCTTTCGATAGGTTTTTTACGCAACGAAACGGTGTAATCTCATAGTAGATTTTAGTTCCTTACGTAACCGATAGAGGCGCTGCGAGGGTTTTCCATACAAATATTATACGGCGTCGCTAGCGAGTCTAGTGAGAAAAACTCATGGTCGGGGCACAGATCCACAGAACGGAACGGAAACGGAACTCGGATCTAGTGTGTAAACTATCATACAAATAGTTCTATGACTATTCCGGACCGTATTTTCACGGATTCGGATCGGATATAGTGCGGATTCGCTGGCAATACTGTTACCTACGTAGATGTCAACGATTTTAGGGGTCCTTTATAAACAAACTGCCTCTTAGTTGTCGTAAGGGCGACTGCTACGCTAGAGGATTTTAGTTTGATTGTAAGGTCGAGCGGTGTTATTGGACGTTCCTATCAAATTCTCAGTAGCATATCGGAGTTTGGATTTGTGCCCGGTTAGTGGCAATAGGCTGGCCTGTTTCATGGAACCTAAACATACCGGCAAACTGTGGGGTGTACTTTAGTACACCTCTGTTCGCCCTTTGCTGGATTGCGATTGTGTACAATAGGATAATTATACACAGTTCGCAATGTGAACTTGTACTTTAATTTACTGCAAAATATAGGTAAAGGAATCTTTTTGTATTTTTTAAGCATTTTCCATGCTAAGATTACAAGTTATTTTTAATGAAGGAAAAAGTTGTGAAGCATTCTTCACAATAGATGTCGCTACGTCACCTTAAGACGTAAATTAGAATGTGGAGGAAGATTTCAACTGGCGAGCAGGGCGAGCGGTGGCTTAGTGGTCAGAGCGTCTGGTGTACCGAACCAGAAGGCGCAGGTTCGAATCCTGCCCGCCTGCCGATTTTTTTCTTCATTAAAAATAATAGGTAAAGGAAGTTAATAAAAAACGTAATTATAGCCATTGTTGAAAATTCCATCTCCACATAAGTATCTAACCTTCCACCTTATTTCTTTATCTCTAAAAGGATTGCGAGCAGGTTATTAAGAAATGTTATCATTTTGAATGACTATACCATAATACAGTACATAATTATGTATTTATATAAGAATGGTCATAGGCCATTCATGGTCATGACGCAGTCATTATGTCCATGTGATGCGATAATTACAATGACGTTTGTAGAACATGAATTTTTGATGCTGACAATTCTAAGCAATTTCATCACGTCCAAATTTCCATGGGGATTTCCTTCTTTAAGGTTTAGTGCAACATCAGGGGGGCTAGACAAGTTGCAATTTGACATTCGAATCGACAAACGAATAGAAACAAAATGTATGTAAATGACATTAGTGACAGCCCAATTTGTCGGAAGCTTGTGTCATTTCCATACATTTTGTTTGTCGATTCGAATGTCAAAATGTAACTTGTCTAGGCCCCCAGATCATTAATTAAGTAAATGACGAAATCAAACATCATCATCATCAACCCATGATACTGTCCTGGCGCGCCACTGCTGGGAACAGGTCTCCTCTCAGTATCAGAGGGATTAGGCCATAGTCCGAAGAAAAAAGAAAAAAAAAGAAATTACACATCAAAAGAAAATATATGTTTGTTTACGTAGATTCTTTTGTGTCCCACTGCTGGGCAAATGCCTCCCCTAAGTCAGGTGTCAGTCAGTGAGACGAATCCCGGTCGAAATCCCCCTAAAATAACTTGCTAACACACATCTAATTGGGCTTCCAATTTTTGTGTTCCTGAAGATATAGGGCATGTTTTACCACCTACTACTAAGTTCCCGTTAAATTACCTAAAGATAAAAGATAAAATAAAAGTTTAAATCTAATATATAAAATTCTCGTGTCACAGTTTCAGTTGCCATCCTCCTCCGAAACGGCTGGACCGATTTGTATGAAATTTTGTGAGCTTATCCGGTATCTATGAGAATCAGCCAACATCTATTTTTCATCCCCCTAAAATGACCCACCCCTATATGGCAAAACAACGTTTGCCGGGACAGCTAGTAAATAAATAAAAAGATAAAAAGACTTGACAGATATCTTCATACTAATTTTGTTCCATTTTTTTATTTATTCAGCGGATAGCGGCTATCTAGACATAGTGAAACAGGCACTTAAAGTTTCAAAAGATTGATTGCATAAGTACTAAGCGTACATAAATTGGTGTGTAGGTATTAGTAAAAAGTTGGTAGATGTGTGAAGCTAAACCTTCTCAGGTCCTGTAGACTGTGCAGTGATTATAATTTGAATGTCAAGTGTTTGTGCAAAAAAGGCAGACTGCAAAACTAGTTCCGTGAGCTGGACAGATGTTATGTGTCGGGGTCGTTGAAGAAACGTTTTCGCAAAACGGTTGTGTGTGATTTAAAGTCTGTAGAAGGTTACCGATATACCTCGTTATTTTCCCTAGGCTACGTGCAATTATAAGGTTTGTTCAAACAAGCCCAGCCATTATTTTCAGTTTGGAAATAAAGTATTTACCAAATTGTAAAACTTATAAGTAAAATTAGATCATCGTCTTCCTTTCATCCCAATTTTAATTTGGGGTCGGCGGAACTTATTTTTCTTTCATTCATGTTAGCCGTCACCTCCTTATTCACTCCCTCTTCCATCGTATCATCCATAACACAATCCACCCATCTTTTCTTTTCTCTCTATGCCTTTTATTTGACAGTGTTTCCACTTTTCCTTCTCAGTTTAAATACATTACTGCACTTTTATCTGGTTGAATTTACCGCCCGTGAGGGTGGTACATCTCAATGATTGCCAATGGCCAATGCCAATTTATGGTAGGTAATATAATAATGTAACAATATAATGACATCCATCTAATAAACAGACATTACGCAAATAATGATCTTTGTGCGTAAAGCTCCAAAAAATAAAGAAATTAATTACCTACATATTCTTTGCTGACGAACAGCACTATCGCATTGCAAATACCTCAAAATTACAAGTTTCTTGATCACAAACCGGTCAAATCCGGTTTTTACCGGTTTCCATACAAGCTGTATCTATATTCGTATAGAAAAAACCAGATGTGCTATTCAGATTCGTGACCATGTGTCGTTAGCAGTCGATTCTTTTCGAGTCAGACGGGCGACTTGTTTGCAATGCGTAGGTGAGTTGACCAGCTGATTATTATCCGTCTTTGGTCTCGCCGGTTGCCAGAACAAACTGACAATTTAGGAGACAAGAAGAGCTGAGCGTGTTATGTGTTTGTTACCATAGTTAGGGGTCTCGAGATCAATTCAAAGTTACCACACATTTTTCTGAATTAAATGAAAAGAACGGAACAAAACTCGTTTTTTGTATCCTTATTAATTAAATAAGGAATGAAAATTTACATTATTGATCACAGAAGGGAAAAGTAATAATTTACATGATTATACCAAATGAAGCTACCCGCTTGAAAAGCATTCTAGACCCACCTGAAACTAAAACTAAAAGCTATTATAAAAGCTCATGTAAGATTTGTATTTTTGAAATGTCTTGACGAAGTGTAAAGATCATCAATCCGCCCACCGCTCTAAAGGGTGTACCCGTGCCTCCCAGTCAATGTGTTGATGATGAACAATTCTTAATGGTCCACGTGTATGGAACGAAAGGGAACAAGATTGCTTAAAGGAAAAGGGGCTCGAACTACAGACAACTTACATAACAGGAATTGTTCTGTCAATGAACTTCACATGAACGATAAAAACCCTGAAACAGGTTTGCAAACGGATGAGGAATGTTAATCATCTTGTAACATCGCTGCCAAACAGTTTCAGAACCTATTACTTTACACTTTGAGCAGAAATTGTATCATTATTGTGAAATAAAAAGAACATGAGGGATTGGTGTTGAATAGGAGCAAATAAAATGCAGTGTCAAGGAGGAGTCGGTCTTATTTTCATTTCGTTACAGTTCTATTTCTAATTTATTGAGTCTATTCAGGGTTGTCACTATGCGTAAGAAAGTTGTACTGTATTATAAATTATTTGATTGTCGTTTATCGAGAGTGTTGCCAGTGTAATCCTCATGACCTAGTTAGAAATAGCGGTTAGCGACTTCCGTCGTATTGTTTTCTTACCGTAAAATGTGTTATGTTACGGTTAGAATTAACCGACAAAGCGTGATTATTTTTATGACTGTACCAACTCGTCCGTATTCCCCAAAAGGTTAGGCAAATTGTTATTAACCGTCAGTTGCTACTGAGCATCTGAGGAACCGAATGACATTGTCCGACCCGGGAATCTCTAATGTAGCATCTAATGTCGCGCTAACGATTACTAGACCATTGAGCTTATTTTAATTACCAACACCTTAAAATATGTGGACAATGAAAGTTTCTATTAAGTTAAGTTCCCTACTAAGTTTTTTACACACCTACGACAAGGATAACCTCGCAAGTGGGATTGTATGTGATGTCTTTTATCTTTAGACATTGCGTGACACGTCAAACGAAGGTATGTTAGGCCAGGTAGAAATTTAACCAAGAATATAAACCCTGTAAAATCTTTTGATAACTAACAATATTGCACAATGACGTCTGGAGTGCCCCTGGGTACTGTTATGGGACCCGCGAGTAAACAGAATGAGTGGAATGGAAATAAATATTACTTAGCGGTAATGAATGCGATAAACTTCAATTTGCCGGCCGGTCTGATAATCAGGAAGTTGGAGTTGAGGTCCAAATAGAAGTCGAAGTTCAAACCGAAGTTGAAGTACATTTTCTTCTTTAATGGTGTCGGAATGAGTTACTTAATACCAATAAGCAGTGATAGCCCAGGGGTATGAACCACTGGACTGTCAAATCATAGGTCTGTCTCGAGTTCAAAATCAAGGTACGCACCTCTGACTTTCTGAGAAAGGTAAAGGAAAACTACTACAATATAAATGTATTAGATTATATCTATGAGGAAAGTATTGTGAGGTGCATGCCTAAGAGACTTTCTCGACGGCTTGTGAAGTCCGCCAATCGGCGCTAGGCCATTGTGGTGGACTATAGCCTAACTAACTAACAGGAGACCCAAACCCAGGAGTGGGACGGTTAATGCGTTGATCATGATGATGAGTTACTGAAAGTTCGATGAAGAGGGCGGTTTTATTTATCAAAGATGACTATAATGAAAAAGAAGTTGTCCTTCACGAAAGTTTCTCACTGCCCATTGCCCAATTGTTACACAATTGTATCTAAGCAAGTCAATCGCTCTCTCAATAACAAACTGTAGAACAATAAGCGGTTATAACATAACATTGCACCTGTTGCCTTTCGCATACTAACAAATTGATCATTTCTGTGGACTTAAAATAAATGCTATTTTCGTCAACTGCCTTATCGGTCTTGTTGCATGAGGGCCTGGTTTGATTCTGTCTATTATTATACAAAGGTTGGTTCGCAACGTCCATTATTTTGGTTTGTGTTTGGTTAGTGGTAATAGGTTTCTTATGTTTACCAAGTATTATGGACGTCCGTACAATTTGTGCATCAGTTTTTACAATTTGTGTTCGGGCTTAATCCTTCAGGAATATCATAGGAGTGAGTGAGTGAGTGATTCCATAGTAACAATATTAGTATCATAGTACGAGCATCGTGTGCGATAAGGCTATAAATAATGCGTGGTCATGATGTAACACCTGCACATCTATCTTGAACAACGCTTACTATGTAAATATATTACCTGTATAGATTTTTCCTCTAGGTCAATGTAAAAAAATATGCATCATGAATATTACACTAGAATGTTTTTCATTTCAGTATTTAAACTAATATTAATGTGAAAGTAACTCAGTTTATCTATAATCTTTACACGCTTAAACCGCTGAACTGATTTCGATAAAATAAGGTAAAGAGATAAATTGCACTCTGGGGAATATAGACTACCATTTTTCTCCTTTGGGATGCGAAGGAAATCAACAATTAGTTGCAGTTAATGATCCAGTAGGATTGAACGATAGCCACTGATGTAAAATTAAATAAGCCGTGTTACATCTATCAATGAAGTATTTGGTTATTTCGTTGACAATTAGTTGCACATGTTTACAAAACTTACGTGCATACAAAATACGTTCGTGCCATAATTATTCGTTGTTTGAACAGTATAATTAAGTGTTGCCAAGATTTTGTTTTTAAATGCCACTCAAAAACGAATACGTCATTTGCTACGACCGTAATTTTAGAAACATTCATTTTAAGAAATCTTCCTTATTTTACGCATATTTGCATTAGTTTTGCTTCTAAACTTTGCTATTGCTTTAATTTATGATCAATCCTGTCTCAATTTGAGTGCTTAATCTTTGAATCAATTGACAACTGTCTGTCTTTTGTATCTGTATTTCAGAAAAAGCACAATAAAGACACGGATGATACTAAGGCTAACATTCAAAGACGATGCTCAGCGTAAAGTAAGGCTTCCGTATGTCAAATTTGTATTACAATTTGATATACGGAAGCGTAAGTTCATGCTGAGTCTCTTCTCTGAATCTCAGCCTGAGGCTAATTTCAGAGACGAGGCTACGCATGAACTTATGCTTAGCCTCGTCAAATTACAAATTTGACATACGGAAGCATTACTTTACGCTTAGCATCGTCTCTGGATATTAGCCTAAGTCAAGGAGCTTCCAGGGAGCGGGATCTAATAATAGGGTTATTCATTTCATTTCACACAGTATGCTGAATGATAGTTGGCAGTTAGCTAACATTTTGTCTATTCATTTCAAACTTTCTTTGAAAAAAGATTCAAAATCCCTCGTCGGGAATTGAAATAAGCGCAAAAGCCTTTAAAGAACCTTCATTAGCTTTGAAATTCATCATACAATATGTGTTTCCGAGGAAACGGAATGTACGTTTTATTTTATGTAAGCTTAGGAATTAGAACGTCTCCAAACAGTTCGGACGAAATGAGGTCCATTGAAGTTTTATGAACTACTCGTGGTTTATTTATGTGTCGGTTACTTTTATGATTATTACTTGGTTTGATTACCTCTTTTACTTTTACAATAGTTTGAAAATTAATTATAAATGAGTTCAATGCATTAATACAAAGTGGTTCCTTTCATATTTTTTTTAAATTTCTTCTACTTTCTTTGTTTCTTCTCTTCTTTTGAAATTCTATCTTCAAAAGGTAATTTCAGATATTGCCCAAAATTTTTACAATCCGATATTATAAGATGTTTTACTATGTTTGTTTTACTATTACTTTAAAGGAGACCATGATTCTCTGAGTTGGTTTTGGTGTTTCTTCTCAGAGGTCGTTGGTTAGGAAGTTAGGAAATGCCTCTTGTTTCATAGCCGTGTCTATCACCTTCTCTTGTATCTTCATCTCCTCTTACGAAATAGTGACGTAAGTATATTGTAGAGTCACCACATAGCAACACGTTTACTCTATGTAGTACAAACAGGTCGAACAGCCGTATATTATTTATGATTATTCTTGGCAACGTGTGGGAGCTTTTGGACAGAAAATCTGTACCTACGGGCTACAAAATGTGGCAGTTTAGTTTTATATTTCAATTGTTTTCTATCTTGAAAATTAAAAGCTACGTAGTTCTGCAATAAATAATATCTGTAAAAATTTGTGACGTCCAATTTATGGGAGAATCTTGTCCTGAGGAAATAATAAGGTTGTCTATCACATATTTTGTTGCCAGAAGTTCGTTCCTGCACATAATCGTTTTTTCGTGTACTGCGTACACAGCGTGCATGGGGTTTAGTCTACGTGAGCACCATATCCGAACAAACTACGCGTGTGCTAATGAAGTCAATTCATGAGCAGTCCGTGGGTTACAGTGGATAAAATTCCTTACATTTTCTTGCCAAGCGAAGCTTGACGCACGTGCGTAGCCTCTTCATCGCCGCGGTGGGTGTCCACTTTTATATTTTGTCTGACGCATCCGGTTAGACTGGAAGCCAGCCCTAACATAATAGGGAAAGGTTAGGATGATGAGCAGCTCCGCTTGTCGAATCCTATGGCCGTGACTATAGGACATGGAAAGGGAAAAGCAGTTTTTCACACCCCAAAAGAAATGAGAAAGAAGCTTCTTCTAATATTATCTACTCGGAGAAAATCAAGATGAGAGTCCTAAGTTCCGCAATGAAATGCATATGCACGTAGACGAATATTACATAATCCACAAACATGTTTCCAAAAATAACTGCAACATACACACATTAGGAATTTTGTTTATGTAACAAGTCTTAATGAGTATTCACTATTCATTCAAGAAGTGTTTTGGTAAAACATTCATCTTTCGATGCAAACGTAAGCATTTAACATTCTGTATTTCTATCTAGGTATGCAGTATCTTATTTATTTATTTATTTATTTATTAAATTCTTTATTGTACACCAGAAATACAAATAGACAATGATTTTATATACCTACTTAACTAAGAACATGTACAATGTGCGGCCTTATCGCTTAAAGCGATTTCTTCCAGGCAACCAAATATTCTTATGTAATAATTCTTAAATTAATTTCTTAAAATAAAAATTAATTTCAATAATTCTTATGTATTCTGGTATTAAAAAACTCCCTTGAATTATCAATGTTTTGAATTTGAATGACCTGTGATCTCAATTTCATTAAAGAAGCTCTCATAATAGGCAACAAACAGCCTCTGTGTTACGGGGAACTTTACAAATGCGAGTAAATCTAATTATCAACTTGCTCAAAGCACAACCGGACTCCTGTTCCTCACAAAATATTCTCTCGAAATAGTAGTCAGTCAAAATAGTCTCGAGTTAAGAATTGAACTCACGACTCGACTGACCACTTGCTAAGTGCGTAATAACAACTATTACGTGGTTGCATATCTGGGAAAGCCAAAGCCATATCTAGTTGAAACAACAATCTATTGATGAAACAATGGCCTATCGAAGTCTTTTGTCCCATTGATAAGCTGTTGCTTCAAGGAGCTGCTATAAGGAGTATCAAGTATCAAGAAGGTCCCATATCAATTTTAAATGATGATCGTCTTCTGTCGTCAGCTGTCTTTTTGGTCTGAAAGCCTCATATTTTGTGGCAAAACTTTAGATTAAACATTCCCTTGAACTGAACAGGGAGGTCGAAAAGGCCGTAAAATTTTTGCCTGGGGCAAAAATTCACTTAACCTTAAGACTCCTTTAACCTTCCTGATACAACCTATCTTTGCTGAATATCGAAAACTGTTTAGCGGTCTTTTTGTATTTTTTAAGCATTTTCCATGCTAAGATCACAAGTTATTTTTAATGAAGGAAAATATCGGCGGGCGGGCAGGATTCGAACCTGCGCCTTTTGGTTCGGTACACCAGACGCTCTGACCACTAAGCCACCGCTCGCCCTGCTCGCCAGTCGAAATCTTCCTTCACATTCTAATTTTACGTCTTAAAGGTGACGTGGCGACATCTATTGTGAAGGCGCAGGTTCGAAACCTGCCCGCCCGCCGATTTTTTCCTTCATTAAAAATAACTGTTTAGCCGTTTAGACCTGTTCGTAAACAATTGTGAATGTACTCCAACTGAAGAAATTTTTCCTTTTTTCTTTTTTATGGAAAGTGCGAGAGACAAAACATGGACATATTAGGTAATCTAACCTCACATACCAAAGCACTTATCATCACCTATCTTGCAATTTGGAATTTTGTTTACTACTGCGTAACTCGAGCTAACAGTACACAAACAATGTTTGCTTTAGTAAACTTGGCTCTTGGAGCCGTTTTTTATGCAATATTAGTCACGAACACGTTTCTGAGCATATGACTAGGATTCTGCCAAGAAGGCTAATTACACTTTTTGCTAATTTAATGATTTTGGAAGCTACGGAGCCTGGTTTCATTGTCAATGCATAATACGCTATTCCTTGATTTCAGGCATATAGATGTTTATTTTGATATGGCTTTACTGGCTGCAAATAAAAGAGGTTTTATTACCTCTATGTAATATCTCTGGCTCGGCAATTTAGAGATTATAATGTCATTGGTTTAGAACAAAAATAAAAGCTATAAACAACTTTAATCTTTTGGGTCTGAAAGGATCGCTAGATCTCTGTTTGAACACCATTCTAGAATTCTCTTCAGGCGTATCTGTGTTCGGCTTCGGATTAAGTATTTTTGAACATTGGTGGTTGCATCATATTTTATTCACCTTTAGCTTTTATAACACAAAATATTTATTGGATAACTAGCTCTTTGCAGCAGCTTCGCTCGCGCTAAGTTTGAACCACGTTTTTTTGTTATTCTGTTATTCGGGGCGGAGACAAATCCAACAAATCAAAAATCATGAAAATCGATCCAGCAGTTCTCGAGTTATAAGTGTTGTAACAAACCCGACTTTGTTTTATATAATTAATTAGCTACGCGCCAGCGGCTTCGCCCGCGTGGTCTTATAATTTTTTCCCCGTTTTTGCTACATTTTTCATTACTACTCCGCTCCTATTAGTCGTAGCGTGATGATATATAGCCTATGTTACTCGGGGATAATGTAGCTTTCCAAAGGTGAAAGAATTTGAAATCGGTCCAGTAGTTTCGGAGCCTATTCATTACAAACAAACAAACAAACTAACAAATCTTTCCTCTTTATAATATTAGTATAGATATAATATGATTCTTCCGTTTGTTTTTGTTGTACAATATAAGTAATAAGTAAGTATAAGTAACCGGATAGCAAGTTTGCGTCAATGTGACTTTGCATGTTGGTCTTACAACCTAACGATATAATTGAAGTTATCAAATCCCGCTAACCAATTCAATTGTGTATTTCCCGGTTTTTCTATGAAATTCTCATAAGCAGCTCGGAGTTTGGTTTTATAACCGGATAATAGCAATAGGCTCCCTCCCTGTTTCATGTGTTTGTGTCCCAAACACATACCGACGAACTGTGGGTGTACATTAGTACACCCGTGCCTAACCCTTCGGGGAATACAGGCATGATGTTATGTTATGATGACGAAATAACTTCTTATCAACTCAAAACTGTAACGAATATAAATGTATTGGATTAAATCGAGCATAGTTTCAGTATTTATGTAAAATACGTGTTTTCTTCTATAATTTCTAATTCGATTTGGTGTTTTACTAGTTATTGGGCAAAACTGTTCGAATACCAATAAATCGTATGTGAAATACTCGTAAAATATGACTCATTGTTCGCTGGTGCGCCGAACGAACTTATTGGGTGTGTTTGGCCCGTAAAAGCGCTTACAAGCGCTAACAAACTAATTAGACAGTAGGACACGTTTTGCGAACTGTCATTGATTTTGCAGTTGACACTGTTGACAGCGCTTAACGCTAAGCGATCGCCATTTTGCTTTCAAGCGCTTTTATCGGCCAAACACATCCATTATGTAGTGTTCATTGCCAAGGTTGGACGTTAAAAACCAGCTCTCGACATTTTGAGACTTCTTTTTGTATAATTGTTACCGTAAAAGTCTGTATATTGGTAAATCTTAGTTTTAACTAAGTAGTAAATCTTATGATTAATTATTTTATGGATTTGCTGAATAAAAAACCATAAAGGGTTCCGTACCATTTTTAATTACACACACACACACACATACCATCACACCCATATTCCCCAAAGGGGTAGGCAGAGGCGTACTAATGTACACCCACATTTCGCCGGTATGTTTAGGTCCCATGTAATAGGGGGCGAGCCTATTGCCATCAACCGGGCACAAATCCAGACTCCGAGCTGCTACTGGGAATTTCACAGAAAACCCAACAACACTGCTCGACCCGGGGATCGAACCCAGGACCTCTAGCGTAGCAGTCGGCTGGGATCACTAGACCAACGAGGCAGTCTTCAATTAAATCGTTAAAACTAGTATTTGTCGATAATTCGATAAATTTGTCGAGCAATTAGTATAATTAAAACTAGTATTTGTCGATATAGACGCACTAGAAATAGAAAGTCTGTGAAAATTTAAACTCTCTACCTTTTACAGTTCATGAGATACAGCCCGTTGACAGACGGTCGGACGTACAACAGAGGTTTAGTAATAGGGTCCTATGGCACCCGTCGTCTTTCATTTAAGACCTCAGCTCTTGTCGGTGGAGCAATAGTAATGGTTTTCTCATTCTTCTCCCTTCCGTTGTGCCTCTTGATTCGGCTCGATGTCAACTTTTTCCTTAATTGTTCCTCATCTTCCTTCTATGTTACCTTCTAGAGTAGTTCTAAAGAAGTTGCCGTGTCGCATCAAGTGGCTAAACATCTTTCCATTCATGTTTTCTATGGTTCTTAACAACTGTCTTTTGCAATTATTAATACTTCATCATTTTGTTCTCATTTCGTCCAAGTAATAATTATGATGGTAAATGTCAGGTTTTAGGTACTGGAAAATCTTCCGATTGACAGTAATTCTGGGTTTTGAAGTAACGTATATAATTATTTATAACAACGGCTTGTATTAAAGGGTGAGTAGTGGTGTCTTGTTTGGTAGTTTGCCTGGTATGTACCTACCTCAAGACCCAAAATAAGCGTTAGAAATTAGAATTTACTCACTATCTACATCAACGGAGTAACGGGCCCGACCGAAAGAAGCCCAGACCACAGAATAAATAAAACATAATGGCCACTCTCCGCCCCTCCCTAAAGTCAGATACCTCAGGTCCCCCGCATTCTGCCGGTATTCTTGCCGGACGTACTGCCAACAAACCCTACGCATTCTCCCGCACACATTTGCATTTGCACGTGTACAAACGTAATTTTGACAAGTTTGACATTTGGTATTGTAGTTGTAGCGGTATCGGAAAGTTTGTATGGAGTGTCACAGGTGTCCCAGACATAACAATCCGTTAAAATAAGTGTCACGTTCAATTTTTCGGATGGGTAATAACACATCAGTAGGTAGGTATAACTGTCAAACTGTGTTGTCATTAATTCTTATTTCGGGCCCCGAACGAATAATCCGCCCGTAAGTGATACGGAGTAAGAAACACCCGTAACGAAGGCCGAAACTAGGCAGTAGACCCCCAGACTCGATTTCGAGGTGGATATAATATCCTAATAACAATGCTGCTCAGTCTCACTAGATTCTGTTTATATTGCAAAACTAATTGAAATAAAAAAAATATTAACTATTTATTTTAATGAAGGAAAAAAATAGGTTGGTGGGCTGCATTCGAACCTGACTTCTGGTTAAATACACCAAACGTTATGACCTCTAAGCCATCTGATGTATTTCACCAGAAGACGCAGGTTCGAATCCTGCCGGCCAGTCGATTTTCTCTTTCATTAAAATAACTGATAAAATGACTTAGTATGAAAAATGATAAAAAAATACAAAAAGATACAAAAAGCCTATTTTTTTTATACAATCCTAATAACAATGCCGCTCAGTCTCACTAGACTGGAAGCCGACCAACAAAATAGTTGGGGAAAGGCTCGGCTAATGATGTAATTGGGGGCGCGCCTATTGGCATTTATTTACCGGGCAATAATCCAATTTTTTGCAGCTACAAAACTAGCCAGGCAGGCTAAATCTGAACGGAATAGTACTCGACCTTATCGCACTGGCTGGAAAAACTATAGAACCTACTTAAAGGCATTCCCTTGGCTAGTTAAATTAAAATTTAATTTGTAAGTCTCTGTCTTTCTCACTAGTAGGTCTGCCTGCGTAGGATTTAGATTGGAGTTTTTGTAGTAAGTCTTCCCGTTGGGGCCCGCGATCAAGGGTATTAACTTCACGTCGCAACTCTAGAACTGATGCTGCTGCTGCAACTGTAGGAGATAGCTTCAACATCCAAACAAACTTTTTATGATTAATAATCGCCATTCCGAAATCACTATTTTGACGTCGTTAAGATTTGTGCTTGTAATTTCAAATGTCTATTAAGTTTTATTACTAGGACAGCATGGTCGCTTTTCCTTGTGTATACAAGTCTTTTAAATAAAGATTTAAAAAAAAATCGCGACTGAACAATATTTATAACTGCATAACTATGTACTAAAACATTTGTTCAAAAATATTGGCTTTTGGCACAGTTTTTGGCAATATGTGGCTATGATTTATACAATATTTATATTTTGCGCCTAAATATTATTTTCCGTTGTTGTTTTCCGTTTTTGCCAACCGTGTGAATGAGCATATTTTATTAAGATTGACTCATGTTTGTCTCACAAGAGGAAAGTTTTGTTTCTTTTCTTGTTTGGGGTTCACCTTCAGACATAAATAGCTTATTGCATAAGCTGTAAATGTAATGGCATGAAGTAATTCTTACTTCAAGTATACATCGACATGTTATGAGGGGTAACCCATCCATGAACTGACCGAGCGCAGCAGATCTATTGGTCAGCGTAATTGTTGCTTAGCCACAAACTACAATACGACTTTGACGACGTCTGTGGTCTAGTGGTTCGGGTACCGGACTGCTGATCACGAGGTCGATTGATCTGACTGATCATCGAGAGTTCGATTCCCGCAAGACACAAAGATTTATGTGATGAACTTAGGTGTTTGTGTTTGTCTGGGTGTTTCTTATATGTTATAAGTATTATTATTATTTTAGCCCGAACTGTCCCAAAATTGAGCAAAGGCCTCCCCCCTCTTTTTCCATGCCAGTCGGTTGCACGCGACTGTGGACCAGTCTGATTGAAAACAATCCAAATCGTCCCGCAACCGACGACTTGGTTTTATTATAAGTATGTATTTACGAAAAAAAGTATATAAGTATTATATCCATTGTCTAGTACCCACAGTACAAGCTCTGCTTAGTTTGCTGTGCGGTGCTGTGTAAAAATGTCCCGAGATATTTATTAATATTCTACAAAAAATCATTAAACACAATTGGCAGTACGTACTCCCGATGTTTTTTTACCCATCCGAAAAATTTAATTGTTTAAAGGGATCGTTATGTCTGGCCCTTCGGACGGGCCCGTTACTTCGTTGACGGATAGGAAGTAGACCCCCAGACCCCTTTTTTTTTCGAGCTTGGATATCCTCATGGATGTCTGTCAGACTCCTACTGACTAAAACCAACCTCGGTGTTCCCACTCGCACTTTCGTCGGGGGCTACGGGAACAACGCATTCTTCCGCGGACCAACAGGCCCCTAGTCTAAGTGGGACTTTAGTCACGTGACTCCAAACCACCCGAACAGCGTGGGAAGATAATTACGATATTGTTTTTTATGTTCAACAGCATGGTAACTTAATATTGTACCTACATTATTTGCACAGCTGACTTATTTCGCCTTTTAGAACAAACATCGCCAAACCGCGTGTATAAGTAAATGTGTGCTGTATGTCAATTGTGTAAGGTGTATACATATTTGCATGTCTGGTTCGGATAGTCTACTTCTAACCTTGACAGTAACCTATGATATTTGACTTTCGTTTATAGAGAAAACTGTAGTTTTATCGTTACACGATAGCTTTGTCTTCATAGTCATAATTCATCAGGAATACAGAACGTTTTTTGTTTTTATGAACTCTTAGAGATTATGTTGCAGAGGTCTAACCACAGTAACTCTATAAAATACTGATATTCAGCCCCACCTGTTAAGACTGCAAGCCGACCCCAACTTTGTTGGGAAGAGGCTAGGAGAAGGATTTAAGATCAATTTTTGTTCTGACTGAAAAATTGAACTCTATGTTTAGAAAATATGCGTGACTTCAAAAGTGAATTTATTATTCGTGGTCATCCAGCCGAGAGGGTTAATGACCTCAACGGTATAACACTTCCACGAAAAGTCCCGTAGATGCGCATGCGTCTTTAGTCATAGAATATTTAGTTTTTTTTAATGTTGCAGAACTAATTCAAATAATAAAAAGATTAACTAGTTTTTTTAAAGAAGAAAAAAATCGACTGGTGGGCTGGATTTGAACTTGCGTCTTCTGGTTAAATGCACCAGACGCTGTGACCTCTAAGCCGTCTGGTGTATTTAACCATAAGACGCAGGTTCGAATCCTGCCCCCAGTCGATTTTCTCTTTCATTAAAATAAATTATAATCTTAGCATGGAAAATGCTAAGAAAATATTATATATCTAATTAAACTTGTCTTTTTCTCCATGTCCTCAGTTGATGAAGAGGCTGCGCCAGGTGGTGGGCCAGCGGATGTTCGAAATGATCATGAAGGCCACCTTCTACGGCCAGTTCGTAGCTGGTGAAGACCAGAATAAGATCAAACCAACCATTGAGAGGTAAGGCTAACGTTATAGTATTAACCATATCATCCCGCCTGTCTTCCCCGAAAACACAGCATAAATAATTATAGAATGGCCACCCCCGCCCCTCCCTAGCGTCAGATACAACAGGTCCCCCGCATCCTGCCGGTGTTCTTGCCGGACTGCCCAAAAATCCTATGCACCTTCACGCACACATTTGCACGTGTACACACGTAATTTTGACAAGTTTGACATTTGGTAATTGTAGTGTGCAGCGGTATCGGAAAGTTTGTATGGAGTGTCACAGGTGTGCCGAAGACTTAAAAGGGTGGATAGTTCGCCGATATGTTAAGGCCCCTTGTAAAAGGGGGCAGCCAATTGCCACCGGGCAAATCCAAACTCCGGGTGATACTGAAAATGTACATAGTGTACAATTCGCGCCAAACTTATTGTCCGTAAAAATCGGAGGCAGAAAAATATTTGATTAAAATGATTTAAAACGACAGCCTACGACTTGAGCTTTAGTATTTATTTATTACAATCCAATATTTTTCTTTGTCCGATTTTTACGGCCGGGTTAAAGTAGCCAACTTCAACCCGGACAATAAGTTTGGCGAGAACTGTAAAGTAACACTTTTCTCAACTTATCGGACCCAGAATCTAACGCCGCGCTCAGCAAATAACCCACTTATGAGGCAGTTGAGTTACATTTTATCGTGAGTACACAGCATACCATCACGCCTGTATTCCCTAAAGGGTTAGGCAGAGGAGTACTAAAATGTACACCCACAGTTTGTTTAGGTCCCATGTTATAGGGGCGAGCCTAATGCCATCAAGTGGGCACGAATCCAGACTTTCAGACAGAGAGAATTTCGAAAACTCCAATAACATTGCTCGACCCGGGAATCGAACCTTGAACCTCACGTTACGGTTAAATAGTGACTACTAGACCAATGCGGCAGGTGACTACTGACGTACAAAACAATAAATAAGATTACAACATACAATTAGCAATAACTGAGAAGTAATTATATGTAACTAATTGCAATTTCATTGACTGGCAACAAGTAAGTTGTAAGTTTTAATTATTGAATGTTTAGTTAATTGATTTTCCCGTAGTTTGAACATAGAGGTTCTTTACCAAGTAATAGTATTTTTTCTTTAATAATATTTAATAATAAATATTATGGGACATTTTACCCAGCACCACTCCCAAACTAAGCAAACCTTGTGCTATGGGTACTGGTGCTAGACAATGGATATAATACTTTTATACATTTGTATGTTGTAATTGACATTTTACACAGCACCATCTAGTCCCAAACTAAGCAGAGCTTGTACTATGGGTACTAGACAATGGATTTAATACGTATACTTTTTTGTGTTGTAAATACATACTTATAATATAATTATAAGAAACACCCAGACAAACACAAACACCCATGTTTATCTCATAAATATGTGTATCCTGTGGCGATCTCGTGGCTAGTCCGGTACTCGGACCACTAAACCACAGACATCGTCAAAAACTGTCTTTATATCGTGAGCTTGATATACTACGCCTAAGCACAAAACCTTATTACGTAGGGAATGCCACGATATGTCTGAGTAAGATCTCGATGAGGTCCTGTGTTTGTGACTGCAGCCTATCATCACTGACATGTCGTTTGAACTTGACATTTATTATGAAGATTCCATGAACCCATTAACTGTCCCACTGCTGGACACGGCTCTCCTCTCAGTATGAGAGGGATCAGGCCATAGTCCACCACATTGGCCTAATGCGGGTTGGCAGACTTCACATACCATCGAGAATACTCAGGCATGCAGGTTTCCTCACGATGTTTTCCTTCATCGTAAAAGATAATTACGCACATGATTTCGAAAAGTCAGAGGTGCGTGCCCTGGACTTGATCTTGAGACCTTTGATTTGGCAGTCCAGTGGTCATTCCCCTAGGCTATTACTGATTTATGAAGACGCTCATGGTATTTTGTATGAAATTTCAGGTTACGCTCCTTCGGAGTGAAGTCGATCCTCGATTACTCAGTGGAGGAGGATCTGTCACAGGAGGAGGCTGAGAAGCGAGAAGTCAGGTAAATATTAAATAATTATGTTATAGTCATTTCCATTATAGATACATTTTGTTTGGCACCTTGAATGGAAATATGGTGTCTAATCATTGATGCTTTTTGTCCAATTTTGGCAACCAAATTAGAAGGAATGTCAAATTGAAATAGAAATAGACGGAATGTCAAATTGATGGTAATTTGAAATATAAATAAGTAGACAGAATGTCAAAATTATGCTAGATTGAAATAGAAATAGACGGAATTTCAAATTCCGGTAATGAAGTTACTAAAATACCTTGGCTTATGGCAAAAAAGAATCAAAGAGTTCCTTTTTAATGGCAACATCTGATCATTTTGACAGGCTGAATAAACGGCTTATTTCAAAATTAGATCAAATTATTTTGTGTTGTGTTAACAATATTTTAATTGGTGCCTTGCGGGGTTCGTGTTCGCGTGCGCGTGATATTGACTTTTAGTTTAATTAGGGGTTTTTCAGGAAATACCTATGACTTAGAGAATACCTAAAATGTTTACTTAAATAGCAGATTATTGGTTTTTTTCAATTAAAGAATTCATCAGAAACCATAAGATGGGAGAGGAGAGACAGGAGAATTTCGTGACTGACGGTATTGAAAGCGTTGGAAAAATCAACCAGCACTAATACAGAAACTTTGGATTCCTCCATCCCTGTTTTATATCGCCAATTCGCCAGTCACTCTAAGGCGCGCGTTTAGTCACTTTAATATTACGCAACTGCAATCTTTCCATGTTCATAAGTCATAAATACTGTAGCGACATATCGCCACTCGATGAGTTAGAGCTCATCGCTAAACTCTGCGGTTGTCACAAGGCCCACAAGCTGCAAAATTTACTTAGGGGTGAGCTCTTTTTATTTCATCAGGGCTTAAAATAATGTTTCCCGCAATGAGCCTCCGCACATTCCGCACATTCATTTTAACGCTGCCTGTGGACGTTTTGTCCATACGCCGCAAGCTAATGCTGTTGGTGAGCTTAAGTCGCTCTCCATATTATATTCCGCAGCCTAAATCCTGTCCTGTGCTTTTGGATCCATCAGTGTACCCGATTAGGCTTCCGACCTAATTCTTCGTTGAGGGGTAGAGATTAAGCTATTCTGGTATTGCTCTATCCTTAGCTAGACAACGACAATGATTAACTGGTTGAACGATTTCAAATAGCATTTCAAACTTAGAACTAAATTCATCAACATTTTTCAAATGTCAATGACCGTTATGGATTTTAAAAGTAAAATTTTAGTATCAGGAATTGTTGCCAACTGTAATTGAAAATAGTTTTTCCTTATTCCGTTTTGTGGCAGAACGAAGAATGTCTGTGCTCGTGTTGCCTCGTGTGAGCATCATTGTTATTTAATACGTAAATCATGAAATCTTTTGTTGTGGTAATGTTCAACCTTCTGCTGCTTTGTTCATAGCAACAAAGATGAGCGTCACGTGTTTCTAATTATGTAACTAATCAATACATAGTTTCACTAAAAAGAGTTTCGGTCTTGGACTTAATTTTGTGATCATTGCCTGTTATTTTGTATGACAGTTGACATTGGAGTTTATGAATGTAACGAGTTTCTTTACCTTACTTAAAAAAACTACTTAATCGCAATGGTATAAGTCTGATAATAATTCGTAAACATCCCTTGCCTATATCTTTACTTCAAACTACGTATAGTCTGTTTTTTAATCTCAGAGACTAAAGTGACATTACGTGGGATACCAGTTTTTTGCATTTCTTAAATAGTAATGTGCCTCTATCGAAAATTATCGCTACTAAATTGAAGTGTCGGTTTTTTACATTAAATTATCCTGAAAAAAATAGTAGGTCTTATTTAAAACGTAATAATCATGAGTCGGCTTAGGTAGAGTTTTGAAGGACTAAATAACGACAGCGAAATCAACATAGTTTTCTAAAACTTTTTTACAGCGATTGATATAGTTTTCTAATACTTTTTTACCTCGTTGGAACATAAGACTAAATTTATTAAAGTCATTTCTTAGTTTTTTTTGGTAGGTAATTTTACGTCATTTGGTATTTAAAACTCTACGACGACTTACCTTTGATAGACTTTATTGTGCATTCGTACAATTTTAATTAATTTGGGTTTTAGTTATACGATTTGGAATAGAAAATTTTTAAGCTAATCGTCTAAAAGTTACGATTCAACAAACCGATATCGTTGGTACAACCCTATACAAAAAAGCTGGTATCATTATTTGTAATTTTGACAGTTGCATGTGTCAATCTAGTCTCTGAGATTAAAAAACGGACTATAGTTGTTCAGATCTGAATGCTGACAGTTATATTGGGAGGGGTCGCTTTTTCGTCGTGGGGTTTTTTATATTCCATTATTTTAATTTATTTACCTATATTTTAACACAGCATTCCCAACTTATTTCAGTGGCAGTTTGACGAGTGAGCGCTTGAGGGAATTACTAAAACAAGGCCCAAGCAATTTACAAGAACTTGCCATTACCGGGTTTTATTTTTTTTCTTTTATCATTTTAGTAGTTCACACGACGGAAATATCTGTAGTCTGTGGTTTATTCCCGTCCTTGTCACTCTATCGTGACGTAAAGTTGACGGGACTAGTAGCGATATTTTCGGCGTTTTAAAGTGTTTTTCCATGAGCCACGACACGGAAAATTAGTATTACGTTGCACAAAGTTCTCCATATTGGAGAGACTTATACTGCGTATCCACACGGTATATTGTCGTGTCGTACACATGTCGTGGTCTGTGGAAACACGCTCTAATAGTTTTCATTGTGTAAACGGCATTTGACATAACGATGACGTAGATGTCTCATTATATGGTTGACCTTCGTGTTTTGTTTTCATGATTGTTTGATTATTTTTTATTGCATTTTAGTTCGATCATTATTCAGTAAATGGTTTCTTTGAAGAAACTTAGTGAAACATTGTCTGATATATTATTTGTAATATGTATTTTACGTTTGTATAGTAAAATGTTACAGTTGGTTATAAGTAGTTAGGTACTTTGGTTTTGCGGTACTTAGTTGGTATAGAATGGATAGGCAAATACCTGTTGTCAGGTTTGTGATGAATGTTATTCATTATGGCGAGTCCTTCCTTTGACCCGCCCTAGGAGACATATTTTGCCCCGACTATAGAGCATAATGGGAAAAACATTTCCAGTATAAACTGATCTCTTACTGTACGAAAAACCTTAAGAATACTAGGTCAGCTAATATTGGCTAGTAACAGCACGGTGACCACCATTTTATCCCCCTTGATCCCTACTATGTTGTTGGTAACAATCTAGGTAGATGATGGTATAGTACTAATTAATTCAATTTACGATTATTGGTACCCCGTTATACATGTGTGTCATGTAGTTATATCTAACATTTGTTAGATACGGCTTCATTCGATTCACGTCGACAAATGAGAACTCTCGTCGCACGTCACTAACTATAATTTGCGCGAATAGGTATTTAAATGAAAGGAAACAAATGTATTTTTTATAAATAAAAGGGTTTTGTATGTCCTAGTTTTGGACCAAATTGGAAATAATCCATGGTAAAGTATAGTCTTTAAAAAAAGTAACACACGGACAGCCGTCTGTTACTTTTTTACACCTAAATAGCTAAACCTAATTTCGATCAAATTTGGAGAGGAGAAAAATAGCTTCCTGGGGAAGGATATACAGTTCTCGCCAAAGTTATTGTCGGGGTTGAAGTTAGCATGTGCTAACTTTAAACCCAGCCGTAAAAATCGGAGAAAGAAAAATATTGGATTAGAATGATTTAAAACGGCAGCCTACGACTTGAGCTTTCGTTGGCGAGATCTGTACTTTGTTATTATAGGTATGACACCTTGCCCAGGGGGGCCAGACAAGTTGCATTTTGACATTCGAATGGACAGACAAAATGTATGGAAATGACGTTAGTGACAGCCCGATTTGTCGAAAGCTTGTGTCATTTCCATACATTTTGTTTGTCGATTCGAATGTCAAAATAGAACTTGTCTAGCCCCCCAGGCCTAAGGAAGATTGCTGTCCCCCTAATTCCTATAAAGCATGAAAAAATGTATGGTTATAAGAAATTGTATGAAATGAAAGTCGAAACAAACATTCAACAAATAGGCTACCGCTCGGTAAAAATATTAATGAAATGTATCAACGGGAGTGTTTTTTCAAAACTATAACACACTTTTTTTTTTACTAGAAGATCTAGTAGATTGCTAAAACGCGTTTGGTATTTAAATGGTGTGCTCCGGCGCCGACGAGTTAATAAAAAATACAACATGATCTACCTAAATTACAATATATCTAAATCTAAAAACACGCTTCTAATACATAGCGGTATACGTTAATAAAATAAGCATGTTTCTATTCTACAATACATGCCACAACAGCGTGATTCTGGAATGAAAAAACTAGAGTACAGTTCTCGCCAAACTTATTGTCCGGGTTGAAGTTGGCACGAACTAACTTTAACCCGGCCGTAAAAATCGGAGAAAGAAAAACATTGGATTAGAATGACAGATAGACATATAGATAGAATTTAATAGGACAGCCTACGACTTGAGCTGTCGTTTTTATTTATTACAATCTAATATTTTTCTTTCTCCGATTTTTACATCCGGGTTAAAGTTAGTTCGTGCCAACTTCAACCCGGACAATAAGTTTGGCGAGAACTGTAGATAGTTGAATGTCTACTCATCATCATTTGACAACTTTTCCCCGTGTGGGGTTAGAATACAATTCCTCATGGTATTCCTGAATCATCACCAACCTTTAAACTGTCCCACTGCTGGGCACGGGTCTCCTCTCAGCATGAGAGGGATTAGGACTATATTCCACCACGCTAGCCTCATGCAAGTTGGCAGACTTCACATGCCGTCGAGAACATCTCTTAGGCATGCAGGTTTCCTCACGATGTTTTCCTTCACCGTTAAATCGAGTGATAATTACGCACATGATTTCGAAAAGTAAGGGGTGCGTGCCTTTGATGAACTCAAGACGTTTGACTTGGCAGTCCAGTGGTCATACCCTTAGGCTCACTGCTTTTTCCATTCCTGAATGGTAATTCAAATTACATTTTCAAATCGGCATCTCGTAAGACGCCAGAATAGATCTGACTTGTTCGGCACTAAGACTTCTTGGTGACCACCTTAAGTTGGAGTCTCTCGAAAAGAACCTCTGTGTGTTCCCACTTTCGCACCATGAAAGGCAGTTCCCCCTCGGTTGCAGCAGCTCGGGCTGCTGTCTCTAAAACTCAGGTCGGCAACTCATCACCAACACCTGTGGTGTTCCAGGTGTCCCTGGGCGGCAGGTTGTCTTCATTTGTCAACATATATAATCATCTCCAACTCACTAGTACTCGCGCAAACACCCGCCTCCACTCTCTTTTTATATGATGCCTACTATTTATGCTGAAAATTTCCCCTGAAAATGGCTGTAAAGCATGTTCAGAAATGTTCTCTCAAGTGTAAAATCAGCATCTTATCCATCTAGATAAGAGTCTACGGAGAAAGCGCAAACGAAAATAGCTTCTACTGAACTATTAAGATGACCCAGATACGTCAAGACATATTCAAGGATGCAAATATGAGACAATGCTACTACAACTTAATTTACGCCGTATTGTTATGAGAACTAGGTCGACATCAAATTGGACAGTTGAAAGACAAGCGTGCCAATAATTTAATAGTGAAAGTGGATTTTGTAGTTTATTTTTAAATTGGATGATGTTGGTCATTTGTTAGGAATATGGGTTAATGAACGATATAATTATGTAGAAGCCAATATTTTAATGGAACTATTTAATGCCATAAATGTATTTCAAATTTTGGATTGGATTCTTAAGTATTTACTACTTGATAATCTGATATTCGAAATCTACTTAAACGGTCTAATGACCCTAAGCAGGCCTGCTGAGCTTGAGGTGTTAACTTCTATTCCCAGTTTGATTTTGAGTTTTTATTATGAAACTCTTTCTCTATCTTCGGATAGCTGCCTCTATCCACGTTTTTCTGAGCACTGATATGACCGACGCGCTAAAACGGTCACCCATCCATATAGTGACCGGAAGCAAGTGAACCTTTACTTCGCAAATTGGTGGATCCACGTGCTTATTTAGTGTAAGTCACTTTCATGATATTCTCATGAAAGCAAAACTCATCTAACATTGTAATTAGTCTTATTAGTCATCATAACGAAAGTGATGCGCGTGCGCAGTGTTTTATTATAGCAATGAAAGTGTTACTCGATTGATAGATGCAGTTGGCACATGTTTGCCGTATGTTGACAGTCATAGATCAACTGAGACCATTGGTTCGTAATCTTTGCAATATCAACCCTATTGACGCTTTAGGAGAACTGATTTTACCTCGACTTTAAAATGTTCTCAAAATACTCAAAACATACAAGATTCTATCCCCCATCTATCCATTCTATAATATTAGGATCTTTGTTATCCTCCCCCCCCCCCACCACCACCCAAAAAGCAGATTTACCTCCATGGGGGTACTGAAAAACCACAAAAACCTGTATAAATAAATAAATGAAAATACAATGGTACAATAATTTCTGTCAAGTTTGTGTTAAGAATATTTTAAAGTAATTATATTTTCTCCATTCCCTAGTGCATTGCCAATCTATCGTTAAACGTATGACCCTAACTTTCCCTTCTAAACTTGCAGTGCTTCTATATCAGCGTGTGGAGACAAGCAAGAGGAAGGTCAACTGAAGCAGTACCATGTGGAACAGAGGTTCGCGGACCGGCGGTACAAGGTCACCAGCGCCAGGACATACTTCTACCTCAACGAGGCCTCCTGCGAGAAGAACATGGAGGCCTTCTTGAAGAGTATTGATGCTGTTGCTGGTGAGGGAACTTATCTAGAAACTTCTTTTTTTTAACCTTGTTAAGGATTTGCTTAATTCAATCTGTCTATGCCTCGCTATCCCAATTTCCACATTCCTAGACCTAATGGTCTTATGCGCGACTGCTTGGGGTTTAGGACTTATTCCCAGGTCGGAGTTTGGATTGATGACAAAGGCTCACCAACTATTACATCAGAGCTAAACATACCATCAGGGAACTGCCTAACTCGTCAGAGAATCGTCAGAGAGTGGATTGACAGGCGTGATGGTGTGTTTATGTCAATTTGTATACGCATATCAGTTTTTTCGGAAAGCGCAGTGTGGGACGGCCTCCAACGAGATGGACCGACGACCTGGTAAAGGTCGCTGGGACTCGTTGGATGCAGGTAGCATACGTCCGGTCTCTGTGGAAGTCTGTAGCGGAGGTCTTTGTTCAGCAGTGGGCCTCTTTTGGCGGATATCATGATGATATGATGATCAGTTTTTGCCGCATTTTCAGAGATAATACTTGTATTTTTTTCAGGTATTACCAAAAGCACGGGGTTGATGGCAGTCAAACTCACCGCCCTTGGCAGGCCGCAGTTACTTGTAAGTACTACTGTTATCATCTGATTAACCATTTCAAAACAGATCTGCATAGGGAAATGAATAAAAGGGTATTGCTGCATTCTAGAAAAATATCGGTCATGCGCAGTGTAGTCGGTATTTGCTCTATTACGTTTTAAATCGTAAAGCGTAAGCTGCGATACTTAGGGATTTTCACAGCCTACTGATAAGTTATTGTTAAATTATTTGGCAGATGTTTTCATACAATTTTTTAATTTATCCAGTGGCTATCCAGAGTTGGTATAACAGGGCCTTAGTTTTCCTTTTAACTTTTTTCACTTCTTGGAATCTGTATGGTTTCGAAGTAAAAAAAATCATAATCAGCTGCGAGCCTTGACAATACTTGGTAAAACGCACGTTTTTTTAACATAACTATGTTACTTGTTCCAGCTGCAACTATCAGAAGTGATCATGCGCGCGCGCAACTACATGCAGCAGATAGCCGGCGGCACCGGCAACGTGCTGACACATCACAAGACCATCGAGGACTTCCAGCGCTACTTCGGAGACCACAGCTCCAAGCCGCAGGTGCAGGAGTTCATGAAGAAGATCACCTCGGACAAGGAGGGGTGAGTCCATTAGACAAAATGGGAGTTAGCTTTATAGATTTATATCGGCAATGCAAAAACGTCTCGAAAAAGTTTCGATATATCGAATTTTGTAGGGTTTAGGATTACAATAATCCAGAGTTCCAGATCATTCATCCTTGGTGTATACTGACGATGCGAGATTCCGTATTTCCTAGGCTACAAAGTTTAAAATCTTCAAGTTCAAATTATTTTAAATAAGCTTTTACAAGTATTTATGAAACGTTAAATTATTTTAGATGCTCGGTTCCACAAAATGTGGTTCCTATGAAAAGAAACCGCTCAACTCTATTGTTTCATGATCGACACGATTTTAAACTCTGTTGCCATATTGACCCGCTCTGTGGCCATGGGATCGCGGATGTCGTGTAGTGCGGATTGACCTTCATATACAATCAACATTTTGTCCTCTTGGATAAAATGTCATTCATAATGGCGTCTTGTAAGAGACGAGAAAAGATCTCTTGCTCGGTGGTAGGATCTTTTGGGGTCTATCTGGCTGGCGACCATAATCATGTCGAAGTCTGTTGTAAAGCACATATGTGTGTGTGTTCCGGCTTTCGTAAGAGCAATTGTTCCCTCTCGATTGCTTTGCAACCTGCGTTTCAGGACCGGTAACGCATCAGCAACTCCTTTGGTATTGTAGGTGTCTAGTGGCGACGATGACTACAGTTCTCGCCAAACTTATTGTCCGGGTTGAAGTTAGCTGGTACCAACTTCAACCCGGACAATAAGTTTGACGAGAACTGTATTTTCTATTAGGTGGCGTTTCGTTTTTGTTTTCCTTCGCTGTTAAGGCTAGTGATGGTATAATTCAATATTTACTGTATATTGTGCTGAAGCAAAATAAATAAATACTAGTATGTGGAATGTGGAAACGTGCTTTATAGTAATACCTTGAAAAGGTAATGTATCTAAGTAATTGCTGGAATTAAAATCTTTCGGCTATTTTTCCTTCTAGATATACAGGATGTTTGGTAGAACGTTGAACATACGAAAATGGTGGTTAGTTGGGGTCATCTGCTACCCACTTGGCCCAAATTATTTGACCTTGGCCGCACCGTTTTCATTTTTACTTTTTTTAATTTCACAGAAAATTACCAGTTTTTTTTACTTAAAATTCGAATATAATTAGACATTAATACAAAACAACATCCTGCCTGTTTTACCCATCACAAGTAAAGATATTCGAATTTAAATTGATAAAAAACTGATAATTTTCTGTGAAATTAAAAAAAAGGAAAAAAAAAACAGTGCGGCCAAGGTTAAATAATTTGGGCCCAGTGGGTAGCAGATGACCCCAACTAACCACCATTTTCGTATGTTCAACGTTCTACCAAACACCCTGTATAAATTTGACATTACTTGTGTAAAGCTTATGACAAATTGTAATCTCCACTAAGGAAACCAATCGAAAGATAGGTTATTAGCGGCCGTAAGGCATTTATCTATCTTCCAACTGCAATAGCGAAAAAAACCTTTTATCAAGCAAAGTATTAGTTAATTTTAATTTGATTTTCGTTATAAGTACCTGTTTTTTCTTTTTTTGGGTTTTTGTTAGACGCGATGGTATTTAATAGAGCTACGTTTGGTAATTTCAGTGTGGTCCACATATTCCCGTGGGACCGGTCAGTGGCGACACCTTTTAACATTTGTAAGCGCTGCCTCGTAAATGTTGCTAGTATACCTTCACAAGTTACCCTAAAAAAAGAGGCCATCTTATAAAAACCGCTTTATCCTAGCCTCTTTCGTCATTGTCCTAGCGCTTTCCCAACTATGTAAGGGTCGTTTATTAATGGCCGGCGCCAATAGCCTTTGATAGATAGATTTGATATTGGCACCGACTGTAAACCGCTCTCGACATATTTATCGTTGTGTGTGTATGTAATACCAACCGTCCAACATTTGTAACATCGAGAAATGGTTTCGTCCTGCCAGGTTAATATGCACGCCACACACGAGAACATTTTGTCGACGCTTATGTCGTGCTTTTGACTCGTTTTCGCACGAGAAAGAGCGAGACAAAAGAGTAGACAACATTTTGTCGTGGCGCGCAGGTTAGCCTGGCTGATGGTATGCTAGCTATCATAAATCTGAGAAATAAGCTATGAAAATGTAGCCAATAATAAATGTTTTCCCAATAGACTATTAAAAAAACAATGCAGTGTTATCCTTTTCTAGAATAATGATAAGACCTCCATAAATATGCTTGATTTGATGTTTTTGTTTTGTTTGAATTAAAATTACATGTTAGATTTTATAACATTAAGCAACATTTCGCTAAATTAACATTCGTGACGTCATTGAGTATAATTTCACATACTACTATAATGTTCACTTAAATTACCATAATGTTTAGCCTACAACTCGTCTCATGGGTTAGATATTGATGACAAGAGGCGCTCGAGAGCATGAGCTTTTTGTCGGTATTGTGCCCGGTTAAAAGTATTAGGCTCCTATCACACGAGATCTAATCATATCGGCGAATTGTGAGTGTATATTAGTATCTATACCTTTATCTAACCCTTCTGGAAATACGTTATGTTACAAAAATTCTTCCTTTCCAGTATCGTCCACTTGTTCCCCTGGACGAACATTTTGGACGAGGACATGAATCTCTCAGACTCTTTCCGAGTACCGGACCCCAAGACGGGGCAGATGCGCCGCCTGATCTCCCAGATCTCGCCGAAGGAGGAGGAGATGTTCCGCAACATGCTGCGGCGGCTAAACCACATCATCAGGATAGCTAATGACGCTGATGTGAGGATCATGATCGACGCGGAGCAGACCTACTTCCAGCCGGCGATATCTAGGATCTGCTTGGAAATGATGAGGAGATACAACAAAGTGAGTTTTAGTTAATCATTTTTATATGAATACCTACTTTCACCATTATTTATATTCCGCCAACTAGTTGGCCGCACCTTAGGTAGGGACGGGGGTGAGGCGGCGTGTTACTGTGAACAAGAGCAAGCGCCCCCGCCACTCCGTCCCACCGCGCGCATGCAAACCCGCCCTCGTCCAACCGCCCACATAACGCCAACCTAAGGCGCGGCTAACTAGTTCCACGTGAACTATAGACACCTGTATCGGGAACAGTTTCCAAACTCCTAAAAAGCGGAATCCAACCACATTAAAATATATTCGAACTATTGATACTTAATATGGACTCACACGGGTGTTTCTTGCAGGACAAGTTCCTAGTGTTCAACACGTACCAGACATACTTGAAGAACACGTACCAGGAGATTCTGACGGATTTGGAGCAGGCGCAGCGACAGAACTTCTACTGGGGCGCCAAGCTCGTGCGCGGCGCGTACATCGAACAGGTATGTCGTAGGTCGTAGGCTGTTCGTATCGAACAAATCAGATGAAAATCCTAACCAAAGCCGATATGACTTAGATGCTGTACGCGGAGCTTTTTGATTGTCTGTTAAATGTAATAAGTTCAAGAAATAATACATGGTTTACCGTCTTAACAGTGTTTGGATTAAAATTTTTGCAAGAAGCTCGCATAATGTAAAACGCCTTTTGTACATAGATGATGGTCTCTGCGGTTTAGTGGTTCGAGTGTTGGACTGCTGATCAGGACCAAAGGCCTCCCCCATTGATTTCCACAAAGCTCAGAATCGACACGATTCCCAGCGACCTTTACCAGGTCGTCTGTCCATCTCGTTGGAGGCTGTCTAACGCTGCGTTTTCCAGTGCGGGAACTCTAGAACCCTTTTTTCTTCAGAGACCATTTCTATGAGTTTGTGCCCCGCAAACTGTTAGTCTTAAAAAAATATTCGGGACATTGCACATGGCAAGATCTAGGCATCTAGTTCTAAACTAAACAGAGCTTGTAGTATCGGTACCAGAATATGGATATTAAGTAGTAATAATATGATTTTTTACAATGATATACTCTCTTCAAACACGTAATTGATTTCTTTGGACGTATAGGAGCGCGCCAGAGCAGCAGCGATGGGCTATGACGACCCCACATGCGATAACGTGGAGGCTACCACCGTCTCCTTCCACAAGTGTCTGAAGGAGATTCTCAGCAGGGTCAAGGTGAGTCTCATGTTATTTATTTTTTAAGTTCAATTTTATACAGAGACGGACTTAATGTTATAAGCATTTTTCAATAGAACCGACCCTAACATATGTAGATGGAAAAAGGTCTTTTGACTTTCTGGAATCCCAGGGACCGTAGAAACGGAAATACTGTCACGAACGAAAATCTGAACAATTTTTGTGTTTGGTGGTAAGAATTCCACACTCCCCTTCTCCGTAAGGGCAGTGTGGAATTCTTACCACCATCACCACATGGAAGAGGGCACTGGTTTCTCTTAAACGATCAGAGCCCTCCCTGTCTGATGTCTGCTAAGGCACATCCCGGAGCAATAATAAAGGGGTCTGTCTCCCCAGAACCTCACTGTATACGGCAGTATATGACTATTGTGCTGCTATCTTCTCTGGGTCACACGTGAAACTATATTTTTCGATCACAGGGCCCCAACAAGGAGCGCCTCGGCATCATGGTGGCGTCCCACAACGAGGACACAGTCCGGTACGCCATCCAGCTGATGAAGGAACACGACATCAAGCCCGAGGACAAGGTCGTCTGCTTCGGACAACTGCTGGGCATGTGCGACCACATCACCTTCCCACTGGGTGAGTTATCCTGGCAGGATCATGGAAGAGTAACAAAATATATATACTAGCTTCCCGCGAGCGGCTTCGCCCGCTTGGTCAGGGTAGTTCTTATAACTTTCATCCCCTATTCCAACCCCTTACAGAGGCACAGCCATTTATGGCTCAAATCTGGAGCAGCCCATCTGGGAAAATACCCCCACCTTACAGAAAACCGCAACCAAATAACACACTTTATTGTGTTGTGTTCCTGCATTGAGTAAGGTTGCCAGAGCTCCTTCTAAGGATGCGCTGCGCTGGCAGCAAGACAAATATTCCCTGAAACTGTCGGCGCAGTAAATCCTCCATAAACCTCTAAGAGGTTTTTAGGGTCGGCATTGCGCGAGTGATACTCCTGGTGTTGCAAGCGTCCATAGGCTACTGTAACCGCTTGCCATCAGGCGAGCCGTATGCTTGTTTGGCACCTTAGTAGTATATAAAAAAACCTATACTGATGACGTGTCTTTTTACCTCGACAGGCCAAGCCGGCTACTCCGCCTACAAATACGTACCGTACGGCCCCGTGGTGGAGGTGCTGCCGTACCTGTCCCGGCGGGCGAACGAGAACCGAGGCTTCCTCAAGAAGATCAAGAAGGAAAAGAAACTCATCCTAAAGGAAATCGTCCGCCGGGTCGTCACCGGCCAAATGTTTTACAAACCGGTCGGGCACTACACGCCCGTGTAAATATACACCTTAAGTCTACGTGTTATAGTCTAATTTACGTTGCGGGATGTTAGGAGATGCCAATCATGGAAACGCGGCGCGTGCGTATCGACTTCTAGTCGCATTACAGTTTATTATTTATTTTATATCTTACTTTAATTGCGATGATTTAGAATCAACAATAGTTTAAAGCGATTACTTTTATAAAATCCTCTCTCATTAGGTACATCAAAGCTTCGTCCATTAATCCGAAGACCGAGCTTAATTTACTAGGTTTCAAATCAGATTTCGTTTAGTGAGGCGATGTCATGGGAGAGTTTGGAAGTATGTAGTCGATGCTTTTTAAGGGACTGTTCGATTCAATTTATCGATAACGCGTCCCTTCGATGTTTTGATATCGTATTTATATATAAAGGCATTAATAAGTGCTGTACCAGGTAAAACAAAACTCGATAACTGTCGTTTTTTGCGATAGTGAAGCAATCTATCGATGTAATCGTATCGAATAATAGCCATGGTACTAAGTAGTTTGTCTGTGATTAATTGTTGGTAATACGGTTGTCTAGGAATTATTCCTTAAAACCTATTTCGAATAGATTTTTCTAATAAGAAGAACACATTGTTTAGGTAATTATTAAAACTATTATAGGTAATTTAATCGAGTTTGATAAATAAAACTAGAAATGTGTAATTATGAACAGTAAAGTTTGTTTATCAGGCTCTTTGAATACCAAATTGTTAACCATAGAAGTAATCATTTGAAAAAGGTTTTATTAACCGGTTTGACGAAAGAGGTTGCAATCTTGTGGCGGAATAAAATGGTGTGACAAACAAATTAAATCTAATATAATACAAGATTATGAGCTATATACCATTTACATAAGTTACATTTCAGTGTAAAAAACTACCTAAAAATGTATGAAATGAAAACGCAGCATTAACATTAATTTTCAGTTGGAAAATATATGCGGAATATGTTTGATGTAATGTGCGTATTATGTTATAGTCTCAATCTTGTATTTATTTATAACTAACGGGAGTTGTAAATATATGTATATTGTTTTTTTAAATGTGTAAACTGTCAGCGTTACTTGTGAAGTCATCGGATATCATAATTTGTTGAAAACTTTAAAAACTTGAAAGAAGACGTTACTAAATGGTTCACTCGCAATCAAGCAGACCTCGGGCCATATGATCTTTTGTCTCTTTCTTTTAATTGGTAACTCTAACTCCAGAATGCTCAAAGGACAATGTATCCAGGGCTGTAAAAAAATCATAACAATTAGATTTCCCACTTGTATAGTCTATACGTATTTAGTCTATGTCATCCTCTGTACCTCTTTGTGTTATCAGATTGTTTTATATATTTCGCTGACTATAAAAAAATATTTAATTGTCTATGATTTGAATTTTAATTGGCAACACTGACAATTTTTATGTAGGTAACAAGTTGAAAACAGTATTGATTTTGTGTGTCCTACCAGTATTTTTATTTGTTAACGTATGTTTCTTATTTATCAATGCATAAAAAAAAGTGTTGATATTATTTAAAAAAAAATCGTAATGTGTTGCGTTCGTACCTTAACATTAAAATGGAATGTAAATTTTATTTTACAATACCTTTATCGAATTAATTATGATCTTAATTTTGAAATCATTATTCAAAATTCATAGTATTTAAAAAAGAAAGTAATCTGTATAAAAATGCTCTTAAATGAAAAGGCGCACTTAAGATGCTGACATAAGTGTTATTTTTCTGTGTGTCGAGGATGTATTTTGCTGAAGCGAGCAACGCCGGGATAGTTGGCGTATTCAACCATTTGGCTAGCATTTACACAATATTTATGACAGCCAACGAAAAAGCTTATTCGTAGAAAACTAGTCATTGCAACTGGTTTGCTAAAGCAAATATGCTTAAAAAAACTAAGGGCCGCGCGCGTCTGCATGGAAAACCGCTGTGTTGTGCTTCGTAGATAGGGGCCGGCCCTAGGTCGATCAAACAAAGCATTTTCATAGTTCCACGCGTTTTTGTCTTAAGTTATAATCAAGTTATTATGTTATTTATTGTGTAATATAGGTAGCCCCCTGTACTGTCCGACACTTCGGGTTTTTACAGTCATCCTATAGCGTAAATATGTGAATGCATACACTTGTAAAACATAGGAGTAAAACTATACGTATAATGATAGCTAATAGTAGGTTAACTTCGTTGTTTATCAGTCAAAAGATGGCCACTGCTAAACAAAGATCCTTCGATTTCGAAGGAACGGTTATATGCTGCCTGCATCAAGCGACGTCCAGCGACCTTTATCAGGTCATCTGTAGTACCTACTCTGGTGGATATTTTTGTTATACCTTGCAGTATTAAAGGGATGCTGTCCGATTACACCCTAGAGATGCAGACACAATTTTCTTACTATTAAATATCATTTTAAGTATAGTATACTGTAAATACCCGCAATTTTTTTATATTAGCTGCGGTACCGTAATAAGAAGTGATCTTTAAATTGCCAAAATTATGTGTTTCGTATTTAAGTAAAAGACAACAAAATGGAAATTGTTAATAGACGTTCATCGAATGAATTCGAATTTTAAATAAGTATTCGTTTTGTGAATAATACCGTGGCTACTCTCAGTTCCTACCACATAGTTAGGTACCTATATTCAAGTCCTATGTTTCTAACACATGTGAACGTCTGTCGGTTTGTTGCGCAGTGTCAGTAACCGACATTGTACAACAAAAACAAATGTTTTGTTGAATTAGTGTTAAATGAACTGCAATCAACGTGCACCCATTTTAAAAATGGAACGCGTGTAGAATTTAGTTTTAAAATTGTGTTTTGTTTTTGTAAACGTTTATTTCGTCCACGATTTAATTTATTAATCTGTAAGATGTTTATAATTTTCCTTGCGCTAATTAATTATTATTGTGATGCTATTTTTAGATTATTTTACGAATAGACTTTTAATAAAGACAAAACTTGTTTTGATATGTTTCTTTTATTTTTATTTTTCCTCTTTTGTCGTAACCTTTTTTATTATGACCCATCTTTTTTATAAATGAAAATTAAAAATCTAAGTGCCAGTAATTTTAACTTGATATTTTTTTTAGTTAGCTGCATGTAGTGAAAATATTTTAGTATAGTTTTAAATAGTGACCTAGAGGGTCTAAAATGTATAAAATATGAAAAAAAATGCTACATAAATAGCACGCAATGTAGCTGACATGTCTACGAATAACCATCAAGTATTTTGATTTTTTTATTAGGTGTCAATTATGTATAAAATAGGTCGTGTTAAATTGCTGACTTTACACTATGCTTGCAATATCATTTAAATGTTATACTAACTAAGATATTAGACTGAACTGACGCTTTTTTATGAGAAATCTAAACCAGAAATGATAATTATTCAACATTTGAATTTGGAAACTGTCAAAAATTAAAAATATGATAGACCTACCTATTTGTTCCTCATACATGTTTGTCAGCTAGAAATATAAAATCGATTATTGCAGACAATAATAGTATGATATATATTATATGTGTGTTTTATTCTTAACTAATATTATGTGTCAAGGCAAGGATTATTTCTACAATCCTGTATCACTATTTTCTGTCCGTGTAACATTTTAGACACAAATTGCATTTCACTAATTAGGTTAGGCCATAGAGAATATGTTTTTATCGTGGATGGGTATCAACAAACATTGATGGGTTTAGAACGAGTGTGAAACAGCAGGAGTTGTAATGTTTGAAACTCTATGCGTCTTGTGCGCAGAATGCTGTGCTTATTAACTGTGTCTTTACGAATTCTGGGTAGCCCGTCCTTTAGATCACCTAGTAGGTATTAGTTGCGTTTTTGCCTTATATAAGTGCATGAATGGCAACAAACCCGTGTTGCAGGGCTCTACCTCTGCTCTGCTCCTCTCTCTTTTTATACTTTTTATAAAGGCCCCAAACTCTTGCCCTAGTGCTCCTGGAAGATATTTTCATAAAGTGCCCCAAACTCTCCTGCTCAGGGGCCCCTAGATGGCGTAAGACGGCCCTGGAAAGTACTATTTTAGCTATGACCGCGTTTCTAATGCGGCCTGCTATAGTCAAAAACAACCCTATGACACCAGCTACAGAGTACATTGTTATAAACGCTATATACGTTATAAACGCTAGTGTCAGAGCTTTTCGAAATTACAGCTGTTTCTGTAAAGGTTTTTGTAGTCTTCAGCTGATAATGTTAGGCAAAGTGAATTTTGAATAATTATGATTGTGGAAATGATCCGAGTCACTAGTGCTATGTGTACTTATAACGAATGTAAAAATACCCTGTTTCACTGTCGTCCCGATTAATGGAAACATATATAGTTCTCGCAATTTACGAGTACGCGACATGTGACTTCTAAATCCACTTCATAAGGTTCAAATTCGAATGATTCACGCGCACTCGTAAGATGCTTAAACTGTAATACGACAATTATTTGGAATTATTTTTTTTGAATTTTACTTTGTCATTTTTTTTAATGATGATAGTTTTAAAAATTGTATGCGGCTTTTTAAACTTGTGATTTGTGGTAATATTTTTTTATACCGACATTATTTTGTTTCTTTTAAATTAACACAAGCAAGTAAATGAATTAGTTTTGTCACAATGACGATGATGCGACAGGGTTTTAGTATTAGACAACATTGGAAAAATAAAAATAAAGTGTTAATGTTGATGATTTGTGTATTATTTGAACTCGACTAAATCTTTGCTTACATTTGACAATCACTACAAATAGTACTTATATATTGATTGACCACGACTTTTTATTTCCATTCCACAATTCACTTTTCCGGAGTAGGTCCTACGTAGCTAACCTAACTCTGTAAATAATAGAAAAAAAAAAATAAAAAAAAAAATGCAATGAAAATATTTAGTGTTAATTCCGCTTATGCATATATTTTGTCATGGATTTCCGCAAAGTAACGCCTGATTCCATTAATTTTGAAAAAAAAATTGATAGGCGCTATAATTAAGAAACAAAGTCAAACATCTGTGACTGAAATTACACCCACAGTTCGCCGGTTACGTGTACCGAAACTATTGCCATTTATACAAGGTGGAAGGGACATCGACGCACAAACGTCGTGACGATGTTTCAGTCATGGTCAAAAATAAAATGACCTAGGTAATTCATGTAAAAAATGATCGGTTATTATAGATATTGACATTTTTGAGCGCGCAGTGTATTGCTAAAAACGTGATTATAACGCTTCGCGGTGAATGTTATCACGCGCGCGATCCCAAATAAATGAAATAATGATTATTTAATTATAAATCTAATTTGGGTAGATAGAAATAATGTCTTTTTACACGTTCAAGCAAAAAAAGCTGCAGAAAAAATTGAAAAATTGATAAAAAAAAGTTACGGAAAATTTCAACGCAGGGGGTCCAGAATCATGTACCAAACTCAAGATATTCGGATGTGATCGATGTCCCTTCCACCATGTATAATAACTGAAGTGAGTACAGACATAAAACTACTTGACCTGTCTCATATTCCAAGGATCAATTCAGACTTCTTTTCGAATCATAAAGGATAGAGCTTTGGTTATACCTCAAATAAATTAAAACAATTTTTCAGTCAACAATTATTTATTTTCATAGTTTCGTCGTAAACACATCCTTAATCTAACACACATCCAACAGCTTTATATTAGTGCGTATCAAACTAATATTGTCAGATTGTTTTATGACATTAATTATATTTTATAAAAAAATATGATTTTTGAACAATTGACGTTATTTTTTTGTATGTGACAAGTTATTTCTTATTTCCTTCGCCGTGGCAATTTTTTACCAAGTTTAAAAAAAAAAACCGTTTGACAGTTTTGGAATTTTGGACTTTGGAGAGTGATTTTTGTTCTTGACAAAGTGAAAATTAAAATAGGTATACCTATGAATTAATTGTTAGGTAGGTAGTAAGTTATTGGTTACAGGTCAGAAAAAAGTACTGACTGCAAAACAGTACATTACATAATGAAAGTTTGTAATTTTTAATTTACAAAGTCAAATGGTTGTCGTTAGGCGGCAAGGAGAACGAGGTAGTTTTGAGTTATTTTCTTTGTGTAAGTTCTTTGATACAATTAGTACCAACATAGTGATTATTCAAGTACCTAATGGTATAAAAATTAGTGTTGTGTACTTAGAGAAAAACGTGAGTGCATTGAAGAAAAATAATTGTACCCTCTGGATTCAGCAAAAGGTAAGTGGCAAACTAACACACTTATCATAATGTTCTAAATAAAATTAAAATTTCCTCCCAAATAGCGCTAAAAATGTCTATGATCGTATCTTTAAACGGCCGTTGTGCAGCACTAGTGTAGATTATGTTATACTCAGTAGCGGGATAGATGTCGCCACAGGTCTTAAAGTCTTAATTCCTTGCGCACATTTAGATAGGTAACTATCTTGATTAGATTTCGGATAGTGTATAAGCTTTACTTGTTTGTTTTTGTGTGAGCAAAAATATTTATTTAAGCTTATAGTTTTCTGATGCCATTATCTGAGTTCCTACGTGTGGTAGGTACTTATACGCCGCTGTTACAAAAACCTCACGGCTCACGGTGACAAAACAGCCTAAAAAGTCCCGTTCCAATCCGAGCTTTACCTATATCTTATACTTATAAAACATTGACTATTAAGTAGTGAACAGTCAGTCAAGGATTTAATAGGTAGGTATTAAAATAAAATTATATTATTTATATAAAACGAAATACTTCTAAACGAGTATAATATAGATACATTTTAATCTGAGGCCAGGCTTAAGAGGCTAGAAAAGGTTGACTTACAAACAGGTATCCTTTATTGCTTGAGTGTTTTTTTCGTGAGAGGAACCAGAATATATAATTATATTCACAGTTATACTTAGTTATATAATAATGTTTGTTAGTAATTTTTGTTAGATTTTTCTTGCGTAAAAATTATAAACCCGCTGGTTAGCCCAAGAGCTATACTTCCATTTTTTTTATCTAAAGGATTCCTCTTTTTGGGTAGGTATACAATTTTAAAAGAAATTAATTTGGTTACGTACTAAGTACCTAGTATTCCAAGCCAGGGACAATGTGCTCTGACATCTGAGGGTGAAGCCTTACGCCTTAAGCCTGTTCACAGCTTACTGACAAGTTCCTGTTAAATTAGCTGGCAGATAATTTCATACAATTTTATTTCCATTTTTGATTTTATCCATAAGTTAGGAGCTACCCAGACGTGGTGTAACAGGCCCGTGTAATGCTATTTTGTATTACAAAATTCCCAAAAAGTTATCAAGAAAGTAGTGTAGGTAAAATAGATCTCACTCGTTTAAACAACAATAGGTAGTCCAGAAAAGAAAGCTATATGTATATTCCGTAACAATACCTATTATTATCATAGTCTTTCTAATAAACAACGTCACTTACGCCGTCAAAATCAATAATCACACACCCAGTAATGTTAAATGTTCTATGGCATCATTATCTGATGACGTCAAGCCACGTCACCTCCTGGACTACGCCCAGTCACCCATCGACGTTGATTTAAATCAGTGTGTACTGTGTAATAACTTCTCATTCCATCACATACGTCTCTCCAGCAATGCCAGTATAATACAGTAGTCTTTGGACGCACAGCGACGTTAACTGATGACGTGGCACGCGACGTCAGGGACGACGGGTTCTTCGACGTCGTCTGACGTTGGCGCCAGTGCCGCCAGTTGCGTCGCTGTAGGTCTTCGCTAGGACCTTTGGCGGTTCGCGTCACCTGTTATAAAAAATCAGTTTGTTTATGTACTTAATGTATATTACTATCTTTTTGTATTTTTTTAAGCATTTTCCATGCTGTAGGGACACTGCTGACGCATTAGATTTGCATCGTACTAGCTTAGCGACTTGCGCAGCGCGGCAGTCGTCTCCCCGCATCTACCCGGTTAGGTCGTTCTTAGTTATGTAGCTTATATGTATTTTTATAACTGGTACCAGTAAAGTAATAGTATCTGATGAGTCTCACATTTATTTATCCGCAAACAATCAGCCTCCACAAGTGACACATAAAGAAACCCCACATTGGTGACCCTCGACATTGGACACGCAACTTCCGGACACGCGGACGCGCAGCAAGCAAGCATGGTTAGCGTTCTAAGAAAATGAAGTACGCGCAAGGTAACGACGTGGCATCAAAGCACGGGCACATGGACTGCGTAGCAACTCAGCATGCGCATGAGCACCGTGGCAACCAGGCACGCGCACGGAGGTAACCTGCACAGGCAAGTCATGGGAGACGACTCGCCCTTTTTGTTAGAGCCAAGAGGGCTAACGACCTAAGTACCTGACCGTTATAAGTGATACCTACATATTATATCTGACGAAGATCCACACGAACAACGACGACCAGAGAATACACGTCTACTCATTATGACTGCATTATGTACAGCGAAACTTTAGTAGCGACCTAAGCAGATCACACGAGAGTACGACTTTACAAGAGGCATGACGCAATGTATTCCGGACTGAGGCGTAAGGCGTTTGAAACTTGGGTTGCGAGGCAAGATTCCGCACCAAGACGAGATAGCGCAGCATATCCGAGGACAGTAGATGGCATGGGACAAGCAGAGGCCGCTTATCACACTAGGGGGCGAGGACCGATATCGTACCAGTGTTGGATGGCGCATCCTGTCATCATCGCACAGAGAACTGAGAAATGGTTCATTTAGAAGATTAGACAGCGTCGCAGAAATAATTTCGTGAAAAGTGTGTGATTATTGTGATTTATTGATAAAAGTGTCGGTTTAAGAATAATAGATTGCCCTGTTGTTCATTGTTAATTGTAGAATCTCATTATATTGTAACAAAGAATTAAGTCCACATAGCAACTCATTGTGCTTTGCATTTTGTTTAGTTTGCATTATGAGAATTGAGCTCACGCAACTTGATATCTTGTTTATAGTAACACCGTGTTTTGAATTAAATGTAACGAGTCAGATAGTGCCTTATGTGATATTATGTATTTGTGATTATAAAACTTCTATTTGATTGTAAAAAAATGTACCATTTTTTGAAAAAGGGGGGGAATATTGTAGGGACACTGCTGACGCATTAGATTTGCATCGTACTAGCTTAGCGACTTGCGCAGCGCGGCAGTCGTCTCCCCGCATCTACCCGGTTAGGTCGTTCTTAGTTATGTAGCTTATATGTATTTTTATAACTGGTACCAGTAAAGTAATAGTATCTGATGAGTCTCACATTTATTTATCCGCAAACAATCAGCCTCCACAAGTGACACATAAAGAAACCCCACACATGCTAAGATTACTATTTGGATAATTGGATTAAACTACTTTGGGCCGCACTCAGAGACGTCACTTAACCCAACGAATCATTAGCTACTGACACCTAATATACCTTAGTACACTGACAACAAACTCAATTATAGAAAAATAGGCCAAGATATATAGCCACTGTTTGTTAACGATTCATTACCGTTAAGTGACTCTGAGTTGGGGTCTTTGAGTGTTTTGTAAGGATAAGATACGGCGCCAAATTAATTAATAGCGTAATTTATTATCGGCGGGTAAAACACACGGGTTAGTCTCTCGCAATGAAATAATTACAGCTTTTTCACCATCTCCTAATAAGTTCTCGTTAAATTATCTACCAGGTAATTTAACAGGAACTTACTGAAAGGTAGTAAAACATATGCTTGATGTGTTATTATTTAATTAGTTCAAAAATAAGTAGAGAAAATCGTTCTATGAAGTTCCAGCTCTGAGCTTGGATTGTAAATAATACAAATTAAAGCTTACATGGGAAGTAAGAACTTCCCACTCTAAAAATAAATATATTTTTAATATAAATTTTTACCTCTACGCATCCTAAGCTCTAACATAGTATGCGATGCAAGTGCAGCAACTAGGGCTGCCGCCAAGCCTGCCAGCTGTGCGCGTACGCACAGCATCTGTCGCGCGACACACGCGAGAGCCAACCCTGCGTGTCGCGCCGCCAGGGTCACCGACCACGGTCCCCTCCAGCCGGGGCCGCCGATACAGATACCAGCCTGAAATAGAACAAGGCCTTAGAGTTCCTTTCTTTTATCGTATCAGTATGAGGAATACAGCAGTTCATGCAGACAGCCTCGTCATTAATCTGCTGACTAGCTGAACTAATAACGCCCAAGAAGATAGTAGGTAACATATTTTATTTCGCCTTGCCTTATGTGTACTGTGTGGTACATAAATCATCATCATCATCATATCAGCCAAACGATGTTCAGTGCTGAACAAAGACCTCCCTATAGACTTCCACAGGGACCGCGTCGGTATATAAATAACGGTTGATAATCGGCTCTAGTCTAGCTTACTACAACTGCTTTGCACGAGTTACCTGAAGCACATCCCAAAGCGCCGCACACGCACCCCAGGCAGCTGCTGCTAGCGCAGGCAGCGCTAGGTCTGTCTTAGCAGCTCTCCAGCGCAGCAGGGCCAGTACAAGCGATGCGTGCGCCGCCCCTCCTCCCGCCGCGAGCGCTCCTCGCCGGCCTCGCGCCGCTGCCATGGATAGCGTGCCGGCAGCCAACCCTTGCAGGACTCCCGCCCCGCATAGTGATCGCCATGCACACCACCACCCGTCGACACATACTCCATACCACTGAGGTTCAATCACAATAATGTCTACATTAAAAAAATAGGAGAGAAATAGATTTAAAAGAGACAATGGTCGATAAGTTGATAATCACTGTGAAATCATACTTGACTGAGTTGAATTGGCTGATAAATCTCTATTAATAATTAAACTACAGTATTTTTATTCAGTATATGTGTACCTTAATATACGATGTATAAATAAATCCCTGTTGAAGTCCTATGAACAGGCCCATGGGTGCCGCCAGCAGTGCCCGAGGGTCTCTGATGATGGAACGCGCGTCAGGTGGTGGCGCGGGCGCAGAGGGGGCGCCGTACACGCCCAGCCCAACTGACATGAGTGCTAGGAACGCCCACATCCCCACTAGCATCATCCTGCCGTCGGCATCCAGAACTGTGCCTGACAAAGTCTGCATGTCAGGACAACCTGCCGCTCCGCAGGTGCGCTCCTGAAATATGCAGATATATAATATAATTTCTTATTTATTTACCTACAGTAGTTTAGAAAGCTTAGAAAATAGGTCGCAATCTACATTTTTTTACGCAATTTACTCACAGGACACTGAAAAAGTATTATATAACTGCATAAAAATGTGGCAGAAACAAAAACTATGAACTCCCAATTTTAAAGACCAACTGAATAAAATTAATTTTTCTATGGGCAATTTGAATAGGGCCATTATTCTTACCTCATAATCATCTTCCAAAAAGTACTCCTCAGGCGGTGGCCACCTTGGCACAGATATGTTCGTTGGTGCTGGAGTCGTAGGCCTGGAGATCTCCTCGGACCATATTAAGAGAGCGAAGCCTAGAAGCAGGGACCCACACACCAAACCCAAGTCTTGAGCCGCCCTTAACGCTCTCAGTGCTCTTCTGAGAGCAACTTTTCTTCTACCCTCATCACCTGCCGCTTGGGCTAAGGATGTTGCTGATGCAGACAGAGCAAGAGACATCGGAGACAGTGTAACTCCACAGAATCCGTACAGTGCTAGCAGAACAGGGAGCGGAGTTTCCACCGTATGAGCAGTTAAAAGCACACAGACCTGAGTATGAGCCATGGCGATTATTACTCTTGTTCCAGTCTTTTGAAGAATAAGCGGGGCAAACGGAGCGACTATTGCTGCGAGGGTGTGCATGATTGCCAGTGGCATAGCTCCGGCTTCCGCGCCAGCAAACGCTGTGAAAGGCAGCAATGCTGTTGCGCAAAGGCCGCTGGAGATGCAGAGAAGGGTGAACCGGTTCACGAGGGGTTTGGGAAGCTTTGGGGGCTGTCGGGCTAGCAGACGGCGAACTGATGCCGCTCCCACAGATGACGCAGCCGAGTCCCGCCGACGAGGCCCGATGCAGGAACCTGCTACTCGGATCGGAGTTTTCTGCTTCTTCCAAGGCCATTCTTTCTTGTATATTGTGCTGACTGGTATCTGTAAATAAATATAAATAATTATTTACTTTTAAAGTAAAATGAGGAATATAAAACACGTGCAAATAGCCTGATAAACAACAAATTACAGACACAAAAGAAAATCTATTGTTTTCGGCGCCAATTAAGTCAAACTGGAATAGCCTTCAGTTTAATTTTTTCCTTTTGTTTTTTAATAACAATAAGCCTACATTTGGTACCAAATATTAAATAAATCATTTTGAAACGTTATACTTACTCCGCTCCGAACCCAATTTACTTTTAATTAGTAAGTAATCTATGTCACACTTGCTGGTACCCCTTGTGCCCGAACGAGGGGCGGTATCCACGTGACTAAAGGGTTGTAGTAGTATCTTATACTACTTGAAAATTGATTAATCATTGATACGTTAAAAAGAAGAAGAAACATTTCTTTGATTGAATAAATTTTAATTGAGTGCTATTCTTTATTTATTTTGAATAGCCGTTGAACTCTCTAGTACCTGTGTAATAATAGCCCGGTGCCGATGTGGGTCAGACACGGTTCGTATGGCGGCGCGGACGGGCGCCGGGCGGGAGCGCTCCGTCAGATCCGGTAGGCTGCCCATGCGCACGCGCCGGCTACACACCGGCGAATATGTGCTCCTCTATCATACCTGATAAGATATATTTTTATTACTAGTTATTTTCACATTTGGTATCGTCGAAAGAAGAATCATTTTAATAATAAAAGACTATGGGCTTGTTTCACCATCTCTGGATAACCGATAACTGCCAAATAAATTTAAAAAATGGAACAAAATTTGTATGAAATTATCTGATAGCAAATTTAACTAGCTAACGGGAACGTATCAGTAAGCTATGAAACAGGCCCTTTTTTAAAATCTTAAACTATCTTTCTATATTTTTTAAGCATTTTCCATGCAAAGGAAGTGAATGATGAGATGACGGCTAATAGAGATGTATGGAAGAAAAAGACATACCTACTGCGCCGACCCCAAGTGAATAGGGATAAGGGCAGGAGGATGAAAAAAAAAAATTTTAATACAGTTAAAAATAATATTTTGGTACAATTTAAAGTTCAGTGATGGCAACATTTATAATAATATGTGATGGTAGTTAGAAAAAACTTATAAATGTATGTGTCATTCATTATTGCCGAGTTGTGTTTTGTCTGTTACTTTTTATTAAAATCAGTATGTTTAGTTACTATTAGTAATAGCTCCTAATATATTATTATCTGTGGATATATTTACTAACAGTATTGATTCTTTTGGTCTAAATTTTGAATGTGTGTAAAATTTTTGATACCTATTGATATTGTTTTTATTTGGAATACATACTTAAGTAAATTTAAGTACCAAAATTTTAACATCATAATTGCACTATAATTTGAATAAATGATTTTTTGTTTTGAAAATCTAAATTTTATTCTTAAGTCCCTGGCGTGACATTTTGCGAAAGAGACATTCTGCAAAAGAGACGTTTTACGACCATGGGACATTTTGCGAAAGAGACGTTTTGCGCCTGAGCCTTTCAGTCACAGTCAGTGTGTGTTAAAAGTATTCTAATTGGCTTAAAATAATGTTCGCTCGTAAACAGAAAAGTAAGTGGGATTTATAACTTAATTTATCTCGGAAGTCCGCGGTAGATTTAATTATTAGAACATTAATTATAGTCGGTGAGGATATTTCAGAGTTCGGGACGCAATATTTAAGTATATTATGTAGCTTCTATATAATTTCTGTTGGCCATTACTCATTGTTATAGAATCCCGAGCTGTTACTGAGAATTTTGTAATAGAGAAATGTAGTGACCTTTTGCTAACCGAGTCAATATTGTTATGTTGACTACCGGGATCGAGACAAGTGTACAGAATTCCAGATATTCATTTGAAGCCCGACTTCAACAAAATATTTTGTTATTCTGTGATGTGTTTGATGATACCAATTTCATTTACTTTTTTTATGTAGCCTCTTTTGCGTCCCACTACTGGGCAAAGGCCTCCCCTAACTTAGTCCAGGACCTTCATTTACTTATTGGTAAGAAATTAAAAGATATAAAAAATCATTAGGTAACAAAAGGGCCTGCGGTTTTTAAGGAATTTGACTCCCTCCCGAATTGATGCCAACTTTTAGTTAATAATTTTATTTTAAAGCCCAATTTTGGAGCCGATTTTGGCTACTTGAACCGCCACCAACACCACTAAACCCTGAATCGGAGGTTGATGATGTTACATAATGTATATTAAAAGGTAGGCATTAATTGTATGACCATGAAATAATTTATTTTATATTAAGTATATAGCTTTCCGCCAGGAGCGTTCTCTCGCGTGGTCTAGCTATTTCTTATAATTTACTAAAACAAATCTATCCCACGGCAACCATACATTTTACCGGGATAAAAAGCCTATGTTCTATTCCAGGCTATAATCTATCTCTGTGCCAAAAATCATCCAGATCCGTTCAGTAGTTTTTGCGTGAAAGAGTATCAAACATCCATCCAACCAAACATTTCACATTTATAACATTAGTAGGATTAATTCATAGCGAAAAAATCAACTAGAATAAGGCCAGACTACGAGTATTACAAGTTTATTTCTTGATTTTCTCAACAAATCTCGTTATTTACAAGGACGAGTAAGCCCATCGAGCTATGTTGAGCAATCGGGAGGCGTGACCCGAGATCAATCCAATTTGAGGCGGCAGGGTTTGCGGAGAGACATTTGCGGAGTTTGCCGACACAAATTATTCAGTAGCCAGCCGGACATAGGTTGACTTGACAAAATAACGCTTGAATTCCAAAAACGGTAAAGGCAATGTGTATACGTTTAAAGTTGACCAGTACAGCTTAAGTTCCCTTATCCAGATAATATTATAAATGTGAGTTTGGATGGACGAATGGGTGGATGTTTGTTACTCAATCAGACGCACGGCTGAACCGAGTGGTTAAAATTTAGCACAGAGATACATTATAGTCTGGGATAGCACATAGGCTACTTTTTATCTCGGTAAAATGTATGGTTCCCGTGGGATAGAATACGAAATATTGAGACTACGTGGGTGAAGCCGCTGGCGGAAATATAACGTCAAGATGCAGTCGTCATCATCATCATCCTCCTGTCCTTATCCCAATTCAGTTGGAGTTGGCGCACATTAGCCGTCGCCCGTCATGTGGTCAATCAACTCCTTTGCGGATATATCCTTTCTCACACAGTCCATCCATCTTTTCGTTGGTCTTTCTTCTCCCTTATATCCATCCACATTTATGTTCAAAACGTTTTTGGTAACATGGTTTCCATTTCTACGCATCATATATCCATACCACGATACGATAATAAGATGCAGTAATAGATAATACTTATTATGTTTCTTTATACATATTAATGTAAACTATTCAGCTTTATCCTATTATCCTATCCTATCCTATTTCCTACTAGTATTATAAATGTGAAAGTTTGTGAGGATGGATGGATGGATGGATGGATGGATGTTTGTTACTCTTTCACGCAAAAACTACTGAAGGGATCTGGATGAAATTTGGCACAGAGATAGATTATAGTCTGGAATAGCACATAGGCTACTTTTTATCCCGGTAAAATGTATGGTTCCCGTGGGATAGCGGGCAAAGCCGCTGGCGGAAAGCTAGTAGGTAATAAACGTTTAACACCCTTTCCCTTTAATTGGCACTATTAGAACTATTTCACTTGTAGTTTATTCAATTAAATACCTAAATATAACTAAAATAAAATAATAATAAAATAACTATTTACAATAAGGCATCAAAAACTCCTCCGCATCGCTATCAGAAACTTAAATAATGTAAACTCCGAGAATTTACGAACGGAAAAGCAGACTAATGATTCCGACTAATGTTCTCGATTTTTCCCTGCGAAAGTAACTGAACTTAAAGTCTGTTTGTATGCTACCTACGCTTTTATGCCCAACACGCTGAACCGAATTTGATGAAATACCTTTTGTCGAAATAAAAATACCTTTTATTGTATCGCGTTATAGATTTTTTTTAACCTGTAATGACGTTTTCGTGATCGCTACGTCACGCGAGCCTCTTATATTTTTGTTACACAAATTTTAGTGCCTTCAGTGGCTGCTAGAGGTTGTTTCATAAACACCAGATACATAAAGTGTATATCAATATACCTACTCTCCGTTCGTAGAGATCTATAACCAATGTAAACGGAGGCTCTGACGCCTAAGTGATCGCTCCGGTTTACCCTAATCGGTACGCGTGAGTGCTTCCTCCGCCGCAAATTGTTTGATCAAATATTAATGATCTCATATAAATAGTTTATATATTCAAGCGTGATCCTTTCTACGTCAAGGAAACTCGGTAGAATATTTTAAATTTTGATGTCAGAGGTGTTTTAAAATGAAGAGTATTTTGTCTACTTTTTGATGAATCAATTATCGCTATGAATATTATAAATGCCAGAGTAGCTCTGTGTGTCTGCCTTCCTTCCTTCCTTTGCCTTATCCCATTATCTGGGGTCGGCTCTCCTTGTCTGCCTTCTCCATTTTCCATAAGTAACTGATAACTGATTTTTATGAAATTTGTAATGGTTGGAGAAAGGATACTATTTCTCGCGAAAAAGAGCTGAAATTAATAGGGAACGAAAGTTTGTAAGCAAGTCCATCTGCTATTTGCTATCTGCTATCTGCTATTTTGTTACTACTGCCATATCTTTAGTGACAATCGCAAGATTGGTCTATTTCAGCACCTTTGGATAACCGCTAATCGCCCGTTCATTCAAAATTAGAACAACATTTTTATAAAATTATCTACCAATTAATTTAACGGGTACTTTAGGACGTGGTAAAACAGGCCCTGAGACAAATCGATTAACGTAAGAATCTCTATAATCTAACGGAAGAAGTCTCTAAAAGTACAAACATAATAAACAACATAAAATATAAGGTGATAAACACATTCGCAGTCGGGTATTTAGGGAACTTTCCTGCTCTTTAAAGTTAGCAGACCTTCAAGTGCGGGAAGAAGGGGCCCCGTTTAGTCGCATTTACACGTCCCGTAGCCCGTAGCCGATTCGTAGCAGATTGCTACGAAGCTGCTACGTAGAGTCGTAACTCGTAGACTCATAAAAATATAAGCTTCTGTTAACGCAGTATAAATGTATACTTCTATACTAATAATAATTGGACGTCTATGGTCTAGTGGTTCGAGTACCGGACTGCTGATCACGAGGTCGTGGGTTCGATTCCCACAGGACACAAACATTTATAGTGATGAACTTAAGTGTTTGTGTTTGTCTGGGTGTTTCCTATGTATTATAAGTATGTATTTATAAAAAAAAAGTATATAAGTATTATATCCATTGTCTAGTACCCATAGTACAAGCTCTGCTTAGTTTGGGACTAGGTGGTGCTGTGTAAAAAAAAAGTCCCAAAATATTTATTTATTTATTTATTTAATTATAAAGCTGAAGAGTTTGTTTGTTTGGTTGAAGGCGCTAATCTCAGGAACTACTGGTCCGATTTGAAAAATTATTTTAGTGTTAGATAGCCAGTTAATCGAGGAAGGCTATAGGCTATCATGTTAACCAAATGGTTTGATATATATATCATACTAGCTTTTTTCCCGCGACTTCGTCTGCGTGGAATAGTTACTTTGTTCCATATGAACTTTCATCCCCTATTTCACCCCTACATAGGTTATTGCGATTTCATGCCAAATTTCAGTCCGATCTCTCCAGTGGTTTGGGCTGTGCGTTGATAGATCACTATGTCAATCAGTCAGTCAGTCACCTTTGAGTTTTCGAAAATCTAAAAACAAACTTTCATCCCCTATTTTATCCCTTTAGGGGTGGAATTTATCAAAATCCTTTCTTAGGGGATGCCTACGTCATAGTAGCTATATGCATTCAAAGTCTCAGCCCGATCGGTTTAAAATTGACAAAATTTCATACAAACTTTCATCCCCTATTTTATCCCTTTAGGGGTGGAATTTATCAAGATCCTTTCTTAGGGGATGCCTACGTCATAGTAGCTATATGCATTCAAAGTCTCAGCCCAGTCGGTTTAAAATTGACAAAGTTTCATACAAACTTTCATCCCCTATTTTATCCCCTTGGGGGTAGAATTTATCAAAATCCTTCCTTAGCGGATGCCTACGTTATAACATCAACCTGCATGCCAAATTTCAGCCCGATCCCTCCAGTGGTTTGGGCTGTGCGTTGATAGATCACTATGTCAGTCAGTCAGTCAGTCAGTCAGTCAGTCAGTCAGTCACGTTTGAGTTTTATATATTTAGATATTATACATGGTATTTGGTGCATCGTGTGACAAATTGAATTGCCAATTTGTGTATTAATAACTCGGGGCTGTAAACTTTATGTCATGCCTACGTGAGATAAATAAGTAATAATGGGAGGTTGAATGAAACGTCAAAAAAGACGTCATTTTGAGACAGATTTTGTCTGTTTGACGTGACAGAAAGGGCGAGAAAAGATTCCCGTAAAGTTAGCATGGGGTGCTGATGCCATTTTTTTTTTTCATTCACAGTTTTTATCTTACTGTGTTTCATAATGGCGATGAATAGCTGCCGGCTTGGAAACGAATCACAATCAGGGCCCGATTACTCATGCTAGATGGTGTTTATAGAAGCAAATGTATTAATACTAAATATTATTTTAGTTATTCTGTGGTCTAGGCATAGGTTTGAAATCCCCTTCTCCGTTTCTCATCCATACCATCAAAGGCTGAGAAGGTAGCTTTTTCGGCTCACAATAAAACTGAAATTATTTATAGCCTTATGGGGACCGCATCCCACTTAAACATCAAAATCATACAGAGGTTCCTAAATAAAACACTGCGAATGATAACCAATGCTCCCTGGTTCTGCCGAACGAAATACTACATCATGACCTACGAATGCCCACCATTAATAAGCAGGAAATTGCACGCAACACTAAGACATATAAATAAAGGACATATTGAACGCCACCCAAACACCCTGGCTCAGTCTTTAATGGAAAACCACAACAAATCACGACGACTAAAGCGAAGAATCCCTCAAGACTTGGTCCAACCACAGTAAATGTACCTATTGTCTGAATAAAGAGGATGTGACACAGGTCACATAATAAGCACGCCAGCATTAGGACTAACCAACATACTGCTGAATTTCCCATGAAGGAGACAGATTGTAGTAGCATATAAGGATATAACATGTAGCTTCAACTGTAGGTACAGTCAGCAACAAAAGTAGCTGAACACTATGAAATCTTCAAAACGCTTTAACATCTTTAATATTCAGAATTCACTGACCCTTGAAGGCAGTACAAGTTCTCATAATAGAGGACAACTATATGGTTTACCTTAATCAAAATCTAATGAATAGTTTTGGTACTGTGATGTTTTTAAACTTTCACCGTGTTCAACGACTTTCGATGCTGACTATACCTACTAACAATCTCCATGTATTACCAATTTTATGGACTATATGTCTGAAATAAATATTATTATTAATATAAATATTTTCAGTTGCATACTTAAATGGTTCTTTCTTTCTTTCATGATGGTGTGGTTAAATGGATTAAATTTTAAAAAAAATGGATTAAAAAAATGACCAGACGTAGGTTTTCATCAAATAATAAAGCAAGGGTCAATCCATACAAATAATTTATTTTCCCTTTTTATTATTTCCCCCCCACGCGACGCGGAGATTTTAGGCAGTTGATTAATTTGCCTTAATCCGGCTCTGTACAATCAATATTCATAATAAAGTGAAGGTATGCTGGCGACGCGCTTGGCTCGGTCGCAATATTGCAGCCAGCGAAAATAGAATGCACTCCAATTAGGGAACTGAGTCATCTAGACCAGTGTTAGATCTTTCAGGGATTCTGAAATACCTATTTTTATTTTGCTAGACGATTTTCACTCGCGCTAAGCAATAATATGCTACCACTAGGCTAACGAAGCAGTTAGGTTATGGTAGATAAACAGTATTATTTCTTAGACATGTGTAACCCCGATTGTATGATGATAGTAAATTGCACTGTATGAGACTTGACACAGTTCTCAAACAGCTATTATTATCAGTAAATGTGTTCGTTAAGTTTCTTTCAAGTTAACATATAGATCAACTTAGGCATAGGTTTGTTACTTTATCATTTTGTCTGGTAGTCGCAAATCGTTGCTGTTGAGCGTTACGGGATTGAATCCCGGGTCGGGTAATGTGATTGGATTTTTCTCTGTAATTCTCAGTAGCAACTCGGAGCTGTGAGCTCATTGCCAATTAAAAAGGAATGAATACCCATCCAAATACAGACCGCGGCAGGTATTACTTTGCTGCGAGCAAAATCTATTGCTTTTATTCTACTTTATCTCTATATCAATATTATAAAGACGAAAGATTTGATTGTTTGTTTGTTTGCAATGCATAGGCTCCGAAACTACTGGACCGATTTGAAAAAATCTTTACCCTTAAGAAACTTACATCTTTACCGAGTAATAGGGTATAATTTAGGGTATTTTCGGACGACGTCTGTGGTCTAGTGGTTCGAGTACCGGACTGCTGATCACGAGGTCGTGGGTTCGATTCCCACAGGACACAAATATTTTATGTGATGAATATAAGTATTTGTGTTTGTCTGGGTGTTTCTTCTTATATATTATAAGTATGTATTTACAAAAAAAAAAGTATATAAGTATTATATCCATTGTCTAGTACCCATAGTACAAGCTCTGCTTAGTTTGGGACTAGATGGTGCTGTGTAAAAATGTCCCAGGGTATTTATTTATTATTATTATTTATTAATTTATAATAAATACCCAGAAAACACGGGCGAAGCCGCTGGCGGAAAGCTAGTTTTTTATAAGCCAGTAATGTCCATTGGCAGGGCAAAGTCTCTACTCTTCTTCCACTTCTCTACGTCATTCTTACGTCATTAAATACTTTACGAGGTGGGTACTAAGGTAGGTCGGTCAAAGATGTAGGTAATGCATAAATTGGGATTAATTGCTAGACACCTATTGTTGCACAGGGTTGTGGTAAACGTTGATCGAATCCCGGGGTTCTGAACATAAATACAGGAAGGCATATCTCGGAGTTTTTTGCGGAAGGAGTCCGCCAAAAGCCTGTTTATAAGTGTCATACAAATCAGTGACATACAAAGCATTTCTTATATCATAAATTTTAAATCCACATATTTGTTATTGCCAAGCTAATTTTAAAACAATGGCAATCAAATTAAATAAAAATTATAGGCAGTGTTAATTTGTCAGTAAAATTGAATCAAATTCCAATTTATAAATTAATTAAATTGAAGCGCCTATACAAATACTCATAGCACAAAATCGACGTAGTGTGTTTGCAGGCGTTCAAAATTAAACCTCTAATGAATTTACTCGACCGGAATAGTGGGCATCGTGTCTATTAAATTAACTCGTAGGAGTACGTTCCTCCCCATTATTAGGTACAGTCCGCATCAAATATATCGAGAATAGACTGTTCTTAATTAATAAAATTTTAAGTTTAAAAAACTACAGCCCGACGACTACGGAAGAAATGAACTGAAAATCATGTAATAAAAACATAATTGCTATGTCACCTTTCTGATAAACAACAAAAGAAACTGCTGTGTCCATATTATACTTGAGTTACATTCCCATGGAATAGCGGCATGCGACCACGGCCACAAACTGGACACTTGCGTTAGATTGAAAATTGCCGTGTACTGTCTTCATTCTAAAACATTTCTAATTGTGTCATTGAGAATATAGTCTATATTTAGTTGTTCAGATAATTTTGTACAATTTCTACGTTTAGATCTTTCTGACGCTGACTGTACTACAACTGTTGATATGTTTGTTCTATCTCAAGAGATGGTACTAGGTATACCTACTTAAAATAAGAAACGAAATATGAAATTTTTGTTATAATGAAAATATTTGCCTAATTCTTCACGGAATATAATTTCTGTGAATCTAAAAAGAGATCGAAAGTCTTAAAAATACGTTATAATAGCCATTTACCAATTTCTTCAAAAATCCGTCGACCACACAACAGTCCGGTTACCACAGAACTACTCGCTTATAATACACATATGGTGTCAGAGCTTATTTCCAATTCACAACACGATTCTTTCACTCCTTTTTACATTAACACATTGGAACATCACTACATTTTTTAAAGAACTGGTAAAATGCTTTACAAAATAGTGTTGTGTCTTCTTATTTTGTTACTGATATGACTTTGTAGGCAGATATGTTTATTGTCTGGGATCTAATAAAGTGTTTTGTCCTGGCTTTGCTTGTGGGACGCTTGAAACGCGTCAGAACACTGGGATCGTGGCGTGGAGTGAGATGCGCAGGGTGACCATGCGATCGGATGCTGCGGACGGGAATAAATGTCACAATATTTGTACCAACAACTCAGAAATTAATTTGTTTGCTGCAAGAAGTAACATTTCATTTGAAAACGAATATTTCCGAGCCTTTTAGATCTACCACATATAAAACTTAAAATGAAATTTGCTGATCTGTTTAGGTGTCCAAAATACGACTCCACAGACAAGCTATTAGACCAATAGACAAAACAATCCATTATATCCAGCTAGACAATTATCAAACTCATCCGAATACACAATCGGTGTCACCGTAGAATATCGATATCAAAGTAAACATACCCAAGCAAATCAAAGTAAAGATACCTAAGCAAATCAAAGTAATTGCGTTGTGTGGGGCAGACAGCTGTCAATCTATCTTAAATTGACTTGTATCTAATTAGACTGAAAGATGATGGGAAAAGCTGATGATGTATTTTTGAAAGAATCCCTTTGACCTTAGTCTGGCCTGATGGAAAGCCCGAAGTCGGAGCACATAATTTAAATTAAATATAGCTTTTACAAACTCATAACACATGTGACTGCTTGGGTGGTTACATCCAGGCGGATCGTAAGATCCAAACGTAATAATGAACCCCATTTTTATTAACTGCGTGTCTTCCCAGCGTGTGAAGAAGGTAACCCAGGGATAAAATCATTCTCCATATAATACAGAACATTAATAAAAATACCTCGAATTATAAATCCACCTACCAAAATTTGTCAAATTAAAAATGTTATTATAAAATCCACACGTTGTCTACTTAATCCCAAACGTTATTAGCACATAAATAAGATAAATGAGCATTAATTTTATGATGTCCAATTAACACTCTCTCAACCTGTTGATACCGTAATTATCCGTAGTTCTACTGAAATCATGGTAACCCTACCATGTCAGGGTGAGTCCGGCTAAAGGGAGTAGAGCAGTGTACGCATGCGCGAGGCCCCGGTCGTCTGTCTGAGGCCTGAAAGCACATATTAGCTTATATACCTACATTTATCTGTAGAACTAAGAATTTTGTTCAGAAGATCCAAGGTATTCAGGTTCTGTAATGGGGTCAAGAGCACAGCGTCAGGTCTACTCAAACTTACTGTGGCTCTCTTTTCAAAGGCAAACTTCAAACCTTACATTGTTGTAACATGCATTATGCATCGCATGGTTACTATGCAAGTGTAATTTTGTAATAATATTAGGTTTGTGGCTCTATGTAGTCGGGCTGTTGATATAGTCATACTTTAAATCCAAGTTGCTTTGTCGAGGCGTCTTTTTAACCCCCGATGCAATAACGACGGGGTGTTATAAGTTTGACTTGTCTGTGTGTATGTGTGCCATCATTGCTCCCAAACCAATGAACCGATTTTGTTTTTTGTTTGAAATGTGAATTAGCCGGGATTGTTTGTAGCTATGTTTAATGAAAATCGATTCAAGATGGCCGCCACCACAAAATGGCGTGTCGGAAGTATTTTAAATTTAGTTAATTATAAATGAATTAAATGTGATTTGCGTAATATCCCACCATTGCAACGCCAGAAGGGGTCACTAGTTTCATCATAGACACAGAATGAGCCTTCTGAACCAGCTGTCATGTTGATATCGCTCACGCACTTAAATAAAGAAACATTGAATGATACAGATACAACAAAGCCGCGTGGCGCGCTTCACGAATAGGGTTTTTGACAGGTTTTTAAAAACTGTTCTACATTCTTTGTAGAAACATGTTTCATGGAAAATCTATATTTTACATCCTCCTCTTTTAGTCGTACTCCTCAATGCTGATCGTGACCCTAGGAAGAGTACAGTGACCCTAGGAATCACTTTTTCTCGGATGATACTTCGCCATCCGTTTCGGTCCATTGCTTGTAGTGCGGAACATATTATTTTAATATCCCGCGAAAACGCTTTTCCTAACAATATGGCGCCTCATGTCATCGTGACTTTACACGCAACTGTTTACAAGTAGTCGACGTCATCAATCATTCGGCCAATCACAGCCGTTTACGATCACGTGACTAAAGATGACAAAAATATAACTTTCTCTGTATTTTTTTTAACTGACTAAATAGTTGGTTTCTGTAATTCATATACTTACAATACAGATGCCATCAATAGATGATATTGATATGATATTTTACATGTTGTCACATAACATCTCACCTGCATTCCCCGATGGGTCAGAGGTCAGTTCACAGGTATGGGACCTGTGAACTAATATAGTAGTATAATAGGGAGCGAGCCTATTACAAATTAATCCACAAATCTAAAATCTAAGCTGGTTTTTAGCCTATAGTGGTCGTAAGTTTTTTTTTTGTTGTTGTTAATGCCAAGGATTATGGGCTTTACAGTATACGTTTTTTGTTTTTTTTTGTTTGTGTTTTTGCTCTGTGTGCAGAAATAAATGTTTTTTCTTTCTTTTTCTTTTTAAGCATGACTGTTGTGCTCCTGGATTCGATCCTAAGGCAAAGCAGTGTTATTGGGTTATTGACGATCTAGATAGCTATTCAAAGGAAAGAAAACAAAATAAAAATAAATAAATAAGTATTTGTTTTAATAATTTATAAGAAATACCCAGACCACGTCAGCAAAGCCGCTGCACGCTGGCGGAAAGTTAGTCTTCTTATAACAATCACTACATAGTATAAAACAAAGTCGCTTTCTCTGTCCCTATATCCCTATGTATACTTAAATCTTTAAAACTACGCAACGGATTTTGATGCGGTTTTTTTAATAGATAGAGTGATTGAAGAGGAAGGTTTATATTTATAATAACATACCACGCGGGCGAAGCCGCTGCACGCTGGCGGGAATAAATATATAAAACAAAGTCAGATTTGTTAAACACTTGTAACTCGAGAACTACTGGATCGATTTTCATGATCTTTAATTTGTTTGATTTGTCTCCACCCCGTATAACAGAATAACAGAAAAACTAATGGGGTGTAACAGGGTTCAAACTTGACGTGAGCGAAGCTACGAACATTTTAAATAAATCCTCAAATCGGGCAGTGACGGCGGTGGATGAAATCCTTAAGTTTGAGAACCGATGGTCTAATTATATAGTAAGTGTAGTATAGTTACTAGTTTCGTATAATTATTTGCTATTAGCTAATATAATTATATAAACAATTTAATGGATATTATTTATATCGTTAGGTAGTAATTAAAAAGATAAACAAGATAGGTAAATAAGGCACCACGTGGAGTCCAATGTGATGTTTGTTATTATTATTAAATCTATTAATTAGTATACAATAAATACCTACTAGCTAAGCATGCCTAGAGTTTAAGTTTAAGTATTTGATGACGTCTGTGGTCTAGTGGTTCGAGTTACCGACTCATGAGGGTTCTCAAAGGACACAAATATTTATTTGATGAATATAAGTGTTTGTGTTTGTCGGGGTGTTTCTCATGTATTATAAGTATGTATTTACAAAAAATAAATAATAACTAATGTATATAAGTATTATTTCCATTATCCAGTACCCATAGTACAAAGCTCGCGTAGTTTGGGACTAGATGGTGCTGTGTAAAATATCCAAATATATTTATTAAAAAAAACTAAGGTAGGATTTAGTTTTGCGAAACCACTCTTGAACAAAAATTTTGTTGTGTTGAAAAACTTCTTTCGTATTTTGCGGACACAAAGGAAAACACAAACAAATTTAGCTCGGCCCGGGAATCGATGTATTCCAAGAAGGGCAATTATTTGAATGAATTATACAGTAGCTACGTTATCCACTTAATTAGTATAAAATAAAGGACTCCACGAATGGCAACCGACCAAAACATAGAAAGTTGCCTTTCGTGGAATATGTCAATTGCCATTCGGATAATTTCCCTTCCTGAAATGTTGTTGTGAGGTAATCTCGACTGAACCGATTTTAAAAGTTCTTTCTCTGTTAGAGAGGGACATTATTACTGAGTGCTATAGACTGCTAATATAATATTATTATAATAAGTACCCGAAGCTAAACTATAGCTAGTTGAAGATAAAACAAAAAAAAATGTATTTAGCACTTGTAATGAAATATAAATAAAATTTTTGTTCAAGCGTTTTTAAAATTTAGCCCTACCTGGGGATGAAACATACTAACTAAGAAACAACTTCGTATGGAACAAAGCACAGAACAAATTCCATGCGGACGAAGTCACGGGCAAAAGCTATATATTATGTAGTATAAAAACACCTTGCATGAATTGTGGTTTATTGTAAAACGTAAAATAAATTTATTGATTATAATAACTAAATACTTAATTAAACTTATGGCGATTTTAGCAATCGTTGTTCCCACCCCTCTCGTTCTATAAACTTGAGTCGGATCCCCCCTACCGGCTGGGTAACGATGGCTCTAGGCTCGAACACCAGCTCGCTCTTCATGCCAGGAGCCAGTTCCAGGCGGTATTTCTTCAGCAATGTTATCAGACCAGCTGCCATTTGCATCTTAGCAAATCTCATGCCTAGAGACAGAAAAATGTATATTTTAGGATTACATTAATAGGTACTGGCGACCCGCCCGCACGGGTGCAATGTAGATACCAATAAGTAAGGGGTCCGTAGACCCCTAGGGGTCCACGAGTAAACCTATGTATAGGGATCGCAGTCTCATCTATGGATCATTTACCAATAATTAAATTGGACCATCAAACAATAAGAAATCGAAACCGACCGTGCTTGATTTGCTAGGGCTCCGTGAACTGAAAAAGGTTAGGAAACGCTGTTTTGATTAAGAATCGGAGCCGTTAGATGGCGTTGCCAGCGAGTTCTGGTACGAAAACACTTGTGAGATTCGTTAGTCTATTACAAAAAGAAACGAATCAAAATTAGATGGTACTTTGAAGAACAAAGATCATCTGGTTTACTTATTTGTTTAATTGATAACCCTTGATCGTAATCAATTTGTATTACGGTGACAGTGTGGGTCATAATCGCCGATGAAAAGTGATATCTTACGTCATGTCGGGTCAAGCTACTTAATCTACATTATGTTTATCTATCTATCCTATATAATGGGTGACTGATAAACTTGATAAAACTCTATACTAATTTATAATAATAATATAATGTGAAAGTAACTCTGTCTATCTGTTGAATTTTCACCCTGAAAACCCGCTTTTCTTTTCGCTTTTCTAACTATGGTCTTTAGTCTCTAGTTGTGTATAGTTTTTGTCATTATCAGGACCAGGTTTTTATTTAATATTTAAGTTTTTTTAATTCACCAGGGAGCGTAGGCGCAAATATTGATTATGTATTCCGTTTTGTTTGTTTTACCTATGTACTTATTTTTCGAGCAATGGTAGCCTAGGAATACAACCACTGGACTGCCAAGTAGGTCTCAGGTTCAAATCCGAGGTTGGTGTAGATCAGTATATAACCCTGTCTTACTCTTCAAGGAATATGGGCGGGATGGTTATCTTCTATTTCAAAATGGCTTAGCAAACGTAAATACGCTTAACAAAAAAAGTGATTACTTTAAAAGTGACATATTAAGTGCCTACTTAATGATATAATTATGTATTTAAAAAACGAGGATACATACTTGATAAATAATGGCTATCGCTTAAAATTTGTAAATTAAACGTGTTTTATTTAAAAAAATAACACTTACCGATGCAGATTCTGGGGCCTTCGCCGAAAGGCATATAGGTATACGGCTTTATGTTATGTTTCTCTTCACCGAAGAACCTCTCGGGGCGGTACTGCTCTGGCTCCGGGAAGAACTCAGGGTTGTAGTGCAGATGGTATACCGGCAGGTGGACCCGCAGGCCTTTCTCCAGCTTCAACCCTGAGGGTAACGTGTAGTCTTCTACAACCTCACGAGTCAGAATACCCAGGACTGGGTACAATCGAAGAGCTTCGTCAATACACGCTTCGAGGTAAGGAGTTTCTGCTACGCATTCATACTTCAGCTTGTTGTCATGACGACGCAGGTACCTGTCCACTTCTTCAAGCGCTCGCTCCTGAGCTTCTGGATTCTTCGCCAGCTCAAACAATGTGAAACTTAGAGTAGTCGCTGAAGTCTCATATCCCGCAGCGAAAAATAAAAAGCACTGTGCTACTAGCAAATCATCGTCTACTTCCAAATTAACCTTCTTCCCTGATTCAGACTTCATGTTGGTCAGACAGTCACCAGTCATCAGTTTGTTGTTCTTCAGCTTCAAGACCAGGTCAACGAAGTCGTTCCTCGTCGTCGGTTTGTACTCACGTCCTTTAAAGATTCCTGTCATTAAGTGAGAGAAGAAGTTGTCGACTTCTGTCGGGAACGATCTGAATCCCAACCCGTAGAAGATGGCTGGCCAGATAGCCCGCGCGACGTTTTTGAACGCTCTGAAACGATGAGTATCGAAAATAACGTCACCAATTTTTCTAAATGGGTTATTTTCTACCTTCTCCATAGTGTTGGTTTCAACTCCAAACGCGCAAGAACCAACGCAATCCATAGTATATCTCGCCATGAGGGTCCTCACTTCAATCTCTTTCGATCCTTGAGTTTCCTGGTCGAGCATGTTCTCAAACACGTGCGAACATTTCTCGATCAGATGGAACATATTCTTCATCTTTGCTGAGGAGAACAGTGGAGTAAGATTCTGACGCAGCACCTTCCATCTGTCGCCATAAGTGAAGAATAGGTTTTGGGTGAACAGTTCTCTGTGAGAGTACTTTGAGACTTCACGGCCGCTGAAGAAGTAGAAATCCTTTGTCATAACCAGCTTGATGAGATCAGGATCTTGGACGATTAGAGCTGGCTCCGTGCCATAAAAGGCGCCAATAAATGGCGCGTTGGGAAAACTCTGGCATATTTTCTGCGTTAGTTGTCCAAAATATGTCTTTTGTAAAATGTAATCAGAGAAATTTCCTAGAATAGGAACCGGTTGCAGATGTGGAACTTTTCGTTTTTCCCAATATTGGAACCTTCGTTTCGATGTGAGATAAACAGCGTAGAAGATCAAAGGTACAATGAGTAACAAAAGTATCGTGATCATGTTTGGAAGCTCCGACAAATCTGAAAATGGCGGAAACATGTAAGGGAATTTATACACAAGCACTTCAGGTTGACCATAAATTATGATTATGTAGGATTTTCACGTGAATAATTGTTACAGTTAAATGTCGAATACACATTTTTCATGATTTTCTTAGGATAAACAAAGATACGATTCTCTGTATTCTTATCAGGTAAAACTGATTTATTTATGATTTCATATTTAATTTATCAGGTTTATAAAACGTTTAACAATCAAATTGGGTTTTTCAACAGTTTTTTTTTGACCGAGAGCTTAAATAAACAAAAATTTTACGTCTCCTTCTTTTTAAATGTCTCCAAACGGGCCGTGAACATGGAGTCTAGTAAGCACGTGTAGACGTGCATGGGTCCAATGATGATGCACTTATCTGTCAGCAGTACTCGTGTGTGATTGTTAATCTTATTATTGACTAGTACTAGATACGACATTGAATCGTTGCATCTTGAGTTGCGGATTATGCACCACAACTTACTTATTTTCTGACTCTTGGCTAGCTAGATAATAAATTATTTTTAAACGATGTATGAAATAGATGTATTTTGTTTTGTACCCATTATAGTTATGGGGAGGCCAACTAAACGCTCTCCCGGTACAGACAGCGAGGTTTCGGAGTAAACCATAATATCATCTATGTGTACAATTTTTAAAATTTTCGTCTATATTTTCACAACCGCCCACTGGATTTCGATAAAATTTATATGGGGACCAATCTGTAACCACCAGCTTTCGAATAAATAAAAGAATCATCAAAATCGGTTCACCCAGTCGAGTTCTGAGGTAACAAACATACAAAAAAATACAGTCGAATTGAGAACCTCCTCCTTTTTTGAAGTCGGTTGAAAATGGATCGTTGCGCCTTCTCTCTTCTGATATTCTCCTTAGTCAGACACTTTTGACAGAATGGTTGCGGCTAGGGTTCCCGAAACTTTTTGGAACCGTGCAACTAGTTTGACTTTTCGAAAGTACCTATTGATATGGTCTAATTGTAATAAAACATTTGACTTTGACTTTGCTGATTTTGCCATTTCCTTTTTTTTCTTGTGTCACTGTAATTTACATAACATAGCATCACGCCAGTATTTACCGATGGGTTAGGCAGAATAGTATAATGTATACCCACAGTTGGCTCAGTTGGCTGGTATGTTTTGGTGTCATGTAATGGGCGACGCAATTGACATTAATTGGACACAAATCCATTGTCCGAGCTGCTACTGAGAATTTCATAGAAAAAAATAGTTTTTTTTTATTGTCACTAATATGACTTTTTCTTCAATGTCAATGTAGATAAGTATTAATATTTCTATAACCGATTGACGTATTCCACGAAGGGCAATTTTCAATATTTTGGGCGATTACCATTCGTGGACTGTATTTTTATATTCAATTTTATTTCACAAAGGGCAAATTTCGTCACAGTAGCTAGTGTAGCTACTAGTGATGTGGTGTAACCAAAGTATTAAAAATTGCCCTTCGAGGAATACGTCAATTGCCATTTAAGTAATTGCCAGTTCTGGAATACATCATCATAAAGAGTAAATTTTTAATGAGAGTAACTTCTTTCATTGTCATCCGATTTCTATTAAATAATGTCTATTTATGATACTCTAAACTGAGCTAAATCTAATTGTGCAAACCGCAAGAAAATTCGTTCAGTAGCTTTAGAGCTTAGCGTGTATCTACGTCTGTACGTAGATACACGCTAAGCTCATACAGCACTTGAAATGCTAATTTGTTTTTACCGCACTCACATTTTTTCTTGATAAATTTATCACCATTTCTATTACTTCTTATTGTGTAGCCTATCTACTTGTTTACAATTTAACTATCAAGTTGTTGTATACATAAACTAATAATTGCATACATAAAATGGATGTGGGTGAGTGAAAGTGCATCTCGATTAAATTAATAATTATATTAGTAAAATATTGTAGGTGTGGCCCGCGGTTTTACTCACATTTCAATATGATTTTTGAAGCAAAGGGTAGTTTACTTATGGTAACTTAGGCAGAGGTTGACTAAGCTTCATTCATGTTCGTGTACTCTACATAATGTATGAAATAATAAGAAACAAACAAAATGTATGGAAATAATAAGTTTTCGACAAATCGGGTTATCTATCGACTGTCACTAATGTCATTTCCATACATTTTGTTTCTATTCGTTCGTCTATCTAAACTATAGATTGCAACTTGGCTAAGTGGCACGTCTTTCAGCCGGTATGTTTACGTCCAATGAAACAGTAGGGGTCGAGCTTATTGCTAAATCTAAGATTTTATGTGCTATGCTTACCCACAATAAACTTACTTATTGGACTGATGAATGATACCATACCACGCCATCTTGTGTACGAAGACGTTGTGGCGACATGGTGCAGAAATTGAATGCAGGAGCATTTCGGAGCTGAATTATTCGTTGAATGAGCACACTATCTATAACATTACAATTTGGCTAATCTGCTTATCAGAACTAGATATGAGCGCCGCGCCGGCGCGCCGCCGTCGCCGTGAGTTCATGTCGGCGCGCCGCCGCCGAGTGTAGCACGCGGCGCGCCGCCGCAACTTGCTTTCTCGCGCGCACGACCGGCCCGACCGCGTCCATTCGCCGCGCCTAGAGTTGCCAGGCGTCCGGATAAAGCCGGACATAATTAGGCTTTTTGATTGCCTGTCCGGCCAAAATAAAATGGCTCTGATAGGCTTTTTACATATCGCAAACGACCGAGTACCGAGCGTAGCCGAGCGAGGGCGAGTCGCTCTCGCAGTCCCGCCCGCCCAGGGATGTCCGGCTTTTTTACCCAAATGTCCAGCCTAACCGGCTGGTCTATCCGGCTATTATAATTGTCCGGTTTGGCGACCTGGCAAACCTAGTCGCGCCAGTGACTCACACATGGTAGTACTGCAGGTCACGGAAACCGTGAATCGTATCACAGTCGAGCGCTTACCTGTAGTAGTACCATATGTGAGCGGAGTCACTAATAATTAAAACAAGCCGCTGAAGGAGATCAGTCAGTTTTTACCACCTGTGAAGTGTCACTACCTCTGCATGATGCAGGAGTATACAAGCTTGATTGTGACTGTGGTCTCTCTTACATAGGCCAAACTAAACGAAGCGTAGGGACCCGCGTAAAAGAACACAGCTAATGTCAAACTCCGCCGTTCCGGAAAGTCTGCAATTTATGAACCCTTGACAAGGCCCAGCATTACATCAGATTTAATAAACCGCAAGTCCTCGCAAAAGTTAACCGATTCCTACCCAGGATGATTCGTGGGGCTATTGAAATTAAAAAAACACCCAAATTTCAATAGAGGTGATGGCTGGGTCCTACCACCTGCTTGGAACCCAATTATAGATTCATCATCAGCCCGTATTCGTTCACTGCTGGACGTAGGCCTCCTATAGTGAACGCCACAGAGCTCGATCTTTAGCTCTTTTCATCCAGTTGCTGCCAGCTACCTTCTGCAGGTCGCCACAGATGGAGTCCGTCCTACACTACGCCTGCCTAGACGTGGTCTCCACCTAAGAACTCGTTTACTCCAACGATTATCGGTTCTCCGAGAGACGTGACCGGCCCATTGCCACTTCAGCGTGCTAATCCTTTTAGCTATGTCGGTTATTTTGGTTCTCTGACGTATAACCTGGTTACGAATTGTATCCCTCAGAGAGACTCCGAGCATAGCTCTCTCCATAGCTCGCTGTGCGACTTTTAACTTATGGACCGGTCTCGCCGTGATGCCATGCCGTGTGTCCACGTTTCAGCTGCGTAGGTCATGACTGGTAGGACGCGCGCATCGAAGACTTTCGTCTTAAGGCAATGTGGAATGGATAGCGAGAAGACTTGTCGAAGTTTACCAAATGCAGCCAGTCCATCCCAGCTGAATCGTCCTTTGGGCTTCCCTCTCGAAGTTGTTTCTACCTACTTGTATTGTCTGCCCTAGGTACACGTATTCTGAAACCACTTCCGACGACCGGTCTCGGGGTAATAAGGTCGTTAAACATAACCTTTGTTGTATCTGTGTTCATTATAGATTCAATTAAATCTAACACCAAGCCTAAAACTGCAAGACCGAAGGATATGGTGAGCTCGTTCTGCCTGAATCGGATTACCAATAATTAACAAAAATGTAGGGTAGCTGTTAGTAATTAAAACGTCAAGACGCCTACCACCTTAGCCACCCGTGACCATGGACGCTGTAAAGGGTCCGAAACGTCGGGATTCAAATAATATCAATATAACGCGATAAAATCCGTAGTTTTAATTCAGTTATGTATTTTTCAGACTCCATAAACTAATAAACGGCATTTTTTTATGTCTTCTTATGCATAATTAAATGTTTTATTATAGGTAGGTATAATATTTTCTGATCCCAACTTATTATTTAGAATTCTGCAAAATTGTAATTAAAAAATAATTATGTTGCTATAAAAAGCTTTTTTGGTGACAACAGTATGATTTTCGTTATGCTATTTTTAAGAAATCTCTCCCTTATTAAAAACATTATGGTCCACGGCCGGCCACGCCGCGCCGCCGCGACGCCGCCGCCGCCGTGGAAATTTTTTGGCCACGCCGCCGCCGTGAAATTGGCCATCGGCGCTCATGTCTAATCAGAACACGCAGAACCAGCCTAATGGCATTATCAGAATAAAATAAATAAAGGTAGGTCAACAAGCTAGATGGATGTAACTAGGATCACCAGAAATTCGGTCTCTGTAAGGATAAATTTAACACCAGTCAAAGCTAATGGTCGAGCATTTAAAAGTAACCCTGTAACAATACTACGACGTCTGTGGTCTAGTGGTTCGAGTACCGGACTGCTGATCACGGGGTCGTGGGTTCAATTCCCACAAGACACAAATATTTATGTGATGACGAATATAAGTATTTGTGTTTGTCTGGGTGTTTCCTATGTATAATAAGTATGTATTTACAAAAAAGTATGCTGCTTAGTTTGGGACTAGATGGTGCTGTGTAAAAATGTCCCCAAAAATATTATTAAGTATTATATTTTTTTTTGTCCTTGAATATTTTTTACTTTAATTTCTTACCAGGTTCTTATAATTATTTTGACTTTTTTTTTAAGTGTCATTTGTAATATATTTATTATTATATTATTATTATTATAATAGATTTGTAGTAGCTACTAGCTACTAGTTAAGTGCTTGAAGTAATCAATATAATAAATAGCCCTTTACTCAAGTAGCACTTATTTGTTAAATAGTACTTACTTATCACGTTACTTGGTACACGTGAGCAAACAGTAAATAGTACAAGAGTGCATGATTAGTGAAATATGTACATCCACAAGTCATGCGGACTTGCAGGTTTGATTAACAGCCTCATTAGTTTAGTGTTCGTAAAAGGACTGGTGGCTAGGGGTCTGGGTTCTATTTGTTCAACAGCGTTATTGAGTTATTTAAAATCGAGTAATGGCAATAGAATTATCAACTTCCTATCCTTTTTCCCAACCATGTTCCGGTCTAACCTGATGCGGCTGAATTATGCGCCTTATTCTTATTATTAATTATATTGGCAATAATGTTGTTCTTTTGAATTTGAATAGAATGGAATATAATGAAAGAAAAAAAACTTTGATTTAATCAATTTACAAATAACATGAAAAACATAAAACCAAACATACAATTAAAAGCATAAAACAAAAATGTACCTACAATACCTATAAAATGCATGATGTGTCTCACGGTTGGACCGAATGGGTGCCCAGATCAGCTTAATGTCAAGCAAACTTACGACTAATTTGGATTCGACTTTTCATAGGTGCCTGTTTATGGCATATTATGAAAATAAAACTAAGGGCCGCACTCAGAAACGTCACTTAACCTAATGAATCATTAGCTAATGACAGCCAGTATATCTTAGTACACTGACAACAAACTCTAATATGGAAAAATAGGTCAAGATATAGTAGCCACTGTTTCTTAATGATTCATTAAGGTTAAGTGACGTCTCTGAGTTGGGGTGTAAGTATTTAGATTTTGTTACTAATGGTGAAACTGCGAAATATGGAAAATTTTCAATCGACTGCGCACTCAATTAAGCTGTATACACAACTTGACGAAATTTTGATTATAGACCCTTTCGTCACCCAGAGCGAGTGCAGTACCCTAGACCAGGACATGCTCTATTTGTTGGATTCCCCAGTGTCCGTACATTTGAGCCTAAGGCGATTAATACACGGCCCGCGCACCGCAGTGGTAGGCGGTGGCGTTAACGTGGATTTCGTAGCTGCGGATTTGTTTTTCGAATTACATTTTCAATGATACCGTGTGATAATCGCTTTAAAGAATGCCACAAATTCATCACTAGCTCGTATTCGTCCACTGTTGAAGGCCTCTTAGTGAACGCCACAGGGTCGAAATAATGATTTCAAGGCCTGCAAGTTAGCTTGTGCGCGTTGGTACCTGGATCCTTCATGCTTCTCATGTAAAAAAAAAATTACGATAAGTAATAAGATAAAAATAAAAAGCGTCACAAAAAATTAATATGGCTATAAATGATGCTACCTTTTTATAAGTCCTTATTATTTATATACTCATTTTGTTCAAAACAAAAAATATGGAAGATTCCGACGTTTTGTGCTGTGTACAAATCATCATCATCAGCCTGATGCTGTCCACTGCTGGAACAAGGCCTCTTCATGCATCTTCCATTCGTATCTGCTGTGAGCTACTCGTGACCATTTCTTTCCCGCTACCTTTACTATGTCGTCGCACCATCTAGCCGGGGGTCTACCAACATTTCTCACAAATAATTATTATGTAATCAGTCTATTTTTTTTTTATACGTCGGCCGAAGAAGGGTTGTGTTTGACCTTTAAGTATGTATGTCCGTTCCTATGTCAGCTCGGGACTCCTTAACGGCTCGACGGATTTTGATAAATACATTATGATTATAAATACAGTATGATTTCTGACTATATTGGAGGCGGTGCCAAACAAACAATCAACGAAAGTAACATTTAAATTAAATTCGTAGTTTGGCACCGAATCCAAATTAGTTAGAAATCATAATTTGTAAATATTGAACTGTCATTTTTTGCTTTTTTATTTGTTAGTTAGTAGTTTTATAGCAGACGGGTTTTTTGTTTCATTACATAATTTTATAAATATCGTAATGTGCTGTGTTTTTCTGTGCACGGCAACTAGTAACAGAATAGAGTAAAACTACCTGGTTATTACAAAAAAAATAATATATATAAGGTGTTGTATTTGTGCCGCGGAGGTGGCTAAGGATACTAAACATGAATCAATGAAAAAATTTGCTTTTGCCTGTGACCTCGTTGGCGCAGCAATTAGGTACTGATTATTTTTATTCTTTACCTACTTTGTTCTGTTCTGTACGAACTTTCATCCCTTATTTCAGTTTTATTAAACACGTTTTACGGATTTTATCGCTACGTCACCTTTAAGACCTAAATTAGAATGTGAAAGAAGATTTCGACTGGCAAGCTTAGTGATCAAAGCGTCTGGTGTACCGAACCAGAAGACGCAGGTTCGAATCCTGCCCGCCAGCCGATTTTTTCCTTCATTAAAAATACCTTGTAATTGATTTATATTCAACTAGCTTCCCGCAAGCGGCTTCGCCCGCGTGGTCTTATAATTTTTTCCCCCGTTTTTGCAACATTTTTCATTACTACTCCGCTCCTATTAGTCGTAGCGTGATGAGATATAGCCTATAGCCTTCCCCGATAAATGGGCTATCTAACATGGAAAAAAATTTTCAAATCGGTCCAGTACTTTTTGAGTTTATTCGTTACATACAAAAATACAAATCTTTCCTCTTGATTTGTATTTTTGTATGTAATGTATGAAATATCTCATTTCCTATGGGTTTTTTGCTATTTGTATTTAGTATCAATATTGTAGAATACAAAATTCTCTACAAATTGTGTTAAAAAAAAATTTTTATACGGTGAACCGTTTTCGAGATAGAGGGCGGAGAGCACGCGGTCACAGCATCACTTCAGGTCAACCGGTGCCTCCGGTCGAAAACGCGCCATATATAGTTGATGACACCCTAAAAGTTGTCTCAAAACCTACATATGGTAGGGTATATATGTAGGTTTGTATATGTAGGTTTTGAGACAACTTTTAGGGTGTCAATATACAAGTATTTACAGACTTACAGCTGGGTATCTCGAATTCCGAGATTCTTACCTAATTTAAGCTTAAATGACTGGACTATGTACCATAACAAACAAAATGAATTATTTTTTATGTATATCTATGGTAATAAGAAATATATACACCTACAGAGAGAAAAAAAACCGAAAGGTACTTGACTTTTCGAATTTACTCGAATTCTGTACCTGTTACTTATAGCCTATTATATTTTTTGTCTCTGTTTTGAGAGACAATACAACAACTATGTACAGGTCACTCCCAAATTATGGATAATTAAATATAAATACCTCATTAAAAAAACGACCACTTATGAAAATACACAATTACTAAAATTAACTAGCAATTACGTTCTTTGTTTGTAAATAGAACGTTTATGAATTACTCGGCAGAATTGTAAATAAGTACTGTCGTCTTTTTTTAATGGCAAGTAAGAATGCCGATGTCAACAATTTTTCTGCCAATGATGAAGTTTAATGGCAGACGGGGTGATACAGTATTCAGCAATGTCATTGCTTATCTCTACGTCATATAGGTGAAAAGATTTACTTACTATATATAATAATAAATAATATAATAATAAATATCTTGGGACATTTTTACACAGCACCATCTAGTCCCAAACTACACACATAGAGCTTGTACTATGGGTACTAGACAATGGATAGAATACTTATATACTTTTTTTTTGTAAATACATACAACATATAATATATAAGAAACACCCAGACAAACACAAACACTTAAGTTCATTACATAAATGTTTGTGTTTTGTGGGAATCGAACCCACGACCTCGTGATCAGCAGTCCGGTACTCGAACCACTAGACCACAGACGTCGTCAGTTATCGGGTATGTTTAGGTCTCATGTAATAGGGAGCGAGCCTATATTTATTTATTTATTTATTAAGGCACGTCAACAACATAAACATAAACATTAAAATAATAATATGAACTTGAACAGTGATCTGGTCTAGTGGTTACATCAATCATAGACGAGCACAACATTCTATACATATATATTATATATATTATACTATATATGTATATATATTATATCGTCACAATGCAGAACCACTAGCGCAGCAGTCCCGCTTGCGACCACTGTTCATAATATTAAGAAAAACTGAAATCAAATCACAAAATAAATACCTTTACCCCAAAATGCGGGCACCATCAGATAGGTACTAATAGTACCTATGAATACCTTAATTTCTGTGTCTTTATAGGATACTAGTTTTTCCGTCAGCCGCTTCACCGGCGTGTCTGGGTATTTGTTAGAAGTTATAGGCTTGTTACTCGGTAAAGAAGTTTTCTAAAGATTTTTTCAAATCGGTCCAGAAGTTTCGGAGCCTATTCAATTCAAACTAACAATTATTTCCTCTTTATAATATTATAAGTACAGATTATATTATAATATACAGAATTAAATATGTATGCCTAATGTATGCCTTGCATACAGAATTCTATTGTTCTATAAACTGGTTAGTCGACATAGTTTTTCAAAATAATTACATAATAAAAATTAAATAAAGTTGTGTGCTAAAAAAATCGTATCCATAAGGATATTTCCATTCAAAATTACCAATTCAAATTTATTTTATTATGCGAATTGTAATTATTATTTTAGCAAATTTAATTTACATACACGAATAGCTATTTGTCATAGGAGTAGGCAGAGACGATTTCGACTTTCGAATAACATTGTTGAACTTAAACCTTGGGCGCCCATGGTCATATTGCTAGATAGTACGTAATCACGGGTTTGGGAAATCCCGGGACGTCGATTCCTTTAAAAAATGTTTTTGTTTTTTTAACAGGGGTAAGCCCTTTTTGGAGAATTTTAAATTGAGTTAATTTTTGGTGAAACGTATTAAAAACGTATTAAAGACTTCGAGACATGTCACATCATATTTAAACATACCATCATGCATGTATTCCCTGAAGGGTTGGTTAACCGCTTCTTACTAAACAATGGTGCACCTCCTATCCTGTCCTTTGTGCCCCACAACCCGCAATCTAAGCGACCTCTGCGCTGCCACTGACGATGCTGTGGAAGTGGCGAAATTTTAGGCACACCAAATCTAATTTAAAAAATAAAATCGTACCATCGACACGAAGAAGAAGACTAAATGCGTTATAAAAGTATATACCAACGTTACTTACATAAAAAAATCTAAAATTTTGTTTGTCTGTTGGTTCCGGCTAATCTCTGAACGGAAATTTTTGAAATTTTAATTTATTTTAAAAATTTGATGAACGCGAGGGCCACGGATTCCAAAACACTTAACATGTAGGTAGCATATACCGTACTCTCCAAGGTGAAAAAGCAACCAAAAAAAAATTTGCGTACAAATAGTGTTTAGCATTCGAATCCGGATTTCTATGGTTGAAGAATTCACAATGTTAGACTATTGAGATTTAAAAATAGAATGATGTAATTGAATTGACTGTCTTGTTGGTCTAGCTAGTGGTCCCAAGTGCGACGGCTACGCTAGAGGTCGTGAGTTCGATTCCCGGGTTGAGCATTGTTCTTGGGTATTTCTGTGAAGTTCCAGCTCGGAATCTGGATGTGATGGCTCGGTGGATGGCAATAGGTTTGCATATTACATGGGACCTAATCATATCGGCGAACTGTGTGTGTACCTACATTATAGTCCGCGTGGAACTATTTGGCCGCGCCTTAGGTAAGTGAGCGGTGGGACGGCGGGGTGGGGTCGCCTGCGCGCGGTGGGACCGAGGGGCGAGGGCGCTTGCTTTTGTTCACAGAAACCCGCCGCCTCACTACCTAAGGCGTGGCCAATCAGTTCCGCGCGGACTATTTATTAAGGTATCTACTAGAGGTGTGCGCCGATTTAATTTTCGTCGGCGGCGGCGTGATGGCAAAATTTTGCCGTCGGCGGCGGCGTAACCGGCGTGAAATCGGCGTCAGTACTTTTGATTTAGACTTCAAAGAGAAGAAAGAGAATTCAGGTTTTATTACCTTTTAGTTTTAGAAAAAACAACATATTACAACATCATCATCATCATATCAGCCAAAAGAGGTCCACTGCTGAACAAAGACCTCCCCCATTGACTTTCACAGGGACCGGTCGTATGTTGTCTGCATCCAACGACTCCGAGCGACCTTTACCAGGTCTCTGGTCTATCTCGTTGGAGGCCGTCCCATGATGCGCTTTCCGGCGCGTGGTCTCAATTCCAGAATCATTCTGCCCCAGCAGCCATCAGTTCTACGAGTTATGTGCCCCACCCATTGCAACTTCAATTTGCTAATCCTTTCGGCTATACCGGTCATTTGGTTCTTCTACGGATCTCCTCATTTGGTAGCGTAGAGAAATACCAAGCATAGCTCGGTGAGTGACCACGTGTCTGTGCCATATGGTCATCACTGGTAACAGACACTGGTTGAAGACTTTTGTCTTAAGGCATTGTGGTATAGTTGACGAAAAGACGTTGCGGAGTTTCGCGATCGCTGCCCAGCCGAGTCGGATTCGAAGTGACCTCTTTCTCGAAATTGGAGCTGGACGGTTTGTCCTAGATAGAAATATTCGTCAACAACTTCGAGAGCAGAGTCCCTAACGGAAATTGGGATGGCCACGACATGAGCGTTTGACATAACTTTCGTCTTGCCCATGTTCTTTTAAGGCCTACCTGCTTGAACACTGTTGAGGTCATTGAGCATTGTGCTGAGCTCATGAAGCGATTTTGCGATATCGATATCGTCGGTAAATTGAAGATCCGCCAAATCCTTTCCACTTCAGTAACTTGAAGGCATCTTCCATTGCGGTGGTGAATAGTTTCGGGGACATCTTCCTGGCTAACACCCTTTTGCAATGGAATTGCCCCCGTACACTGTTCGTGTACTCGGACCGACATTATGGCGTTTTTGTATAAGCACTTAACGCTTCAAACTGTGGTTGGAGATATCTCCCCCGCCTACTTATTACCTACCACCAAGCGAGCACCTCTCCCCAGGATGTAACCTTCCTTGGCACATTTGGAATTCACTAAACCGACTCCGAACCCAAGTCCCAAGGTGTAATTCAAATCTGGTGAAGTGGGGACGTGACGATGACGTCTTTTCGTCAACTATACCACAATGCCTCTAGACAAAAGTCTTTAACCAGTGTGTATTACCAGTGATGACATATGGCACAGAGACGTGGTCGCTTACTATGGGCCTCATAAGAAAGCTCAAGGTTACTCAGCGAGCTATGGAAAGAGCTATGCTTGGTATTTCTCTACGCGATCCAATCAGAAATGAGAAATCCGTAGAAAAACCAAAGTTGCTGGACATAGCTCAAAGGATAAGCAAACTGAAGTGGCAGTAGGCGGGGCACATAGCTTGTAGAACTGATGGCCGCTGGGGCAGAAAGGTTCTCGAGTGGAAACCACGCACCGGAAAGCGCCTGCGCTGGAAAAACCTGCGCTCGAGACGGATCGTGATGACCCTTGAAAACAACTTGTAGACATGACTTAGAAGCGAAATAGGTTAGGTAGGAAGATAAGCACCACCACGCTTCTGTTCTATGCCTCCGGTGTTGTGCCCTCGAGTATGACAGAGTTAAATTGATTAGGCGTTTGATTAGGCGTTTATTTGTCAATGAAATAAACTTAAAAAGACACGCCGATTTCACGCCGGTCTTGCGACCGGCGGCTGCGGCGTGGCGGCGCGGCGCACACCTCTAGCACAGTGTAATAAATCTCTAACAGTGAAACGACTCGGCCGTCTAGACAGGTCAACGATGAGGTGGGTTGCGGGGCAGAGCGGCGTCCCCCCACCGCTTTTTCGCAGGCGGCCCGTCCGCCCGACATGCACTGCGCGTCGGTACGGAGTTTCAAGTGCATCGCCATCGCGCTGTCATTAATATTATTAAATTTATTTCGAATATTGCCGATGCGACAATTTTTCAATAATAATGCGTTCTACATGTGCAGTTTACGGTTGTTTGCCGACATCGTACAGCAGTAATAAAGGAGAATTGAGATTTATTTGATTTCCAAAGGATGAGAATCGATAAGCGCCTGCTAACCTATTATTTATACCTACCTAAAGTAATATTATCTCTACAGTAAACAGAATACAGTATCTATCCGCCGCCACCGTGTGTTTAGGTACTTACTAAAAAATATTTTAACTTTCCAATGGGTTTTGGTACGATTTTCACATATAATAATAATAATGACATTTTTACTAGGTTTTTTAGATAAGTAAGATAAGTAGGTACCTATTGTTGGTAGTTTACGAGATAATAAGAAAGATTTGACGAATCTAAACTTATTTATTACTTTATTATCTATGTACCTATATTCTATGATTTTTACGGCCGGGTTAAAGTTAGCTCGTGCCAACTTCAACCCGGACAATAAGTTTGGCGAGATTTGTACCTATGCCGTACCTAGCGCCGGAAATAGCGTAATGTCTAGGTATCTAGAAAGGTTGACGTAATATAACCCTATAACCCTTTATACAATGATGGAATTTGGTCTAAAATGAACTTACAAACATAATACATTGTTACAACTTACAACATATATCACCTGTAGGAACGTAAGTACTTGCAAAATGTGTTTTTTGAGAACCCTAAGCTATTCATATTTTTCTAGAAATCAGTACTACTACAACTAACACATAGATTAATTTGAACTTAAAAATATCGCCTGTAAGAACCTAAGACCTTGCAAAAATTTTTTTGTGACAACCCTAAGCTCTTTTCAGTGTCTAGACGATTGTCGGCATTTAGCGTCCACACAAAGGAGTTGGATCACTATCTGTAGTTACATTATGCCTCTAGTATCTACATATCTGCCTAATTTGAAATTCCGAACAGACACTTAAATTTTTTTATTTGTATAGATAAACATTTCATTATTCGTCAGAGATACCGGTTTACTAAATTCTTGGACTTGTTTTTTATTAATAACGGACACTTAATAGGCATAGTATTTAAATGATCGTTTTATCGTTTAGGATCACGTCTGTGGTCTAGTGTTTCGAGTACCGAACTGCTGATCACGAGGTTGTGGGTTCGATTCCCACAGGTCCCAAATTTTTATGTGATGAATATATAATTATGTTTGTGTTTGTCGGGATGTTTCTCATGTCTTATCTAATAAAGATATATTTTTTGTCCGCATTGAATAGGCTCCGAAACTCATCACTAGATTTAGAAAAGTCAGATTGTGAACTTGTTTGACCTTCTGCTTTGTTCTTTGATTGTGGCGAGCGGCGCATACTCATGTTAGTTGTTTTTATGCAAGTGTGAGATGAGGTAAAAAAATGCAACTATCTCGTTTACCCAAGGTGAAGCAGCATGAAGGACCAACAATATAAGGATGGGTAATGGGTACATAGAGAATACAATAAGAATAAACACACTAAACGAATTAATAATAACAAAAATAAACTGTACGTCGCCGTTGTATAAGTATAATAATAAAATATGGGAATTTATAAGTCTAGCCACAAAACTATTTATTGGACACGTGATTAACGTTCTAATTGTATAACTAAGAAGCGGGAAAATGACATAGCCTTCAATAAACTAATTCGTCTTTTTTACAACGCCAACTAAATATTCTATAGAAAGCATCAAGTAAAGATCATCAATTATTGTGACTTGTCGTACTAGGAAAATTTAGGATGCAAGAGCGAGCGTAACGAGCTCGGAACTTGGGGCACCCCGACTCGGACAGTTAGGTTAGAAGAAAAAACCACCCGGAAATAGGAGCCCCGCGGAGCGGGGCTCCGTCTACAGCTACGCCTTATTACTATTGCCTATACTTGACCCCAAAAGGCAACTTGACCTGGACCTCAAGTTCACTCTCACTGAAGTGAATAAATATATTTTTTGATGTCATTTAATAGTATTTTAGAAGTTTACTGTTACAATACATGTTACAAATTTAGATGCTAAAAAATAACCATCATGCTGAGTTGTATTTAGAGTGGTTTATATAGAAAATAACTAGTGGCTAAGATAGTATTATTTAGATGCTCGTTAATTGTGGCTGACTTAGTAATTTAGAAGGCAAAATACATTTTTGGAGGCGTATAATGATATTAAAAAGAAGCCTGTTTAATTAGCACCCATAAAATATTCGTGCAAAACAGTAATATCACTGTTTGGCACCAAAATAGTCCTTATACTGTGAAGTTTTGGCTTGTTATTGAGTAATGGAAGTTTAATAAGAAAATATTTCCTTAAAAACACGTCCGTACCTACTGTCTGAGAGCCGGAGCATCTTTTTAACATTTGTTAATGTCAAATATTACTAAGTACTACATATTTTAATACGATCGGATTTGGCCAAACGATATTTTGTCATAAAGTCACACAGTATTTTATAGATTTGCATAACATTCGAAAATAGACTAACAAATCAATTCATAAACTGGATTTAATTTTTTTTTAGGACGAGAGACCGTAAGCAAACTGTCTGTGAGACGTAGGTTGTACAATGTACAGTCACGAGCATAGACATATTATAAACATTTGTAAAAACGCTAAAGCTATTTTTTCATGAATGAACAATTGCAAGTTTGTGATAAACACACCAATATCACTATAATATTGGTTCGTAAATACTGTGGTCGTAATACAACAAAAGTTCTATTAGTACTTTAGGAAAAAATAGCTTTTAAATGTTGCCTAGTGTATACATGTGTAGGGTATGAGTAACTTTGCTAGGAATGTTCGGGATGTCGTATTCGGTCTCTGGTGAGTGCACAGGGTTACGGTGTCCAACAGGAGTTACCTGTTGGCATCCAAATTATACACGAACAGAAAATATAATAATATATATAATGACAATAGAATACAAGTGGTCTGTATACGGCACAACAGATAACTGGCGACCCCCACGTCACCTCATTCTTTATATTAGTACTATAGTTACATAGGTATATGTGTAACACATCGGTATGTATATTTGTGTGTGTATAATGTGCACCTACACATGTTTTTGCTCGTGACTGTACTCATCACGATGTTAAATGATGAAGGCCCTCCGCAGTCGTGCCCAACGCGCTTTAAGAAATGAACGCTCTATACATTCTGGCGTCATTATTAATAATAATATTTGTGTTAATATATTATTTATCAAAAAAGAAGTTTAGTTATTGGCAAGTGAGAAATGTGCCATACATACAGCCTTTGCCGTTTTTAGGCAACTACGGAAAATATATTCTGCAACAACAATATCCTGGTCATGTGATACAGGAGCTATGCCAGAAATTTCCCGATCAACCTTATTTCGGAGCTTTCTACGGCACGGAACCCGTCCTCGTGGTGCATAGCCCGGAGATCATCAAACATGTATTCACAAAAGATTTCTACTACTTCAATGGAAAGGAAATATCTAAATACACAGAAAAGGAAGCGGTCACTCGGAATATGTTCTTCGAATCTGGAGACAAATGGAGAGTAGTGCGGCAAAATCTAACTCCGCTTTTCTCTTCCGCGAAAATTAAGAACATGTTCAGTCTGATAGAAAAGTGCAGCTACGCCTTTGAAGATATGCTCGACCGAGAAAATAGAATGTGTGACGTCATTGAAGCAAGGGAATTAAGTGCGCAGTATACCATGGACTGCATATGCTCCTGCGCTTTTGGAATCGAAGCCAATACCATGGGAGCAGACGCAAACAGTCCCTTCAAAATAATAGCAAGTCAGATATTCGAGAATACGTACTATAGAGGGTTCAAAATATTATTTAGGGCCATATGGCCAGCCATTTTTTACCGTTTAGGATTCACTCTATTTCCACCAACAGTCTCTGATTTTTTTTCACAACTGCTGAAAAAGGTGTTTCAAAGTAGAGACTACAAGCCATCACCGAGAAACGACTTCGTTGACCTGATTCTGACTTTCAAACAAAATGATAAGATAACTGGGGATAGCATATCCAACTTGAAGACTGGCGCAGACAAGAAGGTGCATTTGAAGGTAGATGATAAGTTACTAGTGTCACAATGCGTTTTATTCTTCGCAGCGGGTTTTGAGACGTCGGCTACCACGATGAGCCTTACACTATACGAATTTGCGAAACACCAGGACGTGCAGAGACGGGCTGCTCAGGAGGTCGACGAGTTCTTGCGTCGCCATGGCAACAGGCTGAACTATGAGTGCGTGAATGAGCTTCCGTATCTGGATGCTTGTGTCCACGAGACTCTTCGGAAGTACCCAATCCTAGGAATCATTCCCCGCGAAGTAATGGAAGAATATGTCCTCCCATCGGGCTTTAAAATTGATGCAGGCATCCGTGTCCACGTACCTGTCTATTACATGCACCACAATCCAGAATACTTCCCGGAGCCAGAAAAGTACATGCCAGAACGGTTTTTGCCAGAAAACAAAGCCGATGTGAAGCCTTACACGTACTTCCCATTTGGAGAAGGACCAAGGAAATGCATAGGTAATGAATATTAAAATATGTTTTTCTAGACTATGCTGCAAATCTATAAATTTAAATAATTGTTTAGGTTTCATTACATGTATGCATGTTCTTTATTAATAACTTTATCTGTTGTGAAGGATTAAGTATTCAATAAATTTCGTACCTTTCGAGGCCAAGTTCAATAACATTGTGTGACATTGTTACGATTATAATTTTTATTTTGATAAAATAATATGTGACATTCATGATACAATTATTAATGTCACACAATCAGGTAGAGTTTTTAGGTAAGTGGATAGCAAATGACGTAAATGAAATTGTAACATCTTAACACATTGGCATTTAATCCTCTAATATAGTCTTCTAAAACGTTTTTTACCGGGATTGATATCATAGTTTTCTTAATTTTTTTTACCTGCTTTGGTATATATACTCTAACACGAAATAGTTCTTTTTTCGTTCCAAATAATTTTACATACCATTACGCCTGTTTTCCCCGAAGGGTTAGGCAGAGGTGTATGTAGGTACCTACTAATGTACACTCGCAATGAAATGCAATACTTCCCCATATAGGCACCTAAATAAACATATTTCCCCATTTCAGGTAAACGCTTTGCGAAGATGCAAGCAATGTCCGGACTTATCACCTTCCTGAAGAACTATAGAGTGGAATTGGCAGCGGATATGCCGGAAACCATCCCCCTCGATCCAAGAACAATTCTGTTACAACCTAAAGACCAGGGTCTTCATCTGAAAATGATAAAACGCGAGGGTTGGGAGACAAGGAAGTTTGTTCGAGTGAAGTGATAGTAGCCAGAGCACATCGTAGTCGAGAAGTAGAGATCATAATAGAGTAGTACCTACATCGTTGCGAGTAATAGAGAAGTATTGTAGTTGGAGGAGATATAATATATCGGAGTGGATAGTAGACGAAGTAGATAGTAGCAGAAGTAGATTGTAGTTCGAGTAGATAGCAACTGGATAGTAGCCGGAGTGGATAGTTGCCGGAGTAGATAGTAGCAGAATTAGATTGTAGTTCGAGGAGATAGTAGTAACTGGAGTAAGTAGATAGTAGCCGGAGTGGATAGTTGCCGGAGTAGATAGTAGCAGAATTCGATTGTAGTTCGAGGAGATAATAGTAACTGGAGTAAGTAGATAGTAGCCGGAGTGGATAGTTGCCGGAGTAGATAGTAGGTGAAGTAGATATTAGCATAAATAGATTGTAGTTGGACTAGATGGTAACTGGAGTAGGTAGATAGTAGCCAGAGTGGATAGTTGTCGGAGTAGATAGTAGGTGAAGTACATATTAGCAGAACTAGATTCTAGTTGGACTAGATGGTAACTGGAGTAGGTAGATAGTAGCCAGAGTGGATAGTTGTCAGAGTAGATAGTAGGTGAAGTACATATTAGCAGAACTAGATTCTAGTTGGACTAGATGGTAACTGGAGTAGGTAGATAGTAGCCAGAGTGGATAGTTGTCGGAGTAGATAGTAGGTGAAGTAGATATTAGCAGAACTAGATTGTAGTTGGACTAGATGGTAACTGGAGTAGGTAGATAGTAGCCGGAGTGGATAGTTGTCGGAATAGATAGTAGCCGTAGTAGATATTAGCAGATAGCAGAAGTAGATTGTACTTGGAGTAGATAGAAGTCGGAGCTGATATGTGTAAGTAAATGAAGAGGAGAGATCTTTAGAGGACATAACTGTATTTTTATGTTATGGGTCTCAATAAAAGGAGTATTTTAGGGTTTTATAGGTGAGTGTGCGTCTCATACCGGAACGTCAAAAACACCGTGAAAATGTGATCAAAGTTAAATACATTGTTGAAATTAAAAACATAACGATGTTTATCACTTTTCCAACTAGTTTGGATTGAGCCTTATGATTTCAGTACCTAAAATAATACGGTTAGATTCTGTGTGATTTTTTAATTTAACCGAATATAAAAGTTTTTTGTTTTTTTTTATTATTTTCTAAACCCATTTTTTGGAACCGTGTAACTAGTTTGACTTTTCGAAAGTACCTAATGATTATGGTCTAATTGAAACAAAACAATTGACTTTGACTTTAACCTAAAATATATTTGGAACAGTTGTTTTTTTAGTACATCTATATAAAATAACGTTGTATAATCCTAATAATAAACTAGTTACAGTCTGCGCGGAACTAGTTGGCCGCGCCTTAGGTATGTGAGCGGCGGGACGGAGGGGCGGGGTCGCCTGCGCGTGGTGGGACGGACGGGCGGGGGCGCATGCTTTTGTTAACAGTACCCCGCCGCCTCACCCCCGTTCCTACCCAAGGCGCGGCCAACTAGTTCCGCGCGGACTATAATCTTAATATGATAATATCCTTTTTGTATACACACACAATACAGTCATCGTGAGTAGATAACCAATACCTAGTCTGTGGTTTCTACCGCCTGTCTGTTCGTCAGTTTACAGACATTTCCCTGACAGTTGTAAGTTTCCGGGCGGTACCGGTACCAACGCGCCGGATGCAAGCGTCAGTTTCTGTGATAACAATACCTTGTGAGTTCTAATCTTACAATGTGCTAGCTACGTAGTCTGTGGTATGAGTCTATGTAGAACAGTTACCTAAATACTATACATATATAGGGGATTAGCCGCCTTCATGAACCACGTCTTCAAAGACTAAGAAATATACGGTAATGGGGACAAGTGATAACACAAAACATCCCATTGGGTCGAAGGTTCATAGATGACGCTAAACGTAAAGTAACGCAAGCCGTATGTCAAATTTGTATTACAATTTGACTTAAGGAGCCGTAAGTTTACGCTTAGCGTCGTCTTTGAATATTAGCCTCGATATTAGTCAAAGTCAGCGTAAACTAACGCTTCCGTGAGTATTTTTTTATATCGACGGTTAAAAGGAAATAAGCGACATTTTGGTCAAAAATGAGTTATATATGCCATTGGACTCGAAATTTTCTGCTCTTTCGAATGCGCTTACTCCCATGGCTCTACGATGACTTTTTTGGCGTTTATGCCCAAGCAAAAAAACAACATTTTATAGTGTTATTTTAGCTAACCGATGAAAATTCTGGTCATTTTTGCTATAAAGGTGATTGTACCCCTACAAAAATGATTTATTTTGGGTTTGTTGTCGGTAATGCTTTTTTACTTCACAAGGGTGCCAAGCTTATGGTTGTTCATGCCTTTTAAGCATTTCAATTGAAAAGTACAAATGTTGCTTAAAGCTTACTTCCATTTCGTAATTTAACAGAGCTGTGGCGCTTGTGCCCTATATACAAAATGCATACTTATATTACTCTGGCGGTTATCCCCTATTTCCATTTAGTTCTTAATGACAGCCAAGTCGGTTATGCCCTATTACCTAAATTGATTTTAATATGACACTGGAGGTTAGACCTTACTTCCGTTTACTAATATAAATACGATTGTCGCTACTTCCATATTATTTAATCTGCTCGTTAGTAAATATGAAATGACGAGCTATATCTTTTAAATCTACCATTTAGTGTAAAATTATAGCATGGTATACTGTAATAGGCCTCTTAGTAAGATCTATCTTACTAAGAGGCCTTAAAACATATTAACGATCTATCCTTAGTACCTATGTTTTTGTGAAAATTTACTCCCAAGCAATTTCACCCTACTTTAGAAGGAGAGACACAATTACGGTGTCGTGTGATATCTGTTTTAGATATTTTCCTGATGAAGGATTGTGTTGGTTGCGCTACTTCATAATTTTTGGGGTGGCTTTTCATCCATATTTCTTTGCTTCGTAGCGAAATTGAGTGTTACTAATGTCTTATATCCTGGTATTATTTTGAATGCCGACTGTTTCTTGTGCCCTATTATCTTTTATACAACCACTATGAAAAGTACCTTATCCTTCTTTTCCTATAATATTGATTGAACGGTCTAGTCGCTTATACCCTTTTACCTTGGGAAATGATAAATTAGAATGTCGCATATGCTTCTTATCCTTTAATATTTGATTTTGTCATTTGTATCTTATGCCATATTTCCTCAAAAAATTAAAAGCTGTGGTTATAAGCGCCAAAAACTACTTTAAATAACGTCAAATCACTAAAACTAAGGATACCAGTAACTGTTCCATTTCTATCTGATTTTATAACTGTTTCACTTTTCACAATATCTTAATAAATGACAAAAATACGTCAGTTTTTCTAAAATTTAAAACTTTGAACGGCTCTCCTGAACATTTCATCTTTTGTCGCTTATATTATATTTCCTTTTAATCGTCGATATAAACGCGTAAGTTTACGCTTAGTGTGGTCTCTGAATATTAGCCGAAGTGTTGCTGCTATGCCAGCCCCACAACAAGATAAGATACATTACTATTCCGCGTTTTGGATACATAAATAAATATCCTGGGACATTTTACACAGCACCATCTAGTCCCAAACTAAGCAGAGCTTGTAATATGGGTACTAGACAATGGATATAATACTTATATAGTATTTTTTTTTTTGTAAATACATACTTATAATATATATGAAACACCCAGACAAACACAAACACTTAAGTTCATCACAAATATTTGTGTCTTGTGGGAATCAAATCCACGACCTCGTGATCAGCAGTCCGGTACTCGAACCACTAGACCACAGACGTCGTCACATAGCTTCACGCTTGTTTCCTATTGGGGTAGGCAGAGACTACAGGTTTCCATTTGCTTCGATCCAGGCACACCACTTTCGCTTCATCTATGCTCATCAACCTCGCATTATGGATGTTCTTAAATTTAAGAAATTAAGAGTTCAGCTCTTGTCAGTGGAGCTATCGGCACTGTTCTCTACTCAGATATCTATAGATAATTATAATTAGAAACAAACAAGTATCTAGGTACGTATTATATTGGCGCCTGATGGATCGAAGTTGGCACGATCTCACAAAACTACCGGTAAGTAGTTTATAAAGAATGGACACTTCTTTGGAACCGTTTTCGGTGATTACTAAAAACTTTAATAGTTTAAAAATCAGTATCATGGCTAGGTATACAGAAATACTTTTAAGTATTCCTGTATATAGCTATACCTGTACAATAAGTTTACACATTTTTTACCCGACTGCCGAAGGAGGAGGATTATGTGTTTGTTTGTCACTTCATACGCAAATTATCACAGGTATCTTAGAACCTTTTATTATTGTAGGTAGGCATTTTGGTAAAACTGCCATCAAGTTTCCACCAACCCACACAAATGCTTTAAGACCAAACCCTGTATTTGTCTGGCTTCTTTCCGGCAGACTTTTTATATTCCATAGAACGACAGAAGGACTACTAATTGACAAAAAAAAATTTAATCTTGTCGTTGAAAAGGAAAAACTGGTAACAACTTCCCAGTTACATTAACCATTGCTAAGGGCCTTATATGCGCCCACGTTACAAAACGTGGGGACGCACTATGCTCTAAAATTCAATCAGGCGTGGAGAGAGTTCAAAGGTATTGCTTACATTAGCATTTTTAAACATAAGAACGCATTCATTGACCGGCAACAAAGGGATCAGGGATAGACTTAGTATTTCTAAACAAGCAATGTATACTAACCTAACCGCCGTATAAATTTTAAAATGGAACAAAAGGACATGGCTAAATGACTGCCCTTAAACTATACGTTACTTGTTTTTTTCGGGAAGTTATACAAAGGAGTGTTTACTATTTCATTATTATTTTGAAGTCGGTTCCGATCACGGGAGCCAGACCTCACATTGTTGTCTTTGTTACAAAGTGAACTGACAAGAATCAAAAATCCGACTCAAAGGACCAAAAAGTTGTACTGCGGATTTCCTTAGAATGTAAAATAAAAGCCAATTTTTATTTCAGAAACAAGAAAAGACACCTAATTGTCAGAAAGAAAGAAGAAGGAAAACTATTGCTACTTAGATATTATCTCCCTTCTTTCTCTAAAGCACTTAATTTTCATAATATAACTTTATAATCATTCATTACCCACTCGATTTTAATTTAGCGCGCTGTCGGTGGTATTTCTAATGAATTTATTTTAAGGGATTTGCAAAATAGCAGCGTCCTTATTCATTATCAAATTAGTGAGAGTAAGGACGATGCCTCCACTAAACATAAAAGTAATATAAAGAAAAAAAGAAAATAAATATATTTGCAGATTTTATATACAAAAAGCACACAACATCTATACAGAAGTATACAGCATAGATATTTCTGAAATATCTTCTGGATTTTTAGATTACATTTCTGCTTCTTTTTATCACTGGGGGTAAAATGCAGATTACAAACGCGTAGGTATGGTATGCGGGCTTGTAAGTAATTTGTTACTTTCTCCCCGTATTCCATAAAGTAATATTTAAACAGTGTTCAATAAAATATAACGAATACTCTGACTCCGGTTACTAATACTCTGGCTGCTATCAGTCCACCCGAACAAACTTCCTTGTCTCGCAACCCTCGCGTTTTATAATTTTCAGGTGAAGACCCTGGTCTTTCGGTTGTGTGAGGATCGCTCTCGGATCTAAGGGGATGGTTTCTGGCATACCTTCTGCCAGTTCTACTCTGTAGTCCTTAAGGAAGGTGATAAGTCCGGACATTACTGGCATCTTCGCAAAGCGTTTACCTGAAAATGAAAAAGATGATTTTGAAGTTTTTTTTCCGCAAAGTAGCACGGAGTTTGGATTTGTGCACATTTAATGATAATAGGCTCACTCTCTATTACAAAGGACCTAAACATGTATGCAGGCCAACCCTGGGACTACATTAAACATTATTAGTATACCTCTCCCTATGTTATTATTAGTTTAAAGCTAAATGCACGGCATTCAGAGGTTTTTGTTTTAGTTGATATTGAACAACAGACACGTCATGCTAAATGCCCTGAGCAAAATTTCCGTATTGACAAAGTAATACTTTAAATTGCTCATAGGATTTGTTCCGGGCTTCGGCGTTTTGACATGGTTTGTTAAGGGAAAATTAAAAATAAATTATAATTACCTATGCATACCCGCGGTCCTTCTCCAAATGGGAAGTATGTGTAAGGCTTCACATCGCCTTTGTTTTCTGGCAAAAACCGTTCTGGCTTGTACTTTTCTGGCTCCGGGAAGTATTCTGGATTGTGGTGCATGTAATAGACAGGTACGTGAACACGGATGCCTGCATCAATTTTGAAGCCTGATGGGAGGACATATTCGTCCATTACTTCGCGGGGAACGATTCCTAGGACTGGGTACCTCCGAAGAGTCTCGTGGACACAAGCATCCAGATACGGAAGCTCATTCACGCACTCATAGTTCAGTCTGTTGCCATGGCGACGCAAGAACTCGTCGACCTCCTGAGCAGCCCGTCTCTGCACGTCCTGGTGTTTCGCAAATTCGTATAATGTAAGGCTCATCGTGGTTGCCGACGTCTCAAAACCCGCTCCGAAAAACAAAATGCATTGTGACACTAGTAACTCATCATCTACCTTCAAATGCACCTTCTTGTCTGCGCCAGTTTTGAAGTTGAAGATGCTGTCCCCAGTTATCTGATCATTTTGTTTTAAAGTCAGAATTAGGTCAACGAAGTCGTTCCTCGGTGATGGCTTGTAGTCTCGACTTTGAAACACCTCTTTCATCATTTGCGAAAAAAACACAGAAATGGTCGGTGGGAACAGATTGAACCCTAAACGGTAGAAAATTCCTGGCCATATGGCCCTACAAACTGTTTTGAACCCTCTATAATATGTAGTCTCGAATATCTGGCTTGCTATTATTTTGAAGGGATTATTGGCGTCTGCTCCCATGGTATTGGCTTCGATTCCAAAAGCGCAGGAACATATGCAGTCCATAGTGTACTGTGCACATAATCCCCTCGCTTCAATGACGTCACACATTCTGTTTTCTCGGTCGAGCATATCTTCAAAGGCGTAGCTGCACTTTTCTATCAGACTGAACATGTTCTTTATTTTCGCGGAAGAGAAAAGCGGAGTTAGATTTTGCCGCACTACTCTCCATTTGTCTCCAGATTCGAAGAACATATTCCGAGTGACCGCTTCCTTTTCTGTGTATTTAGATATTTCCTTTCCATTGAAGTAGTAGAAATCTTTTGTGAATACATGTTTGATGATCTCCGGGCTATGCACCACGAGGACGGGTTCCGTGCCGTAGAAAGCTCCGAAATAAGGTTGATCGGGAAATTTCTGGCATAGCTCCTGTATCACATGACCAGGATATTGTTGTTGCAGAATATATTTTCCGTAGTTGCCTAAAAACGGCAAAGGCCGTATGTATGGCACATTTCTCACTTGCCAGTAACTAAACTTCTTTTTTGATAAATAATATATTAACACAAATATTATTATTAATAATGTCGCCAGAATGTAAAGAGCGTTCATTTCTAAAAATGTATTGTGAACGACTGTCCGCAGAATTTATTCGTTATAACATTTTGATAAGATAAGATGAGATAACACGGACTAGTCACATTCGCTAACAACGTGCGGTAAAAATGAGAAAGGTAAATAATATATCCGACGTAGACGTAACTTCATTGTGATTCGAATTATAATAATCTACTTTGCAATACTTTAAGAATGGTGTTAGTTGTAAACGTCCATAGGCTGTGGTAACCGACTACCATCAAACTTAAGGCAAGCGGCAGTTTGCCTTTAGGATCAAAAAATAAATAATTACTCATAGGATTGTTAAAATCTAAATCCGATACTAAAACATACTGAATACCTGGGTTCGATTTCCAGGTTGAACAGTGTTCTTGGGATTTTTAAACAAACCGGTGAAATCTTAAATAAAAAATTGTTTATTAATCATGTTCTGGACTGAAATAAATTTTTAGACAACCCATTAGCAATATATCTATTGACTTATGCAAAATACTCGATGAAGGTCGTTCTATACTTAGTGGGATCTTAGGTTAATGGCCTACTATTATGTGGGACCAACATACCGGTCGAACTGTGGATGTACATTTGTAAAACCCTCTGTCGAACCTTTCGAGGAATACGGGCGGGATGGTATGTTCAAGAAGATTTTAATGTCACTGTTTAACGGTTAAACGAACTCACGTTATATAATGAGCAATCCAACATGCATATTAAATTAAGTAATCACGCATAGGTACAAGACTACGGGCGCACTCATGCAATCTACTGTAGGTATTTATAAAAACAAGAAGAAGGAACAGAAGAGAGACAAGAGGAAGAGATAGGAAAGGAAAAAAAATAAGGATTGAGATTACGTACAGTTCGCGCCAAACTTATTGTTCGGGTTGAAGTTGGCACGTCCTAACTTTAACCCCGCCGTAGAAATCAGAGAAAGAAAAATATTAGATTTAAATAAATATAAACGAAAGCTCAAGTCGTAGACTGTCGTTTTAAATCATTGTAATCTAATATTTTTCATTTCTGAAAACTGAAAATAAAATCGTACTCCTTTATGCCTTTCGGCGAAGGCCCCAGAAACTGTATCGGTAAGTAATTTTTTAAATAAAGCTCAGTATATATTTTCTGTTGGCCTAAACGCGACTGCTACCACCTTCGATCAATAGTACCTACTATTATTGATCAAAGGCTTGGGTTTGATTCCTAGGTATATCAAATTGTTATTGGTCTAAATAAATAAATATCCTAGGACATTTTTACACAGCACCATCTAGTCGCAAACTAAGCAGAGCTTGTACTATGGGTACTAGACAATGGATATAATACTTATATACTTTTTTTTGTAAATACATACTTATAATACATAAAAAACACCCAGACAAACACAAACACTTAGGTTCATCACAATAAATGTTTGTGTCCTGTGGGAATCGAACCCACGACCTCGTGATCAGCAGTCCGGTACTCGAACCACTAGACCACAGACGTCGTCGCCATATGATTGCTTCAAGGCATGAGAGCCGTGAAGATGCAGATGACAGCTGGTCTGATAACATTGCTGAAGAAATACCGCGTGGAACTGGCTCCAGGCATGAAGACAGAGCTGGAGTTCGAGCCAGGAACCCTATTTACCCAGCCGATACCCCGGGGATCCACCTCAAGTTTATAGTTCGAGACGGGTGGGAACAACGACTATTGAAAAGGTGATAATGCTGTGACTCACGATTTTAATATGAGATTTGATTTTATTTTATAAATTTTTCCATAATTACTTTACAAGTTTTCCTGTTTGTTGAAATCAATTTGTTTATAATATAGGATTACTATGAGAATTAAGTTTACCTATAATATGTATATTTTATAATTTTTGTAAAGATTTAAAAGTTTTTTTTAAGAGTTTTTTTTATAAAAAACCTCACGGGTCCTATGACGGACTCGTATCGATTAAAAACCGCATTTGGCTTCATACATACATACATTTTTAGATATATATATGCATATGAAAGACTAAATAATAATTATGTACGTAGGACAATGATTTACGTGATATAAAGATTTAGATTATAATGTTATCTTAAAAACGAAAATCGATAACGATTTTGTGTGTTTTATACCTATGTTATGTTATTTAATACTTATCTCTAAATAAGGTTGCAAGCAAGCCCTGTGTAGGCAACTACAGGTTTTACCATACCCATATTGAGGGAGTTGTGAAAAAATATGTAATTCGCTATTTTGTGGCGGCGGCCATCTTGGACCGATTTTCATCAAACATAGCTAAGAACACTCCCGACTAATTCACCTTTCAAATAAAAAAACAAAATCAAAATCGGTTCATCCGTTCGGGAGCTACGATGCCACAGACACACACACACACACACGCACACGCACACATACACACGTCAAACTTTTAACACCCCATCGTTTTTGCGTCGGGTTGCACTCACATCCGATATCAGATAAGCGTAACCTATGTAAACTTTTGTAAAGAGATAAAAGACTTTTAAAAAATTGCATACACAAGGCTGCATCATGCTGTTCCTAGCCAGTATGGGCTGACCTGGTGACATTCGTGACGTCACCGAGTGCCATCATGGGAACTGAATACTTGGCGTAGCTATTATATTACCTTATTTCTGAGTTTGTATCAGGGATTTTTCTCAATGTAGCATTTCTCAAAGCGTGGGGACGCGCTCTGCTCTAAAGTTCGGAGCGGAGCGTAAACGGAGCGAGGAGTAAAGCGGAGAGAGTTCAAAGGTATTGCTTACATTATCATTTTTAAACATAAGAACGCATTGATTAAACGGCAACAAGGGGATCAGGGATATACTTAGCATTTGTAAACAATCAATTTTCGAGGTATTGGGGGCGGTTAGCAATAGAGGAAGGGGGCGGTTAGCAACTAATATTGGAGGAAGTTAATTCTAGGTGAGGATGCTTCATCGTCGCTCGTATCGTTACTTAACATCTGTGAGTGTTTGAACATGGATATGGTTTCTTGATGTGAGATTAGGTACAATAAAAACGCCTTGATATATCTTGATTTAATTTATTTCCGTTACAAAAGTATTTGGGTGTGATTTCTGGTAAATGATGAAGGGTAAGTGAACAAATGATTTTTTTGAACTATAATAGGGACGTCCGTCGTGTGTTACTATAATAACTAGGGTTGCGCCGGAACAGTGAGGTATTAGTCAAATGCAACGTTCTTAAAGCCGGCTGTTGACCGCGGCTTCACACGCATTCTGAAAGACTTTTTCCTATAATAATATGTTAGAATACTCTAACTAGTTTTATCAAAATCCGTTCATTGTTTTTGCGTGCAAGAGTAACAAACTTCCATTCAGCTTCACAAACTTTCACATTTATAATTATTAATAAAAATATCACCAACCTCTTTTCACGTTCTTCAAGAATCATACATACATACATTCACGCCATTTACCTAGAGGGGTAGGCAGAAACTAGAAACCGCCACTTGCTACGATTTCTTTAGCTTCCTCCACGTTCATACACCTTTTGCATACACACGCGCCGGTTGTGAGTACTACGCACCTGACCTTCTTGAAGGACCTCACCAATAAGGTCGGTTTAAGTCTTCCTAGGGCGTCCCCTCCCGGCGCTTCCACTGACATTCGCCTTATAAATCCCAAGAATCATGTAACAATAAATCTAAATATCCTACTAATCCTATCCTACTTCCTACTAATATTATACTTAAATGTGAAAGTTTGTGAGGATGGATGGATGGATGGACGGATGTTTGTTACTCTTTCACGCAAAAACTACTAAACGGATCTGGATGAAATTTGGCACAGAGATAGATTATAGTCTGGAATAGCACATAGGCTACTTTTTATCCCTGTAAAATGTATGGTTCCCGTGGGATAGCGGGTGAAGCCGCTGGCGGAAAGCTAGTAATATATAAAACTCAAAGGTGACTGACTGACTGACGTAGTGATCTATCAACGCACAGCCCAAATCACTGGAGGGATCGGGCTGAAATTTGGCATGCAGTTAGATGTTATGACGTACGCATCCGCTAAGAAAGGATTTTGATGAATTCTACCCCCAAGGGGATAAAATAGGGGATGAAAGTTTGTATAAATCTTCTTAGATTTTCGACTGATTGAACTGAAATTAAAGATTGGAACTACTATGATGAAGACGTCCGCTTAAATAAGATTTTGATGAATTCAACACCCATGGGGATAAAATAGGGGATGATGGAGGATGTAAATGTATTAGTTTGTTTGAGTTTTTTACACACGCTAAACAAAACTAAAGCCGCAAAAAATATACCTAATTAAGAATACTTCTTAACGCGAGCGAAGCCGCGGGCAAAATAATTAATAAATTTCGACCTATGTAGGGGTGAAATAGGAGATGAAAGTTTATATGGAACAAAGTAACTATTCCACGCGGACGAAGTCGCGGGCAAAAAGCTAGTTAGCCTTATAAATCCCAAGAATCATGTAACAATAAATCATTTTTAAACCCTCTCCAGCTAGACCGACCAACGCGATTGATTTTAGAGGCATCGTAAATGTCAGTATGCCACTGAAATAGGTCGTTTGCGTGGAATCGGGTCACGGTTCGTGTTAGCTACGTCACTAAGTTCACGGCTACCCGTTTGGAGGGTTAACATGGTTATATATCTGTGTTTTATGACAGCACCTGTCATATTTATGTTAGCAAATGTGTCGATTATACGTAAAATGCGTTTTTTGTTGTGTGTTTTCTGTTTTATCAAAATTGACTATTTTAGGCCCATAGTACATTAGGTAAAAGACAAACTATACTGCCAAAAATTATATCGCAATAAGTTGCAATTTGTATTTATTGTGTTTTTAAATTACTAGGCGTTAACTATAAAGTTCTGTCTAACACCTCTGTTTGCGTAGGTAGTAGGTACCTATATATCTCAGCTCGTGAGATTGTGTGCGGAGTTATGACCAAAAATTGCTATTTAATATTAAAAATAGGTCGAATGAATATTCACACAAAACAAAATCGTGTGAAACAACTAACAATATATTTCCGTGCTATTTTAGTGCATTTCGAGGTTCATACCTAGTTAGTAGTTAAAGTTATCGCTAATGTTTCAAAATGCTTTACTTATAATAAGTGATAAGTAGACATTTTATAAAGTTTCATTTTAACAATTACCCTAATATGGCACCCTGTACTACCTATAGCCAAACAAACAATACAAAAAGCTTTTTCGTTAAGTTACACAGCAAAATTATGGCTCTGCACAAACCTCAATCATTGTCGCTCAAAACCCGCCTTCCATTCAGCTCCCTCGTTTTCATAAAAGAACCAAAATAAAGTATTGTGAATAACGGTCGTCGGCGGCCCGCAGTAATGAGTGGTCCGGGAGTTCTCGAAAAACACTGAGCTTTTGGGGGTTGGGCCTTTTTTTTAAATAAAAAAATCTGCAATCTTTTTGCTTCTCTCTTCTTCTATCTTAGTCGTTAGAAGTCCTAATCGCTGGAGGTTGATTCCTAGGTGGGGATAATGAGAGATTTTTTTATGTGTTAAACCCCAAATGAGGGCGTGATGGGGGCAAACGAGCATACGGATCGCCTGATCGTAAGCGACTACCGCCGCCAATGGACACCACATACACCACACTGGAGGAGTCGCAAGTGTGTTGCCGGTCTTTTAAAAGGGAGTACGCTCTTTTCTTAAAGGTTTGAAGGTCGTATTGGTCCAGAAATACTGCAGGCAAATAGCACATTCCTAGTTCTAGAAAGAAAGAAAAGTTAAAGAAAGAAAGAAAAGTTATTCCTAGTTCTAGAAAGTTTCTAGAGAACGTTTTCATATTTTCTACGAAATTCTCAGTAGCTGCTCAAAGTTTGGATTTGTGGCCGGTTAATGGCAATAGGCTCGCACCTGTTACATGTGACCTTATCTAGAAATTCATACGAACCAGTAGTGTCGCTGCAGTCTGACGCCACAGGAATACTAGGGACACATCTGAGGCTGACCTACGTACCGACTGGTCCCGGGGACCTAAAACGTTCCACTCGCGCCACGAGACGCGTTAACGAAGCAGTTGTGATAGGTAAAGTCACAAGAAAAAACATGTATATACGAACAAAACTGCTATAGTGATTTTTTCATGAATGAACTTGAGTGGCAACTTTGAGATAACACCAATGTCCCTATAGATTGGTTCGATAGATTGGCACAAAAGTTCTATTGGTACTTTAGGAGAAAATCGCTTTAGCACTTTTGTTAGTGTATGCATATTAAAATTTTTGCTCGTTACTGTAGATACGTTTAGTAATTCTGATATGGAAATGTTTGAATGGCAGATGAAAAAATACTGCGCAGTATGCGCCCCCGCCATCTTAAAATGGTACCACTGGTAAAAAACAGATATCTACAAATACTATTTCCGTCGTTCCAATTTACATACAAGTTAAGGATACCAGACCAGACGAGTTAGTTGGTTTCCTTAATCATCTGATGCAATAATAGTAACTGTCACGAAATCTACGGGTTTTGCTGCAAGTCGTACTTGTGTTTCGGTTTGTAGGTACGCTTTATAAAAGACTTCTCGGTATGCAGGGCCGGATTTAGAGGTGCGGAGGCCTCGGGGCAACAAAGGAGTAGAGGCCCTCCTGGCCCCAAATTATTATCTAAATAAAATGAAAAAAAAAAACTGTCAGTAATGTTTCAATAAATAATCATAATCATGTTTGTACAAAGGTAGAGGTAAAGGCAGAACAGCGAAAAAACATATATATCAAAAGAAAAGTTGTTTACTATTGTTTACTAGTCGGAATTTAAAGGATTTTTCTCGAAGTGTCTATTGTGGGGCCAGTACCCCCGGGGCAGCCCTTGTTGCCCTCCCTTAAATCCGGCCCTGTCGGTATGGTCAAAAAGGTCTGGTGCATAGTACTTACTCGCATGCCGCGGTGTATATGACAAGATGTATGAACGTGGTTGAAGCAAAATAAATATGCAAGAATCTTAGCAAATGGCGGTCTGTAGTTTCTGCCTACCAATGAGGTCAGTTCGTAGTCATAATATCCGCATTCTTAATTTAAAATGGGATCTGATTTAACTGAAAAAAAATATCAGAATATTCTGATATTCTGGTACTACCCAGAAAGTGGGTTGTGGATGTTTGATGTAACATACTATTACATACTATTACATAATATACCTGTAACATACTATTTAATAGCTATATATCTTCTGTATATTTGTATATATGTATCAGTCTGACTGAAACTGACTAGTCCAACATAGGACGGAATCTTCAGCTTTCAAGTCACCATCACTCACTCTGCTTGCCTTCAGCAAGTCATCACTCCACCTGGCCAGTGGGCTTTCTAAGCTACGCTTGCCTACTTTATTAGGATTACTATGAGGCTTCACAAAATATCTCCACTTTTTAAGTAAAAAAATATTCTCTTTCGAGAAACCGAGACGCTTAAAAAAGCCCTTTAAATTATTTACGAGATAAACTTGACGGGTTAATGTTTTTTAAAAGGTTTTTCTTAATTAACTTTTGGGATATTCACGTGGAGGTTTTCTATTTCATCTATTTGTAATTAAATATTTTAGCATACTAGCAAAGAAACAGGGATTATTTTTGAAATTTGATTTATATAATTATTATACTAAATTGATCTCTCAACAATCACAAATAAAACGGTTTTCATGGTAATTTGTCCCTTTTGCGTTCCGCTAAATATGTCCATTGTCTATGAGTTGAGTTACCGGTTATTTACAATTAAATATGTTTAAAAATAATAAAGAATACATTATTGTGTCGGAGCGTTGGAAAAAATATTGTAGGTCAAAGTACCGATCTAATTATACTATTAATTTTATGATTAAGGGGTTTATTAATTACCAGAGTGAGGCTGTCTTCATTGTATACATGTGTGTGTATTTTTTATGTCTTTGGTCACACGACATCTTAATAATCAAACAAGAAAAGTCACATGTCTTCATACCAAAATATTTTAACAGCTGACTTTTTGAGTCTCACTGGAATTAATATTTCAATTTTGCGATCGGCAAAGTGGATTTCTAAAGAATATATTTAGTTGTAAATTAATTTATTGGCCGCAATATTATGTTTGTAAAATTTATCTTATTAAAGTAAATAGTTTTCCTGGTACGAAAACCACACAAACTTGATTAGTATGTTTAGTTTTTTTTTTAAGTCACTGTTACATGAATGGGTTAATAATGATTGGGTGGTATAGTTTTGCTCTGGTACCACCCAAACTAAAAAAAGCATTCAATATTATACTAGCATACGAGTTTGCCGATATAAACTAAAAAAATCTATTTAATTACTTTTTATACACAGGTTGTAGAGAAGTGCGCGTGGCTGGCATGGGGTGGCACGCCTCAGTGGCGCCTGTTCCGAACCACCGCGCACTCGCTCCTGCCACTGTTCCCAGCTATTTGTGTTAATAGGTAACCACTGATTTTGTAGTATATTTGTACAATATTAATGACGCATTGGTATGGCGTAATACTTCATCATCAACCCATACACTGTCCCACTGCTGCGCACAGGTCTTCTTAGCATGAGAGGGATTAGGCTATAGTCCACCACGCTAGATTAATGCGGGTATGCGGTAGACTTCACATGCCCAGAAAATCTCTCAGGCATCCAGGTTTCCTCACGATATTTTATTGGTTTCCTTCACCGTTAAAGCGAGTGATAATTACGCACATGATTTCGTAAAGTCATGTGCCTTGGATTTAAATTTGAACTTTGACTTGGCAGACCCGTGGTCATACTGCTTCTGCGTATTACTTACAAATTGTAAACCAAGTGGCCCAATTATTTCATTGGCTACATTTCCCTTCAAATCGGAACACAATATTATATTGTAAGCTCATAATTTAGTGGCGATAAATTATTTAGGGATGCGGTGGTACCCAGACAAAAAACAGCGTCAAATAGCCTATTTACTACTCTCAGACTTATACTGGTACCAAAGGGTTACGCAAGCATACCCACAGAGCAAATCTCGGGAAGGCAATAAATCACAAGCACGGAGGGGCTTACCAGGGATCGTCAACTTTGTTTGTCGAAGTACTTAAAAGGGTCTCTTGGAATACATACATGTATACTCATGTACCTTAAGCAGGCCCTTTTCCTCACAACTGGCTACGTAAGAGGGGTTCGTATACGTAATAACTACGTTGATCAATCGATCTGCAAGACTAAGCTGCACTTGCCGAAGTTAGGCCATGAATCGGTGACAATTCGAGACCTCCTTCGTTATTAAATCGGTCCCGGTTGTTGGCTGCGATAATAGCTATTTACTTGGAGACAGAATGCTGGAAGGACAACCAGTTTATCCTTAGGATACCAGTATTACCCAGAAATTGAGTTGCGGGGGTATGATGCATACATAGACACCAATATTTAGCTGCATCTGGTTGGACTGGAAGCCGATCCCACATAGTTGGAAAAAGGTTACGATGATGAACCTTGTGTACTTATTTAAAATATTCAGGGTTATTAAACCTTCTACGGTAAACGACTGAGCGATGACATCAATATTAAAAATTATACAAAGCATTAAGATAAGCTGAAGTTAGATTTAAGCAGTTCTTTTAGATGGCTTGCTCTTGATTTTCTGTACCTACGGAAACACCTGGACTTTATCCAGGATACAAATGTTTCTTCGATGACAATATAGCACACAAGTGATTTGCACAAGCGCTGTGCTTGTGACGCCAAATTTGTGTAAGGTGGTACTTTACTGCAGTTTGTCTGCAGGTACCATCGCATTATCAAATATCCAGCCATTATTATCTTCTGATTGGAAAGGCAATGTAACCAGTGAAATTGCTGGGCAAATAAAACTTATAACTGAGGTCATACATCGACCGTATTGATGAGGTCCTTCAAAAAGGTCAGGTGCGTGGTACTTGCAACCGGCGCGTGTGTATTTATTTATTTATATTAGGTACACCAACAGCATATACATCACACATTTAACATAACAAAAACAGAGGTACAGGATCTAATGCGTATGCCAGTTATAAGTATACACAACACTCAAAGTTGCAACATCATATTTTGTTACTTAATCTAAAAACACGGTAAAATATTATATAAAAAAAATCAAAAGAAAATAAAATAAAATAATTTAACTGAGGTGAATACGCATGAATACGCTTTTTATATTTGGGGTAAGAACCAAAGAACACGTCCAACTCGGGTACTTTAGAGCAAATTTCATTGTACTGTATGGTCATTCTAGAAATTGGTGTATGATGAGATGTAGGAATGTGAACGACGCGAAAGAACATGGCGTTCAATAGTAGCATGTTCGGTAGTTGTTTTATGTTAATAGGTACCTACCTAATAACTATATGTAACTGTTGAGTAGTTAGTTAAATTTTATCTTTTAGTATTTCCATTCCACACATACCAGTTATTTTCATGAAGGAAAAAACGTCACCTTGAGAAGTAAGTTTAAGTAGAATGTGAAGGAAGATTTTGACCTGGCGGGTAGGACTTGCGGGGGCTTAGCGGTCATTGCGTCTGGTATATTGAACTAGAAGCCGCAGGTTCGAGTCCTGCCCGCGAGTCCATTTTTCCTACATTAAAATAACTAGTTAAGTTTTGTTGACAGTGTTTATCACAATCAAGGAAACCTTGGTGCCTTGTTCAACACAGTCACTATATTAAGACTGCGATATACGCCGTTGACCTTGCTCGAGTGGGCGTTCCCGATGAAAAACACCGCGCGCGCTGCCGCACCCCCTGGCACTGACTACGCGTTGCACTCACACAAGACTGGGCGCCCGACTGCCGTTTAGACTAGGGTTGTCTACATTTTTCGGCCGATTAAATAAATAATTTTAAATATTATAGTTTTTTATACGGAATGATAAAAAGGTTTGTTTGCTTGTTATTATTATCAGTGTTAGACTTTCAGATAATATATGATATCAATTGACAGTTTAAAGGCATGGCATAAAATGTTTTGGAGTTCTTTAAAAAAACACTTGTATTGAATTTATAATACCTCTACTGAACTGATAGAAATGTTTTCGTTGAATAATATTTTTTCTATAAGAAATTTAGATATGATACTGAAGGAACCTTTTGCTTATTATTTATTTATTGCACGGAAAACTTACAGTTAATTAAAAGCTAAGTAGCAGCAACTTGGTCAGCTGATAGCCGATAACAAGTTTTTGCTTATAGATATATTTTGTTTTTTCTAACTAATTAGAAAAAACAAAATGTGTAGGCAAAAAACAAGCAAGTACCTACTATTAACAGATTTTGTAATAATAACTCTTAATTATTTACTTAAAATTATTTTTTTACGTTTAACTCGCAAATCGCGAGACCTACCCCTCTTGTCGAGTCTTGCCTAAAACTTCAGTTCAGTGCGGGACGAGACACTAAGCTGAATGGACCTGCGACACTTTTCTTTGTAAATCGAAGTACTTACATACTCGTAGTTTCGTAATACTTGCATCGCATTTTAGTAATCATATAATGGGGTTATTTTTGTGTGTCTGTGTACATAATAATATTTAATATTAGCGTGTATTGGTGTACATAAATTATTTAAATATACTTAGTCGTTATTGTAATTGTAATAAAGTAATTCTGTGCGTTATAATTATGTTTATTTATATTATCAAAATGGATGACAAAAGAAAATGTAAAAAACATAATTCGAAATTAAAGACTCAAGAGGACAATACAAAGGGTAAAATGGTAAATGGGTACGTTTCTAATCTATATATTTTTAAGATTTGATAACAATAGGCATAACCCAAATGGCTAACTCATATAGTGTGCGTAGACCATACTTCTTATATTTATACACTTGCCTATAGTTACAGTAAATGTAATTTACCTAGCTATCTGTCAATATTGCCGGAGGCCGTAGGTACCGCTGGCATCGCGTGCCCCGTGGAGGTATATTATAATGTATAAAGGATATTTTTTATACAATGCGCAATTTTTTTCAAAATATATGTCAATTTCATAATCAACACCCCTAGAAACCTCGACATTAATACCCATGTCAGTTATGAAAAAAACCCGCCATCTTGGATTTCAAAATAAATGATTATTTCGTAATGAACACCCCAAGAAACTCGATTTTGATACCCATGTCAGTTATGAAAAAAAAATACCGCCATATTGGATTTAAAAGTAAATGACAATTTCATAATCAACACCCCAAGAAACCTCGAAATTGATACCCATGTCATATTAATGAAAAAATAATAATATCCGCCATCTTGGATTTCAAAATAAAGAGCAATTTTGTATTAAGCACACCAAGAAACCTCGAAATTAATACCCGTCACATTTATGAAAAAAAATATGTCCGCCATCTTGGATTTCAAAATAAATGGGAATTTCATAATCAACACCCCAAGAAACCTCGAAATTGATACCCATGTCATATTAATAGAAAAATAATAATGTCCGCCATCTTGAATTTCAAAATAAATGGCAATTTCATAATCAAAACACCAAGAAACCTCGAAATTGATACCCATGTCGCAGTTATGAAAAAATAATGTTCGCCATCTTGGATTTCAAAATAAAGAGCAATTTTGTATTAAGCACACCAAGAAACCTCGAAATAGATACCCATGTAATATTAATGAAAAAATTATGATGTCCGCCATCTTGAATTTCAAAATAAATGGCAATTTCATAATCAACACCCCAAGAAACCTCGAAATTGATACCCATGTCATATTAATAAAAAAATAATAATGTCCGCCATCTTGGATTTCAAAATAAATGGCAATTTCGTAATCAACACAACAAGAAACCTCGAAATTGATACCCATGTCACAGTTTTGGAAAAAAAATGTCCGCCATCTTGGATTTCAAAATAAATGTCAATTTCGTAATCAACACCTCAAGAAACCTCGAAATTGATACCCATGTCAATTATGACAAAAAAAATTATGTCCACCATCTTGGATTTCAAAACAAATGGCAATTTCGTAATCAACACCCCAAAAAACCTCGAAATGTATACCCATATCATTTAATGAAAAAAATAAGTAGGTTCGCCATCTTGAATTTAATTTAATTTAAATTATTTTACATTATAAAGTTAAAATCAATAGGTACCTATAATTTAAAAAATAATTGCATATTAACACGCAAGGTAACATTGTACTTGAACTTAGTTAAAAATTAAAATAGTATCCCGAGCTGCTAAAATTTTGTTTTGTAGCTAGCACCGTGCTCACCCTATCAAAACATTGTAAGATTTACACACACTGATAAACCCTTTATACTACTACTAATACACAAAAGTATCGAGTATGTAGCTCCATTTTGCGGAAAAAAGTGGCACAGGTCCGTTCAGCACGGCGCCTCGTCCCGCACTAAAGTATTGGGCGACAGAGGGGCTGCTCAGGGAACTTGCGAGTATCGATTACGTAAAAAAATCATATAAAATAATTAAAAAAGTTTTTCAAAAAAGTGAGCCGAGAGTACTCTCGGCATAGTACTATTTAATATTCTGATGGATTAAAAAAAATCCTACAGTTCATAGTTTAAAAGAAAAAAGGTTGTAACGAAGAAAACGGAGGCTACTTTGGTCATTTATTTTTAATACTTCAAATGTTTTTTTTTTAAATCTGGCCCGAGACGCACTTGCTCTGTATCGTGTAGATTAACATATATTTTTTTTGGATTTTTTCCGATAAAGATTAGGGAGAAAAAACGTTTTAATGTACCCCCAAAACGCGCAATCCACGTATGTCGCCGCCTTAAGTGATATATTATTATGTAGTTGTATCTACTATAAAGTCGTGTACCTGTCTAGTGCTCGTATATAATTAGTAATTACTTCCTTTTCCGAGATCCGTACACCAAACAATGGTGACCTCAAACAAATTAGTTGTTACCTAGCTTAGTACACTTCGGCATGTGGGCGGCTAGAACTGGAAAACCGGCGATTGATATGAACGTTTTATGGTAAAGTAGGTAAATAGAAAGGATTCGCAATCTGAAGTGGTAGTAGGCGGGGCACACAGCTCATAGAACTGATGCCCGCTGGGGCAGAAAGTTCTTTAGATGGAGACCACTCCCCAAAAAGCGTGGCCTGGGAGGACTTTCAACGAGATGGACCGACAACCTGGTAAAGGTCGCTGGGAGTTGTACCCGTTGCTGACAAAATTGTAGAGTCGAGATTGATACATTACGGGCATGTGATGCGCCGACCTTGAAGACTTTGTTGTGAAAAAGTGTCTATTCGCAACAGGAAAAAGAGGAAGAGGATGACCGCCAGTAACATGGCTGACGACCGTCCGAAAAGACATGAAATACAATGTCCTTCATGGAGGACCATAACAACAACCGCATCAAGAGGCGCCTCAAAATTATGAAAGCCGACTCCGTGTAACGGAATGTGGCGAGGACAAAGAAGATATTAGTAATATATTATAGCATACAGTAGGAAATTAATCAGAAACAGAGACCTCTCTACGTGGGCATGGCAGGCGATGACTACTTAACATCAGTACGCCAACCATGAGTTCTATCGAATGGCTTTCGATAGCTTTTTTACGCATTGAAACGCTGTAATCCCATAGCAGACTTTAGTTCCTTACTTAACCGCTAGAGGTGCTGCGAGGGTTTTCCATACAAATACTTTACGGAGTCGCTAGCGAGTCTAATGAGAAAAACTCATGGTCGAGGCACAGATGGCTCGTCAATTTAGAAATATAATAACGCAACATACTTATTTATAAGTTTGTTGTTAGTGATACTAAAGTTGCAATTAAGTTCTATAGATACAAAAGCAATGTCTTAATAGTTGTGGTAATTTTATGACTTCCTAGTCATAAAATTACAGTGACTAATAAATTTGTAGGCATGCAAGCAAAGCTTTGTGTATTAAAACGATTACTTATGCGTATAATTATATAAATATCACGCCTTGTCATTAATCAGAAAACCAATCCTATCTGAAAACCAGTGTTGTGGCATAACTGTCGCATGTTGTACTGTATTTAACCGTCTAGTATCCATAGTACAAACTTAGTGACTAGGTGTTGTATTAAATGTCTCAGGATATTCATTTATGTATCTTTCCTTGAATTTCCTAAATCTCCTTGGAAATATTAATCGAGCGAGTCAAATATAACTGCTAAACACAATTTGGTTTATTAGAATAATTTATAACGTGTGATTTTACCGACATTTTAGACTAGAATTAATTATGGTTTAATTATTTTAATTTCAACAGTTTAGTGACATGACGTGGTCAGTTAAATTTAATGACTTCCTTGGTTTCATTTCCTTGATATTTAAGTAATATATTATGTATATATGCTAATCAGAAGATACCCAAGTTAAATACAAGTATCTCTTATAAGGTTATGCCGACAGTAAAAAAAAATTTAACATATAGAAGTAGTTTATGTAGGTATTGATGAATTTTAATTTTGTTAGAAAATGTTGAGAAAGGTCGCTTCCGATGTGTTCTTATATACAGCATCCTAAAATTTTCCAAACTGTGTTAGGGTTGGCTTTCAGGCTAGCCAGATGCGGCTGTATATATATATATATATATATATATATATATTTATATAAAAGACATCACTATATATATAAAAACTAGTTTTCCACCGCCGCTTCGCCCGCGTGGTCTAGTTATTTGTTATAAGTTATAGCCTATGTTACTTAGTAAAGATGTAGCTTTCTGATGGTGAAAGAATTTTTCAAATCGGTCCAGTAGTTTCGGAGCCATATTCATTGCAAGCAAACAATCAAATCTTTCCTCTTTCATCCTCCCTCGATGGATGCAGTGTCTTTGCAGTCGAGAGTAGTCTTCATAGTAGTCTTCATCGCATCAGCAACGCTTTGGTGTTGCAAGTGTACATGAGCAGCGATGACTGACAGTCGGCTGGTATGCTCGTTGACCGGCTTAAACGCCTTAAACTACAAAAAAAAACTAATCTTTATTCAAACAAAATTATAATCAAGTCAAAATGATTGAAGGCCTCATTCGTATCCTTGCAAGTAAATTGGCTTGACCGGTTTGGGCAAGGTCGATATTATGTACCTACTGGTTATAATAATAATAATAATATATCTTTATTTCAAGTAACCATGACTCATATTGTGACTGTTAGTAAAAAATAATTATATTAGTAATTGATTAGTAATTAAGATAATAATAATTTTGATTAACAAATTCCTATTTCATAACGATAACAAATAATTTTATTTACAATATACCCAGTAGCAGTACCGTCCGACGCTTCACCGTGGCTGCACCACTCCATGAGACATGGTGCAGCAGCGGTTCACGTACAGACAGTCCAGCCTGCTCGATATCAGTGACAGGATACTGTTGTTGCTGCCCCACACCCTACGCACCAGGGACGCACAGCGCTTACGCATTATGGCAAAGAAACAATCCACATGAGCGTCCGCAAACATCCCCGATGCACTGCAGTAGCGGGGCAACCCCAACAGCACTCTGAACGCGTTGTTGTATTGCACGCGGAGGGCATTGTACGCTTGTTGAGTATATCTAGCCCACAGGCCACTCATGTAAAAAGTAGTGCAGTACGCTCTGAAAAGAATAATTTTAACATGTCCAGTACAACGAGCAAACCTGCGAGCCAGCATGTTCACTCTCACAGACAAGGCCCTCCGCGCCCGCTCAATGTCTTCATCGTCCCTGAGGTCAGGGGTAAGTATGTGGCCAAGATATTTAAACTTATATGCCCTCTCTAATGGCACACCCTTAAGGTAGACTGGTGGTACATAAATAGGATACTTACCCCCAGCCCCGAAGACCATTATTTCGCTTTTTTTACAATTGTAAATTAAGCCATGTGAATCGGCATACTCCTCACAAATAGCCACAAGCTTCCTGAGGCCACAGACTGACGCACTCAGCAGCACCATGTCGTCTGCGTAGCTGATATTGTTAACGCAAACACCATCTATATGACAACCGATCTTGATGCTGCTGAGCCTGCCAATCAACCCGTCGACATATAGGTTAAACAGCGTTGATGAGCTCAAACCCCCCTGCCTCACCCCGCTCTCCAACCCATACGGACCAGACAAAGCCCCTGCCCATCGCACATTATTGACCTGGTTTCTATACCAAAATTTAAAGATGTTTATTATATCAGATGGAACATGCGCTTTTTCAAGTTTATCCCATAGGATATCATAAGAAACCAGGTCAAATGCTTTGGACAGGTCCAGGAAGCAGGCGTAAATAGGAGTACTGCGGTCGGTGTAGTATTTGACAGCATGCTTAAAAGACAACACAGCGCTTTCCGTTGAAAGTCCTGGTCTGAACCCGAACTGGTTATCATGAGGTGTTATATACTTATTTAATTGTGTATTCAACATGCTGTCAAGTACCTTAGAAATGACAGTTGCTAATGAGATAGGCCTATAGTTATTTCTGTCAGCAAAATCACCAGACTTATTTTTCGTTATAGGCACTATCACCGTCCGTATCATCTCCCTAGGCATATAACTATGTGACACGCAAAAACTATATAACATGGCCAAAACTCTGGGTAGATGAGGACCAGCATGTTTGAGGTGCTCAATGCTGAGCCCGTCATGTCCAGGGGATTTGCCACGTGGCATGGATTTTATAATTTGCTTCACTTCTTTCGACTTGCAGTTTAATCCTAGTTTCCTGCCAGGCTCAACATTCAGCACCGACTGAGAAGGCCCTAGTGGAGACTTCACAAAAAAGTGTTCCTTAAAGAGGTTGCAAATCTCTTCAGGTTCACTAAATCCGCCGACGCTCACAGGGACCATCGACTTGCCGTGCAACTTATTCGTGCTTTTCCAAAAACCACGAAAATCATGTTTGGAATGGTGTGAGGCTAGAATGTCCATCTTAATTTGGTCTTGCCTGTCCTGACACCATTTCAAACGTGATTTAAAAACTTTCCTGGTTTCATACATTTGGTCGTAAATATAACCGGAAGCAGGCTTGCCGTACCAAACCCACAGCATAAACTTATCTCGAGCCTCCCTGTGAGCCCCCGCCACGTGTTTATTCCAGCCTAAGACTTTCCTTCTCAACAGAGGCTTATTTGTTTCTCTGCCAACAATCGCAGCCTCACACAAGGCTTGAACAATATCACTGTACAATTGATCTATAAATTTACTATGGCTATCTATATCGCAGGTGTTATCACAACAACTATTTAGTTCTGAAGGAAATTCAATAAATTTCAGTCTATCATTACATTCTTTCGTATACACACATATTTGTTCGGAGTTCCTATCACCCCATACAACTTTATTTTGTAGTACATTAATGTCGGAACGCATTGGCGCTATCACGTTTAGATTGCATTCTAATACAAGCGGAAAATGATCCGACCATAATACATCGTACAGAACATAAGCATTACAAACAGACTGTACAGCTGACTTAGTCACCACACAATGATCAAGCCAGCGCTTGGAGCCATGCGACTCACTGAGAAATGTGTGTGTATCTGACCACAACCCTAAAATCTCAGTATCAATACAGGTCCACTCTTGATCCTTACAAAATTCTAATAATTCATGAAAAAACAACTCCGAGGGATGCGCATTATAATCACCAAGAATATAAACATAATTTACATTAGAGTTTTCAATTATCGCACTTACCGAACTTAGAATATCCGTAAAATCCGATAGGTTAGTATTTGAATCCGTGGGCATATAAACACTGAACACAATTAGCGATTTATTATTTAGCACTATTTTAATTGCACAGAGCCGCGGGTTGTCACACTGTATAACACTTACGTCGTGAAATAAGCTCCGTCTCCACAATAAGGCCACTCCTCCGTGTGGCCTTCCACGTATGATACCCTTCGATGTGTCAACTGCAGATACTCCAGTATAGTTAAACTCGTCACTAACTGTGTTTAGGAATGAGATTTCCTCTGGCAACAGCCATGTTTCCTGTAGCGCTACTATGTCTGACAACTGACACAAACTACGTATACAATGCAAGGATCTCTTCACACTTTTACAATTGAAGGAAACCAACTTATGTATACGTGCATCCATAATCATTGAGTTGTTGTGCCCGTTTCGTCGCCAACGACGTCAATAACACGCTTTGGCTTAAAATGCACAAAACGACGAAAAATAACTCCTTGTGGCCATATTTTGTCGTCGAGAAACATGGGTAATTTAAAGTGTGAAACAAAGAACTTGTAGGCATAATGTTCACATTGTCTCCTAATGGATATTTTTTCCAGCTTGACCGTTTCTCCAGTTTTACTCTTAATATAATTAACTATATCCGATTCAACAGCGTTCTTATCTACGTTCGTAATGAACATCGGTACTAGCCTATCAGCGGCTCTAAACTTTTCTTCAGATGCGACTACAACTGTACCTAAATTGCCCATAATACGATTCTTCGAGTTAGATTTTCGCTTCTTGGATTGTACTGTCGTAAACCCCTCGTTGTCTTTTAATGCATTCGCATACGTTTTATTCTGCGACGCACTAAACAGCTGATCGCTCGGCTCGTTATCAGTAACTGGTACGCGAACATTGACCTCTTGCCGACACACAGTAGCCCCGCCTTCACCGCGGCTTACGCTGCTAGTTTTTTTATTTGATTCACAACAGCCGGTTATTTGGTGCATCGATTCAATGCTACCCTCGATACGTCGTATGTTACTAGTTCTTCCAATAATATTATTATCATTTGTCGATAACAGTATTTGACTCTCATTTAGGTGTGACTCATTTGACGACTCACCACCACGGGGTACAACGTGCCGTCCAACATTCACACTCGTAAACGACTGTCGACTGTTTTGAAAATCTTTTCTGAGATCTTCCAGTTGGTCTTGTGTAACATATGACGATTTAACTTCCTTTATTTCACTCTGCATTACCAAGAGATCCTTAAGGAGTTTCGAAACATCCAGATGTTCAAAAGTTATGCTAACATTGATTACAATTTGCGACTAAAAGTATTCAGTTAGTATACACCCGAAACAGTTAGCGAGATTATATTCGTTGCGTGTTTTGAATAAGCACTAAGTAGGCCCTACTTCTTATAATAATTAGCTACTTATCTGCGAGCGAAAGACTCGTCAAAATTAGTCCAGCCGTTTCAGAGATTAGCCGGAACAAACAGAAATAAAGACAATTTTTTTGAAATCTGTCTAAAGTTATCTGCAGTTATTCTAAATTCTGACAGGACAGAAAAGTAAAAAGTTCTATGTGAGATTTTTCAACGGAAAGTCCACATAAAATGGATTTTGAACTTTTGGAGAGGGTTCTAGTACAATCTTACTTTGTATCTCAATGTTTTACAGATGATTTAGGGTACCTTAATGTTAGTTTAGACACATCGGTGAATGCAATTACACAGATCAACAACGAGCATCGCAACCTTTTAAATATTAAAATATACAACGCATCGTGCATTTATTAACTTGAACGGTTATAAATCACTAGCTTGAGAATTCTTCATACCTAAGTACCTACTTATTGCTAAACGACGCATCATACAATCGTAACTGCGATGCAGATACCCGATCGTTAAAAATGTCGATATAGGTACCTATAAGATTTTTTATTTTATCCATTTCGTACATTTGCACACTCAAATCTAACTTTCAAGCCAAGCATAGTATAAAAACCCTAAGAGATATCCCTGGACAAAAATGTAAAAAGTTTCTATGCCGAAATTATCTTTCTTTTTTCAAAAGTCGTTTGGATAACGAGTGAAATCACGGGCAACACCTAGTTCTAAATTTGAACAAAGTAATCCCATCTCTGTATCAAAAATATTATCTAACAAAATCTAGTTTAAAAAGTTAGCTAAAAGTGATGTAATTTCCCGTAGATTTGTCCTGGGCGAAAAGAATTGCAAAGGTAGACCATCGTGGAAGGAATTGGGTCATCTGGGTAATGAGATGTTTCCTGTAACGACTTTGAGAGTGACAACGGAACAGAGATTTGAAAATTTGTTCCGAAGATCGTCTAAGGCGGTGCACAAACAAAAACTTTTGTGTCTTCTCTTTTGAACATATTTTTTTTGCAATTTACAAACAAAGTTACAAAAAAACAAGAAATAAAGAAGGTTCTATTTGTGATTTTAAAAATTAAAAAAAAACAGTGTTTTTTTTTAAATTTATTATAATTCCGTAACCAAATCCATATAGGTTTTCAGTTATTATGATGTTTCACGGCTAGCCTTAATCGCGCGCGCGATTCCTAATCAGTTCATCTAGTGACGTAGGCAATACTATTACCATGCAGGTATACCTCACGTAACAATAGGTGAAAAAGTCTCACTAAACACGCCAAGGTTAGAATCTTGCCTAAACAAGCAAAATAAATCTTTCTCCGTCCTTCTTAAGACCTTCAAATTTTACACAGTTTTTACATGATATCGTGCGAGCATTATTTCTAGCTAATTTAACTTAATCACTGTAAAACAAAAACTTAAGGAAGTACCGTGCGTAGTGAAAGTTTGAAGTGACCTTCAAATGTTTGGTAGCTGGCAGAAACGTGACTATTGATTGTAATGTTAGGTAGGTACTTAGTGGCCATAGATTAAATAAGATCTCTTTCCGAACTAATTTAGGTAAACATGCTCCAATCGTTAGAATGTCCCAACTATACAATGCAATGTCGGGCTCCTCGGAAGACATGAACATCTTTTATAACTCCCTAGGTAAATTTAAAAGTAATATTTTAGTTCAACTTAACAATATTTAAATATTTAAACAATTTGGACACCTCAAAATCTTAAGGATATTTTGTTTTGATACTTAAGCATATTATATATACATATTTATACATATACATATTTATTTAAGCTGATTTAATTTTAAAGTTTGATCTCATTGTTTTTGTTTATATTAAGTAGTGGTTGATCTCATTTCGCATGATGTGATCTCCCATAATTAAAGAAGCACTTGGCTTGAAGGTCAATTGTAATATTTTTATTAGCATGTAAGGTGTATTCTTTGTCGGAGATCCTAATAAAATAAAATAAAATAAAATAAAAAAAAGAGAGTATTTAACAATTACAGTATTAAAAGCCAGTACTAACCAGCTACAGTATTTAGACATAGACAAATAATTTTAATTATTTGTGGTCGTGTGTAGAGATATCAATCGCGCGCTGACATCTGTCAATTTGAAAACAGAACGCGATAACTAAGGTGGCACGGTGACGATATTTTCGATTACAAAAAGGTTATGTGAATTTCGCTAAATCAATTTTTTTTTTAATCTGTTATCAGTTTTTTCGCTCTTATCTGAATAGATATTAAGGGTGTTTTAATATCAATAGCACCATCATTTAAGATGACACATTAAAAATGTGTTGTAATGTTATGTGCCTAGTAATAAAGCGTAGTGAGGACAATCTCCACTAGGGTTTCTGCTCGAGAATTCTCGAGTCGGGAAATCTCGAGAAATTTGTCTTTAGTCGAGACAGGAAAAAAATCTTAGCGACTCGGGAATTCCCGAGTCGTTGGGAGGAAAATGTTTTGTTTAATTAACCTACTGATAATCGAATATTATCATTTCGAAGATTTATCTAGAGGCATTAGCAGCAAAAGGTTTAGTTTAATTAACCGATGAATAATCAAAGGTTAACATTTCGGAGGTTTATATATAGTTTTTTACGTAATTATATTTCCCGATATATCAGTCAAATGTGGACCGATTTCAAATTATACCAAAAAATTCCAAAGTGGTGGTCCCATCTAAAGTTATCCCTGATGGTAGAAAAATAGGGTATGATTGATTTTTATCTACTGAATTTTCACATGTGAATCGATTGTACTGAAACTTGGCACATACTTATATATAGTTTTGATGATCCTAGGAAGACAGTCGAAGGAAACTCTCAACGGTTTACAGCGACTATCTCGTGTTTGGGTTTATTTTATTAAACTTTTTGAGAACTAAGCAACAACTTAGATATTAGCTACAAAAAAAAAGAAAATAAATAACTTCTTGATATGAAATAAAAACCGACGAAAAATGTAACTGACAAGCGAGAACTAAAATTAAATGAAAGTTTAATGCAATGTTATATGTTTTTATTTTTAGTTATCTAATGATATAAATTTTGATAAAATAATTTTACTAATTTTTTTTGTTCGTTTAAAGACTATTTGCACATTTGGGAACTGGTAGGGACCTAATAATTACGAAAAAGTTAAGTAACACCCTACTTACTACTACTACTTTTTACGAGAATATCGACCAGATGGTTATAATTTGTATAATTTATGTTAGGTGCCTACTTGTTACTTAATAAGTGCTAATTATAGTAACCAAAAATTTACCATTTCATTTAATTGATCTCATCTATCAGTCTAATTTGTATTAAAGTAAATATTTTAAAATAACATCGTGTTTTATAATAAAATACAACATTTCTCGAGAGACTCGAGAAACTCGAGAAATCCTTGTCGAGAATTCTCGTGCCTCGGGAAATAAAAAAGGTCGAGAAATCAGAAACCCTAATCTCCACAAATGGGAGTTCATAACTTCAGGTGTACGGTCTCCGTACGGCGTCTTTCCACAGACTATTGCCCACCTTTAACCTTAGCCGCATGCCCAGGTGGGCTCTTGCACTGCCCAAAACCCAGTAAACGTAGTCTGCGTTCCGGACTACTCATTAATTTAAATTTAATTCTTCTGAATATCGTGTTGGCGTGGCAAATAAAAAATAAAAATAAGATGAAGTTGAAAAAAAAATGAAAAAATCCTTACTAATATTATAAATGCCGAAGTAACTCTGTCTGTCTGTTGCGCTTTCACGCCAAAACTACTGAACCGATTTAAATGAAATTTGGTACACAGATAGTTTAGAGCCTGAGAAAGGACATAGGCTACTTTTTAAAGCGTAAAAGGGCTGTAAGGGGTTGAAATAGGGGATGAAAGTTTTGAGAAACACCCAGACCATGCGGGCGAAAAGCTAGTCTATTAAATTCCTAGTAAGATACTCATTCTTTCTCGCGTATCAATATCTTATCATAAACCTACATGCTAGAGGTCACAGGTTGACTTAAGTGAGACAGTTAGATAACGATCACAAGGCATTGTAGCTAATAAATACAATATCATTGCCAATACGGGACATGCGTCCACTTCCGGTACCAGTACGTGACTTGCCCACGCGGGGCAAGATTTATGATGTCATGTTACACATTTTAATTGATATAGCCGTTTTTATTATGTTACTATGTTATTGGCCTAGTGTGACATTTAAGGCTTGAACAACTACTTAGTTACAAACTAAATATACCTAGCTATTATTATAAAATTAAGCTATATCATTCAAAGCGCAAAATACAATTAATGTTGCCGTAATTTGATACTTGAAGGGTTAAATAACTTTTTTTTAAGTTTTATTAAAGACTGCACCTCATTGGTCTACTGAGCTGTCAAAAGCGCGACTGTTTCGCTACGTTCACACGGAGAGAAATTGAATCTGATTTTTGCAGGATACAGTTTAGTCACTTAAATTGCCGGATCTTAAAACCGAGTACATGTGTAAACTCATAAACATAAAATATATTGTGACGAAACCGTATCCTGCAAAAATCAGATCCAGCATGTCTCCGTGTGAACGTAGCCTTACGCTAGACACGATTTCCGATACGAACAATTTTTTTGTGAAATTTCTGGGTGAAAAACTTATTATAAAGGTCCACGCAGGATAAATGCGATAAGGTCGTGGTGAATGTAACAGATCCCATGGGCATGACATATAGGACAAGGGAAGGCAAATGTGGTTTTTAGTCGGTAGGAGTCCAACATACCCTACCGCCCTAGGTGGCAGGCATGTATGAGGATTTTCCGCATAAAAAAAAGATGATGTTGTGGGCGTACACGTACACGTACATTCCCTAAACCTCTGCCCAACCCTTCCTTCGGGGAATACAAGTGTAATGGTATAATAAAAGAACTTTTTCAATTGTTTTAATGGGCCATAGATACTTGGAAACTTCAGGGAATACAAAGCGTGATGCTATTTCATTGAAAAAAGCCGTGACATTAAATCGTCTGCGTTTAATCGTAGTGCGTTCAATGCCTAAGCAATTCACGTGAATTGCGGGCCATCCCAACCCTTTAGGGACATTGTTATGGTAACCTATTGAAACCGTATCGACATAATACGATATGTTGGAGCTGAGAGGGGTCGTATTAGATATCGTACGGTAGTTTAGCTCCAAGGGTTGCGAGGTAGGAGCGATGGTAATTTTTATGAGATCTTATACCTACTACTAGCGAGTCGCCTCGGCGTTACACGCGGCCATCACGTATCAATTTTATTTATTTAGGGAAAGGGAGTATTCCCGAAAAGCATAAGCAGAGGTATAAATACGCTACGCACACAGTTCTCCGGTACAGGTCGATTCAAACTTAATGGCGGCTCTGAAGTAAGTTACTCGCTGCGCAGTAACCCACCTCTCACACTCGCTGTCACATAAATTCGATCGTAAATTTATATGGGACCACCTAGAGGGTATACATTTTTTTAAACAAAATAAGAAATTATCTTTTTGTATTTTTTTAAGCATTTTCCATGCTAAGATTACAAGTTATTTTTAATGAAGGAAAAAGTTGGCTGGCGGACATGATTCGAACCTGCGTCTTCTGGTTCGGTACACCAGACGCTTTGACCACTAAGCCACCGCTCGCCCCGCTCGCCAGTCGAAATCTTCCTTTACATTCTAATTCTTTGGAAGGAAGATTTCGACTGGCGAGCGGGGCTCGCTTTTTCCTGCATTAAAAAAAATAAAAATAAGAAATTTTAAAATCAGTCCACAATTGATTGAGAAATCACGTATCATACATACAAAAAAAAATACCATACAGTCGAATTGAGAACCTCCTCTTTTTTTGAAGTCGGTTAATTAGGCACAAATCCAACCTCCGAGCTGAGAACTTCATACGTCATACTTCAAAACCCAATAACTCTTTGCTCGACCTGGAAATCCAACCCAGGACCTCGAGCGTAGCAATCGCACTGAGACTTACGAGGCAGCGAGTCTCATAAACTCTAAATTCACTTCAAGTCGCCGACCTCGGCTGATTCATGTGTCATATATGTGGCCTCCATATAATTTATAGGATACTAACTAGCTTCCGGTCACGACTTCTCATTAGGCATACGCCCGACGGTTTTGAGAAATTAGAAAGAAAGAAAGAAGAAAGAAAGATAAACATTTATTTCTGCCACACAGAGTAAAAAATTCTTTGTGATCAGTTTACTAATAGGTTGGTCCTATTAGTAAAGAAACCAAAAGAAAAGATAGCTTTTTGCTCAACTCTTAAAAACATTGACATACTTATGAAACATTTCTTTATGTAATTACCTAATCTTGTAAAAGATTTTATCTGACATCCGTTTTAATAAAATATGTTTTTTTCGAATATGTAAGTGACTTCATAATAGTTCAATCATAGTCATGAGAAAAACGTTTTTCACTTGTAAGTATGAAAAAAACAGTTATTTTGCTTTTAATTTTTTTATTATTTTAAATAAATACCGCTAATAATCGGAAACAAACATAATTAACAATGACAACACATTGTGTTTCCTATATCCTTAATAAGAGAATATATGTGCCCTATAAGCAATGGTATTGTAATATGTTATATTCTTAATAGGTCAATTAATAACTTGTGATATAAGCTATGCCATTGTTACTGTCAAGAATATAACAGTATGGGAATTTAGAGAGGCATGGAGTCTCTATGTCTTTTTTACAAGCTTTTATTCAACTTGCTTTGTAAGTTAGTTTTTATATTTTTAACTTTAACCGAGATCTACTTACATACTATTATAATCACAGCAAAAATATATACCTATTTAATTAGGGGTTAAAAATACCTAGCATTGCAAAAAGATAACTCCAATTCATATTGTTTTTCCTATAGTCATTTCTGAACCGGAAATAATATATCATTAGGATAATAATATCAAGAACAACATAATTGGTAGATATAATTTACCTCCTCTAACAAGACAACTAGAATATAACAAAAATTAGACCTATCGAGAAGAACTAGAAATATTTAAATCAATGCTATTATTACAGGTTTGGTTTCTCAGGTGAAAAACCATTGTCGAGTACTTCGTGACTCATTTAGTAATTCTTTATGTTTAATGAATTAATGCGAATTAATTGTGAGTTTGTTAGTGCGATTGTTTGTTTCTGCGGTGTGATGACCAGTATTAGTGCATCATAATTTGAATCACAATAACAATTTCTAAGATTAGTGCGAATCCTGGACCTATATTTATTTCAAGGGAATTGCTCAATGTAGCCATTTTAGCAACTTTACTTTTTAACTTTATAGATTACATAATATCTGGAGGATAATAAATAATTCTAATGAGTGTATTTTCTTACAAAATACTCGATTATGATCACAGGATAAGTAAATCAAAGGTATTTAATAATATACGAGTACTATTTTTTTCTGTAGCTCCTATTTGTGGTTAAAATATTTATTTTATCAACACCACTCTTACAATTTCTGTGTGCTAAAGGGCGTGTAGATACCGGTAGTGTGGACAACTTGACAGTAGCAATGTTTCTGAGAATGTGTGTGTTGATAGATTCTGACACCCGAGGTGAAACCGCGGTGTTTTCCTATGTGCAAACCTATGTAGGTGTCTTGTCGTATGATTAATAGATCGAAAAAGTTCCAAATCGTTGATGCTATTTCATTCTGCATTGAATTAACCTTTGCTTTGTTGTATTTTAATGAATGTGATATAGTGTGATTTGTGTCTTGTGGGAATCGAACCCACGACCTCGTGAACAGCAGTCCAGTACTCGAATCACTAGACCACAGACGTCGTCAAATTATTATTGGTTAGTATTCAACTTAAAACCAATCTAAGTCTGTATGAAGCGTGTTATGAGTTAATGCTGTACCCGCGGCTTTGCGTGAATATTCAAGTACCTACCTTACTTAACAAGGCGACGCCCGCGGCCCCCCTGGATATTCCAATGTCGTTCAGTAGTAGAGCCACTTAATGAAGTACCTACTTGACACTATTTCAAATAATCCGATCGGAATTGCGGACGTAGAAACGTCATACTTAACGGTTTTTGTTCGGAATTCTGCGTACGAGTTTTAATACCTATGATAAGTAGTAGTTTTTTATAGTTACATAATACTTTATAATAGGTAGTTAAAATACCATCACGCCTGTATTTCGCGAAGGGTTAGGACAGAGTTGTACTTATGTGCACACAGTTGGTATGTTTAGGTGCCATGTAATAAGGCTTAGGGGGCGAGCCTATTGCCATCAATCGGGCACAAATCTAGACTCCGAAGTGTTACATTGACAATGACACTTTGCTTGACCTGGGAATCAAACCCAGGCCAGGCAGCTGCCTTATCTAGTGGTAGCACAGTCCATATTCGTAAGTGTGGCTGCTACGCTTCAGATCTTGGATTCGATTTCCATGTCGAACAAAGTGTTATGGTTTTCCATGTGAAATTCTTAGTAGCTGGCTCGGTGTTTGGATTTGTGCACGTTTGACAGCAATAGGTTCGCCCTCTATCTATTACATGGGACCTAAACATATCAGCGAGCTGGCTTTGGGTGTGGAGTATACTTTAGTATGCCTCTGCCTATCCCTACGGAGAATACCATCGTGACGGTATTAACTGTGGGTATTTATTAGTACGGTTCTACCTAACACGTCAATCCTACTCGGTGATGATGATGAAGTCGATCGGTGTGTTAAGAATGGTCACCCATCCACAGACTGACCACGGCAACCGTAGCTTAACCTTGCTTATCATCTTAGTTAACTTAGCCACGAGCCACACTATTACTAGAAAATGAGTAGAAAAATAATGTTTATGCAAAATCTTAATTAATAAAGGCCACATCACATCACGCGAAACTGACGTAATGTTATTATAATTTATACTGCGTGCAAGTGTAATTGATGTCAGGTGTATTGATATACAGTTTTTATTTAAGTACCTATTTTATAAATATCACTAGCTATAGGCCGCGAATTCGCCCTCGTAGAATAGTTACTTTGTTTCATAAAAACGTTTATTTTCTATTTCACCGCCTTTTGCGTCGAACGCTAGAAGAAAGAAGAAGAAAAAAATACATTTATTGGGCCAACACCGAGGCACATACCTACCTATAAAAAAACCAAACATAAAATACCATCAAATAAACTATAGGTAGGTACCGGAAAGGGAGATTTCGGGAAAGGGACCTTCTGGGAAAGGGACGTTTTGGGAAATGGACAATATGGGGAGGGGACATTTCGGGAAAGGGACGTTTTGAAACCGAGGGACATTTTGGGAAAGGGACGTTTTGAACCTGAACGCCTAGTAATACTATTTTAAAAATTTAATTAAATATTGCTAACTTTTATTAATTTTTTATTATTAAATTTTATTTTAACATACAAAGTTTTTTTTTTATGATGGATTCGGATTTCCATACAACTTTCATCCCCTATTTCACCTTTTCAAGCCATTTTTGCGACAAAGTATAGCCTTAATGTCGTAGTAGGGATTGACTACGACACTACACATGTAGTTCATCGATATGTTTTTGGGTCCTACGTGGTAGGGGCGAGGGTATTGCCCTTGATCGGCAAGTGATCGGCAACGGATCCGCAACGCATCCGCAATGCACCCGCAACGCACCCGCAACGCATCCGCAATGGTGGTGTCCTCTGGTGTTGCAAGTGTCTATGGCCAGCGATGACTAATTATAACCATCATGTGGTAAGTCTGCTCGTTTGAAAAATAACCACAATGAACTGCAACAAAACAGTTTAAAAAAAAACTAATTGCCTTTTTCTCGAGCTGGGAATCCAACCAAGGACTTCACAGTCAGCAGCCGTTTGTGACCACTAGACCATTAAGAGAGATCAAAATTAATGTAATTAGGACTTGTAAAAGATACGTATGATTTACAAGTATGTGGGCTACACATAGTAATATTTGTCATATGCGTGTTAACCCTATCACCTTGTAAGTTAAATATTCGGGTGATATTCATGCGGGTGCGCATGAAACTCATCACCTTGGGTCTGACGCGACAATAGGCATAAATTATGACTGATTGTATATGTTCATGATAATAGTCATTGATTACTGCTTCGGTAGTCTAGCCTACCCTAGTCCTAAGCATGACTGCTATGCTAGAGTTCCTGGGTTCAATTGCCAGGTCGAGGAGGCTGATATAGCCCAATGCGGTCTCCCAACCTCTACCTTGGGTTAACAGATTAAAACATCTTCATCAACCCATTAACTGTCCCATTGCTTGGCACGGGTCTCCTCTCAGTATGAGTGGGATTAGACCATAGTCCACCACGCTGGCCTTATGCCGGTTGGCAGACTTGACATATCATTAATGAAATCAATCAATTTTATAAATAGTTTTACGATTTACCATTGACATGAAAAGAAGAAGAAAACATCTCATCATCACCATCGGCAGCATGGTCACTTACCAGCGGGTGAGGTGCTGCCAAACGCACTCAAATTTATAATAAAAAAAAAAACGTGACACATTTTCTACATTTCCTCGCAATGTTTTCCTGGGTGATAATTAGATAACTCGGATGTGTCTTCCATTCAATCTCGAAACCTTTGACTTGGCAGTCCAATGATCTTAAAACCTAGGCTATCACTACTTTTTAAAGGAGGTCATCAAAATCTGCCCACATGATGTACCGAAGGTACACATATTGGAAAAAATACCCTGTATTACGCTGGTTAAAACTCTAGTCCTACTTTTTTAATGTTGACCGGGGGATGAGAAAAATAACTTTTAATTTGAGAAAAATCACGTCATTTGTGCACATTATTATCTGTTTCTTATTACTGATTATGATATTATGATTTCAAACTGTCAAAATGACAATGACAGCAGATAGCTGTCATTGTCAGTTTAGGAAAATCAAACGCACGCCATTACGGCAGATTATTTTTCTTTTATTTTATTATTATCAGTTTCATTTCATGGTACTGACAATTTGACAGCTGTCATGTACCTCCGGGACAAATTTGGGCTGAGTTGTATGGGCTTTTGATGATCTATAAGAATTCAATGCGTTGACAGACGAGCATCTACAGGTTTACACTATGTAGTTATTTGTGTACAACATAGTTACATAAACATCTAAACAATTACACTTAGATATGCATCAGTCATGAGTTATTTATTGCGTTACGTTACGTTTATAATATAGGTATATCTTGTAGTTTCCTTGTTTCTGAAAAAAGTCATTTTAACTACATTATAATCGTGGAAACATTTGGGACCTACTTATTATATTTTCATATTTTAAAATTCGTTTACAAAATGAATGTTAGGTACGAAAAAACTAATCACAGTTTTTTATTTATAACTTGTGGCCCGTCCTGGCTTCACACGGGTAGACATTACCGGACATAGCATACAACGCCCCGTTTCATGCAACATGTATTCCGAAGTCTCTCAGGACGTCAACGTCATACACAACACCCCCGTGACGAAAACCAATACCATCTTCGTGCAGCTTATGCTACCCTAGTACTTTCCATCAGATTGTCGAAGTTTCTGTCATGGCCCCCGATTTCAAAAAGTCACGTCCGACGGGAACGGGATAAAAAGTCCCGTAATCCTATGTCCGTCTCCTGGATCTAAGCTACCTCCCCACCAATTTTCAGCCAAATCGGTTCAGCCGTTCTTGAGTTATACTGTGAACTGGGAAAGTTCATCGACACTAGGTACCAAATATTCGAAGTTTTCCATCCATTTTAAATATCGAACACATCATAATGAAATGGTTATTTTTTAATTCAGAATTGTTTTTTTATCGTTTGTTTGCCTTGACACAGCAGTATTTTGTCTTTTTTTTATATTTTTGCTTGCTTACAGAATTTCCTTTGAGAGTTTTTAGTTGTTAATTTCCGCCAAGTTCCCTTTAACTTTTGTGATAGTAAGATTATCTTATTTTACGGGTGTTAGCTCTCTTCCTAGTAATTATATTGTTAAGATATCGTTGGGTATTCAGTTCTTTCGGTGGCTGGTACGTGACGCGATTCAGACATAATATCGATTAAGTTTTTTGGCTTAAAACTTTTTGCAGCGATCACACTGAGCCATTTTTTATGCACCGAATAATAAATATTCTCAAATATCGGATTGGTTCTAATTTGTGAAGAATTAAGTAAAACTTATTAGAAAAAGATGAAATTTAATAATTTTATCTGTCTGATGGTCATGCGTCACATGATTGTCTGATGGTCATGCGTCACATGATTGTCTGGTGCGATTGAAAAAAATAAAAAGGTGGTATTGCACGCCTTTTTATTGCGGAATACCCTCATGGATGCCAGCTACCTAGGGACCAGGGGGCAAGGTATGTCGGTCTCCTACCGACTAAAAACCGCATTTGCGTTCCCTTGCATTCACCATGACCATGGACCCCTGGTCACATGTACCTGTTTCCCACAGGGGTTAAGCAGAGGCGCACTAATTTTATACACCTAACTACATTCTCCTATTACGTTGCGTTTAACCGGACACCATCCAAACTCCGAGCTGCTCCTGACAATTTCATAGAAAATCCCATTACCTAACATTTTACTCGTACCGGGTATCGAACCCAGGACCTAACGTAGCAGTCAAGCTATGACCACTACGCTAACGAGATTACTATATAGATAGTAGGTATGGTTTATAGATATCGGTAGGTACTTATATTAATATACTTACGCAATTTCTGTAGCTGGTACCCTAGTACTGATTGTCTACAACCCACCTCGGTACGGAGATAAGCTATTCCACGGCCATTGAGCATAGAGTTCTGCGAAATCCAATATTTTTTTAATTTTTCACAGCCTTGTTCGAACTATGACAGCGATATTTCAATGGCTGATAACTGTATCTCATTGGCGACCCTATTTTTTTTCATCTAACTCTACAACAAAACGACACGAAGGACTATAATATTAAAACATTGATCTAATTGAATTGTTACCAAGAATGCGAAGGCGGGCGGGGCTTTCAGTAGCTTTCAAGGTTGGTAAGGAGACCAGCCAAGTTAGTAGTCGACGCGCACCATACCACGGCGCACGCGCCAATGTTACCGCTACAACCTTTTTGGAATACATAGAGGTTGTATAGGAACATTAATAATAAATAAATAAAAAAATATTTAAAAAAATCAAGCAACCGAGTTTGAAATTTAAAAATCGAAGCGGACGTGTTTGACTTTTTTACGAATTCCGCACATCTTCGTTATTTTGGCGGGTTCGTTGGTGTTGCAAATTGAAAATTGAGTGTTATTCTCAGTGTTTTGCAGTCTTGGGTGAGTTTAAAATTTGTTTAATCGCAGTTTAAACTGTCGTTTTTATTCCACTGTTACATCGTAATCGCAAATTGAGCAGGTACCTATTTGGACAGCGTTTATTGTTTTTGTCTAAAATTTAACTAAGTAGGTACTTACCATATAAATGGGATGAATGAATATGTAGTACGTAGGCAAAAGATCTTTACTGTATAAAGAGCATACATGCGATCCAAATCTATCACTAATAATAATACCGCGTGGTAGCATGCGCACGCGCACTAATAGATTTGATCTGCAAGTTCATAATTACAGTTCTCGCCAAACGTATCTAATAAGCACTAGTTTATTACGGGTTATAGCAAACGTTAAATTAAACATAAAAAAATATCGAAAGCTATGTTTTGTTCTTTTACAAGGTACTCTCTTAGGTACGGATGGCGTATACATTTATGTATATTGTGATACTCGTGCCAAATTTTCGTCTTTAAATATTGGTTATGCGGCTATATCTACTACTATCACTGCGACCATAGTCTGTCGATTGCAAACGCTACACTTCTTATAACTAAGTAAACTTCCCTTTATTAAATAAAGAAAAGTGAGTACTTTTTGAAAATCGAAATTCTCATCATTATTGAAAGAAAATTTTGCCTAATATGTAAGAATGTCAATAGTTAAGGAAATTCTGCCAGAGAAATACCATCTAGCGACGAAATTGATATGTATATTAAACATAAAGTATGGAAAAGTTCTGACAGTATAATGATATAATCATGAGTCTGACTTGTACAGGGAGGTATACTTCCTGAAGACCTCAGAAAGTACAAGTCAGAAGTTTTCTGATAAACATTTTCTGACATTGTTTGCTAAATCAGCCAGTAGAGGTAAAATTTTAGACTTTTTCTGGCACACCCATCATTCATAAAACGGATTTCATATTAAGTATTAATTAACAAAATAGTACTGATTTCTGACACTTACGCGAATACTAGACATTGAAATAAAACTACTTTTTACGGATTTTATCGCGTTATATTGATAAAATAATATCAATATAACGCGATAAAATCCGTAAAAAGTAGTTTTATTTCAATAACAAAATAGTGTTTTGGCAAACGTAGCCTTTGTTCATTTGTTGCGCAAACGCATAATATGAAATATTTGAAACATTTTACAAAATGCATTAGCAAATTACAGTGTGTAATTGTAGTTTTTTATAGATATTATATGCAAATATTTTCAGAAGAATTATGTTTTATAATGCAGTTATTCACTTATTAAAAGTTCTTACATTTTAATTCTAATTGAGTACCTAACTGTGTGAAATTGTTATTTCTTATTTATTTATACTTTATACTAATAAAAACAGTAACATACACGACACAAACAATTTTTTTAAACTTATAACGGGTGGCCTTTTCGCTGCGATTTCTTCCTTTCTTATAAGGATTTTAGTATGAACTCACCTACTTTACGGTCTTTATGGAGTAAGGACTATCTCAGAATAGCAAAGTGAGATTTGCGCGAACTTATTGATAATAGCCAGAATGGCTACTTTTAGAGAATCATACTACTTATAGATAGATAGATAGAGTATTCTTTATTGTACACCAAAATTATAATATAAAAAAAACAAGCTTAAATACGTAGGTACAATTGGCGGTCTTATCGCTAAAAGCAATTTCTTACAGACAACCATTGGATGGACATAGATAATGCAAGAAAATTGATAAAATATAAAAAATATATGTAAATATAATATATAATTATATTTACAAAATTTACGAGCGTTCTAATTTATAATATTATGTAGAGTTTATATATTATAGAGTTATATTTATTTAGAGATTAACCTTTGCCCGCGACTTCGGTCCCGTAGAAGTTGATTTCTCCCCCGTTTTTGCTACATTTTTAATCGATACTACGCTCCTATTGGTCTTAGTGTGGTGGTATATAGCCTATAGCTTATAAGCAATAAGATAGCCCGTTTATCGAGCAAGGCTATAGCCTTGCTCGATAAACGGGCTATCTAACACAGAAAGAATTTTTCCAATCGGACCAGTAGTTTCTGTGATGAGTGCGTTCAACCAAACAAATAACTTCAACTTTTTAATATTAGTATAGATTTTATGTCTCCTTTGTGCCTTTCGATCAACATTATTGATTAATAAATTAAAAATTTAGAAAACCCCCGACACGAAATGTAATTCGCCATTTTGTGGTGGCGGCCATCTTGGATTTGAAATTATCATAGTGTATAGTATTCTCTGAGGGAGTTGTGAAAAAATATGCAATTCACTATTTAGTGGCAGCGGCCATCTTGGACCGATTTTCATCAAACATAGCTAAGAACACTCCCGACTTATTCACCTTTCAAATAAAAAAATCAAAATCAAAATCGGTTCATCCGTTCGGGAGCTACGATGCCACAGACACAGACACACACACACATACACACACACACACACACACACACACACACACACACACACACACACAAACACACACACACACACACACACACACACACACACAGACACACACAGACACACACACACACACACACACACACACACACACACACACACAGACACGTCAAACTTATAACACCCCGTCGTTTTTCGTCGGGGGTTAAAAAGAAACAAAATCTTAAGGAAAACGGACTATAAGTATCTTACATTTTGTTTTAGGTAAGTATAATTCTCAAAAAACCAGTTCAGGCAACATTTTCGAATATTTTGCCTTTCGTTACAGACGATGATATCATTATCTTAACCCGCCTGTACTAACGGGTTCATTCAAATTGCAGGGAAGGTAGGGCCGTCCCCTGGCCAACTACCTGCCTTCAATCGAAATCACCACCTGCCCCTCAACCATGAGTTCTATCGAATGACTTTCGATAGGTTTTTTACGCATCGAAACGCTGTTATCTCATAGCAGATTTTAGTTCCTTACGTAATCGCTAGAGGCGCTGCGAGGGTTTCCATACAAATAATTTACGGCGTCGCTAGCGAGTCTAGTGAGAAAAACTCATGGTCGAGGCACTGTACACAAGTTTCAACCTGACCATTCGCAATAAACGAATAGAATAAATAAATAAAATAAATAAATAAATATCCTGGGACATTTTTACACAGCACTATCTAGTCCCCTTAGATTAAAAGCTAGTCCCAAACTAAGCAGAGCTTACTGGGTGGTACTATGGGTATCTACTGGACAATGGATATAATACTTAAATCCTTTTTTTTTAATACATACTCTGGGACATTTTTACACAGCACCATCTAGTCCCAAACTAAGCAGAGCTTGTACTATGGGTACTAGACAATGGATATAATACTTATATACATTTTTTTTGTAAATATATACTTATAATAGATAGGAAACACCGAGACAAACACAAACACTATAAATGATTGTGTCCTGTGGGCATCGAACCCACGACGTCGTGATCAGCAGTCCGGTACTCGAATCACTAGACCTCTGTGGTCTCGTCGTCAAATCTAAGAACTCTTTTTTAAAAGAGTATCCATGGAGTTTCTAGTCGGATTCTTCTTCATAGGACCAACTTTTTGTAACCGTGCAACTAGAATAATTTACGTTTCATAAAAAAATGCTAGTACTAACGCTTATTTGAAATAAGAACATTTTGAATTGATGGCAATAGCTGGTATTAAATGCTAGTAAACGCTTTTTTGAAATAAGAACATTTTGATGAGTAAAAAATAAAAACGATTTAAACAACTTCTATGATTTAGTAAAACCTGTTATGGTGATTATGATGGTATCCTGCCCAAGACAGACAAGCCAGCTATTTTATCGTCTACATCGTCATTCGATGACGTCATTGGTGTCTCGTTTGGTTACCATTACGCCTGTGTTCCCTAAAGGGTTAAGCAGAGGTGTACAAATGTACACCCATTCGATGACGTCATAGTTTTTTTTTTGCTTTTGATCTGATTGCCTTTATGCTTATATACACCTAAAAATTAGACGCAAATTTACACTCACGTTTCGGTATGTTCAGGTCTCATGTAATTAGGGGTGAGCCTAATGCTATCAACCGGACACGAATCCATATTCCGAGCTGCTACTGGGAATTTCTCGGTTGGGAATCGAACCCACGACACGCAGGACAATGGTAGTAGAAAGGTGACCACTTTAACCGCTACACCAAACGTGCAATCTATATAAAACAAAATAGTTACATAAATCAAAAATAAAATATAATTACCGCACCTATTTAATTTTTTTATTATGCTCATTAATTATGTGTAAATATATGCGTGTTTACATAATAAGTTCGTAATAAAAAGTATTTATTCATGGACGAATGCATTATACCTACGTCTGTGCTTTAAAAAAAATACAGCAGTTGACGGTTTGTGATACCAGTCTCGGGTCAAGATCCGTAACAATGCAAGACAAAATAGGACTACGTTATACAAGAATGAAGCAAGAACCGCAACTGGGCGATGATGAGTTATCTAATAATCGCCGAGTGGTCACCAATAATTTATGGTGGACCACCGCCGACCTATAATTAGTGTTGCCGCTCGATAGTCCAATATCGATAGTTTAAGCAATATTGAGAAGCAATACTATCGATAGTATAGACACTATCGATAGTATATTAATTTCCAACGAGTGATACTATCGATAGTATTGCTGTTGATCGATAGTATTGCTCTAACAGAAGCATCTATATTATCGATACTATCAATCGACCTCTAGCATCGATGAAAACTGTATTCGATTCAGCACTTCTCTACTCATGTGATTATCTTTTGTTATCGAGAAGCTATTATTTTCCGCTTCTAGCACAAAAGACGTAGATAAATTAAGTCATAACAATATAATTGCAAATTTTTGTTAATTAAGTGTAAATTATATATCGTCTGAGAAATATAATGAGTTAATGTGTCAGTAAGTAATATTTTAATTAATGTTTCTTACTGACACTAAAGTAACACCTTAAAGAAGTTTCTTAAAATGTACTTGTTTAAATAAAAAAATACTAAAAAGTCTTTACTCGGGTACATCACACACCCTTTTTTGCTGAGCTATTGCTTTTTAACCCCCGATTCAAAAACGGCATGGTATTTTTTAATTTAATGCGTAATAGGTACATACATGAGTTAGTAACTTACCTTATACATTCAAATGATTCTTCTCTAAAATATGTGATAAAGCATGTAATTACGTTTCCGTTTAATTAATATAATTAACCACGCGTGACGTCGTCTTTACAATATTATATTACTATAGAAAACCGATAATTATAATCAACTCTGTTACTTTGTCCGTGTATCTTCGTGTCACTGGTTCCATTTAATATCTATTAACGTCTGATATTGAAAATGAAACCTTTATATATCTACCTAGCTTTTCCCCTCGGCTTCCCCGCGTGGAGTTAGGAACTTTGAACCCAAACGGGTTCAAAGTTCCTAACTAATATCCAAGGTATAAGCGATCACTATTTCAACTTTCAGCCAAATCAGTTCGGTCGTTTTGCCGCGAAATATCCAAAATCCACACTTACAAACTTTCGCCTTTATAATATAAGTAATATTATTATTTAGATTATATTCACACGGGTTCATAAATATTGAGATACTTAGCTCATTATATGAGAATATAGAGATAAATCGTCCATGATTATGCTTCACAAGTAAAACAATCAAAATTTGTTAATTATACAAAATTAAACTATCTAAGGATTTAAAATTATTTCGGTATTTAGCATAAGATAATAATCATAATTTCTTGACCAAAGCACAATTTTAATCAAAGCACCTGCGCAAGCGTTCAAGTATTAGGGAAAATATTTAATATTCAACGCTGTCTGCACAAAATGATATTCACTGGCATGTAAATTACCTCAAAAGCGAATCTAATTAAAATTAATTAAGGCTTTAATAATCAAAATAATTGCTTGAAGGGTCTAGGCTAAAAATATTATTGAGCTAAGATTGCCTCGGCAAATTTTTGATTTTTCCAATTTAAAATAAAAATAATGAATATCTACTTGTTTGATCTTTTGTTTTTTAATTACTTAGTAAGTAATCGTCTTAGCCTTATTTAAATAATTGCATTGTCTATGCGCCCTTAGCCTAAAAATCATAAATACATGTTATGACTACGTTATCTTAGCTGATATCCGACCTTCAATTATTATTAATAACAACAGTTTATACCAAGAATATTGGCTTCTCACTCCAATGAGGAAAAAAACCTTGTTAAATAACCTGATTCTTTAGTATATAATACCTCCTTATTACCATAAAACCTGATTATTTACAAAATCAAAATAAAAAAATGCCAACTGCAGATATTCATTTATCAATCATCATCAAACAAAAAATAATTATCACTAATTCGTTTTTAGCAGCGGTTTCAGGCGAATCCTTTCCTCACATGTCTTTGCCATGTATCGAAAGCCAGCCAGCCATATAGGGGGGCTAGACAATTTGCATTTTTACATTCGAATCGATAAACAAAATGTATGTAAATGACATTAGTGATACCCCGATTTATCGAAAGCTTGTGTCACTTCCATACATTTAGTTTGTCGATTCGAATGTCAAATGCAACTTGTCTAGCCCTTCAGCCAAGTTGCAATCTAACGTTCGGATCGACATACGAATAAAAACAAAGCGTACGGGAATGACATTCGAAACGTCAAAATTGTCGAAAGCTTATGTAATTCCCAAAAATTTTGTTTCTATTCGTTCGTTGTTCTGAACGTTCCGAACGTTCCGAGCGTAAAAAGGTAACATACAGACAGACTGACAGATTAATATTAGTGCATAAAGCCGTCCAACCCTTTCACTGGACAAGCTCGCTTGAAGTTCAAGGTTACAAGCTGTTGTATAAGCGTTTTTTATTCGCGCATATAATTTTTTTTTGCACGAGATCTGCAATATCAAGCTGTGACGTGACAGTTGACGCATTTTGAACAACAGAATCACTTCCGCGAGTTTTTTATACAAGTTGATTATTCATTATTGATTAATACCTACTTTGTTAATTACCTAATAGATTGACACTACGCCATGTGTTCAGTCCAAAGCTGCTCAAACGTGGCTCAGTCCTACTATATATCCTACTTCCTACTAATATTATAAATGTGAAAGTTTGTGAGGATGGATGGATGGATGGATGTTTGTTACTCTTTCACGCAAAAACTACTGAAGGGATCTGGATGAAATTTGGCACAGAGATAGATTAAAGTCTGGAATAGCACATAGGCTACTTTTTATCCCGGTAAAATGTATGGTTCCCGTGGGATAGCGGGCAAAGCCGCTGGCGGAAAGCTAGTTTGACATAAATACCAAGCATGTATTCTTGTACACCCACAGTTTGTCGGTATTTTTTACTCCTAAATATTGGACGAGACTATACCTATTGCCACTAACCGGGCACAAATCCAAACTCCGAGCTGCTACTAAGAATTTCAGAGAAAAACTCAATAACACTGCTTCACCTAGGACTCGAAACCAGGACCTCAAGTGTAGCAATCGTTAAAGTTCTTAGGTAAAGGCAATAGGCTCGTCAGATGCTCTCCGAGGCACGGAGGGATGTATATGTGTAATGTGTTAAGAATGGTCACTCATCCACAGATTGATCGCTGCAACCGTAGCGGTTGATCAGCGTAGTTATAACTTTAGCCACGAGCCCCTTAGGGAAATACAGGCGAGATGGTGTATTGTTGTTATAGGAGTTTATTTCATTACTAGCTTCCCGCCAGCGGCTTCGCCCGCGTGGTCTTATAATTTTTTCCCCGTTTTTGCTACATTTTTCATTACTACTCCGCTCCTATTAGTCGTAGCGTGATGATATATAGCCCATGTTACTCGGGGATAATGTAGCTTTCCAAAGGTGAAAGAATTTTTGAAATCGGTCCAGTAGTTTCGGAGCCTATTCATTACAAACAAACAAACAAACAAACAAACAAACAAATCTTTCCTCTTTATAATATTAGTATAGATTAAGTAGGTACAAGGTAGGTATTGCTAGTGCCTAAGTCCTTGGTTATGATTAAAACCGCAAGGTTACCAGTTAACTGATACAATTCAGATGCGTTTTATTGTTTGTCCTGCAATTTACTTTTTGTGCTATTTGCAAATAGGTCTCGATGCTTTTAACGCTATGAAGTGAAGGGAAAATATTTATTATATTCTTGTTACATTTTCGTTGAACTGCGTCAAAGAACATCTGGTTATATCGCTATGTGTATGTACTTTTATAATAAAAACAGTATGAAGTTTCATTCAAAATTCTTCTCCATTACAGCATTAATGTCTCATTCGTTATTAAAAAAATAATAAATTTTACTAGTTTTTCAGATTAAACTAGGTTATTTTAATGGCATGGAAAATGCTTAAAAAACGTACTCGTACTTAAAATTCTGTCGATTTTGTTTTGTTTGGGGGGTGTAACTATACTTAACCTAATTTTAAATAAAAAAATAATGTTTGAGTATCGATTCGAGTTCAGTATTATCGATAAGTCGCCTTAATTATGGCATAAATGTAGATCTAAATCTTTTAGCGTTGTTTTTCTTATAATAACACTAATTTTAAGACGTTTTTGCATTAAAATTTGCTTAATTTTCTGAACATAAACATAATCGAACTACTTTTACATGATTTTTAACCGGTTTATCTATACTCTATACTAATATAATAAAGATGAATAGTTTGTTTGGATGGACGCGATAATCTCAGGAACTACTGGTCCGATTTGAAAAATTCTTTTAGTGTTTAATAGCCCATTTATCGAGGAAGCCCGTTTCGACTGATGTAATCGTGTCCATATCGTGTCTTTACCGTACCGCGTCGTAACGTATGTATCAACTACTAGCCTTTGCCCGTGACTTCGATCCTATAGAAGTTAAATTGTTCCCCCGTTTTTGCAACATTTTTAATTGATACTCCGCTCCTTTTAGTCGTAGCATGATGATATATATAGCTATAGGCTATATATATCATCATGCTACGACTAAAAGGAGCGGAGTATCAATTTATTATTATTATAATTATTTAACTTCTTTATATAGCTATAGGCTATATATATCATCATGCTACGACTAAAAGGAGCGGAGTATCAATTTATTATTATTATAATTATTTAACTTCTTTATATAGCTATAGGCTATATATATCATCATGCTACGACTAAAAGGAGCGGAGTATCAATTTATTATTATTATAATTATTTAACTTCTTTATATAGCTATAGGCTATATATATCATCATGCTACGACTAAAAGGAGCGGAGTATCAATTTATTATTATTATAATTATTTAACTTCTTTATATAGCTATAGGCTATATATATCATCATGCTACGACTAAAAGGAGCGGAGTATCAATTTATTATTATTATAATTATTTAACTTCTTTATATAGCTATAGGCTATATATATCATCATGCTACGACTAAAAGGAGCGGAGTATCAATTTAAAATGTTGCAAAAACGGGGGAAAAATTTAACTTCTATGTGAACGAAGTCACGGACTAAGGCTAGTAGTTGATACATACGTTACGACGCGGTACGGTAAAGACACGATATGGACACGATTACATCAGTCGAAACGGAAGGTCAGTGACGAAGCAGAGGTGAAAGCAACTGTGGGTGTGGTCTTGCACAGCTGTGTGTCTCGCCTTTTGTTTAACTCTAGGTGAATGTACGATTGTACGGATATCGAGCGAAACCTGCGACTATAATTAGCGGGCCCAAGTTGCAATCGAATTCAAATCGACGAACGAATAGAAACAAAATCATTCCCGCATGGGAGTTACAGCTTTCGACAAATCTGACGTTATAAATGTCATTCCCATACATTTTTTTTTATTCATAGTCGATCCGAACGTTAGATTTTAACTAGGTTAGGCCCGTGGGTTTGTTGGAGAAGAATGGGTTTTAGTGAATTAGAGGCTTAGAGCCACTGTCCTCCGTTCAGTCATCAAGTACATTGACTCTTTTCAAGCAATAAATAAATTGTGCAAAAGCACAATCGCAGAGGTCTGACCGCCCTAGGCAAATGCGCCATAAATATAGCGCCCATCCCCCCCCCCCCCACCCCCCGAGCATGTGTTTATTCATTGCAACACCTGGACTCAGTGCAGCGCCGCGCCCGCTGCCTCTTTGGTCCTTGCGCCCTAGGTTTAAGCCTTAATAGCCTGTGGGTAAATCAGGCCCTGTCTGCAGGAGGGGCTCGTGGCTAAGTTATAACTACGCTGATCAACCGGTCTGCAAGGTTAAGCTGCGCTTGCCACGGTCAATCTGTGGATAGGTGACCATTCTTAACACAGCGAGACCTCTCCGTGCGTCAGAGATCACGTAAAGCCTTTGGTCTCGGTTGTCATTCGAATACCTATGATAAGCTTTAGTCAAAAAGCTCCCTATTCCCAAAAAGCCTGACTACCAGTTTATTCTTTGAAAACCTATCAGTATTGTCCAGAAACTGGGTTGTGAGTGATACTACTGGTTGCTGGCGCCTTTAGGTCTGCGGTTGCCGATTATCAGATGGGCCGTATGCTTGTTACCCAATTGCGGCCAAGCCCAAAAAGGCCCTCCTTTTAGATTCTATTTGTCATATTATAACAAAGAAGGAACCTAATAGATCCACAACCCATAACAATCTCGAGTAAGCTGAGAAAAATTAACAAATCAAAATATTTATTATTAAATAAAACAACTGATACGTAATATTAACCAAAGTCATTGACATCGATTATAGCAAAACTGTGCAATTGAATAATGAGTACATTGACTTATTATATCTCAATACCAACACACTACTTTAAATTACATAAAACTTAAAAAAATATCGGTAACTGCCTTGTTAGCCTTTTATTCTGCTACGCTCGAGGTCCGGTCCGATTCTCAAATTGAGCAAAGTGTTACGTATTGGGTTTTCCCATGAAATTCTACTGAAAACGAACTGCTTTGGGGAATTTCAGAGAAATACCCAACAACACTTTGCAGCTCGACCTGGGAGCGGAACCCAGGACCTCCAGCGTAGCAGCAATTGAGAAAAGCAGTCCTTGAAAAAATTATATCTAATCATTTGTCTTCTTCCTCTTCGTGTCGATGGTGCCATTTAAAAAAAAATTTGGTGTGCCCAACCTTCGCGACTTCCACAGCATCGTCAGTGGCGGCGCAGAGGTCGCTTTGTCTCTTTTGTGGTCTGAGTTCTCTACTAGTGAGTGACTCTCTAAGTCTCTACTACACGAGAATGAGTATCATGCTGAAATCTCACCATCATAAACGACATTATTTAAACAGACTTCAAAATAGAAGACCTCCTTATTTCTGTAGAACTCTTCGGTAGCTGCTAATTTGTGACGGCTGTTGAAGGCTGATTGTAAGGTATCCGGTGACCCCCCAATAACAAACTACAAACTTAAGACATCAATTATTAACATTGTAATAATTACGAGAATAACAAACGTGAACCTTCACACATACAAAGCGGCAAATATAACTAGAGCCGTGGGTGTATCTTTTAATGGGTGTTTTGTATCTCAATTATAGCATTTCTAACGCGGGAAGATTTTTTTTACCGCATAACGTTGATAGTAGATCTTAAAATACTTATATTTTGGTGCTACAGGTTTGCACAGTAACTTTCAAGTTCAGAATCACTGTAGGTTCGTAGTTCAGAAAAAAAACTTTTTTACTTCTAACTTTCTTAATGCCACCGCATTATCCTGAGGTAGGAGCCGTTTTGGCCTCGCGCAGGGTTACATCATTATTATTTAGTTTTTTTTTAAGTGTCTGTACGGGTCCGAAATAAAACGCGTCTCTTTTTTCTTCTTTCTGTTGCATGCGATTTCTTTTACACACCAAAGTTATTTTTGAGGTAAAAGGAACCCTATGTCCTTCCTGAGGAAGCAATTTATTTCTCTATCGCTCTCTTTCTTGTATCATAATATGTAGGTATGAAAAAGGTGACAGACCAACAGGTAGAGAGACAGACAGGGTTATTTTCATAATTATAAAAAAAACTGAACTTTGAAGCAAACCAAAAGCTGTGTTTGGTGTGTAACAGTCCTCTGAGATACTATGATCAAGCAACGCTGTCCTGTCTGGGTCAATTTAAACTGGTCACACTGTTCCACAGTTTCGCAGACACCACAGATACTAATCGTGCGGTCAAGTCCGAGTATCGACCTCGCAATCGATTGTCGTGCACGGAAGTCGATCGATTCTAATATAATGAATTGTTTTAAATACCCAGGATAGGTTACTGTACAGGATAAAAAATACATTAGCTAATAAAATTATAGGTTAAATAATTAATTAATTAATTTGTAATTCAAATTTCAAAATATAACTAGGAAGTAAGTAAGAACTAGTTCATAAAAGTTTTCTAAGTGGCTATCAAGGCATTCGACTATTAGCGTTGTACCTAGTCTGTTCTATATTCTGGGATTTCACCCAGAGCCTTAAGCCTTGAGAAACAATTGTTTATAAACACTGTTTCATAACCAAAATTTACACGTGTTTCGGTAAACACTACGAGTTTATCGGCATGCACAGAATCAAATTAATTTCGCAACGGATGCGTACGATTGTGGACACGTTTCACTTGTTTATGAAACAAAGAGATAGTGTGAGACAACGACAAAATTTGGGCGACATATTATAAACAACTGATGATGTCGGTGGGCAGCAAAGTTTCTAAAACATTACCCCAGGTAAACATCTACGTGATGTTTCAGAAACTTTGTATCTGAAACATTGTTTCTCAATGAATAGATACATCATCTACGTGATGTTTCAGAAATTGTATTCGAAACATTGTTTCTTAATGAATACAAGGTACTACTCGACCATGGATGAAATAGTTAATTTTAATTAATATTTATTCGGGGAGACAAAACCTGGAATTAAAAACAGTTCGGTTGCATTCATAAATCAAAATATTATGGCTAACTAAACGAGCATTCATTTGGCTCAACTACAACAATGTCCGGCAACAAAACAGTATGGTATGCCCTAGTTTTACTTTGTAGTGCCCACGCTACGTGAACAGTTCGATCCAGACTGGCCCCTTTGAATAATACATTACCTGAACCAAGGGGGGTTCGAATCAATTCTATTTCGGTACATATTCGATCGCACTAAATTACTATCGACGGTTAAAAGGAAATAGGGCATAAGCGACATTTTGGTCAAAAATGAGTTATATATGACATTGGACTTAAAATTTTCTGCTCTTTCGAATGCGCTTACTCCCATGGCTCTACGATGACTTTTTTGGCTTTTATGCCCAAGCAAATAAACAACATTTTATAGTGTTATTTTAGCTAACCGATGAAAATTCTGGTCATTTTTGCTATAAAGGTGATTGTACCCCTACAAAAATGATTTATTTTGGGGTTTGTTGTCGGTAATGCTTTTTTACTTCACAAGGGTGCCAAGCTTATGGTTGTTTATGCCTTTTAAGCATTTCAATTGAAAAGTACAAATGTTGCTTAAAGCTTACTTCCATTTCGTAATTTAACAGAGCTGTGGCGCTTGTGTCCTATATACAAAATGCATACTTATATTACTCTGGCGGTTATCCCCTATTTCCATTTAGTTCTTAATGACAGCCAAGTCGGTTATGCCCTATTACCTAAATTGATTTTAATATGACACTGGTGGTTATACCTTACTTCCGTTTACTTACTTAATATACGTTACTTAATATAAATACGATTTTCGCTAATTCCATATTATTTAATCTGCTCGTTAGTAAATATGAAATGACGAGCTACATCTTTTAAATCTACCATTTAGTGTAAAATTATAGCATGGTATACTGTAATAGGCCTTTCAGTAAGATAGATCCTTAGTATGTTTCTGTGAAAATTTACTCCCAAGCAATTTCACCCTACTTTAGAAGTTAGAGACCCAATTACGGTGTCGTGTAATATCTGTTTTAGATATTTTCCTGATGAAGGATTGTGTTGGTTGCGCTACTTCATTATTTTTGGGGTGGCTGTTCATCCATATTTCTTTGCTTCGTAGCGACATTGTGTGTTACTAATGTCTTATATCCTGGTATTATTTTGAATGCCGACTGTTTCTTGTGCCCTATTATCTTTTATACAACCACTATGAAAAGTACCTTATCCTTCTTTTCCTATAATATTGATTGAACGGTCTAGTCGCTTATACCCTTTTACCTTGAGAAATGATAAATTGGAATGTCGCATATGCTTCTTATCCTTTAATATTTGATTTTGTCATTTGTATCTTATGCCATATTTCCTCATTCAAAAATTAAAAGCTGTGGTTATAAGCGACAAAAACTACTTTAAATAACGTCAAATCACTAAAACTAAGGATACCAGTAACTGTTCCATTTCTATCTGATTTTATAACTGTTTCACTTTTCACAATATCTTAATAAATGACAAAAATACGTCAGTTTTTCTAAAATTTAAAACTTTGAACGGCTCTCCTGAACATTTCATCTTTTGTCGCTTATCCCCTATTTCCTTTTAACCGTCGCTATGTTCTTTTTTTAAATGAAAGTGTTGCCTCTTGGTTGCATTGCGTTGCACTAAAACATTGGATTTCGATAATTCACGGCAGTATATGTATACATCCGTTTGGCAATGAATAACAAATAAAAGTGTCAATATAGTACAGATTACCAGAAATACTGGTTTTGTAAAGTTGTGTGTCAACGCAGAGGGAGAGAGAGGTCGTTGGTTCGAAATGATCGGAGTTCATTGTACTACGATTCATTAGGACATTAATTCTCGAGCATAATTTTATTTATCTCGACAGTTATTTGAATCAAGTTTCCACGCCCTTTTATTTGTTTGATTCGCGTCCAGCAAGGCTGCGCATCGAAAGTGTAAATAAATAAAAGATTTTTGCATAAAAGTCAGTTACATAGATACATACAAATACATAGGTACCTTAACTATTGAGTATAGTGTACTCAAGTCAGTACACTATACTCAATAGTTAAGGTGTACAGTACCATAGATAGTTAAAAAGTATTCGTTTGTATGTACATAATATTATTATGAAAGTTTTATCTACCTACAGTACCTACTACATAATCTCCGGAAATAATGATCCAATAAAAAAAAACCACTGATTTAAAGATAGCTATATTATTATGATCCTCGAGTGTTTTATTTTATTGTGATACGCGAGTGAAGCTGAAGGCGAAAGCTTGTATAAAGAATTGCAACATGCAAACAGGGAAACAACCAAAACGTGACTGGCTCCAAGCCGCACCGCTGTGATCCAGCTCCGGTATGATAAACAGACAATAGTGTTCATAAAACCACCTGATGGTAGGTACACACAGCAAAACATCAAGCTAGACAGTTTGCACTTCAAACCGGTGCAATGCGGTCAATAGCAGCGAACCCCCCCGCGTAGGGTGGGGGTGGGTTACAATCCAATTCCTCACTGCCATTCAAAATTTCAAATCGGTATCACGTAATTGACGAGAAAATATCTGATGCCAGGTGCCCATTGGGGTATGTCGTAAATCGCTCCTTTGTGTGTGTGTATACCAACACTACTGCACAAAATGGGATGAGGTTTGCTCAGTTTTGCTGGAGATCTAATTTGTAATCTGTAATTTGTATCATTTTAATATGCCTCCTGACTAGAAATCGTGTTATAAAAATGAATGGTTAAAAGATGTTTTGCTAAGAGCAAAATTGAGAACTTTTAGACCATAGAGCAAAATTGAGAACTTTTAGACCATTTCGGCCAATTTCTTTTTCAAATAATCGCTATTGTCCGAAGAGGTTTTTAAGAAGAGAGAAATTGAAATATAACAGGTAGGGGGAATGGGGTTTCAAACTTGGCTCGAGTGAAGCTACGGGCAAAAACTAGTTATTAATAATTATTTATAATCTTTTGCCTCGAATTAATTTGGGATTCGAGTGACTTGTAATAAAATAAGACTGTTTAGCTTGACGTGGTGTTGTGTGTACCTACACAGCTTGTTGATAATCAAGTTTGTGCCAAAGTCGTGACAAGAACTCGGATATGCAGGCGTAGACTTACTAAATAAATCATTTTGTATGTACTAAGATAATGTTCCTTGTAAACGGCACGCGTTGAATGCTATTTTAAATAGCATAGTATGGTTTAATGCCATGAAAATACTTGTATCGCATAAAGTACTAATTGAAGCAAAATGGTATTTGCTGCAATGATAGATTGAGTAATAAAGTGATAAGATAATTACTTTATCTTTGTTTCAAACGACGATATTAGGATATACTCGTAGTTCAAAAGTATGCACATCTCGAATAAACATGAAAGGCGACTAACAAAAAGGATTTTAGTCATTCGCCTTATAAAGGCCAGTGTTGGGCGGATACGCTTTAGAAATACATAATACCTAACAACAACAATATTAAGGTTCTTGTACGCAACCTTTCGGGGAAATACCGGTATTTAGGTATTTATTTTATTCGAAGGATAGACTGGTTGTCAGGTTTGGTGGGCTGCTGACTACCACTAACGATTGTCACACCGAGGCACAGAGCGGTCTCGACGTGTTAACAACAATGATCACCCATCCACAGACTGGCTGCGGCAAGGATACCAGTTTGGTTGATCAGCGTAGTTATAACTTAGCCACGAACCCCACATTCTCATTCAGCCATAGTCAAACAAATACTAGCCCATAATGAGGAATGTCAATGATAGACCGTAACGTATAATATTGTATCATCATTCGCTTTATCAGTCATCGGTAGTAACGTAACCTAATAATGTTGCGAACCCGTCAATTGTGTGTTGCGAAGGTTTTAAACACAAACACAAATGCACAGAAGGTCCATTGCTGACAGAGGTGAAATTATGCGTCGAGCGTGCGTGCTACCAGTCTTCACCTACGGAGTCGAAACGTGGCTCACGGCGATACTGGTCCATAAGCTCAAAGTCGCACAGCGAGCTATGGAGAAAGCCATTCTCGGAGTCTCTCTGAGGGATACAATTTCCGTCAGACGACCAAAGTAACCAACATAGATCAGTCTCGACGAAGCAGTCACGCCTCTCGGAGAATCGGAAACCTTTAGAATAAATCAGGGACACCCGCTGGGACGACTTACGAAAGGCACATAACAGCAATTGGATGAAAAGAGCTAAAGAGGTCCTGTGGGGTTCACTAAAAGAGGCCTACGTCCAGCAGCAGATAAAAACGGGCTGATGGTGATGAAAGAGTGAGAAAAACCGTTGACAAAACTTTGTCGTAAGGGACATTTTAGCGTGGCAGGTCATCTATCCATTACGTTGGAGACACCTCGCAAACAGGTTCATAAAAAGATGCTGAAAGAGTGGCAAAAACAGTTGACAAAGTTTTGTCGTAAGGGACATTTTAGCCTGGCGAGACGTATAACCATTACGAAAGACAGCACGAACAATTTCTTAAATTGCATTGCAGTGGTTTTTCACTTGCATTAATGTAATTGTACTTCTGTTTTGTTTTGTGGTCAAGTGTATGTTCCACGGTCATTATCAGATCGCCCTTGACATAGTTACGTGATAATACGTGAATGATACTGTTTTATTAGTCTTCGTTATGTCATAACTATGCGGTAATCATATCTTTTTCTTATGAACTATTGTTATCTGTTTAATTATAGGCATTAAGTAATCTCAACTTCATTTCTTTTTTTTGAAATTAGTAATTCAGTTTCTTGAAATTATTACTAGGAGAACCTACTGTTTAGTAAGATTATTCAAATATTTGATGAAAGAGAGAATTATTATTATGAACCTTGAGTATTAGACCTAATATGGATTGTTTTTAAGCCATATTTTAAGCCCCACTCTACGAATTTCAAACAAGCTTATCTTTGAGATTTCTTCTTTTTCAAGGTAGACTTACATATTTTCCTCTTCTTCTTCTTAGATCTCAGCTCTTGCCGATGTAGCAATTCCCACTGTTCCTGATCTTCTGCCTTTCGTTTTACCCCTTGATTCGGTTCGCTCCTCACTTCTTCCTTCACATGTTCATAAAACTTCGTCTGGGTCTTCCCCTTCCCTGTTTTCTTTAAATTTTACCTTCTAATATAGTTTTAAAGAAGTTGTCGTGTCGTACCAATTTTTGTTTCTCCTGTTCTCTATGGTTCTTAACAACTTTCTTTTCTCGTCTACAATTACTATTACTTCATTTTCGTTTACTTCCAACTGTTCTTCTCCTTTTACCCCTGTCACACTTAAAACTAGTAAAAGTATATTGTTAAAGATTTTCTATAATAACAAAAGAATCATTCATCTTTTGAGAAGCACTTCAATCAGCGTCCAAATCTCTAAAATCGACAATGACATAATCCGATACTCGACAAAAAACACACATGTTCTTTTTTGCGAGGTTTTTTTATTATTGCTAAGTAGATTAAATACTTGTTTGTTGATTACAATCTCAGTTCCGTAATATGTTATGTATCTACGCAATCTGTATCCTGTAGTTTTTGTGTTCAAGACAATACCGCTGACCACAATAATAAAGTTATGCCGGAAATTTAATGAACATAAGACTTTCCTTCTCAAATGTAAATAGTCAATCTATACTATATCTACACTAATATTACGAGTATAAAGAGGAAAGATTTGTATTTTTGTACGTAACGAATAAACTCAAAAAGTACTGGACCGAATTGAAAAATTCTTTCCATGTTAGATAGCCCATTTATCGGGGAAGGCTATAGGCTATATATCATCACGCTACGACTAATAGGAGCTGAGTAGTAATGAAAAATGTTGCAAAAACGGGGGAAAATGTTTTTGCTAGGGCGAAGCCGCTGGCGGGAAGCTAGTAATATTATAAAACTGAAGAGTTTGTTTGTTTGAACGCGCTAATCTCAGGAACCACTGGTCCGATTTGAAAAAATATTTCAGGGTTAAATAGCCTGTTCAACGAGGAAGGCTATAGGCTATATCACGTTACGATCAATGGGAGCGGAGTATCAATTAAAAATGTTGCAAAAACGGGGGAAAATATTCAACTTCTACGGGAATGAAATCGCGGGCAAACGCTAGTAAATATAATATTTAGGTGACCCTGCTGCTTGAACCCTGCTGCTTGAAGCAGTGAGAGCTTAGGAGAATGTCGTAGGGATCAAGGCAAAGCAAATTTGCACTTGAACAACATTTGCATTTGAACAATATCAAACACACACGCACAGAGACACACACACGCACACACATTCACACACACACACACACACACACACACACACACACACACACACAAAATCTTATAAAAAAGTGTACTAAAATTATTTTATGAATGTAAGTAATCAGTATTTTAATTTAATTTTCCTAATTTTTAAATTCTCTTTAAATTCTTGTTTAATATTTGTAGCAAATTAAAACGCCCATGTAGCAAAAATCTGTTAGGTATTTGTTTAGGGAGGCAATCTGTCTCTCCTTAATACAGGCTGCTCAGCCACCTAGCTAGGAGAACAGTAGCCCAACTGAATTTGTATTTACACCTTATATCTAGCTGCCATAAATTGTGTACTACAAATACTCTTTTCTATACTAATATTATAAAGAGGAAAGATTTGTTTGTTTGTTTGTTTGTTTGTAATGAATAGGCTCCGAAACTACTGGACCGATTTCAAAAATTCTTTCACCTTTGGAAAGCTACATTATCCCCGAGTAACATAGGCTATATATCATCACGCTACGACTAATAGGAACGGAGTAGTAATGAAAAATGTAGCAAAAACGGGGAAAAAATTATAAGACCACGCGGGCGAAGCCGCTGGCGGGAAGCTAGTTGTGCAATAAAGTAGTATTATATTATTAAATTCTTTCTTAAGAAACACAGTAGGAGGAGATAGCTGTTGTATGTCATAAATCAAAGGGTTTTCACACAAACTCTGGTTACTTTTAGCTTCATGCATCGTGCATTTTCAAATGCACACGCGATGCGAGTGATGCGCCCCTGACCTACATAACAAATACTGTGGAACTAATGTGGACTGTGTCTTATTGAAAAAAAAAACAATGAATGGAATACAAAGTAGGTTTTATATAATTTTTTAACACATAGTTATTTGTCAACCGATCAAAGATTAGGCTTTAGATTTGAACATGAATAGTTTTGTTTTTTTTTCTAAAACATTCATTTGTTCTAGAAGTTACTATGTTGGGATCAGCTTCTAACCAGATGCGGCTGAATATCAGTCTTTGAGATATTATTTTTAAACAAAAAACAAACCGCCTCCAAAAATCACATAAGAACTAAAAAGCAAAAAATAACATATTTACATTATGATTTCTAACCAATTCGTAGAATCCATATTCTACTTCTGTCTGTAAATCGTTTCTTAACCCGTCTTTAACAGATATCAGTTCAGATATAGGGGTCTATTATTATAAATATATTTATTTTCATTCGAGAAAATTCGGGTCCAGTTTTGTTACTAGAAAGATAACCGACAATACCAAAAAAATACATTTGATCCCGCAAAAAATCGTAAGCTCACGAAGATCGTGACTTGAATACCGAATAAAATCTTTATCGATTTCATCTTCGATGTAACCGATTCTGTACGTGGTTACATAACGTATCTATGTTATGTCTATCTTCTTTTTCTTAGGGCTGCACTCAGAGACCTCACTTAACATTAATGAATCGTTAACAAACAGTGGCTACTATATCTATTTTTCCATATTTGAGTTTGCTGTCAGTGTACTAAGATATAATAATAATAAACAAAATAATAAAAGCCTTTTATTTCTTGCTAAAACAATTTAAATAAAATTAGATAAAAAAAAACAATGAAGAGTGACAGTAAGGAAAAAACAGTGTGCATGCAAACTTAGAATTTGAAACCCCTCTCAACGGAAGGTAAAAGCCTCCTCCAGAGATGACCAATGTTCTCTATCCTTTCCTACTTGCATCTAGTGGGTACCTGCTATCTTTATGACCTCGTCCGCCCATCGCGCGTTTGGTCTGCCCCTTTTTCTATGGCCCGATGGTCAGTGTACTAAGATATACTGGGTGTCAATAGCTAATGATTCATGAGGATGAGTGACGTCTCTGAGTGCGGCCTTAAGTGTATCAAATATCTCATCTTCTTCTTTACATTATAAAACAAAGTCGCTCGCGCTGTTTGTACGTATTATAATTGATTGATAAGAGTTTTAAAAAAATATATTTATGCGTCTAATGATTGACATAGCTCGACTGTCTCTCTCTAGAGATAATGGCCCATCTTCCTTACCTTCCCACATAATCTGTTAATTATGCGAGGATCCGATGGTCACTTCGGCAAATGCAATCCACGTACTATATTGTATAGCCCATGAACTTGACGTATACACTTGTGCTTAACCTTTTCAGAAATTCAAGCGTGATTGTATGACGTGAGGCATATGACACGAGTACATTCCACATGCTTAGTGACCGACATAAGCATTCAAGTCTAAAATTCGGTGTACGTTACACGGCTTTATATAATCGAAGTGACATAATTAGAGCACTATTCACTAAGTACTAACTGTTGCCCGTGACTTTACTTCGCAGCCTATGAGATATTTTTTATCCTATTTGCTATTCTGATGTATGAGCTATAATACGGTAAAGTTTCATCAATATCCGTTCAGGAGTTTTTGCATGAAAGAGTAACAAACATTAATCCATCCTCACAAACTTTCCCATGAATCGTTGAAAAGATAATTGATATCTATTAGTTTAAAAAGCCTGACTATGAAATGCAACTTGCGCGTGGCGCGTAGTGCGATTTTTTTAAGATAACGCATATTAATAAATTATATTTTATTTTTAATGAAGGAAAATTAGGTTAGGTCTGTAAGTCTGTAACACTTGCACTGCACTGCAACGTGACTATCATAACTTTTATCGAAAACAGCAGGCATACAAAATCCAGGGGGGTGTGTGCCTGGGTACATCCATGGATGTAGGTATTACCTGGGTCTCTTATATTACCTACCTAGGTAGTTAGAAGATGTATCTGTCTGTTTGCATTCTTTGATCTTTACAAAATGTCATTGCGAACGCATCAAATGTCACACATACTAAGCAAATCAAGGTTATGAAACAATCCAAGTCAAACTGGAAAAATAATCATCATTGGCTTCAACGGATGTTAACGATCTGATCATCAATTTCATTATGTCAGTTGTTCTCCTAGATGTTTACATAACATGAATGAAGTCGTAACTTCATACACCCTCGTTTTTTTACCGTTAAAGCGTAATAGGTCATTCAGCTCATGATAATGAACAACTTTACAATACTAAAATCGCGAAAAAGAATCAGGTATATGTACCTAAATTTTACTTGACTATCACAGAAGAAAGTATTCAATGCATAATGTAATAACTAAGATCAATACCATTTGTCCCTTTCCCATTCCTATTTATTTCGGATAGGCACAGCACGTCCATAATCCCAAAAGTACATCTCTATCAGCTGTGATCTTATTGCCTCAGAACAAGAAAAAAGTTTTCTTGGTCTAAGCTTGTCGCTTAGTCTTATCCGTACCATCTCTAATACATAATACCTCAATATTAATTCAATTAATTTTCACACAGACTACCTACTTATTTAGCAAATAAGTAGTTAAGCAATTAATATACTACCTACTTATTAAGCATCAAAAGGAATTTACCAGACCGCGGCATGGAAACTCATTTACTGAGAATACTTAAGTATCATCAGAATATTAATTACGAAGTAGGTACTCCTTGATGACACGTGTCAAGGCAGAGTAACAACTAACCAGTATTATCATTATTATGCACTGCAAGTAATTGAGTCTGTGGAAGTTATAATAATGCATATTTAAAACATCATTATATCAGCCAAAAGAGGTCCTCTGTTGAACAAAGGCCTCCTTATTAATCTTCCACAAGGATGGGCCTGCATCCAACGACTTCCAGAGACCTTTACCAGGGCATCTGTCCATCTTGTTGGAGACCGGCCCCCCCTGCGTTTTCTGGTGCACGGTCTCTACTTATAGACGACGTCTGTGGTCTAGTGGTTCGAGTACCGGACTGCTGATCACGAGGTCGTGGGTTCGATTCCCACTAGACACAAACATTTATGTGATGAACTTAGGTGTTTGTGTTTGTCTGGGTGTTTCTTATATATTATGAGTAACTATGTATTTACAAAAAAAAAAAGTATATAAGTATTATATCCATTGCCTAGTACCCATAGTACAAGCTTTGCTTAGTTTGGGACTAGATGGTGCTGTGTAAAAATGTCCCAAGATATTTATTATTTATTTATTTATTTGAACTACTATACCTAAATTAAATATTGGTGGGCCACTGCCCGACGGTCGATGTCGGGCGGTTGTATATATATGCAAGTTGCACAGTAAACTTCACTTGCGCGAGTCAGGAATTGTTGCTTCGGAAAGGTTGTTATGTAGCTCGATAGATGTCGCTACAAGTGAAGGCTCCATACCTAAGGGCCGCACTGTCATCTTGAGACCTCAGTTGTTAATACTCAGTAATTTCACTGGCTACATTACCCTTCAAACAGGAACACAGTAATGTTAGCCATATTTTTGCTTAGTGCCATAATATTTGGCAAGCTTCTCACCCCAGACGAAGTAGATAAATAATTTAAATTATTATAACATTCCCAACTCAACAACAACTACTGGCGATTCTATCAAGAAACAATGACATTAAAAGGAAGCGTAAGTCATGGTCACAAACAAAAATAACTTGAAGTAGCCAGTGTGACAAATTTGGTCCAGCGTGTGACCTAGCCCAAGGTCTACGATAATTGAACAAGAGGATGACTTTCACTTTTAGCGATAATGGGCAAAAAACGCAAATTATATTGGCTATCGCAAAAAAGCTTAGTAAACACTGCGCAGGCGACGCTCCTTGGTAATTCTTTCCACTGCTGATACGCTATGTAATGTTTTTTTTCGACTCCACGACGTAAAGGGGGCGTAATTTGTAAGAAGTATTATTCTGTAGTTGTCAATAAAATTTTAATTAAAAATATTTGTTTGTTTGTTCGTCTCTTATGTGTCCCTATGGAACGTTGTATATTTTTTTCAGTTTTATTATTAAATATGGGGAGCACCTAACATAATTAGCGGTTTCACCCGCATCCCAAACTAATTTTATTGAAATCTATGATTAATAATTATTATAAAGCTCAAGACTTTGTTTGTTTGGTTGAACGTGCTAATCTCAGGAACTACTGGTCCGATTTAAAAATTCTTTCAGTGTTAGATAGCCTGTTTAACGAGAAAGGCTATATATCATCACAGTACGTAAAAATGTTGCAAAAACGGGGACAAAAATCATCTTAATATAATTTAAAGAACTTTCAGCTTAAAAAGGTAATAAAGGTAAACTTACTTTTGCATTTATCGCGGTTTTTTTATTCTACTATCCAAAGTTGCACGATATATAAAAGCTTATCTCGTATCATACCTAAATAAGTAGATTTTTCCAGTAATCCTATTTATTATGTATTATTACAACATCCCGGATATATCGTATCCTATTCCATAATGTGTAATATTTTGTAGTTCGCACGGCGACGACGCACGTGACAAGAATATTTCATTCGTTCATTCAATGACATTGTGAACGAGATTTTCCATGTTACACACATTGGATTATTACGACCAAAAATACCATTAGAGACGTCACTGAAAATAGAGTTGTTGCTTTATAAGTTGTGGAATAAAAGCTACAATATTTATGCTGGAGTAATTTATACAACATAGTCCTTTAATTTGTTTTCCGTTATGACTTCTAAAAGAAGAACATTTTCTAGGAACTGTTTATTTTATTTCTTTCTTTGTTGAATGGAAGGTACAATTCTAGCACCAAATTCGGTTTTCTCAGAATTTGACATAATAATATTATGACGCTATCAGAGGCAATCCAAAGATCGTCGGTCAAAATTGTAGACAGTATCTACAAGCCATCACTGTTTCGACACGATATAAAGCCACACGTGTTAAATCTAGTACGATAACACAGTGTATATCAATGGTTACACAACTATTCACATAATAAAAGAATCCGCATTCTAATGTAATGCTCGTTTTTTATAAAGATAATCACGTGTGTCCTTGATAGTCCTTGAACCCACGTTTCTTAGTCATTCATTTAAAAAATGCAATCATGCATTTAATGACTTTTTTAACTGCCGGCGCATACGTCACGTCGTTTTGAAAGTGTTCTTAGTTTAAAATCTTGACGTTTAACAATGTAAAGTATTGTTAAACGTCAAGATTGATAGATCCCGTGTGAGGACGGGTTCTAGAATATTCCTCACTGTCATTCAGATCTGTGTCTCGTAAGAGGCAAGAAAAGATCCACTTGCGCGGTGGTAGGATCTTACGTAGGACTTTTGCAAGAGAGAACCAGTTCCCCATCTCGGTTGTCTTGTAGTCGGTAGGGGCTTTAAGGGCTGGCAACGCAGCATGCCTCATGCTGTTGCAGACGGTTACTACTTCGCTACGTTCACACGGAGACATATTGGATCTGTTGTATCGCTGTCGGGACTGGTCAGCTCTTTCTGCCTATAGCTATATTTTTTTATCTTAATAAATTCTTAAATCTAACCATTTATTTTTCAAGAGTGGTTGGAGTTTCTTGTCGGCTCTTCTCCATAACTCCCACTTTTTGAAACCGTGCAACTAGTTTCACTTTTCAAAAGTACCTACTATGGTCTAATTGAAATAAAATATTTGAATTTGAATATGGTGTCGTAACAATATAATTTATATATGTATGAGTTGTACATGCATTCGGTTTTAAGATCCGGTAAAACTGGCAATATGTGACTAAACCGTATTCTGCAAAAATCATATCCAGCATGTCTCTGTGTGGACGTAGCATTTCTATCGTGTTGCGCGTCTGCACAAAAATGCAGGACTGGCGTTAGCATGCCCTGGGGGCGCCCCCTTTGTGAAGCGTGCTTTAATACTGATATTTTGAATGTTGATCTATCCCATAGATCATAGTAGGTTTATCGATATACAAACAATAAATTCTATCGTATTCGGCATAAATTACTATGAAGCAAAAACTCTTTGAAAGGTTTTCTCTTTGCCGTACGGCCCCCGGGGCCCGTAAAATAATGGATTTTCCATTGTCTGTAATTTGTTACTAGAAGTTGCTATTTATCACAGGTTTTATAGCGTAAAAATAAACAGCCAACTAACATTAATTGCTAAGGTCAGACTACGAACGCGTTCAGGGCTATGGACTATTCGGAAATCGCAATCATCGTCGGAAGTTACTTACATCATGTTTACACAAACATTAAATAGAAAATACTTACTTAGGTATGGTCTTTATTGCAGAGAACATTTCTTATTTTCAATGTAAGTACTTTGAAGCTTTTGTAATTAGAGCTTTGAATGTAAGTACCAGTACCACTAACTCGTGCAATTTTTTCAACAAAAAAACGCAAGTACTAACAAGAATTCAAATTTTTGTCGTTGTTTTATGTTATAAAGACGTTTAATTGAATACTTAATGTCTAATATACAATACACGTAGGTACCTACTCTTGCAAATAAATATAGCCATTATACCTTGGCTGACTTTCGGAAACTGTCTACACCCCCGACCTTACTATTACGTACAAATATGCATAAATAATTTGACGTAGCGAAATAATAACGGATACTATCAAACGCGCACGTGTAAATATTATCATTTCCGTATTCACATGGTAATAAATTATACACAGATAATTTAATGGACGTGGGAGACCGACCTTCTTAATCAAACCTCTTAATTTGGTTTTGCAGAATCAAGTGACGACACGTCATGCTGGCATGCTAATGTCCTTCGACGATATATTATAAAAAAAACCACTGACACGATAGACAACGCGCAGCTTAGATAAGTGGTCTAAATGTCTAGAAGCATGAAGTTACAAGGAATGTATGTAGATGAACATGAGGATTTTGAGTTTCCATGGGAACGAAAAAAATGCGATCAGCGCTTAATTGACATACTTATTCCAAATATTAAAAGAAAAGTAAAATCAGTATAAAATACAAACAGCCAAATCTCTACTTTAAAACATAAATTCCTCAAAATTCTGTTGATAAAACGTTAATTAAAAACTCAGCGTCCAAATATACCGCTACCAAGCCAGACTTAATTTAATTAAGCATTCAATAGTTATACGAAGCAAAAAAGATTGGTTAAAAAGAGAATAATGAAGTTAATGCTTAACTTAATAGAATTCTTAATTTGTTAGCGACACCAGCAAAAACGAAAAAAATATTTTGAAATCTTGCTCTAGAATTAATTTGCATATCCTTCCCATAACTTAACTACCTGACTACGGCCCTGCCCCGAATAAAAGTCATTCGTATTAAATAATTATGCATCATGCATTGATAACTTACTTTAAAAATCTTCTAAGGTTAATAATACGCTCCGTCTGCTTTTTATTATAACGTAAGCCTTGATCAACTTAACAATACACACCACCAACGCGCAGAAACAATAAAAAATATAAACAACGTTGTCGATCCACTCCATTTAATTTTGAATGCGTAGCAATTATCGATGCGTGAAATTATGAACACAATGATACACTTTGACCAACCCTGCGTAGTGTGAAGGACTGGGCATAAAACAGTTGTACAACTATAGAACAATACTGTAAAAAATGTAGAGGTCAACAATTATTGGGTTGAGCACACAAACACAACGGAGACACCAGTAGATGGTACCAAATTAACTGATTATGTCCAAAGGTGACACAAAAAATAGTAGCCACACTTGGGTGAATATCAAGTGACGTGTAGAAGGAATTTCGCATTCTGTAATCCGTTGATGTGGAACAAAAAATGATCAACAAAAAATATCTTGATAGAATAAATTGTAGTGCAAAATGAGACAGATAACAAAAAGATAAACAATAGGGACAAACAAGTAGCAATAGTTAAGAAATAATACGCACAATGTGAAAATAAAAAAACTTTTTGGACAAAATCAAAAGTAATGTACTAAAAGTGAGTTAATTTTGAAAGCTATGAGCTATTTTGAAAGGCAACCAATAATATATTTTAACTTTTAAAATATTTACTTTAATTTATTTATTTTTCATATCATTTATGTCAACTATAACAAGGACAATAATAATTATTCATAATTAAAGTATAGTTAAAGTAGTTTATCCTATTTATGTGACCTTGCCTTGGGCTGTCGCAGGTCTCTCCGAATCCAAGGCAAAACCCCTCTGCCATTGTATATATACATATATATGTACATATTAATAATTAATTATAACTCGCTATAGACTGTGAAGAAAAATGTCTTGGGAAAACGATTGCCTGAGAGATTTTCTCGACTGCGGCAGCGGTATGACGTTTACAAGCCTGCGCTAGGTTGTGATGGGCTATATCCTCTCATAATGACAATAGACCCAGAGACAGGGAGGATAATGCATGAATGATAAAATTATGGTACCTTTATGTAAAAAAATATATAAGTATTACAATTTCGGGTTCGCAAATTCCAGGGTCGAGCCAATTAATTGAAATTATTGCTTTGAAATATTGGCTCAGTAAAAGCTCAGGAGTTTGGATTTGTGTCCGATTAAAAGCAATTGGCTTGCTCCCTACATGGGAAGAATACTCCTTATCCAATCCAGAGCTGGTGAAAAGTTGTTAGAAGTGTTTAGTTTACGCTAAATCTAATAACCACCCGCTTGAAAATTAGCCTATTCTATTTATATTCGGGGACACCGGCAGACACCAGGCGGGCGATAAGTCCTCTTATCGGGACTGTTTCGCCTAGTTCTCCATTTTGGTGGATCCCTTCATGGGTTACTGGCGTTCGGCGTCGCGAATCTTCCGGTTGCTTTGCAGAAGCTCACCAGTTGTCTAATGGAGATTTCTGCAAGTGCTCTTCATTTTTCATCTGTTCCCTGGGGGGCTAGAGAAGTTGCATTTTGACATTCATCTCGACAAACAAAATGTATGGAAATGACACAAGCTTTCGACAAATCGGGCTGTCAATAATGTCATTTACATACATTTTGTTTGTCGATTCGAATATCAAAATGCAACTTGTCTAGCCCCCCAAGGATTTCCCAAAATAAGCCTAAAAAGGTCCTATCAAACTTTGAGTCATAGAGTAAATTTTGTTGCTTCGGGCTTTTCGAACTTCTCAATAACCTTTAGGTTAGTCTGTGTCGATGTTAATAATATAAAATGCGGACTAAAACGTCCTTAGTAAGCCATGTCTGTGCCTTGAAGTGAACAAGTTAACGACAATGTTGAATTAAAATACGATTTCAATTAAAATTGTTATTAAATTGTATAGATCATGAGATTCTTTTGCAATTATAATGATTTGTCACCATAGGTGATATATTTTATTGAATCCGTAATTCTTTTGGACCTCAACAGAGAAGGAATTCATTACTTTGTACTTATAAGTACAATCTTAGGGATTTTTATATCATAAACCCGAAAAGGATTACTATGTATACTGTGTACATATCATAGGATCACGCCTATTATCCCTGAAGGAGAGGCAGAGTTCACCAACAGTTCGCCGGTATGTTTAGGTCCCACGTAATAGGCGGCGAGCCCATTGCCAGTAACCGGCACCAAATCCAGACTCCGAGCTGCTACTGGGAAAATCCACCGACACTTTACTCGAACCGGGAATTCCACCAAGGATCTTTAGTAGCACTTATGCTTAGGACAACCAAACATACCAGCAAACGATGGGTGCACATTTAACACCCAACGTCTGCTGGTATATTTAGTTGATGTTTATGTTTATGTAGGTATGTACAACCCTGCCTAACATTTTGGCCTTGACCCCTGGGCTGATGGTATGTTATGCTATGTTATCTACACTATCGACACTTCTACACTAATATTATAAAGAGGAAAGATTTGTATTTTTGTAATAACGAATACACTCAAAAAGTACTGGACCGATTTGAAAAATTCTTTCCATGTTAGATAGCCCATTTATCGGGGAAGGCTATAGGCTATATATCATCACGCTACGACTAATAGGAGCGGAGTAGTAATGAAAAATGTTGCAAAAACGGGGGAAAAAATTATATGACCACGCGGGCGAAGCCGCTGGCGGGAAGCTAGTCATAAATAATATTGCCATCAGCCCGTGTTCATCCATTACTAGACGTAAGCCTCTTCCAAATAGCGCCCAAGCCTGTTTATGTAAAGGTGTTACCTAGGATTAGGCAATACAAAAGTTGTTAGTCGACGTTACGTATGAAAACAAACGCACGTGATACATTACGAAGCGAGTGGTTTGGGAAAGTGTGTCGGTCATGTGATGTTTAGCGGTTCATTGCATTGGCTATTGCGCGGCGGGTCGTTGAGATCTTACAATATAGTTGAGCCACACTATGACTGTCATAATATGCATTTTTCAAGTGGATATCGATGCCCAAATTGGATATATTGAGCAATAGAGGAAAATACAAAATCAACGGCATCAATTCCTCAAAAAATTTCAAAAATTCAAGCTCCAAGGAGGATCTCATTGGCAAATGGTTTTTCTTGTCTGCCAACCTGTTCTAGGATAGCCTTACGTCTTTCATCCCCCTCATTTCATGAGGAGACGGTGTCCAGCAGTGGCACACTAAAAGAGGAGATAGACGATTGTTCTGCAAAGTTCATGGGAGTCGGTACCACTGATTTGCCAATTTTTTATGTATTGCTACTTAGCAATAATGTGCTAGATATTATTGAGTTCCATTTTTTGATAGTAAATGTTGCCGGTGAAATAGACTTCTTACAATAAATAGGTATAACAACTGATATACTTGCGAATGATACCACTGGAGGGCTAGACAAGTTGCATTTTGACATTCGAATCGACAAACAAAATGTATGGAAATGACACAAGCTTTCGACAAATCGGGCTGTCACTAATGTCATTTCCATACATTTTGTCTGTCGATTCGAATGTCAAAATGCAACTTGTCTGGGGGCAGACAAGTTGCCTGGTGTTGCTATACAGCGTTGTCGCTCACTAGAAGTATTACATATTTACTTACTGAAAAACAAAGTCGCTCTAGCACATTAAATAATAGTTAGTAGGTACACAGCATTCGTAGAGACTAACAGAACTAGAGACAATCTAATTAAATATCCAATCTTCTGAAAAAACGTCGATTCTGAACGTAACTTTTAAAAGACAAATTTTCTCCCAGGATTATCTTTAATTAGTTTCCAAGAGGTCGTTACTTAGCAGACTTACTCGGCGCTTGCACACAATGGCGACACGCGACGTCAGATTCACTTAATTACGTCATTGTTATCAACTGGGTCTCGGTCATTGTTATGTTTTTATTACCCAAAATAGGTCTTTATGACAGGTTAATGGCGGCACCTGAAATATTTATTTTGTTGTTTCTGGTTATTTTTAGAATGCGTATAGTAACAATAGTACCTAATTAATTGAAGGATGTTTGTGTCGGTGTTTGAATCTGGCTATCATGAAATATATCTCGTGTGCTTGTACAGTATGATGACATATCTAATCAAGCCTTAAGCCCTAAGTACTTAGGGTACGCGGAACTAGTTGGCCGCGCCTTAGGTAGGACGGGGCTGAGGCGGCGGGTAACTGTGAACAAAAGCAAGCTCCGTCCCACCGCGCGCAGGCAACCCCGCCCCTCCGTCCCGCCGCTCACATACCTAAGGCGCGGCCAACTAGTTCCGCGTCATAGAGTATAAAGTCTTTGTTCCGCGTAGACTATACCCCTCATTAGTCCTATGGTCGCAAGCGCGACTGCTGCACTGGAATCAATTACCAGGACGAGCTATTATTGTGTAAATCAATTGGGTTTCTCTATAAAACTCTCAGTTCCCTAGCAAAAATTCTCGTTGGCCTAGCGAATAAATTATCGTAGGTACAAATTAAAGCACACACATGTACGGCTTAGGTAGGTGGTTACATTATCACAATATACCTACTTTAAAATTGAACACTTGTTACCTAGCTGTCAATAGACTGACCTCCGCTAATATCCTAGTTGATACATGCGACATAATTCACCGGTTTCCGTTGACATAAACCACTCACTACACAGCAAGCGAGGCAATTTTATGGCTTCATAAGTGTTGTGTGTGATTGATCGAAAAAGTTCCTAAAATTGAATAAACTAACTAGTAAAAGTCTTTAGCGCCTGTTTCACAGCTTACTGATAAGTTCCCCTTAAATTAACTGGCAGATAATTTCATACTAATTTTGTTCCATTTTTAATTTATTCACGTATGGCACTTAATTTTCCATCTCTATCGGTCATATCTGTACCAAATAAATATTAACAGTTTAATGGTCAATTACCTTGAAAATTTTACCGGCGTACACCTGCGATGGTAACTGACCTTCTGACTAGATTTAGAGGATACAACGCGCGTTGCATTGTGGTGCTAAGTCTCATGGGAACATTAATTGGCTACATTAATCTCTAAAATTTAACACAATAATATTACCATTATTGTTTTTCAATCACGGCGTGCTGGAAAAAAAACCTCGCTTTCTAATTTTAAAACTTATCGTTATTATTTTAACACTGTGCTGTCGAAGATCGCGGAATCGCTCGCTGCTTCCCGCCGCTGTGTGTGTAGCACTGGTTTTACATAAGTAAAGTAAAAAGGGCTTAAACATGTTTTTTTTACAAAACTATCGAAGTACCTATGTCCTATAGGTGATAACTACAGTTTAATTAGAAGCCATTTATATGTAGCGTTTGAAATACTTGAGTTGACTGTTATTGATTTCATCCGGTCTGTAATTATTGGACGTGTGATCTTTTGGTAGTGGTATTTAAACTTAGTTTAGCTAAATATGGTGTCTATTAACTACGGCTAAAGAAGTTGATTGGCTCTAGATATCTCTAGGTAAACATTTTCTAACATGGAAAAAAGTGGAGTAGTTATCTGTTAGTTATTTTTATTACAGTGCCGTTAATGTTAATTTCTGTTAATGTTTTATCAATATTTAAGAGTATATTTATTTACTTAGAGGATATCAATAAACTGACAATATAACATAATGTAAATGAAAACTATATCATATCTATATCATCAATACATAAAGCCTGCATGAAGTTGATCATAGGTCCCGTTAAAATTTGGAATTAGGGGGCGAGTCTATTGTCATAATCATTATAACAAGGTACAAATCCAAACATTGAGCTGCCGATTATAATGAAAAGTTGCACGACTTGGGAATTATGTTTAAAGAAAACAATCAATTAATAAAACGTGACGAAATCTGCGTGCTTGAGAGATATTCTCAGCAGGATGTAAAGTCTGGCAAACCCGCATTAGGCTAGAGTGGTAGACTATAATAACTAACCCCTCTCATTCTGAGAGGAGACCCGAGCCCAGCAGTGGGACGATGGATATAAATATAAAGGTCATCGAAATCGGCCCAAATGATGTACCGAAGGTTCATTGGAAAAAACACTCTGTATTATGCTGGTTAAAACTAGTCGTACTTTTTTAATGTTGAATGGGGGACGAGAAAAAAAACTTTTAATTTGAGAAAAAACACGCCATTTTGGCACACTATTATCTGTTTCGTAATGAAAACTGTCAGTGTCAGTTTCGAAATGTCAAACGCACGCCATATGGCAGATTAATATCAGTTTCATAGTGATTTCATGGTAAAAATATCAACTTGACAGCTGTCATGTACCTCCGGTACAACTTTTGGGCTGATTTGTATAGGATTATGATGACTTCCTTTCCTTTCTATGGAATAATGAATTAAAAAGTCGGTGACCTCTCTCTAAGGGCCAAAGCAGTTTTGTCTACTGTCTAATTGCAAATACAATCAGTGTTAACGTATATGTTCTCTTGTTCGCAGAATAAATCACAATGTTCCACGGAGGCATTCTATCGAAGCTTCAAGGCTTCTACAAGTGGTATGTGCTGGGTCTGGTGTCCATCGGCTACATCCTAGGAGAACTCGGACATTATCTTATTGGTAAGTTTTTTTTAAATAAATAAACAGTTAGTAAGTACCTACTTAAATGTTTTTGAATTTTTTACACTAAGCACCATCTAGTCCCAAACTAAGCAGCTTGTACTATGGGTACGAGATAATGGATATAGTATAATACTATTTTTTTAAATACATAGGTACTTATCTTATATCATAAGTAGCACTCAGACAAGTAAATATTTGTGTCCTGTTGGAATCGAACCTCTTCTCCAACAATCGCAGACTGGTTATGATTGATAAATAAGTTCTGAAAGGAATTCTGGTTTATATATAAGGTTTAACTGAATCATCAAGCACCTCCTCAAGTATCACAATATTCCTTAATTTCAATATTGCCACGGTAAAATAAAAATAAACACACCTAAGTACATAGAGTTGGACACACAACCTCCTCCAGTTTTTCGTCTTTTAAAAATGAAGAATATTTTTATAAACATTTGAGAAACAATACCTACAATCCTTGTTTTCAAGAAAGCTTTGCGAATATGTATGAGCGATGAATTTGTATGAATTTGCGACAAATAAACAGATTTCATACACGTGTCAGAATGCGGGGGTAATTAGTTACGAAAGATATTTATATTCAAAGTGCCAGGATGATAATATTACTTTTTGTATTTAACCAAGGGTGCTAAACTAGAAATATGCTATAGATAATTTAAGAAAACCACAAATACCATTATATCAATTTATATTACCACTTCATTATTATTTCTGGTAATCAGGTAGTTCAATAACGAAATCAAAATCAAATGGAAACTAGGTGCACGGTTCCACATGTCGTTTCCTATGGAGAAGAACCGGCAAGAAACTCCATGGTTACTCTTTTCAAATGTTTGACTATTCACAATGACTTTGATACAATAATTTAGGGACACTTACATAAGTATCTTTAAACATACATTAATACATTAATCGTATTATATCAGCCTACTCTTAGCAGTATAAAGATATTAAGAGAAATACACAACACACAAGATTAATACACAATTAACAATTAACAATAGCACAGTAACAGCATAATAACAGCATAGTAACAATCAGAGTACTTAACTTTAACATCCAGCGATCGATCCTTGACTAACTTGACTATCTTGACTGTGTTGACTAACTGATTTAGAGGCTTACCTCCCTTTAAATACTTTATCCAAACAATAGCACAATATTACCTATAAGGCGCCATTTTATGCCAATCACAATTCGTTAAACAATTTAGCAAAATAACATAAACATGGGCAATGATAATCAGATCCAATTCAGTAAAACTATTTTAAAACATGGTGTGATAATTAAGTAACTTTAAAACCAACAAAATGTTAACTTTAACCTCAATTGAATAAAAACATTTATCAATTGACTTTACTGTAAGCAAATCTGTATGAAGTAAGAAAGTACTTATTAAATTGAATCAACAAAATAAAACCTGAGGATCATTCTAAATATCATTACGTAATTTATATTCATCATACATAAATAGAAAAGTAAACATGTACTTTGTAATAAATAAACAGTAATAGATCATAACTTTCGTTCAGAAATTATGATCTATGCTGCAGAAATTATTTAGAATAAAACATTGAAGTAATATTTCAGCTAGAATACGATATACTTATATTATATCCGATATATATATCTACATATCCTAACACACGCATCAATCTCCATGAGATCTACATATTGAATCGTTGAAAGAGATTTACGTATAACAACCTACATACATTTACATTTTCCTCATTGAGATACAATGTAACTTAAAACTTGTGTCGTACTACAGTGACCACATCAAAATGTAGCTTTGGACTCTACTATTATATTGATTTCAGTATAATGCATGTTAGAGTTCAATTTTCCTATACCTACATAGGTACTCGTACATTACATTTTTCATCGAGAATATTTTTTTTACCATTTTAAAATAAATACAACTACATTCCAAATAGAATACGTGGTCATGGTCAGTGTTTGCTAATCAATCAAGTGCTCGGAAGGCAAAACACTGAAACGCTAAATATAAGTGAATATGAAGTGATTTCGTAATGATATGCCCCAAGTCAAACTACAATACCTGTTTTCTTGTTTTACGCTATGAATTAGGCAATCCACTTATGATTGTAATTTAAAAAACGTCAAAACGCCATCATAGCGTTAGTACACGATACTCATAATTCGTAACTTGGTAAGAGATTTGTAGCTTTTGTCCTCAGGAGCAATAATTTGCTTTGCGTCAGTGGTATCCTCAATGGTTTTTGTATGGAAAACAAAGTGTTATTAAAACGAATGAGTAGGGGTGCATGAATACATAATATATTATTCCTCTATAGTTCCGTTCCGATCCGTTTCCAATACATTGGTCAATCTTAATCAGTGTCAATGTCTAGAAACTCCAGAAAACTCAGGATAATAGGTAATCCTCATCTTTTTCTTGACCCTTGTTTTATATATTCAAGACACCATGAATCTCTTGAGTTTGTTTCTCAGAGGTCGTAAATTAGAGAAGGCACACCATCTAGTACAAAAACTTTAATCATCCACTTCCAAGTATGTATGTATGTATGTATCCTTATTAAAGCCCCACAAAACCGTCTTCACGGTTTGTCTGTGGGTACAGAAAACAACTTACGCACTAAAGATCACACAGTTAAAAAACATATAAACAGATAGATATAAATACAGTTCTCGCCAAACTTATTGTCCGGGTTGAAGTTGGCACAAGATAACTTTAACCCGGCTGTAAAAATCGGAGAAAGAAAAATATTAAATTGTAATAAATAAAAACGAAAGCTCAAGTGGTAGGCTGTCCTTTTAAATCATTCTAATCCAATATTTTTCTTTCTTCGATTTTTACGGCCGGCTTAAAGTTAGCTCGTGCCAACTTTAACCCGGACAATAAGTTTGGCTAGAACTGTATTATTGTAATAAAGATCCGCGAAAAAATAAAAATTGATTGTTATTTTTTTATATATTTGTAAAAAATTATACGACATATCAATGAATATAATACGTCAATAAATACATCTCACGCTCACGACATTATTTCTCGCACCAATCGGTGACATCAAACCAAAGCCCTGTCTAATATTATCTGTCAATCACGAATATCCATTGAGAGAAATTCATAAGCAACCAAAGAGTCTGATATATTATTTCAACCTCTTTGCCCTCGAATTGAATGAGTATGTACTATGTATGTATGTATGTATGTGTCCCACTAACCCGTATAGCCTTCAGACTGTCACCTGCGCTAAATGTCAACTTGGCCCAGACGTGGTTATATTTAGGACCATTTTATCAAAGATCGGTTAACATTTACCAAATGAATTAACTTTTTTAGTGAAAAGGAATACGATCCCAGGCCAGGTTTGAACCTGTGTCCCTACTTCAATACACTGGAAGCTTTAGCTAACTAGGCTACGGGACCTCTGCATGTAATATCGAATTTTGCTTCCACCTTCTTAGAACGTCTTTTGGTTGATCTGTCAGCAACATGTATTGAAGTCTGAAGATACATTAATGTATAATTGGCTTGCACAAGAGGTATAGTCAATTTCTTATTCAAAAATAATAAAAGCTCCATGGAATTTTTACCATAACATACTTTAGCAAAAACATCAAAAATTCCAATCTAACACAAGCTATCGATTTTCTATAAATAGTAATTTAATCGATACCTAACCGAGTGTTTAGACAAACCTAAAAAACCCGTAGCGAATCAGTCGATAAAAGTAAATTAGTATCGTTCGTCAATATCAAGGTCGTTCAATGTCATTATCATTGCTAAAGCGTGCGATTCGGCGCACCGCACATGCCGCCAGTGTTTTGGTAGAGTAGCAAGTGTTCTCTAACAGTATTTAACTTTTACTCTCTTTTAGTTCTCTAACTTTTACTTGCCTTGAAAGAGCGATTAGAAGAAGCGTTTTTTGGGGGGATGTTTGTTAAAAGTTGTTACGATATTATTATCTACATAACATACCATCACGTCTAATCCCCAAAGAGTGAGGCAAAGCGTAATGCTGTTGATCAACAATTCGCTGATTAGTATTTCGACGCTATTACCATCAACAAGGCACAATTTCAAACGTCGAGCTACTGAGAATTTACTATTGGAAAAACCCAGTAATATTTTTCTTGCCCTGTGGATCAAACCAAGGACCTTGCACTCAGCAACCGCGCTTGCACCGATTAGAACAACAACAAGGGAGTTATTTATTACCCATATCTTTATATAAAAGCAAAACATCACTCAGTCATCCCCTAAGAATGCCCAATATTCATTTTCGACACCTAAAAAGCTGAAGAAGGGTTCAAAAGTCGATACAGAATAGATAGTTACGGGCAAGAATTCAGACTCCGAGAGGATTTATCCTCTTGGACTGATGATAAATATTTGTTTGCGGCTAAATTGTCACTGTGACCTTAGTAGGTCTATTGTAATCGCCGCTTGATAGTCGTAACTTAGGCTGATATTCAGAGACGAAACTAAGCATGAACTTAGGCTTCCGTATGTCAAATTGTCATACACATTTGACATACGGAAGCGTTACTTTGCGCTTGGCGTCGTCTCTGAATATTAGTATCAGAGTTCACCGCTAAACACTGCGGCTGACACAAACAGCAGGATTTGCTTAGGGGTGAGCTCCTTTATTTCATCTGGGCTTAAGATATGTATCATTCACATTCCGCCAGAAGGTGAAGTGGTGTTTCATCAGCCTCCTCACAGCAGCGTCCCACAGATGCCCGTAGCAATCAGTCTTAGATGGAACATGTTTTTGCGATGGTGGCATATAGGCTCGTGCCTTAGGTTAGGTTAGGAATTCCGTGCGGGGTCGCGGAAAAATGTCAACACGTTCCCGCACCCCGGCCGAATGGTGATGAGGCGAACACCCGTCTGGTTTTAGTGGGTAGACGTCCTTTTCAGGGCGGAGTCCCACACACCGCGCCGCCTTCCCCGGGTGGCGTGACAGTGCATAAAGCATTTCCAGGCGTTAAATAAAAAATAAAAAAACATTAGTAGGTATTAGTAGGTAGTTTTGGCGAATTCAGGCGTGATGGTAAGCCTGTACTAAGACAATTGCTACAGGCGTCTGAAGAATAGATTACGGAGATTGTTTCGTGTAAGCGAGCGTGAGAAATCAACAACTGTATTTATGCCTTAGCAATAAACTTAGTGCAAAACTACACAATTGGTGAATATTCTAGCATTTACCAAACACCGAACAATGCAATTATGGCATAAATCGTAAAGATTTCTCATCATCATGAATGGACACTTTATAAACGAAATCTTTTGAAATTCAGATTGAAAACAATAAGAAACACAATAACCATGATATTAAGTAATTAATTGTAATTGATATGATGTTTTCATTAAATAATTATTAATATTTTTATTTATACGATTACAAAGACGCAATACCAAATTAACAAATTATGCAGTTTTTGTAGAACAGAAGTAGAATTTATTAATAAAAAATATAAGTACACTGGTAACACAAAGATTTAATAGGACCGTAGGCCAAAGTAACAATTTACATAGTCAGGATCTAATTAGCATTTTTTTTTTTTTTTTAATAAATATCCTGGGACATTTTACACAGCACCATCTAGTCCCAAACTAAGCAGAGCTTGTACTATGGGTACTAGACAATGGATATAATACTTATATACTTTTTTTGTTGTAAATACATACTTATAATACATAGGAAACACCCAGACAAACACAAACATTTATATTCATTACATAAATATTTGTGTCTTGTGGGAATCGAACCCACGACCTCGTGATCAGCAGTCCGGTACTCGAACCACTAGACCACAGACGTCGTCAATAGATTACGAAGATTGTTTCGTGTAAGCGAGCGTGAGAAATCAACAACTGTATTTATGTCTTAGCAATAATCTTAGTGCAAAACTACACAATTGGTGAATATTCTAGCATTTACTAAACACCGAACAATGCAATTATGGCATAAATCGTAAAGATTTCTCATCATCATGAATGGACACTTTATAATCGAAATCTTTTGAAATTCAGATTGAAAACAATAAGAAACACAATAACCATGATATTAAGTAATTAATTGTAATTGATATGATGTTTTCATTAAATAATTATTAATATTTTTATTTATACGATTACAAAGACGCAATACCAAATTAACAAATTATGCAGTTTTTGTAGAACAGAAGTAGAATTTATTAATAAAAAATATAAGTACACTGGTAACACAAAGATTTAATAGGGCCGTAGGCCAAAGTAACAATTTACATAGTCAGGATCTAATTAGCATTAACACACATAGCAACATACACAACGATCGGACAGCGATCGGACAATGATCGGACAGGGATTCGATATCACACACAAAATTACCAGCGGCGAAGGTTCGGACATAGTACGTCTGTACTATCCGAGATCTCGAGCAGAAGTGAGCGAAGTGTTTTTTTTTTATGACGGATGTAGATTCTAGCTCAGGAGCTTTTGAATCTTAACCGGGCTTGGGGAGCGAAGTGACGTTCCGGGGAGCCTTTTATACGTTCTGACACAGGCATTATGAAAATAGGCACCCGCCTATTTTCATAATGCCTGTGCCAGACTACCCAGTCTTGAACGTTATTTTCATAAAAAACCCTAACACAGTAGTCATACCATCATCACGCCTGTATTCCCGAAGGGCTAGGCAGAGGTGTACTAATGTACACCCACAATTAGCCGGTAGGTATACCGTCGACCGGGCAAAAATACAGAAAATCCCAACAACACTGCTCGACCCGAGAATTGAACCCAGTGCCTCCAGCATAGCAGTCGCACCGGGGGACCACTAGACCAGCGAGGCAGTCATGCAACTTTATGCAGTAGTCGTGGTGTGTAAGCTCGTGTTTCCCAATTCTGTGGGAATTTCTAAATTCCCATTTAAGTGCTCCGCCATGATATTATAGTGAGCTCCTGTGCCCGTTTCCCCGGTTTTAGAGTAGTAGCCCATCTGGTGGGCCGCTTGCTTGTCTGCCACTCTAGGCAATAGGCAAGAAAAAATGCTTTTTTATATTTTATAGTATATTACAGAAGTGTATATAATTTGAGTGCGTTTGGCAGCACCTCACCTGCAAATTTCCCTTTCCGATGTTAATTGGTCCAAGATTTAAACCCTTTTACGAATAAAATGCTGCTCGTATATATTTAACTACTTTGCTGTTCCTTAAATACTGTGAGAATTTCCCAAAGTCCTATTTAGTTAACACTTACGTCATATAAATTGCGAGTAGCATAAGACACTAAGCTGAGTGTTATCTTTATGAGAGTCAATGTTACATCTATAGGTTTATTGCAGAACTAGAGCAAAGCGCTTACTTGTGTAGTCTGAACGAGGGAATATTACTAAGTTCTACGATATCAATCTTTATTGCTCGACTTTTGGTTCGGCGAAGAATACTAATAGAACTCTTCTATAAGACTTCAAAGGGTAATAATACCAACATGTGTGTACCTGCCCAAGCTTCGCCAAACCGGGGCTCGTGTGGCTAAGTTTTTTAGGATTTCGTACCCGCAGGCCAAAACGTCACTGTCAAAAGGCGCCACCGTCACCGGTGTCATCACGGTGTCACCGTCTATCAGCTGCTGTACCTCGTAAATCGTAATAGGTAGAGTTGAAATTTTCTCAATCCCGTGGATTAAAATTCTTTTTAGTCACACAGTCTTCACAGTTTCTATTTCTACTGCCACGTGATAACATCCGACTCGTACTCAACCGGTTTTTTTTTATTTCTCTAAAACCACATGCGTATTAGCGTCACAATCAATCGATATAAAAATTTAAATACTACGACTATTTTTCGAGTTTTGCGGAAACAAGTTTTAAATGTTTCTATACTTATACATAAAGATATTTAATTGCATTCTAAATGGCAAATAAATATCATAACTTATGTCATAACATATATTTTGTTTAATTACTTCATTAACAACGCAGGCAATTTAATCTAACTGTCGCCCTCAGAGACGTCAATTACCGTAATGAATCATTAGCTAACTCAAACATGCAAAATTAGGCCTTGATAAAGTAACCTCGTTCTGATAACGATTGTTTAACGTAAATTGACGTCTCGGAGTACGGTAGTAAGAGCCAAAAAATCGCTCTATCATTGACAGCTGTCATCCATAATCTTCGAGAAAGGACAAGTATGTCGCAAGGAGATCCTAAGCCTCTTTACGTCATTTATGTGTTTAAAAGTAAATTGTAACGTGGGAACAGTGACTGTGACAGACAGATAAATTTTAACTAGTAATGTTTTGCTCACGACTTTGTCCCCTAGACGTTTATCAAACTGTTGTTGACTGTACTTACGTTAGATTTAGATTTATGATGATGGGGCCTGAACTTTGTATGAAATTATTTGCCAGTTAATTTAACAGAAACTTATAAGGAGGCAGTGAAACATGCCCTAAGAGTCTATTGTATATTATTATTCTTATTTTTGGCAATATAGCGACCATGATTACAAAAGCATACATTTTTTATAAATGTCCTTGTCCATCAGTGCAAAGCCGGGACGGGCCGCAAGGTAACGATGACATTTTAAGTGACAATGACAGTGGACTATGACCTAACCCTTCTAATTCTCAGAGAAGAACCGAGCTCAGCAGTGGAACGATAAATGGGTTGACGATGAATAGGAACTCAGGGTTTGGATTTGTGGCTCGGCAATAGGCTGGTCCACTATTACATGGGACCTAAACATCCGGTCGTACTTCGGGGAATACAGTTATGTTATGTTACATATTCTGTCCTTAGCAGAGCTCCGTGGCCCTTATAATAAACACTCCCAACTATAACCATACTCTTTATCCATCAGGTACAACGTCGAAGGTGACGGCAGAGGATCTGCACTACGGAGACAAGTCATGCATGCTGAACCTGACCCATGTTGCCCTCGTCGATCTGCCAGTCGTCTGCGAGAAGGTCAACTCCAGCGATATGTAAGTATTTTTTTATGGTATCATCATAATCAACCAATATACTGTCCTACTGCTGGGCACGGGTCTCCTCTCAGTATGAGACGGATTAGGCTATAGTCCACCACGCTAGCGTAATACGGGTTGGCAGACTTCACATGCCGTCTAAAAAATCTCTCAGGCACTCAGTTTTCCTGAAGAAATTTTCTTTGTGCTTCATTGTTTTCGAAAATTAGGAGGAAAAACCACCATATATTTATTTATTTTACTATACTAGTACTTCGATTAATTATTTATTAATCTCATCTACTCGTTAAAAACAATAATTAAAACAAACAATACTTAATTAATGATCAAAAACAATTTTAAGGAAGTAATAAAGACATCTTATTCGTTCTTAACATAGGTACGAAAATACTTCATGCGTCATAAAATATCATAAAATTATGACCGCCAAGTCATTAATTAAACGTTGGGTCTGTTTATTATACTTAATCCTTAAGACCAGGGTAACAGAAAACAATAGGTACTTAGGTAGCAAATAACCCTTTACAAGGCAGGGTACAAATTAAGTCTGAAAGGCATAATGTACGTATGTAGTTAAGATTTTTGACATAAATCACATATTTAGTCAATATTAAAAGCTTCCAATCTTAGACAGAAAGTTTATTTCGTACTAGCTTTACTCACAATAGTTATAAGTTGCTTATTGACTGCCTCGTGCTGCTAAGCACGACTGCTACGCTCAAGGTTCTGGGTTCGATTCCCAGGTCGCGCTTAATAAGATTCTCTATTAAAGCCTCAGTAATTAGTAAGTAGTTGTTCGCTTAATGGTAATAGGCGCGCCCCTTATTAAATAGGACTGTAAACGGTGGTTTTATATACTTACATCTTTGCCTACCCCTTTGAGGAATACAGGCGTGATGGTATGGATTAGTAACAAATAGCTTTCCGCCAGCGGCTTAGGCCGCGTGTCCATTTACATTGATTTAAAACTTGACCACGAACCACTCTATCCATTGGTGAAAACAGCATGAAAATCGGTCCATTAGTTATTGCATTAAAACAGCATGAAAATGTTCAGCAAATCACTGATTTTCATGCAGTTTTTCGCGAACAAACAGGCAGACAGATGCGGTGGGGAACTTTGTTTTATAAGATGTAGTGATGATTATTAACAATGATTCATGATAAACTACGTGTTTGTCCATCATTATATTTATTATTGGCTTACGTCATCAATTCATCATCGTTTAAGGCCTAGGCAGCGGCGGCGACATGAAACAAAGCTTATATTTAGTCAATTGGTTTTAATCACACGATATATATCAAGATAGCTTGAGAGTTTTGTCACCGTAAGATGTGGTAATATTATGAACATCGTTAGATTATAATATAATATATAATACCTACTCTTTAATCTTTGCATCTACACATCAAGATGCATTATCCTCATTACTCATTTTCCTAGCCTTTTCCCAGCCATGTCGGGGTCGGCTCCCAGTCTAACCAGGATGCGGCTGAATATCAGTATTTTACACGAAGCGACTGCCATCAGACCTCAGGTGTTCGTATGACAACCGGGACCGACGGCTTTACGTGCTCTCCGAGGCACGAAGGGGTCTCGATATGTTAGGAATGGTCACCCATCTACAGACTGACCGCGGCAAGTGTAGCTTAACCTTGCAGATCGGTTGATCAGCGTAGTTACAACGTGGCCATCCTCATTACTATTCACAATAATTGCTGCCGTTACCACACACATTGTTGTGGATCCATTGAGTTTCTTGCCGACTCTTCTCCATAAGACCCACTTTTTTTGGAACCCTGTAACTAGTTTAACGTTTCAAAAGTACGTTTTAAGTATTTATATGGTCTAATTGAAATAAAAAAATGCCTTGAATGAAATGAGTGAATGAATATGAATATCTAGCAAGATTGTAAACTGCGTTTCTTACATATCTTACATATCTTTGTAACGGTCAGGTGTTCTACTATCACGCCTGTATTCTCCAAAAGGTTAGGCAGAACTGTAACAATGTACACCCATAATCCCATATAACAGAGGACGAACCTATTGCCATTAACCAGGCACACACCCAAACTGCGAGTCGCTACTGAAAATTATATTAAAAAAAACCAATAACATTTTGCTCGACCTGGGAATCGAACCCACGACCTCAAGCATAGCAGTCCAACTGACGACAACTAGGCTAATGAGGCAATAATTTTAGGCAGAATACCTAATACATCATCACGTATTCAATTCTTAATTGGTTAGGTAAAAGTCACTAAGCCCAACCTGCAATTCGCTGGAAATGATCAAGGTTTATGGAAGTCGCAAAACCCAACCACAAATTGTCCAATTAAGTGAAAAGTAAATGAACATAAGATTGATTGATTTGCTTTATTTACAAGGTCGGATACCACGGAAATACCTACCTACTTAATTAGTGATTAGTTATCAACATTCAAAATAACTTGCTAACAATCGATATCTGTCTAGCTACATACAGTTCTCGCCAAACTTATTGTCCGGGTTGAAGTTGGCACGAGCTAACTTTAACTCGGCCGTAAAAATCGGAGAAACAAAATTATAGGATTGTCTATACTATTATAAAATTGTAAAAATGTCGTGTCTGTACATTGAAGATATTTAAAAAAACAAATGGGTTAGAGTATATAAAAGATCGCGAACCCGAAAGAGTGATTTTTAGAATTCTTGTCTATACTAATATTATAAAGAGGAAAGATTTGTTTGTTTGTTTGTTTGTTTGTAATGAATAGGCTCCGAAACTACTGAACCGATTTCAAAAATTCTTTCACCTTTGGAAAGCTACATTATCCCCGAGTAACATAGGCTATATATCATCACGCTACGACTAATAGGAGCGGAGTAGTAATGAAAAATGTAGCAAAAACGGGGAAAAAATTATAAGACCACGCGGGCGAAGCCGCTGGCGGGAAGCTAGTAATAAATAAAAACGAAATCTCAAGTCGTAGTCTGTCGTTTTGAAACATTTTAATCCAACCTTTTTTTCATTTTTCGATTTTTACGGCTGGGTTAAAGTCAGCTCGTGCCAACTTCAACCCGGACAATAAGTTTGGCGAGAACTGTAATGATCATCATCATCCTCCAGCCCTTACTTTACAGCCCCAACTCACTTGGGCTCTGCGCCGTATGTCTTTTTCTTCCATACATCTCTATTAGCCGTCATCTCGTCATTCAACTCCTTTGTGGACATATCCTTTCTCACACAGTCCATCCATCTTTTCTTTAGTCTTCCTCTCCCCGTATAACCATCCAAATTCATGCTTAAAACCTTTTTGGTAACATACTCTTCACTTCTACGCATCACATGTCCATACCACGATAAGCGGTTACTGCACAACTTTTCAGTAACCGGTGCCACTTTTAAAATACCTAGATATACTCATTCCTGACTCTGTCCATTCTTGTACCGCGTTACATTGTTCGTAGCATTCTCATTTCAGCTGCATGCAATTGTTTTTCAAGCTAGCTACATTGTAATTTTCAAAATATTTTCTTTTATTTTCAGTGGGAATAAGTTTTGAATGTAATTATTATGTATATTGTATGCAATTAATATAATTGTAGGTATACAAAAGCACTAACTTTTAAAATGAAGTCATAATTATGAAGCGTGGTTTAATGTAGATATTTATTTGTGAATATTAAACTTAGGTACCTACATTTAAATAGGGATTAATTATAAAATTGTTATTATTTTATGCACAGAGTTAACAAGCAAATTAACAATCGCTCGTTAAGAATTATCTTAGTTACTTATCTGTCATATCATCATGCCTGTATTCCCCGTAAACACTTCTGTACATACAGTCCCAGTTCGCCGGTGGTCAAATGCAGGGTTGGATTTCGTACTATAATTATAGTATTTGTACTAGGTATAATTTCATGCTTCGTACTAAGTATATACTATCCATATCTAAGGATAGTACGAAAAATACTATAATTTCAGTACTTTGCATTAATGACTAACATAAAAAACCATTTACTACCAATTCAATATTTAAAAACCACAAAAGTTAAAAATAAATGACATAACTTCATACATTTTGATTTTAATGACTTTTGATCCAAATTAATTAAGTGAACTATAATTTTTGTACACATACTTTCCTTTTTTAATTTTTTGTACTATCATTTTGAACATACCCAAATCCAACCCTGGTCACATGGGACCTAGGTGCGAGCCTAATCTAAACTCCAAGCTGCTACTGGGAACTTTACAGAAAAACCCACAACACTGCTCGACCCGGTCAAATATAGTTACTTACCTACAGAAAACCAACCCACAATACACCTTCCATTACATAACCAAACCACTACCCAATTAGGTAGTTAGCTACTGAACTCAAACGAGCCAACGATTTGAATACAAATCCTTATAAACACCATTATGCAGCAATTATGTAGGTTTATCGGACCTCCTAATTATATACGTACTGTTCAAATGACAATCCATTTATGTGCAACTATATAATCAGGGTTTAGCATAGATCATATCCAACCTGCGACAAGTGCATGCGGAAACTTTTAACAATAAATTCAAATTAAACCCTTATATTTTACCTACTTACTAACTTTTTGATGAACACATAATTACTGTGCATTATTTTTGATGGTCCTTAAAATTTCTAATCACGATAGTGTTCCCGCCAACAAGCAAAGAAAAGAAGCGATTCAAGGCATTCGCTAAGCTAACATTTTAGCAATTTGACATGATATTGCAAATACCCTGATAGGCACTTAACTAAATTAAAACAACGCAGACAGAACCGCGACACAGCTAGTTACTATAATAAGAACCTTCAGTGTTGCATACTGTTAACGGAAAGATTACTTATAATATACAAGAATATGCAGCTAGGTATCCTAGAAAACATCAACAAGGTCAGGTCTAGATTCTTATCAAAGCCTAGATAATAAGCCCACGACAAAGAAACTAATATCTTTGGTACGCAACTTTTTGCCTCTACGCGGAAGCTGGGCAAAAAAGTAGTGCAAAACATTATAACCATAACACTACAGGACTTGTCTATCATTTATTTGACTCCTAAATGCCCCTGGGCAATCTAAGAACATTTTTTTTGGCTTCGGTACGCGTTTTATAGCCAGTTTTAGTATTACATTAAGTATATCGTGACTTTGCAAGCTGTACTTATTTTCGAAATGAAAAGACGTGATTATTGTCGCATGCACCTTATTATTTGTACTCTTTGGCAGTCTGCTTCCTCTGATTCGATGAGTATTACATAGACAATTGTCCTACATAGTTTGAAATTAATAAAAAATCTATGTCTAAGGCCATTAATAAAAAAAGAATAATTATTATGTGTCTCAAGAAAATACAAGAGAAAATCCTTCAACTATAAAATGTAATATTGTCACATCAATCATTAATTCATCAATTCAATTCAATCAATCATTCGTTCATCTCACAACCACGCTTCTTTTTATAAAGTTAACTTAATATATCGACTGGCGAGCGGGGCTCGCGGTAGCTTAGTTGGCAGAGCGTCTGGTGTACCGAACCAGAAGACGCAGGTTCGAATCCTGCCCGTCAGCCGATTTTTTCCTTTATTAAAAATAACTTGTAATCTTAGCATGGAAAATGCTTGTAATAAATATTAGTTTTTTAATTATTTGCATTATTTCATCATTCAGTCCGAATTGGAGACTACGGGCCCCATTTTTAAGTACCAAGAGGACCTTTCGTTGATCTCTAAATCCGGGCTTGCTTATCCAAAAATATCAGTCAGCGTATAAAGCAAACTTAATTCCCGCGGTCTCACAATTTTACGGGCTAGTGGGTTTTCTTGACATAATTTTTCCGACAGTGTGCGGCCAGGCGAAAACCGAAAGATAAAGTAAAACAAACAAGATACGTATAACCTTACGTTTATTAAATCCACATTAATATTTTAATGCGAAAGTTACTCTGGTCATCTGTTAAGGCACAAGTTTCTTGCCTATTTCATAAATAAAGTTGAAGTTTTATTATTGCTAACTTTTTTGTAACTTTTTTCTAATTGGCAATTAAATTGCTCACCGCTAAACAAATTTCGATAAAAGGCAAGGAGATAGATTGTATGTCGAAGGACTACCTACTAACTATAGGCTATTATCGTTTGTTTCAAAAGGTAGTTTTTGACTGAAACCTCTGGTAACAGTCAGTAACATAATTTACCTACCTTGTACGGCATTGCACTTGCATAAAAACATGGCAGTCATAACAGCAACAAGTAAACTAGTTATCACGAGTTGCAGTTTGATTGGACCACGCCCTGTGGCAATGCTTTCATATTAAATTCAAAGTATTTAATAACTTGCACACAGAATAAGGCTGGCGACAAACGCACGATTATCTGAACATCAAGAAACAACGAGAAATGTTTGAATCCAAGGCATTTCTGACATTTCGAAATAATGTACCGACTTGAAATTAACATTATATTTAGAGCCTAAATTAAAATTAAATATTAATAATAATTATAAATAAATATCATAATATTAAATATTTTATTGGAGAATAAAATTGATGAATATTTTAAGACTACCCGCATTTATCTATACTAATATTATAAAGCTAAAGAGTTTGTTTGTTTTTTTGTTTGATTGAACGCGCTAAACTCAGAAATTACTGGTCTGATTTGAATAATACTTTCAGTGTCAGATAGCCTGTTTAACGAGGAAGGCTACGGGAACGAAGGCAAAGGCTAGTTAATTATAATGACGCTGTGTCTATCGATAGCTATAATACCAAAAGTTAAGTTTGGTCTGATTCTGATTGCTCTAACAAGTAGGTAGTGTGCGGCTACCCTTAGAATATTCATTATTGATAATGTGGTGAATGAACCTGGGGACGCTGTCAGTCTCCACTGCTGTTATGATAGCACGGAGCATCAATTTTAACAACTTTTCTATTCAATTTGGAGACAGGTTACTTATAAATATTTTATTTTACCTACTTATGATAAGAAGAAAAGAAAATTAGACTATATAGTTATCGTTTTCGTTAAATATCAAAACGAAAGATACTCGATATAAATATTTTGTATAGGTACTATACACAATCTGCTAACTATTGTATTTTTTGAATCCTTAAGTGATTTGGGTACCTACATTATAAATATTCTTCAATGACACCGAAATTAACTGTAGGCTACAGTTAATTAAGAGTATTTATTTATGAACATGTTTTTTTTAATTTATTTAGGACATATTTTATCAGTCTAACAAGGCACTGCTATTTCGAACATTCGATAAGTCCCTTCAATTAGTACTAAATTAATTATACATTGTAAAGTAACCTTGAGCATATTGACTTGAGTTTCCGGTTTGTATTGATACCGATACTGTGTGTAGATACATATTTAATAGGTACCTGTTATAGGTATTTAGAAAAACATGTAAACGTCTAGAGACATATTTTTTTTCAATAGGTACCTGTAGGTGTTTAGAAAAACGTACCTAGGTACGTACGTCTTTTGAATGTAAATGTCTATAGTCATACCTAGTTTTCTTTGGGGAGACTATACAGTAGGGTCTTGGCAAACGGACTTTAGGAAGATTATGATGACCAAGGAGACCAAGATACAGGATGGCGTCTTTTAAAGATTTCTTCTCAAAAAAGTATTGATATAAAATGAGGCTCTACTTAACAAAATGACTTTTCAATCTAGGTAAAACTAAACCAATGATTTATTGACAAAAGTAAACAGCCGTTCATGTAGACAAATGATTTATATTGACAACAACGTAAGCAGATAAATTCTAGGCATTATTGTTGGATGATATATCGTATCCTTGGTCCAATTACAGTAATAGGTAACGGTCTCCATAATCTAGTCCACCACACATCTCCGAGTTATATGACAGTTCAATCGCTGGTCGTAGACCATAGACATAATGGCAATATTGGCAATGTGTACTTTTTAGTCGATAAAATGGATAAATGGAAAAAGTCTTCCACCACCCAGTGCGAGTGTGGTGCCCCAAACCAAAACATGTCCCATATACGGGATTACCCATTGTCTATTCTTCTCCTTTCTCGTTCCCTCCCTGCTGAGGATCGCGACCATATTATGTTGCTTGCTTCCACAGACTGCAACCTGCATTAACGCCACTGATTCCGCAATTAACGTATTGGGACCAATTAATATAAAATAAATTATTTGCCATTGACACGAAAAGAAGTCGGTAAGAGGTCAAAAAAGACGAGACCTTAGCTGGACCAAAGCTTAGGATAGACCACCGGTCCAATCACCGGACAACATTTATTTTTTATAAATAAAAACGAAACCTCATGTTCTCATCGTTTAGATACATTTTAATCCCATACTTTTCCTTTCAAATTTTTTTTCGGCCCTGTTGAAGTTTTTACGACCGGTCGTAAAAAAGATTTTTCAAAGTCAAAGTCAAAGATATTTATTGCGTAAAACTGTGTAGGTACATAATGGTGTTTTATAATTTTTGGTAGGTTTCAACAGTCTACCCAATCGGTTTTAGTAATATAAACGAAAACTGTAAGTTCGTCAGCACAAAGCAGCAACAGTGATGACAGAAAGACCTTTACGCAGCTGATTAAAGATAGGAACCCGAAATACCATTAAGTTTTCCCAAGTTGGAGAATACAAGAAATTCCCACTCTTAAAAAAGAAAAAAACGAAGTCATTGTTGATTTCACGGTTTCAGAAGTCTACACCCATCATGCTGACGTAGTTTGTCTTAAATGAGTTCAAACGCCCCGTTGAGAAAATTTCTCAGGCCTGTAAGTTCCTCAAAATGTTTCCCTCCGCCTTCATTATGCAAATGTTAATTGGTTTTTAATTGAGGTAATCTAATTAATAATAACATTTATTTTTACCTTATACAAAAATACTACAAAATGAATTTACACTTTATAAAAATTACTGAATTACTGAATTGTGGAAGGAAGTACAATTTGTGTTATTATTTGGGTTTGTGTTAGTATTGTATGCGTGTGTCTGTGTGTGTGAAAAACGCTAGTTTATGATACTTCTAATAAATAGTTTTTTTTCTTTATAGTCAAGTCCCAATAGCCACTGCATGAGCCTCTTTACAACCGACAAAAAACCGGAGGAGGTTCTATGTTCGACTTTTCTCGGTAGATTAATTTATTGTTAACTAGCTTCCCGTCAGCGGCTTCGCCCGCGTGGTATATATAATAATATACCACGCGAGTGATTGAAGAGGAATGTTTATATGTTATTATACATATAAACATTCCTCTTCAATCACTCTATCTATTAAAAAACCGCATCAAAATCCGTTGCGTGGTTTTAAAGATTTAAGCATACATAGGGATATAGGGACAGAGAAAGCGACTTTGTTTTATACTATGTAGTGATACATTCTACCCTACAAATATTTCTATCTTTATTTACAGATGCGAGACCCTGGTGCTGAATGGGACCCGGTACTGCGAGTGGGGCTACAATGGGCTGGGTATAGACTATCAGGTGTTAGCTGGTCCTGCCTTCATGGCGGTGTTCACCGTCGTGGGAGTCATACTGGGCGTGGTGGCTGACAAGTAAGGAGTTGCTGCTTCACATCTCCAATTACTAAATCCCGAGCTGCATTAGCAGCTTTTTGGTCTACGTAACTGCTACGCACGTGGTCCTGGGTTCAAATCCCAGGTTGAGAAAAATGTTACTGGGTTTTCTATGAAATTCTTTGTAGATGCTCGGAGTTTGGATCTAAGCCAGGTAAAATGGTAATAGGCTCGCTCGCCCGGCACACATCTGCCTAAACCTTTGAAGAATATAGGCGTGTTGGTATGTTATCTAATATATAAAATTCTCGTGTCACAGTTTTAGTTGCCATACTCCTCCGAAACGGCTGGACCGATTTGTATGAAATTTTGTGTGCATATGCGGGTAGGTCTGAGAATCGGCCAACATCTATTTTTCATACCCCTAAATGATAAGGGTGACCCACCCCTATATGGCAAAACAACGTTTGCTGGGTCAGCTAGTATATATGTATAATTTGTAATCACGTTCTCAAAAACGACTCGTACCTACAATAAAGTTACTTACAGAGGCGAAAATCCGATCTAGTTTTCTCTATTTTCGGGGTCGATCGCCCAGATACTAAATAAATATAGGTACAACGGAAAGCAGGCACTTAGCATCACTATAAAGGTATCCTGATTGCAGCTCAATGTCTCCTCCCACAGATACAACAGAGCAAGAATATTGTCCTTCTGCACCCTGGTCTTCGTGATCGCGATCCTTCTCATGGGCAGCGTCAAAGAGTACTGGCACTTGGTCGTGCTCCGTATGATAATGGCGGCAGGAGAGTCCGGCTGCAATCCCCTGGCTACTGGTATATTGACGGACCTGTTCCCAGAGAAGCAGAGGGCGTTGGCGCTGTCTATCTTCAACTGGGGAATCTATGGAGGGTATGGAATTGCTTTCCCCGTCGGACGGTACATTCCTGATGTCAATGCTTGGGGTTTGGTAAGTTGTTGTTGTAGAGAATACAATGAAATATGTAGGTACTAAATGGAAATAGCCGTGAGCCCGAAACTAGGCACAGCCTGTATCTTGGTGGCCCAATATTGATAGTAATGACAGATTGATTTACCGAACGTTTATTGTGACGCAGCACAGCCGGACAGATGACAATTAGTAATATAATTATATTATATCTTCAAAATAATAATAATAAAAGAATCGAAGAAAAAAAAATAATAATGAATAAAAAAATGAAAATATTATTGTAGTTTGTTTGTAAGCGATAACAATAGCCTTATAGACATTCAGGATATTAATATATCTTAATAAACTAGCTATGTCCCGCGGTTGTACCCGTGTTCATCTGGTTATTATTCAGCCCAATCAGTTCTGTGCGTTAATAGGTTAGTCAGTCAGCCACCATTTCCTTTTATAATACTCTACACATAATTAATAATTGGGACCTTTAACCCAGCATATCCAGTCCCAAACTAAAGCGTGTACCTACTATGCGTACTAGACAATAGTTATAATTTTTTTTGTAAATATATACCAAACACACAGACATCATATGAATATTTAGAGATCCGTGGTTTCAATTGCCGATTTAGCTAAAGGCAAGTAGGAATAAGACGTTAGCAGGGAGATACACCAGAGTGCAATTCCGAAATCCCGGAATTCCAAGCGCAATCTATCCAATATATTTTTTTTTTTTTAAATCTTTATTTATTTCGGGATTTTTATCCATACAGATACGTCAACCCCATCGTGCCTTATACAATCTATGATAAACGAAAACTATATCTCTAACACTACATAATTATCTATTAATTAAATGTAAATCTTAATCAATCAATCAATGCATTGAACCAACTCACATAGTCTTTTTGCAACATCTGACTTTGGCTGTGCTAAAATTGTTTGTACTAGCCCAACATCTAACAAATTTAATTGAAATTCATGGATTAAGATTTTCCTTTGATTCTGGTTCCTAACACAATCCATCAGCAAGTGATATATATCCTCAACCACATTGCAAATATTACAGTTCGGTGAATTCGATTTTTTCATTAAAAATGCGAACTTTGCCGATGGATAATGTCCCGACCGCACTCTGAAAGCTGTCGGGACATTATCCATCGGCAATCCAATATATTTGACCAAAAGATTCAGACTTTCAAAAAGAGCAATTCCCTATGTCCACCGTAAGCTGGAGTTGTGTTGACATAGTGTTAAAATCTAGACTTTTATCACAGAGTTGGCGAGTGTGTTACTACGGAGCCGGAATCGTGGGTCTGATCATCACCCTGTTCACGTTCCTCACGCTGAGGGAACCTTCCAGAACGACCATTGGAGAAGAAGGTACTAACTATTATTATTATTGCCGTGGTGGGTAGATAGGCAAAATAAGATTGAATGCACTGACTTCAGAGGGGCCGTGGCTAAGTCATAATTATTCTACTCAAATTGTTAGCTTGTGCCTGCCGCGATCAGTTTATAGATACGTAAGAATATCGAGTCTTCGATGCCTTGGTGAGCATGTTTTGCCAAATGGCAGTCGTTACTGTAGTTAGCCCAAGAAGTAAAACAGTCGGTATATCCTTAGGACATCGTTATTAAAATTGAATTGCAGAGGTCTGATAACAGTCGCTTTGTGTAAAATACTGATATTCAGCCGCAGTTTTTTGTTATTCATTATCGTTTTTTTTTATCCTTATAATTTTTTGCCGGTTTGGCTTTGAATTTGCCGAAATCAACACGTGAGAAAAGGTTATTATGATTATGTTACATCCTAATAGAATACTCCTTACATAAAGCTTTTACTTACAGGGACCACAAAGGCGGGCGACGGTTCTTTAGAAGCTGGTAAGAAGATGCCACAGGTGACGATCTGGCACGTGATCGCTCAGCCCAGGATCATACTGCTGTGCCTTGCCGCCTCCCTCAGACATTGTGGTAAGTGATGTTAATTTGTACCTGGATGTAGCCATATTTAGCTTAACGCGTTGTTAGACTGGCCTTCTTTCCAGAATTTTTTATTTTATTAGCGGCCAACGGGTTCCATTTTTAAATTCAAAAAAGGAAATTCTCAATTACCTATTAAGGTTTTTTTTATTTAGATATTGTTTTTGTCCATGCACCTAACTGTTCTTTGTCTAGTGGTTCCAATTTCAAACAACTAAGTAATTAGTTGCTTAACTAAAATTCCAATTGTTTTTTTAATAAATTAATGTAGATTTGATTCTGTAATTGATACCTCATAACAATATTTGTTATTATGAGGCTGCCTCAAGAAACACAAAAGCAATTTAATATTATTTTAATGTAGTAATGTATTTTTTTTATCTTGCAGACATTAATGCTAATTTATTCAAATACCTACCTAAAGCGTTCACTTGGTACTTAGTTTGCTAGGTAGGTAAGGTACCCGTTTGCGCTTGAGATAATAATAATATAACATAGGAAACCTTATACCTACTTTTAATTAAGTTTTTATTAGTCACTCAAGGATACTTATAAATCATTAATTTTAATAAATATCGACAACACTATGAATATGTAGTTACACCCACCTACCTACCTTTATTCACGACAAGAACAACATTTATTATTTGCAACAATAAAACCTTATTTTTCTTTCATACACTTTATTGCTTTATCATAAAGATTATAATTGTAGGTTTAATCTCACGCAGGAGTTTTTATGCGCAGTGTTGCGTTTGTAGTTTTAGGTATCCTGTCCGGCCAGTCACTACCTATAAGTTGTAGTCATGTCAAGAAATTCAAGGTTAAATTTGTGACACTAAAAAAAACCTTTGCAGGACAATGTGGAAATTAATATCGTTGCGGTCGTTTCTTTTCGAAAATTAGTACAATACCCTATACCTACATAACCATGTTTAGTAACGGTGTTTTCAGCGTTCTAAATGGTATCTAATTTAATCTGTGATAGTAGGTACCTGTCTATTGTAATTTTATCCATTCCAAACTAATTCCTTTTACCAAAGTTACAAATGAAAATGTTTAACTATAGAAATACCTCATAGTTTTTGTGCCTGTAAGTAGTAGTTAAGATAGGTAGCACCTAGGTATTACTTATTTACTTAGTTAAAGGCTACAAATAAATAATAATGATACATATCTACCTACACACACAATAAGGATGTTGATCAAAATATTTGAGTTAAGTAAAGAAATAAAAAAATAACAAAGCACCATCAAGAAAATATCCTTTGTATTGTACCTACATAAGTCGAATTTAATTAAAAATTACAGGGCCGTATTTAGGGCTGGCTTGTGACGGCTGAGGGCTAAAAAGCTCTTCGTTTATTAAGAGCTTTTCACATCCAATGCTTTGAAGTAAATCGAGGTGTCTTTGTTTGTTAGTGTAAAACGTTTTATCTTAATTGTACTCGTAATGACTGAACGGGTAATGGCTTTCAATTTTAATTTGTATAGACATCAAAATATAATCTGATGTAAAAAAATGCTTTAAAAAATCGTCGACGAAAGATTATGATTTCATTATCAATTTTTATTTATTATGTCGTATAGGTACCATTCAATATTAACACTAAATGCCTGTAAATATCTTAATTATACTTAGGCTCGTGAATTTGATGATTCACTGACTCGCTAACGACAACTGAATCAACAGCAACGTTATTGCTTTTCCGTTTGTTTAGGCGTAAAAATATTGGCATAAGCAAAACTTCCTTGATAATAAAAAAAGCAAAATACAAATAACATTTTCCTTCTTTAATCAAGTTGACCCACTAGCTCGGCGTCCTCGACCAAGGGGAAGAAATAAATTGTATGTACATCCAGTATTTTTTTTTTATAAACCTCGTTTGACTAGCGTTTGATTTTTTTTTTCAAAAGAATTTTCTTCGATTCATAACCATTCAATTTGCCTACCGAATTTCAATTTCGATTGTTATTTTTGTAATATGTAGGTCTCTAAAATCTACATACTTCTGTAAGTATTTAGAAATTATGTATTAGAATATTTACAATTACAAATGTGTAATATTGAAAAATTTGCTTGCATTCGAGGCAAAATTTAAAATAAGCGAAGCGGAACTAAGTGTTTACCTTAAAATATTAGGTACGAGCGATAAACGGGGCATTATAAACAAAATCTTAATCTTTTATGCACTCGTTTCCTTGTAAGAAATTAGTATCAGATCATATTATATCAGCCTGACGAAGAAAGAAATAAAAATCAATTCGGGATCAAAAGTTTATGTAATACGTTCCCAATTTCCAAAAAGGCATTTTTATTTATATTTTAGCATGTTTATTTCCCTGGTATAAGCGTGGAAATTTATATTGTGCTCTGGATAAGCTGGATAATGCACAAAGCACGTTTACCCACAATAAGTGGCCTCATTTCTACCTATTCCACGTCTGTGATACTTTTCACAGTGAACCGTCAATGCGTAGGAGGATAATCCAGTCACTGAGACGTTGATACTTTTCCTTTCAACCTATCTAGGTCAGCGGGGAACACATTTAATATTAGCACCATTAGTAGCCGGCTTATCACTTTCTTTATCCTAACGTTCATTTTCATTACGTAAAGGAATAGACTAAGCCTTTTTCTTCAAACAACATAATCTACAAGTAGGGCTGGATTTAGTCGTATCTTAGATCTAGGCGCGTTTTTCAATTATACACGTCGTAGGAGCACGGAGTCTCAAAAATCTTTTACGCGCGCGGTGTGTGCGTCCGCACTGCCGTAGCGAAAATCCTTAACGTGCGCGGTGTGTGCATCCGCACTGCCGCATGCCGTAGCAAAAATCCTTTATGCGCGTGGACTGTGTGGCCGCGGTCTCGTCCAGTTTTTAATGTATGTTACTCCGATATTGTTTATTACACACACCTTGCGCATCCAGCCGCTCGGGTATCACGTCGTAATGATTTTACGTCAGCAAATTCAAGAATTTTGTTGTTTTTAACATCTTTTCATATCCTATTTATTATAACTTCTCGCTCTTTTTGTTTTCCTTTGTATATGGTGTACGTGGGGGTCTACTCCCTAAGCACCAATTCTGTAGTTTCAGCCTTCATTACGGGCGTTTCCTACTCCGTTTCACTTTACGGACGCATGATTCTTTCGGGGTCCGAACTAAGAATGAATGACAACACTATTCATCGGAAAAATTGAATCTGACTTTTGTTTTATCCGATCGTTATCTCTAGGCTACTTTTGGACGAGTCCATTACTTCGTTGTCGGAGATAGGGAGTAGACCCCCTGATCCATAATTTACGAAACCTAAACTCCCAGTTTAGGTTACGTAACTTACGTAACTTTGCGTTGCAGGTGGTATGTGCTTCGCGTACAATGCGGACCTGTACTACCGTGACTACTTCCCCGACGTGGACCTAGGCTGGTGGCTGTTCGCCGTCACCGTCGGCATCGGCTCCGTGGGCGTCGTGGTCGGAGGAGTTATCTCGGACAAGTAAGATCTGCCAGATAATTTATGTAAGATATTGGCTATTTAGGCAAGTCGTCTACCTTGTAATCTCCATGTTTACTTAAGTTGAACAGAAATTTATACCTCGCACTGGTCGTCAGTTGAGAAATGCTGACGCCATCTAGCACAAAACCGCAAAACATTGACTTGTAAAAAGTGTCTGAAAAGATATATTTAAGAAATAAATATCATTTCATCAATTCATTTCATTGCACTGACACCGAGACCAGGGTAAAGACCAGAAGTAGCTATTTTTGTCCGAGGGGAGATCAATCGAACCAGCTTTACGCTACCCGGTTCTAAACAAATTGAGGCGATATGAAATATAACGCAGTCTACAATATGTCTACAGATACAATTTCCTACTTTTCATTTATATAGATCGTAATTATCATAAACTCTCCTCTTGTAAACTTTGTTTATCCTACGTTAATGAATCCGGAAAAAATCAGCTCCTGGTATATTTTTTAAACAAATAAAAGTCAGCATAAAAGTGTAATCTGAATATTTCACACTTGCTACCATTATTTTAATTGGTTGATATCGATTGTATCTAATCTAAATTGCCTTTCCAGGTACGTAGAGAAGATGGGTGTGCGTTCCCGAGTGATGGTGCTAGCGTTGTCTCAGCTGATTGCAACCCTGCCTGCGTTCGGGTCCGTGGTATTTGGACCTCTGTGGGCCATGATTACCCTAGCTATATCATACTTCTTTGGTAAGTATAGAGTAATAATTCAGAAGTTTTTAATTTTACTACCGCGTTATCCTAGTGGCCTAAATAAAATAAATAAATACTACCCCCTTCTTCAGTCATTCTACTTACTGGTGTCACATGGTACAACATGGGTTGTCTCTTAAATCTAATATTAAGATTAGATTTAAGGCTAATATTCAGTGACGGCGCTAAGCGTAAACTTACGCTTCCGTATGTCAAATTGCAATACAAATTTGACATACGGAAGCATTACTTTACGCTTAGCATCGTCTCTGAATATTAGCCTAAGAGACAACCCATGTTGCGACTCATTAGTAAGTCAAATAATACAGAATCATTGAGAAACTAAGTTTAAAATATAATTAATTGTTTGATAAAAACGTATTAGTATTAGGTAAACTGGGTTTATTTGCAAATGCCTATTAAAAAATATTTAACTACGGACTGACTTGACGGTCGCACTAAGTATAATATAGAGATGACCAATAATATTGTCTACTGAATAAGTGGTCTATATTCATAGCTCAAGATGCTTTTCGTGACACAAAGCAACTTAAAGAAGTTAAGGACCAAATCGTACCTTTTTGCCTTTTGAAACGCCTGAAAAGACGGAAGGATTGAGTGCTTGTAATAACAAAGGGCCAACAGTAGTCGACCTCAAACCTTAGGCAAATTATTGTTTCGGCTATTATATACCTACAAAATATAGCTTATTTATTAAATATTAAAGGCACGATCATTCTTCTGCCGTTGTCCTAATTTATTTGGGGTTCATTTTTCATACGTTTATAAGCCGCCATCTTTACCCGAGCTGCTACTGATAATTTCATTGGAGAACCTAAACCCACTTTGCTCAACCTGTGAATCGAACCCAGAACCTAGAGCGTAGCAATCGCGCTTCCGATAACTAGGCTAACGAGTAACGACGCACATAATGGCCTAGTTATCTAAACTTACTTATATTATAAAGCTGAAGTTTGTTTGTTAGGTTTAACGGGCTAATCTCAGGAACTACTGGTTCGATTTAAAAAAAATGTGTGACAGTGTTAGATAGCCTATTTAACGAGGCAGGCGATAGGCTATTTATCGGAGCATCAGTTAAAAATATAAAAAAATAATATAAAAATGTTAAATATAGGCTATATAAGACGCTCTGACCACTAAGGCTGAGATTCAGAGAAAAAACTTAGCGTGAACTTACGCTTCCGTATGTCAAATTGTCATACAAATTTGACATACGGAAGCGTAAGTTCATGCTGAGTCTCTTCTCTGAATCTCAGCCTTAGACACTTAGTGGTCAGAGCGTCTGGTGTACCGAACCAGAAGGCGCAGGTTCGAATCCTGCCCGCCCGCCGATTTTTTCCTTCATTAAAAATAACTTGTAATCTTAGCATGGAAAATGCTTAAAAAAAATACAAAAAGATATAGGCTATATAGTTTACCCCTACCCCTATTTGTCTCTGAATATTCTCAGTTATGTATGTATGTATCTTTATTAAAACTTTCAAAATTACATAGTTATGCAAAGCCCCACAAAACCGTCTTATGGCTTCTCTTCCAGTCCCTTAATTCAATATAACATTGTATGTTTTAGCTGAGATGTGGTTCGGCATCGTGTTCGCCATCCTGGTGGAGATCGTGCCGCTGTCGGTGCGCTCGACCACGGTGGGCGTGTTCCTGTTCGTCATGAACAACGTGGGCGGCAACCTGCCCATCCTCGTGGACCCCGTGTCCAAGGCCATCGGCTACAGGGAGGCCATCATGATTTTCTACGCAGGATTTTATGGAATTAGTAAGTTTCATGATATATACAAGCGCAGTGCTCGTCTAAGTGCCTGATTTAGGGTTCTGACCATCCCAGGCTCACTATTAATATGAGCCACCACCCCCCCAGCCTGTCTATCCTAATTTGACCGTATTGTAAAAAGTAGTAAGTAAGTAAAAAGTGCAAATGCCGCGCCGCAGGTGTATGAGCGCTCGCAGGAATTTTATACTATTACTATATTAGTAGGTAGTTAAGTCTCAATTCAGCGCCCGCGCCCGCCGCCCCCTTGGGCGGCGTTCCGCCCCGTTCTATTTTTTTATTCGAGAAGTAAAGCCGAGTTCCCACACGATACACTCAACCTGTTTATGTTATTTTATTTATTAATTATGGGGGATTAGTGGAAATCTATAAAACTCTTTTTCACGGTACTTTTGTTGCGTTTTTATGAGTTCAACTCTAGCTATTGTTGATATATATATTTAGATATGCCTACAAAAAATTATTACATAAGTACAATCTAAATTTACAAATGTTTCTTGTTCCCACAGGCAGCATTATGTTCTTCCTTACAATGTTCCTAATGGACGGCCCCGTTGAGAAACCAGCTACTCAGGAAGCCGCAGACAAACCCAGTGGTCTCGACAACAGAGCGTTCACACAAGACGAACTACCCGCACGAAACGCCGCCAGAACCAGTGAAAGACTGTAGGTGTAGATATTAACGGAATCATTCAAACAGGGGCCCAATAACTTTAAGCTATATTATATTCAGATAAAGAGCTTAAAGCTGATTGACAATGAGACATGTGAGCCCCCAGGGCCGTAATCAGGACGTTTATGGGTGCAATAAAGTACAAACGAGTGTATGGCATTTAAGATTTTGTGTGTAAACGGTACAGCTGGATATTGGTAAAGTTAACATCACATGTTCTTTCCAAAGTTAATTAATTTTATGCTTTTTAAATTAGATGACATGCTGACCTACAATGTTAGTAGGTACTCACATTTTTATTCCTTCAGCCGTAAAAGCAGGAGTATAAAACTATCTTTAAAAAACATACCTATTAAGAGATAGGACAAACTGCAATACCAGAATTTGACGAAATCTACTACACTTATGTATAAAAAACATATCTTGAAATTATTCTAAGATCTGTGTGTAGTTTAGTAAAACAACACTACAACACAAAACAATACCGCTACTGCCTCGAGGTTTTTAATTGATCTTATATACTTATTAAAGCAGCAATAAAATGTTAATAAATTGTATGTCAGTAGGTATAGTATGAATTGATAGGATAAAGTTTTATATCCCGGCTGGCATTTTCATTTCGTGAATTAAATCCGCCTAACAATGTCACGGAAAAACGAAACATTTTTACGCGGCTGTGACTTATGCTACAAACAAAATTAAAAGTACAATGTAAGTTGATAAATCTTAAAATGCAATTATGACTTACCAACAATGCATGTTCCTTTAGGAGTAAGAAAAACAGATCATTTATACAATATGCCTACAGTGCTTAAAAAAGTCTTTGACTGAATTAGCCTGAAGGAATATAATTATGATTGGTCTGTTAAAATTGTGCATTGTCGTTAGTACCATTAAGATAATTATAATTATGTCCGAGTATTAAGTTTTACTATAAGTAGTTTTTAAGTTTACCTATTTTAAGCTCAGTGGCACTGTGTTGAATATATTTAATTTATTTTCATGAATACGCATAGTATTCGAATGAGTCTCTCTATCTGTTATCTATCTGAGAATATTTAAGATCGGGTATGTTCAAATTCAAATTTTAAATGTGAAGCCATAATTTATTTAAATTATCTATTCTCTACCTTCCTATTCGTTTTCGTGACGATAGAAGAGAGAGAAGAGAAATACGGGGAAAAATATTTTAAATTAAACTGAAATTATACGTACACTCACCCACACACATCGTTTGGGTGCTATCAACAGTTATTTGAATTGAATAGTGTAGGTACTATTATTGTCGAGTTCAGTTGCATTTATTTGTGTAATGGTTGTGTTGGTCTTGATCAAAAGTAACAACTACACAAAATTCACCAGATTAAAATGAAACCCAGATTATCATCACAATAATCAGACATACCTAAATGTATTTTTCCGCTATAATACTATAGAAACAAAAAACCCACTTTTAGTGCAGTTATTATGTGATAATGATCTTTTGTACATATTTATTTCTTAGATACTTAAGTGATTATTGTAAATAAACTGTTTAATGTTTTGAATGTTCTTTATTTCTCACTGTACATATTACTTAGTGTAACATCTAAACGAGAAACACGAAATGGAAAATACTATCTTTCACAATCATTAAATTATATTTGTTGTTTAATACAATCTAACATTCATCGGTTTTAATTTGTTGTCTATTCCACTGCTATGCAAACTTTACTTTTCTTCTGTGATTTATATTTAATAACTTTTTCTTTTCTTCTGGATTTCCAAAGTTTGGTCTCATCTTTAGACAAAATAAAATCCCCGCTTACTGCTACAGCATATACTTTATCTAAAAAAAAAGAAATTATTCATTTACTTGTTTAAATCATATAATAATACATCTTTGGTTAATAGATACTGGTTCACTCTAAATAGTACCTAATGCTGGTGAATTTGTATTTTTTAATTATAAATGGAGATTTTAGTTATAAAAAGAGTTATTTTCTGACATTGAGGTCAAGTTCAAGAGCCATTTATCTACTAATGGTATAATAAATAATGTATAATAAAAATAATACCTTCTTCATTTATACATTCATCTTCATCGATTTGCCTTCTTTTCTTTTTCATTTTCTTTGAAGTATTATTATGAGTTTCTGTGTATGTGTCCTTTACTTCTTCACAAGATAAAAACCCCTCAGAAGCCTTAAATAGTTTCACACCACCTTTGATCTTACGTTTTCTATGACATAATGCAAAAATTGATATCATATTATGTGGGTATTCTTCTTTTTAACTTTAACTTTCTTTTCAATAAAAACATTCCTTATCGAAATCTTGGAAAAAGAGGGTTTATAATATATTTTTTTAAACTTATCATGATAGGTTTTTGTTGGTAAAAGATTTTCTATGCCCAGAAATCAGAACACAATTTGAAAATAAAATTACTGTAATATCAACTTACTTGGTTTCAACTTTAACATCAACAAACTCCAAATGTTTCTGTATTATTGCTGACACTTTCGCCCCAATTCGTTTTTGCATTTCTTCGGGTACTTTGACGTCATTATAATGCGAAGCTTCTTCTAAATATCTTTCAGACTTAGGTTTTGTTACGTCTGAAAATTCGATTCACTTAAAAGCCCAACTTTCAATGTTCAACTTTCATTATAAAAGCAAAACAAACTACACGGCTATACATTCTATCAGCCAATAAATACAACCCTAAATACAGCCCTGTACAACAGTGAGGTTAGATCAATATTTATAATAATAATTATAAACAAGTTCCACTCAAATTAGAGAAAAAAGATAAGGATTCCTGTGGATCAATATTATCATATCGCAACAATCGAGCTGTAGTATAAAATGCACTTTTAATTCTTTATATGATGATGCAAACTTACTTTTTTCATGAACTTGCTGTTTAGGTGTTTGCCCTTGTGATTCGTTTATCAATTTGATAAAAGATATATCCACTATATCTCTGAAACGTGAAAGATCCTCATCTTCTGAAGAATCAGACATTATATCCAATCGCTATAAATAATATAGAGAATTATTTACTAAAAATAAGAAAACACAACACGCGTCACTCGCCGTTTAACTTTTTGTTTATTGTTGTTCACGAAGCAAGTTAAACAGTTTCAACGACTAATAAACGAGTTAGCTAAGCTGAGCTACTGACCTATTATTGTTTCTATTATAGTTACAGTGTTTAGTGTTTGTTATCTTTGGTTTTACGTAACCAATTTTTTATAACTAATTAAAAAATGTTTTTTTTAAATTTCCGACTTCTGGGATCATCAATAAAATTCTCGTTTTCGCAAATAAAAACAACTAGGTGTCACTCACAGCTGTCTAGTGTTAGTCAGTTAGTTGCATGGAAGTAGTAAGTATACTTAGTATACAATAGGAATGTGCACTTATGAAGAAAAACGGTCTAAGCGAGATAGTTAGGGTGGAGCAACTCATCTCGCTCTATTAGAGTGACCATAATTTTTGTCGTCAAGAGAGACCATGTCAGTTTTATGTTATATGACAGGATTTGTGAAATTAGTTTATTTTTCTTTCTACTAAAGAAAAATATTTGCAGTAAGCATAGGCACTATTGTTGTAATTGCATCTTGCCGTCTGTCGCATAAAAATTGGTAAAAGCGTTGAACTGTTGATCATGAGATAAATATATTTATGTGATAAGCACAAGTGTTTGTGTTGTTCTGGGAGTATGTTATAATAATAATATAAGCCTTTATCCAGACAACTATTGCATTAATTTAACATTGACGACTCTGGTGAGTCGATGACACCGACAACTTGGTCTGTTTGCCCAGCTTTGGCAAAGGCCTCCTCCAATTCTTTCCACTCTCTCCGGTTTACCGCTTTTCTAGTCCATGTTTTCCCGGCTATTGCCTTTATTTCGCCTTCTCACCATCGAAACTATCTACCTCGTTTCCTCTTTCTATTTCTAGGATACCAAAATACAATATTTTTGTTCCATTTTTCAGTGCCTCTTAATATGTGACCTGTCTTTTCTGTGTTTTCTTATTCTAGTTGTGACGTTTTCTATTTTTGTCCGTTTCCTAATGGTTTTATTGTTGATTTTGTCCAATTTCTTTATATTCAACATGCTTCTCTGCATTGCTGTCTGGCATGTTTCTAGTTTCTTGATTGCGCTTTAGAAGGTGCCCAAGTTTGGGAGTTTCTTATGTATGTACCACAAAATATGCATTATACCATGTCTAATGCGCTAAAGAGGGCACCACCGAAGTGTAGTGCGCGATGGCGCCCAGACGTCCACTGTCGTCTCAAAAAGTCAACTGGTCGTTCGTAATCATCAATAAATAATTATAGTCGACATAACTAATATTTTTGATTGTCGTCAAAACATACATGTCCTTTTAAAGTCTGACATAATTTGAAAACATTGTCACCCGAAAGGCCCCTCAACCCACCATTTGTGACGTAAATTTAAATTATATTATTGGTAGACTCGGTCCCGTGTACCGGGATTTTCAGTCTTAGATTTTGCAATAATTAACTTTAAACATAAATACTACCAACATTTTCAGCAAAATGAATAATCATGATTATTTAAAGTATAGGTAGGTTGATAGTTTGGTTATTAAAATACATTTATAATAAAACAAAGGCATCTTATAAATAACAAAACTCGTTTATTAGTATATACGATTTCACTTAAATAATAAAAAAACAAAATAATAAAAAACAACAGTTAAACAGTGAAATAGTTGGAATTTTTCGATACGTCCGGTCTCGTAGACATTTACGTTACCATTGGTGGGTTAAGTTTGTAACCTGTGAGTGGATTTGTTAGAGCCAGTATATGATTAATTTCCACATCCTTTATACGCAACACCTTTTCACTATTTTATACATTCTTCACAAATAAAATAACAACAAAAAATCACGGAACGAAAATGACGCGATGTCATTGCCATTGTTTTAAAGTTGTCATATCAAAATTTCAAAACTAACCATAAACCTAAAAAGTTCTATTATATTTCAAGAATTTACTCAAAAAAAATACTTTTGACTTTTCTTATCTTTATTTCATAAAAAGATATTTTACGCAGTAGTTTATCTAGCAATGTGTAACTCTATATTTTTTTTTGGATCAGATACCCTAGCCTCGTGGCAAATCTACTAGACGATTTGAAAATTCTTGTATGGCAATTTATTAAAACGAGACACAATCCCCTACCCTAACCTCTCTATCTGACCGTAACGTATTTCGGTTTAAATATAAAGTTTAATAGATTGCAATAAGGTCGGTTTTACGTTGAGTTGTTGAGCCGAGTACGCATTCCGGATGTAAACGAAGTTTGACATATTAGTTCCATGGTTAGTTGTCACACTTCAGTACTGCCAACCACATCTCTGACATATCTCATATCTGTCAACTTTTCCAATGTCCAGTTTAACTTGGCCGGCGGCGATTCGGCAATTCAAAATCATCTTTGTCATCTCCATCCCACTGGCTTTAACTGTTAGACGCCGGCCAACTCCTTATTATGGAGTGAAATGTGTAGTCAACCTAAATTCAAACGTGCTCAATTTTACGCATCATTGCTAAAATTTTGTCATTGAAAGAACGCTACTATGAACTACAAAGAAGAAGTTATACTGGTCAAGTGTCAAAATTATTAATGTCAAATTGTGATTATTGTGTTGTCAATTTTAGTATCAGTATCAGCTGAATATTTTGTAGGTTATAAAATAAAAAATTCAATATCGATCGTTGGTCAAAAATAATTTTATAAGTAGTGTTTTATGTTTCTATACGAGCATATTTAAGGATTCTAGTGTAATCAGTGTTCACAATGTCGTCAGAGTTTCTATTACGACCCCCAATAGACCAGGATTTAAGAAATTTTGTGACGAAAAATGACTACGATTCACTCGCTAGATACCTGGTGGGTAATAACCAAAGGTTTCGCGAGAACATTATAATTCCAAGGATCCTCGGTCCTGTAATCATTAAAACAAATGAGGAGAAAATGATCGAAGCCACTGTTGAAAGTTGTCCCTTCAAATCATTGACTAGTTGCATTATTGGTAAGTGCTCATAATCCTCGTCTCTTCAACAGCTTTTTGTAAGTTAATTCCACCTGAAATCTACACAGAAGCAGACAGGTCTATAGCAGTGAGATATTGAGCTCTGGAGTACTGGATAGTGATGCTAAACTTAGTAATTTCATTATCTTATCAGCAGTCTAAACTTATTGTTTAACTTGACATCCTAACGGCCGCATTTGTTTATTTAGGTAGTCATCATCATTTCCTCATACATAGTTTGTTCTACGGCCGCATCTATATTTTAGACGTTTTCATCAAGATCTTTTCTGCAATGGCTTCCATGTCCTCAATCCATGTAGGCAGCCTGTAAGACTGTAGGTAATTTGCACTTTTACTACTTTAAGTCACCTAAATAAATATTATAGGTCAAATATCACATCACATTTTAAAATGAAATAATTTTTTTTCAGGCTATGGTCTTGGGGCAGCAGTCGGCCTTTTCACATCCTCATTAATGCCTAATGTGGCAGACCCAACAGCCCAGCAGGCACAAACTGCCAGAGAGATATTACGTGAAATGAGAACATCTATGCTCAGTTATGCAAAAAACTTTGCTATACTCGGTGCTGTTTTCTCTGGAGTTGAATGCTGTATAGAATCAGCTAGAGGGAAAACTGATTGGAAGAATGGGACCTATGCTGGTGGGGTTACAGGCGGGTTAATAGGGTTAAGAGGTATGGTTACTTTCTAAACTGATCTAACAAATCAGCCTCAAACTAACATATTAATTCATTATAAACTTATCTGGTGTAGGGAACATTTAATCCTTCTGCAGTAAGCCTTACCAAAATGTTGGCTCAGGTACAATTAAATACAAAAGTCTTACAAAAATATTGAATTTTAGAAATTATTGAAATAAAATACAAATATATTATTATTAAGTGGCATTCTGTAGTTTCACACCCTATGGGGAAAAGGCCTAAGTGTATGTATGTATTATTATTTATTTATGATGTTTTGATGATATGAATAGGACTTCAAAACTACTATACAAAAAATATTAAGATCATTTTTTGGATTCCTTGAAAAAGTTATATACCTTTTTAAATAGCAACTATAACTTTGATTTCAGGTGGCTTTAAGGCGGGATTATTTGGCGCGGCAGGTTTTGCAGCTTTTTCGACAGTGATTGACTATTACATGCATCAACGTGGTACATAATTATTTATAACATTATAATATTTATATTTAGTAATTCTTAGCAATAAACAAACTCACTTAGATACTAACAGTTGTCTTATTAATACAGGTGTAGCGTAGAATTGATCAATCAAGTTGGGACATTTTTACACAACACCATCTAGTCCCAAACTAAGCAGAGCTTGTACTATGGGTATAATACTTATATATATATTTTTTGTAAATACATACTTATCATACATAGGAAACACCCAGACAAACACAAATACTTATTATTTATCACATAAATATTTGTATCCTGTGGGAATCGAACTCACGACCTCATGATCACAGATTACTCGTGATCAGCCGTCTGGTACTCGAACCACAGACATAGTCAAATAAATATTTAGTTGTAGCCATTATTTTAATAATTAAGGGAATATAGAATACATATACACAATCACATCTTTGTCCCATAAAAATAATACACCTATTCATTTTATGTTTACATTAGTAAAAAGCCTTGCCCTATAACTCTGTCATAATCAATTTAAAGCTAATAATAATTATCCTTCAAATCATTTTTTTTTTTTTTACACAGCACCTTTTATCTAGTCCTAAACTAAGCAGAGCTTGTACTATGGGTACTAGACAATGGATATAATACTTCATCATAAATTTAAGAGCTCAGCTCTTGTCGGTGGAGCAATCGCCACTGTTCTCGATCTTCTGCCTTTCGTTTTACCTCTTGATACGACTCGCTCCTCACTTTTTCCTTCACTTGCTCTATAAAACTTCGTCTGGGTCTTCCCCTTCCTCTTTTTCCTTCGATTTTCCCTTCTAGTTGTTAAGAACCATAGAGAACAGGAGAGGAAAGATGTTTGGCCACTTGATACGACACGACAACTTCTTTATATAATACTTATATACTTTTTTTTTGTAAATACATACTTATAATATATAAGAAACACCCAGACAAACACAAACTCCTAAATTCATCACATAAATGTTTGTGTCTTGTGGGAATCGAACCCACGACCTCGTGATCAGCAGTCCGGTACTCGAACCACTAGACCACAGACGTCGTCAATTATAGACATTGGTAGACAAAATTTAAAACCTCAAAGAAATTCTAGAGGATGCATGTCGATTGTCGCAAAGCAATGGTTTTAGTTCTATAAATGACCGCTAGGGGCGGTGAATTTTCGTACAAAATAATAATTAGCCACGTAACACAAACGCTAGACTGCTAGCTAGACCACTTGTTTGAGAGGGTCTGGGGACTTTGGTGCGTCATTTATTCATTACATACAGCTCAGCTTTATAAACTATTGGTGGCTGATGAGGAAATCTTCAATACCGCTTGTAGAAAAAAATATTGTGATAGGAATGATAAATCTTCATAGGGGCTAGCTTAAGTCGTTTCAAACTCAAGTTTACATTCGTTAGGTTCGACCAAAAAGACTTAATAACTAAATCAAAATAAATTTACTAAAGCACATGCTTATAATGTAACGTGAATATGAAATGGAACGCCAAGCCAAAAGGCGTGTATCCAAACCTACGAAAAGAAAAGAATATCGGTTTCCGTTAGAAAAAAACAACAAACGCAACGGTCTTTGTCGTTTTTAGCGTGATTGATTTTTTTACATCGATATTTAACGAAAATGTGTATTGAAGTATAAATTATCTATTTACTTGAAGGAAGAAAGTAATGTTAGTTGTCTGCTAGTGTATTTATATTGGAAGTGCGACGAACAATTTTGTCCAAAATGAAGGATCCTTTTGTGAATGATTCGGTTATTGATTCGCCGGCCAGGGAGAGTCTTAGGAATGTGGAAGGTTGCTACAACAAGAATATATTCAAGAATAATTCATTTGCGAACTCTCGTCGCGCATTGCAGTCGGGTGCCGACAAGATAACAAGAACATTTCGGAGCGTGAGAAACACCTTCGGAAACCTGTCACAGGTATTTTATCATCTTATATTTCTTATTGTTGAATAGTTATTTATAATCTCATTATATAATTTAAACCTATAATAAAACCTTACCTAAAAAGTCGACAAATTGTCAAGATTTCGGAATCAATACATAATTTCCTTTTCACAAAAATGGCGAAATGGTATGGCTTATGATTCCATGGCAACCATGAGCATAGAAGTCTTGAAATTTTCTTCAGAAAATTGTCTGAAAGGCTGGATAGCTGGCGGATAAGTCTGCCGTACTTATAGCTTATAGAGTTTGCTCATCCATGTATAACTGTAAGACCACGGTCTTTAAAACGGTACCCCGAGCTGAGCATTATAATATTAACACATGACCATAATACAACAACCAGAAAGTGGTTAGACATAAATTCGAGTGGTGGTTCAGTTTACTGACATTGTATTAGAGTTTTCTCAATCAGCATTTTAGATTGGGAGGCAGGCGTCGTCACCGGCTCACTGAGCCTGGGTCTCCTTGCCGGACACCAGCAACTCCAGTAATGAAAAAGAAACAGGTAAACTCATATTCCTAGGCATATCATCAAGTTTTAGGGCAATTATGCAGTATAATCAAGATCTTTACAAGTGAATTATGAGATGACGGCTAATAGAGATGTATGGAAGAAAATGACATACTGCGGCGACCCCAAGTGAATAGGGATAAGGGCAGGAGGATGATGATGATGAATCAAGATCTTTATAAGCTTATCCTTGTAACAATTTATAACTAACTGCATGATTCAACCAATTGGTTTCTGTATCATTGGTTTTAGGTTTAAAGCCTGCATGAAATGCTTACTTAAATATTCATTGATACTTAATTAAGTTATTATATGAAAGTAGATATACTACATAATTTGATGAAATATCAGTTGCATAAAATTCTTTTGACTGCCCACAATATTGTGATTGGTAGTGTTCATATGCACCACTACTAGACATACAGATTACATACCAAGCTGAGCAGATTATTATTAGTAGTGAATTTGGATTATGCCTGCCTTGCCTGGCCTTACAATAAACTCAGCCTAACAATACCGTTGAAGTCAGGGTGTACACCGCACCTTTGGAGAATACTACTAATGGAATGTTATTTTTATTTTTTACTCTGGTAAATTTCAGATACTAGGCAGGAGTCCCACTAAGCTGTATAGCCCTTTCGGCATAGAGACCCCACACAACCGTGACTTCAGAATGTCTCCATACATGCCTGATACACCAGATCATGGGTAAGTTTCATCACCTATTGATTTATTTAGTCTGTTTGATTAATTTAAAATTTTCAACAGTTTTTAACTAAATGCATATCAAAGTACGTACCTGTATACCTTACCTTACATCAAAAAATCAAAGCTTGTCTGTTTTTTCCTGCTAATCTCTGAAATGGTTGAACCAATTTTCACGGAACTTTCACTTGCAGAAGGCTAATGTTATAAGGAATATTTAGACACCAACATTAATCAATGTAGTTAGTACTTAACTCCTTGGCCTCCTTTGAACTTGTTTATCTGTTATAATAATTATATTATAACATTATATTATAACATTGGGCTGAAGATAATGATGTATTAATTTGTTTTTAAATTTTCCAGGCTATCACCGAAGCGACGCAAAGGCGTCACCCACTCGTGGCACATCCTCGCCAAGAAGAGACCTCGGGCGCTCTTCCACTGATGCTTTTATTACTTTATGTAATAATTTATACGCACAAACAATATATCCCACCGCTTAATGTAAGACTAGCTTCAAAGGGCTCTTTGAGATTGTCAATCACAAATGCCTATCAAAACATCAAATGGTAACTTTTCAATGAACAAATAATGGGTTGTATCTAAATGTAGCCATCATTAATCTATTGGAGGATGCGTGTGCTTTGTGGTCTAGTGATGTTGTAGTGCTAATCACGAGGTCTCAGGTTTGATTACCACATGACACAAATATTTATGTAAACAGAAGTGTTTGTGTTGGTCTAGGACCTAGGGCATAGGTGTATCTAAATTTTAAGTGTGTATTTGCAAAAAAGGATAGAGACCCATAATAGAAACTGCTTAGTTTGGGACTAGATTGTTCTGTGTAAAATGATCCAAATATTTATTTATTATTGTGGGATATGTTCCCACAATAATAAATGGAGGATTATACTTACAATTTGTATGAAGCTTATACTATACCAAGAGTGGCATTAGTCAGTGATGTGGATATACAAGTTATTCACTTACAAGGTATAGAAAAATGACAAACTGTGTGTTTACATACCCATCATTTTCTGTATTTAAATAGCAACATTCGCGATTGACAATTTCTTGTTGCCCAATGATATTTTGTATGCAATTGGTGCTATATTAATAGTATTTTCTTATTTCTTGTATTACATTCGCGATAGGCTTGTTCCCGTCGAAAAATAATTTGTGGTAGTTAACAATTCGTTCGTACATAAAATATAACTCTTGGTGAGAATAATGAAAAACAAAATCGCTGAGTCGCTGGTTCGATGCTTATACGGAAAATTATTTCTATGACACAGATAGTTTATCAAAAGGGCAGTAATAATATTAATCCTTATTTAAATAAAAATATCCCTTGTAAAAATGTATTGCTGAACACTGAGATACCCTGCCACAAAACTAGGTAATCCTATGACGAGGGAATCAGTTTTACTTTCAAATATTAAGACATAAGAGTAGGCTTACTTTAAAATCAGTATTTTATGTACTAACGTTGCTAACTTGAACTATCAACTAGGTATGTTCATTTCCACATTCCTTTGAATTTAGTTCTCTTGAAATATTAGACTATGTACCGATTGTATTGTATTTAAATATCGATTACTATCATGTATTCAGTATTATAACGCCAAACTGTATGCTTTGAGTACAAATTGTATTTATTAAGTATGTATAAAATAATCGAGGCGAATGGAGTAGCTAAAATTGTGTTGGCAGCTAGTACTTAGATTTTTGTTGTAATAAAATAGTTTGTACAATAGACTTTGCCAGTCATAAAGGAATTGAAAGTAAAGTGGTGTAGGTATTATAGGAAGTAGTGCATTGGAAGGGTACCTATACGGGCGCCTAATAAAGGAAGACTGCAAAGTACTTATATAGACAAAATCAATGTCAAGGAAATGTAAAAACAGTGACTAAAATATTTTTCAATATCAAATCTCAGGCATATATTGACTGGGATGGACTCTGCGGCAAAATCTTGTTGCTATCTTGTCGCATGTAATTCTATTCTATTAGGCTATTTTTATCTCGTGAAATGGCGTGTCATAAAATAATAACACGGTTGCTCTAAGAGAGCTAGTCACTGTCTTAAAAAGATTTGATTTTACGAAGGCGTATTTAATTAGACAGCTAGTTAGAACTATCAATTATTCTTTAAATTACTAACAGGATTAGATATTAAAGAAGATATTTGATAGTGAGGCGAAGTTTCGAGAAGATTCGAGTCCTTTGTTGGACGTAAATTATAAAAAAATGTACAGTCGAGTGCTCAATTTTATGCTACTCTGATTTCGCTGGATAAAACTACACAAATATACATATTTTTTTTACACTAATTACGCTTTGCTGTGACAATATTGTAGTCGGCTAATTAATATTTATACGTAGGTTAAGATTGTGTGATTATTTTATCAGGAATCTCTGTTTATTTTCTTCAATGTCGAATACAGTCGCGTCATGAGCTTTTTGAATAAGGATAAAATGACGTTGACTGCACTTTTTAAGACTGATTGTCTTGTAGTTATACATTGTGAATTTTTTATCGTTTCTAGCACGTGAACTTCATATCGTAGGCAAATTATTATTATACTAGTTCGAGAATAATTTCCAAGCAGATTAAAAAATATGCAATTTTGGCTTACCTTTGGGATGGTTTATTTTTAGGGCATGGTACGGTATGTGAAGTCTGCCAACCCTCAAGTGTTGGACTATAGCCTAATCGCTTTCATACTGAGAGGAGACCCCTGCCCAGCAGTGAGACATATATGGGTTGATTATGATGATGGTACGATATATGTGTCTTTTACTATCTATAGCAATTTCAATCGAATGACGTTCTAACGACGCACAGCACGCTTTTCGGGCCGAGAAGTCATTGCGAACGCGAAACTTACGGCGCTTGTGCATGCTTAGAAAAGTCACCAGTCCTATGCAAGAAATAATTCGTGTCGTTTTGTTGTATTTCGAACTGTCGTGTCGTCCTAGCCCTGCTAAGATTGAACTCAATCATGTGTTTTAAAGGCGGTAAAAATTTCATGGCGTATATTTTTTACTTTTATTTCTCAATCGAGGCTCAAATGTACCTATTTTTGTGAAGGTAGTGTGTATTATTATTTTTAACGTATTTTCATGTTTTTTTTAATGTAATGCATTGGCTAAGCTCCGTCTTAATTATATTTTCGGTTTTCTACAAATATGGCGTTTTATTTTTACTAGTATTCGTCCGGTGCGTTTTAGGGTCAGTTTCGCGGATCGCGACTGAGATCACTCTAATGGCAATGTAGTACATTTTGCTCCACTGTGTGGCGGTGAATCGAATGATTTCAAATTCAATTTTGACTACCGCGCCATATGGCTCAAATTAGTCTATCTAAATAAAATCACTGTTTCGCTGTGTGTTTCAATAATTTTCGCCACACAGCCAGTTTGCATAGGTGGTTCACTCTCTACAGTTTCGAATACGGTTACATTTTCCGTGAAGATATCGTACGAGACGAAACTAAAGGATATTGTCTCTGATTAAAAAAACTTTGGTAATAATCAAGTTTTATGATAAAATATTTTTTAGTTTGAACTTATAAAACATAGGATCACATACATAACCTAATTACTTATCTGTACAGAACAGTGTGGTAGAACCCATTGCAAAATTAAGACACAAAAAAAAAAACAAAAAAAAATTCTAATCTGGTTTTCGCGGCATAGCTTCCGCAAAAGCACCTATAATACTCTGCTAGAATTAAACAAAGGTTCTACAAGTTTTCTTTCTTATTCAGAGACGCAAAAGACAATATCACCGACTGCCCAAAGAGCCCAGGCCAACTGAAACTCTTAACCCTTAGAATTTTGGCGGGTGACTGATTTTCATCCGATTTTTTAGGCGCAAAAGGTTCAAAAGTGAATTACTAACAATGTATGTTTCTGTGATTGTACCGATGTATCTTCCACGATTGTTATCTTTTGTCTCTTTGAATACACTACTTAATGTCAATTTAATAACAAATTTACAACAAAAAGTAAACGACTTCAGAATGACATAGAAATGGACTACAGCTGTTGCAAAGAACAAATTAACATTTGTGCATAATAGGTTGTTGTTGAAAACTGAAAGCTCATAATTATTATTTTTTACTTGTACTTTTTCTAGGTCACTACTTCTTGATAATAATACTTACAAGACACATGTTTATTGCTTATGATGTGGTTTCAAAGAATCTTTAATATTTCACAGTTGGAATTCAAATTCAATGTAAGCATTGTTAATATTTACACAATACTTAAATATTAAGGGCCTGTTTCACCACCTCTGGATAACCGCTAACCGCTGGATAAATTTAAAATGGAACATTTGTATGAATTTATCTGCCAAGTAATTTAACCGGAACTTATCCGTAAGCCGTAAAACTGGCCCTAAAAGTACTAGTGTACAAGTGTCTAGAAGAGTATTTTAATCCGCTGTTAAATGGTTGTTGCAATTTTGGAAGGTTTTAATGAACCAATCGCAATAATTACAGTGATTGACCAATCAGCTTTGAGCAAAGTTTTAGGGGCCGAAGAAAGATCTTTTAAGCGATTTGAACCAAAAACAAAAATGTGTACCCCATTACGAACCAATATACCTTTGATTGACATTTTTCCGTGATAATTTTCAACTGTGGACTAATTTCTCGATACTACTGCATATTTTTAAGTCTACGATCGGTGCTGGTACAAAGCGCATACAAGACTCAACAAGATTCATCTAAAAACTAAAAAATAAGTTCAGTTGTCACCCATAGGTAAACAGTCAACAAGTACTTAAATTAAAATTATATAGATAATATTTATAGGTATTTACACGTCATAGTACAAGTACAGGTAACTAAAACTACACTTAGGTGGTGATAGCATTGTATACTATAAATAAAGTAGACAATTGTTAATTGAATTTAAAACCTGTACGTCAACAGTTAATACTTAAATTTATATCGTACTTATAGTCCACGCGGAATTAGTTGGTCGCGCCTTAGGTAGGGACGGGGGTGAGGCGGCGGGTTACTGTGATCAAAAGCAAGCGCCCCCGCACCTTCGCGCGCAGGCGTAACTATAACATCTTTTATCACAAAATTGTAGAAGTCATTCCAAGCATGAAACATAACAAAAAATTATAATAGTCTACCTAGATTCAACACTAGCAAATAAGGTATCCGTAAGCCCTCTTTATTATTTCTTACAGAAATCTTATCCACTAAAGTAGTATTTATCTTTTCTCCGTTATTTAAGTATTTCTAAGTCACATTTCCATGGCTCTGGAGACTGGGCCTGTTTCACAAACTCTATAAATTAAACTATTGAACAATTTGTATAAAATTATCTGCCAAATAATTAAACGGGAACTTATCAGCAAGCTGTGAAATAGGCCCTGAGGTTAATATTCAGAGACGACGCTAAGCGTAAAGCAATGCTTCCGTATGTCAAATTTGTATGACAATTTGACATACGGAAGCCTAAGTTTATGCTTAGCACCGTCTCTGAATATTAGCCTCAGTATCATTAGTCAGTTATCTAAATGAATTCGCGCGTTCAAATATTTTATAGAAACGAAGTTTCCATAATATCGATATCGAATAACTCGATATTTATCGACTTTCTTTTGAACTTTTGAGCTTTTGAACTTTTGAGTCCCGTCAGTAAAATGTTAATAATTATGTTGTTTAATAAAAATAGCGATTTAATCTGCTAGAAGTCATGAATTTAAACGATTCTAATTTTAGTACTTACATACGAAAATGGCTTGAAATTTTTATATATATATTTAATGTCAATTTCGTGAAGCCATTTTCGCCAATTTTTATTTCTTGGTAAGAATTTTATCACATTTTCTGCAAATATTGCTTGCTAATACAGACTAATACCTAACTAGGTATGTACATATGTTTTATGATAACTAAAGAATTACATATAGGCTAATCTTGGAAACTGTTCCAAAATAGTTTGGCGAGACTTGATTATTTAACACATCCTATTTTATAATTTAATGTCATTAGATGGCGCCGTTATAAATTTAAGACGAAAATAGGCAAATTAACAAACAAAAGTTATCATTGGTAAACTGTTAGTTACTCAATATAAAATAACAAATAATCACTGGCATCTATTAAAAATACTGCCAACGAATTAACATTCAACGAGCGACGAGTCTGCGTGGCAAAGTTTCTGATCCCAAGTAAATTTTCCTAACTGGCGAATCTTAGGTTTGTAAATTTCTAGAGATTCGCACCTCCGTTAAAAATGCTGAAAAACCTGGGTCGCGTCTGCAATTTTAATTGTATTCGTTACACTCAGGGCCTGTATTAACACCTCCGGATAGCCGGTAACCAGATAAATAAAAAATGGAACAACATTTGTATGAAAATATCTGCCAATTACCTAAACGGGGAATTTATCAGGAGGTGGAGGTGTCAGATAAATTACAGCCTGGCCAAGTCGTCAGACTGATGAAAATATACTATTGGTGTGTATTTGTTAATTTATTTTTTGTATTGTTTATAAGTACACCATGGACTATCCGCTCTATATTTCTAGATTATCCTGTCCATCCAAAGGTTGTCTGGAAGATATCGCTATTAGCGATAAGACCGCCATTGTACCCTAGTTTAAATTGTTTCTTTTTTTATTTCTTGCTTCTTTACATGGTGTGCAATAAAGATTATTCTATCTATCTATCTATATTTTTATGTTCCAAAGTAGGCCCCCATATGAGTTAGTAATGTCATAACATTATATTATTTAGATGCCTAAAGCAGACTAGATATTTATGTAAAGTAAATTTGTTGGACAGCGTTCAAAACTGAAAATCAACACATTCACTTTAGTTTAGCAACAGTAAGTTTTTATTTAGGACTAGCCTCTGCCCGCGACTTTGTTCCCGTAGAAGTTGCATTTTTCCCCCGTTTTTGCATCATTTTTAATTGATACTACGCTCTTATTGGTTGAAGCGTGATGATATATAGCCTATAGCCTTATTCAATAAACGGGCTAAGTAACATTGAAAAAAAAATTCTAATCGGACTAGTAGTTCCTGAGATTAGCACGTTCAACCAAACAAACAAACTTCAGCTTTATAATATTATAGTATTGATTATTATGGAATATAATAAAAACAATCTGAAAGATGTTCATAGTAGTGTCGATTTTTTTAAATAATAAAATAAGACTTACAAACTTGTTAATTAAAATTAACTACGTGTTTGTGCAGAAGTGTGTTTTTTGCATGAATCTTGTAAAACAGCATTTTTTTTTATTCATTATCATGGGTACCACAACACTGTAATTTAGCGTTTTTATATAACATGCTATAAAGGATTCAATGGTTTTGTGAACCTTCATAATTGGGCATTCAAATGTTATTTTAAACCTAACATTAATACAACTTTAACAAATTATAGTGATACATTTAACTCTACCAACAATTACAACATTGAGGGTATTCGGATAACGTTAACTTAAACTTACATTGTAGTACAAAATTAAACGTCTTCAATAATGCGGACCAGGCGGTCGCTTCACGTAGTTCTGAAAAATAATTTTAGAGAGCATTAGTGAAAAATAATTTAAGGATTTAGTCAAAAAATAATAGGGTAGGCAACGAAACGCTAGAATATAATGTTAGAATCTCAGATTTTTCCAATGACAACCAATCAAAACATGTTTTCAAATTTATGAAAGTGTTGTTAAACTTCTTTTAGTAACAACTAACCTTTGTTGTGACTTCAAATATGAGTTATAATTGTCTTTTTTATCATTTTAGTTTGTAGTGTTTAATACACTAGGAATTATGTCAAGGAGGATAGGATTCCATTGAGTCATATTCGGTCCTTGGTTACCATTTCTTTTATCAAATGCTGCAAAGCTGGATATAAGGTTATAACAGTAGTGGTATCTGATCAAGTCCAAAGGGAAGAAGTGTTTTAAGTCGTTGAACCAACACAGCAGCAATTATTTAGCTTTTGATAATAAAATCTAAATGTGTAATTTTTATAGCAGAATATGTTTTTCAATTAATTTTAATTAAATAATTATGTTAAATGTAATTTTAATAAACCCGTTCAAGATATCACAGAAAGCTTAACTTTTCTTTATTATTTATTTACAAAGCGTATATATTATTTTATGATATTCCCTGGTGTTATCTATTGTATTACCTAAAATAAATTGGTGTCATACCTCAATATTGTCAATAAATACTGTGTATAATACAAATATAGAAAGAAATCGGAAAAATAACGGTTTTCTTTGATTTAGAAAAAAAATATGCAATTTATTTTATTGCTTATGTTATTTTGCCCTTGTCAAAGTCAAAGATATTTATTGTCTATGTTGGGAAAATTGTATAAATGAAAAATAATAGTGGGCCTAGTATGCTTCCTTGTGGCACACCTAATAATACTCCTTTTCTTCGAAAGATTTCGTTTACTACAAATAATATTGGTAAATAAAGTAGTAGTCGTACAATCAAGTAAACGAAAAAATTAACTGTACGTTTCATTGTCTCGCAGGAGGTACAAAATCAGGTATACATACAGCAGGGCTCTTGAATGTAACTAGTCGTTGGTTAAAGGGCTTTCTCATCGGCGGCATGAGAGGCAGCATCAGAGGCCTGGCCGGGCCGCGGGCTGGCGCGCGGATCATCGGCCTCTCCTGACTCATCCGAGGCGGCAACAAGTGAGGAAATATGGCCCTGTTGCGCCATTTCCTGATGTTAGGTGTTGTGTCGTCGGTATTCGAAGAGCCTGAACTGTTGTAAGCTCGGGAGGGCCCGGGGCGGTCGAGAGCTTTGGCGGCGGGGTTTATTGGAGCTCGGTTGATCATGATCGGCGGGTTCATGCCTATGGTGCGGGTTATCACGGGCATTGAAGATTCTTCGGTGGTTTTGTTCTGTCAAGATATGGACTATTAATTATGTGCTTAAGCTTTGTTTACAAATTATTTCTGTAATTAGGAAAATCGGATCTTGTAAATTTTACAAACAATTTTTTATTTTTTTGTATCAAATCAATCATAGACCTGCATTTTGTTAAAAAAGGGTTTTAAAGATTTGTAAGTAAATAGCAAAGGCCAGGCCTTCCTAAGTTAGGCGGCAAACACAGCCTATAGATAGAGTTAAACCCAGTAGTACTTGCGCGCCTTGTAACCTGAATTGTTAAGTTCAACTTACACAATAATGTTAGCACACTGTTGCTTGGCGGCAGAATATTTGGGCCTACCAAAGTAACTCAGTTGCAGAGTTCTACCACCACAACAAATTATTTGTAAATCTAGTAAAAAGTTGGTGCTGGCTGCTTTTAATGAATTAACACTCGCTTAAACGGAGAAGGAAAATATCATGAGAAAACATTTTCAATGGCATCTGAAGTTTTCCAATTCGCATTAGGACAAGATGGTTGGACTATAACCTCACTCCTCTCATTCTATGAGACCCGCACCTAGAAGGGTTCATAAAGAAACGTGATAATTTGTGAACTTACCATATTATCCAGGTTGGTGGTGTCCGGCGAGGGCGCGGGCGGCTGCGGCTCTGCGCCGGGCGGCGCCTCCAGCACGGAGCTCGCCAGCAGCGACGTGAACGCGCACTGACTCTTCAGCATGGAGTACTCCTCCAACACATCCTTGTTCACAGATATCTGCTTCTCAAACAACCCGATCATGGAGTTATTAAAGATCTCAGACTTCGTTAAACGCATCATCTCTATCAACGCCCGCGCCATCGTCTCTTCGAAAGGCAGTATACAAACCCGCTCCAATATATGTTCCACTACGTCTTTATGAAAAGTCCTATCGTTGTCAACCATAAAATAAGTCAGATTTAAAAACACAACTTTGAACCTCGTAAAATTCTGTGTTATGGACATGGTCGCCATGAAAACGTCGCAGAGCAAAGTCGTGTTCGTCTGATCTTTATGAATGGTGAGATTCAACAGATCTTCGCACACACTTAAGTCAACGTTATTCAAATGTAACAATGTCGCTTCTATTGTGTCAACTCTCAGTCTTGTATCTTCTTCGCTTTTGTTCGCAGCTTTTACGATGAAATCGTAAGACATTTCCACAAGTATCCTAGTGAGTCCTCGCTTCGCACATTCCTCTACATAGCACATCCCATATCTTCTCCTCAGTTCCCCCCAGTTCCTCAATAACAAATACTCTTGTACTAATATCCTTTCTTCCAAATGTTCCAGTTTGGCTTTAACTTGTGCACTGGGCGGTATGACGTGCACAAATCGACATTGACCGAACATCATCTTCCGACAACAGTTCATTAAGTTGTAGAAACACAGATTTCCGAAAACTATGCTCTTGGCCTTTGGCTGAAGTTCGTATAAAGTTTCCATAAGACGCGGTTTCTTTATCATGGGGGGACTTGGTAATGTATCCAAATCAATGTGTTCGTTCAAATCTTGGTAGCTTTCTGCGTCGTCCGTGCTATTGCTTTGTTTATAAATAGAAGTGGAATCAGCGTTTTGTTTTTCGCAAACAGGTCTTATCTTTGTTGGGCAGTACGTGTGCTTCTCTGTGTTTGGCGGGGAGTCTTCGTTGACTGGTTGAGGAATGTATTCTTCGATTGGACGAGAGTTATGTATAGGAGCTGAAGCAATGGATGTATTCATTCTAGAGGATTCGATACCTGTGATGCTTTCAGCGAAAAGAGAGAGAGCGTCATCGTCATCATGATGTTCATAATACTGATAATTCCTAGCATCGTTTGCTAGGGCTTCCTCATCTGAGCTTTCCTCCCCAATACCTATATTACTAACATTGGACAGATTGCTTTCAGAAATATTAGATAGCTTTCGTAAAGGCATAGGTTTTACAAACTCTTCATCTTTAGCAACTGTTTCAACGGGAACATTTTCTACATGATTATTTTGTTCAGGCGGTTCTGAAGCACAAGTTTCGTCTTGTGAATCGTCGATTTTCGTGGGATCTAATATTTTTTTTAGGTTGCGACAGTGCGTAATAACTCCAAATTCCATGTCTAAGACATCTAACATTTTATTTTTGAATTTCTCGAGATTTGCAGTGATGTCCTGACCGTCGGAACTAATCCAATTTATTATTTCCATATCGATCTTTTTCATTGACTGAGACAATCGTTCAGCTGCTTTCACGTAATCCGGGCTACTGTCTTTACTAAGCTTTCGTACTACATGGCTATTGGTGCTAGGTACAGAGGAGGTACTCAAATGTAGGGAATTGACTTCTATGGGCTCACTTAACCGATCAAACTTTGGCTTGTAACAGTCCGTACAGTTAGAATCGGACGAGTCCGAAGAGCTGTCTGATACATTCAAGTCGGCAGTCTCTTGCGCATCTTGCTGACGTTTTTTGACCTCACTATCGATGTTGGTTAGTTTGATTACGGGTAACTTTTTGTTGAAACGAACAAAGTCGTTCGAAGCGACTGTGATACAGGTTGTTGTGTCTGAACTGGATATGTCCTTCGTCCAGGACAAATTGGAATTACTACTTACAGATGCAGTTCGGGAGTCGACAGCTCGGGGTGTGTCCGCTTGTTTTTTTTTAGTTTTATTGTTACTATCTATTTCCTTTTCAGGCAACTTCTTCAATGGTTCGAGGATAGAAGGGGAATCATTGCCTACAGCGTTTACCTTACCTTTAACTGTTCTCTTCTTACGCGCAGTTGGTTGCCTCACTGTCTGTTTCTTAGCTGTGGTTCGAGGTCGTTTGGTCGTAGGTTTAGATTTTATAGGAGTGAGTAAAGATTGTGTCTCTGTAACTTGAGGCTCGGGAACCTTATCCTGTACACTTTGAATTTGTATGGCCGTTTCAATATTAGATTTAGCTGGGTTGTTGGTAATAGGAATTTCCTCTACTTTCACTTTAACGTCGGCTGTTTGAGCATTTGCTTTTGACTCGACTTTCTGTCGTTTTGTAGCAATGGGTGCAGTAGAATCAGCTAATCTCTTTCTGGTAACTGTGAATAGAAAAAGTTTGAGTTGTTTCTCTTAGTTATAGAGTTGGTATGGTATATATCAGTGGCGTGCGGTCCATACATGCAAATAAGCACTGCATACCCTGGAGTCTAAATTTCTAAATAATAAATAGCAAACATTATTAAAAATTAATCAAGAATAATCAAAATCAATAATCTTATTTGGTTTCCGCGCCATCTATAAATTTTTCTGGGAACTATTTGGATCGAGCTCGCCGCCGCGAATAATCATCGCACAAGTGGCTCCCCTAGAACCCGTGGCAGAAGCAGGCAAAATTCTGCTTATTTGCAGTACAATAAATTTTGCGAATTCACGCACACAGTCACACTTTTTCTCTGTACTACACAACAAAACTTTTAGCTGTGTGCGAGTTTTGGAAGCATAGCTTATTTGGCAACCCGACCAAATTGAAAAGCCGTAAAGGCACCGCGTAATTGTTCATTGCAAAGGGTTGACATAAATTGTAGGTATAGTATTGTATTATTTCGTAACAATTGCAATGTTTTTTAACGCCATATTGTTTGTTATTGTTTTGAATGAACTTTTGATTATTTTTCTGTGCGCAAGTGATTGTGTAAATAATTATTTCGTGAGTTTATTGTAAAAAATTTAAAGTTAACCTGTGAGACCCTGTTTTAGTGAAGAGTGTGTTTATTTATGTACACAACTATATTAACTATGCCGCTTTTTCGACGTTATCTTTTGGGGGAAAAGTTAAATTGATTGCAAAGGGAAGGTGTGTACCCGGGTTGAATTAAACTAACAAAAGGTAATAGGTACCTACTACTCTTTATTTTTTATAAATTTTTATGATACCTAATTTATATCTGGTTATTAGATTGTGTACACAAACACATCTTACAGTTTTCCTTGCATTTTGTTTACAAAAATATCTCATGGCCCTTTCAAATGCCACTTTGGATGTATCATTTATGCGTTTTTAGTACCTATAAATCTCTTATTTAATTATTCTTAATGGTCGCAACAAACATCATGCGAAACCACTGGCACCGCGTCCGCCTAGCGCGCCGCCCGCGCGGAAGAGTAGGTATGGTGGTCTACGACCGAAACAGGCTGAAACCAAGTAGTTACACACTTATAAGTTTTTTTATTTTAGTTGTGCATACCCGGTATGAAATGTCTGTGCACGCTCCTGGTATATATAGCGAACTGTTATCGGGTGGGGATGATGGTCTATTAGACGCGACGTTTTTTATTATTTTAACAATTCTGTTTGGTGTCCTATATATATTCTATTGGTAGTAATATAGAAGTAGTAATAATTATATTAGTAGTGATCAAGGAATCACAATTGATTGATAGATTTATTGATTTATTTTTATTAATTACTCTCTACACTTACAGTTAGTGCCAACAAGTGCAGAGAGTCAACAATAAAGATAAACATAATATTAATATATTAACTTCAAAATTGGATAATATCATTTATATAATAATTGAAATAGGATACTATTGAATTGATTAAAATTAGATACTATTGAACATCATCAATCAATCAATTTAAAGTACAACAATAAATCAATAAAAAATATCAATTGAAATAACAAATAATTACCCATTCTTCTTGTAGGTTGTGGTTTCTCTATTGATGCATTCTTCTTAAGCTCTGTGGTGGCAGTCGAAGTGACAGCACATTCTGTGAAAAAAACAAGGAAAAATGACTACTATTGCATTAAGTAGAATGGGAATAGTCGTGTATGACAATGTGAAGACTTGAGGTCGAATCCATAGCTACCATATACCCTATGAACTCTATACATACCTATGTATGGAATGACTTCAATTTTAACACAATAATAATAACAATTTATTAGCCATTAACTGGGCACACATTTGTACTCCGAGCTGATACTGAGAATTTCATTAAAAAAAAAACCAATAACACTACTAAATCAACACAACCACTAATATTCATCACATAAATATGTGTCCTGTCTTGAGTTGTTCTCACAGCATTGCCACCGACCTCGACCTCAGGGCCGGATTTAAGGGACGGCAACGGGGGCTACTGCCCCGGGCCTCCACAAAAGAGGGGCCCCCACACCTTTAAATTCCGACTGGTAAACAACTTTTCCTTTGATATATATTTTTTCGCGGTTCTACCTTTACACATGATTATGATAATTTATTGAAAAACTCGACAGTTTTTTTTTTTTTCATTTTATTTGGATAATAATTTGGGGCTTGGGGCTCTACTCCTTTTTTGCCCCGAGGCCTCCACACCTCTAAATCCGGCTCTGCACAACCATATTGCACAAAGTGATTTAGTAGGATAGCTCACCTGAACTATTATTATCAATAGTAATCTGTGGATGAAAAAAATCAGAAACCACATTGACTTTTTTCTTCCTCCCTCTCTTTGGCGTAGGATTTTCATTAATAGGTGTTATTTCAATTTGAGGAATATCTTCTCTTCTCAATTGCCGTCGAGCAACTGGAAAACAGTAAAACATTACTAAAACCTTGTAAAACTAATAACCCTTATTACAACTAGTATTTGCCCGCGGCTCTGTTCGAAAATTAGTTTAGGTAGTAGATATTCTTCAAGTTAGAACCCACAATCTAAATAAAAAGTATCCTATTTGTTAATTCAGGGTCTACGGTGTCTCTCAAGGGTGTGATTACAGAGCAAGCGAAGGCAACTGCAGATTATAGTCGAAACAAGTGGCAGGGATCCATAAAGATTTTCTGCACTCCCACATAGAAAAGGGTGGAAAGCTATATCTATTCCATATTGCAGCCAAATCTATACAGCTGTAGCAGAGTGAAGAGTATCAAACATCTAAATATACTTTCACATTTCTATTATTAGATTTAATGATCATTGAACTGTGAAATTATTGTGAAACACCAAAGTTTAAATACTTTTAACATAATCGGAGGAATGGTATAATGGTAGATGTATGGTAACTTTGCAAATACCATTTAATTATAATCAATCTCGATAACGAGTAACTGTCGACAAATTACGAACTATAAAACAATGATTACAATTTAGCATGCATTTTCAATTCTGCTACTTGCCAGGCGCTGCAGAAGCAGTTCAAAATTTATCGACAGTTTACAATCTTGCGAGATAGATTACAATCTTATGGTGTTCAAAATATATACACAACAATAATGTGTTACCTGAATTTGCTAGTTCTACTTTTGTTAGCAAGTCCAATTTTGTTTTAAATTTTGGAGGGTTACGGCCACGGATGATTGGTGTATGAACTCCTGCTTCTAAAAGGGACATATGGTATGGGAATCCAGTGCAATACATTATTATGCTACATACTATTAAACTTTAGAATTGTTTGAGTGCAGTGAATCAATCTAGTGATATAATGACAGTCTAGGTATGTTGAGAGAATGGATGAAAGACAATAATAAAACAAATTTTAAATAAAATAGAATGTTTGAGGCAGCCGATAACGCCAATTTTATCTACGAAGTATTTCAAAAAGCTGAAGGGCAGAGTATATAGTAGTAATGTGGGTATGACATATGTATTATATGACATACACATATTAATGTATTAATAGCCTACAAAAACAAGAAATTTCCAATAGGTCTTCTGTGTCTGAATTTTATTAACAACAAATACTTATGTATAATCAATCTGACAGTAAGGGCGGTTTCCATAGGTTGGTACAGATACCCTACCCAGATACAACAAAGATCTGAAGATCTTGTCCATCTTTGGCAATGTGATGCTTCTTGTATCTGGCCCTTGAATCTACCCATTTGAAACTAGCTTGAGCAAATTTATTTTTAGCATAATTGACATAGAAGTAAATATAGGTTTATGTCAAGACAGTAATCATTGGCTCTGGAAACATTATATATTCTAAAAGACTTTCTACTTTTAACAGACTTTAAAACATTATACAAAATCAACTGCATTTCTTAAGTGTCTTCAGTGCAACTGCTTAAATTAAAGAAGCTGGGATTGATTCCCAGGCTGAGTATGGGGCACCATTAGGTTCAACCCCTATTACATTGGACATCAACATACTGACATACTGTTAAACTATACATAATGTTTTTGTATATTATATTTTAATAATTAATGTATTGAGAGTATGTTCTCATCTGCCTGACCCATTGGGGAATACTTAATTATTAGGGAACACCCAAATTGCAACCCCTTGTTTTTATGTATTCACATTAGAACTAAATAGTTACTGGGGGACAGTTGTTAGGTAGAAATTGTTCTCTTCAGATTTGTCAATGAAAGATTACCCAAGCACAAGTTCATGAAATTCAATCCCAGCTCATAACATTGTATGTTTTACTGAGTTAGCAATTTTGTTCAAACTTACCAGTAAATTTGGTAGTAAGTGGAATGCTAATTTTAAAGTTCAAAGGCATATTCGGTTTGGATTTTTCTTTTTTAACAGTCCGTTTTGTATTTTTTTCAATAGATTTTCTTGAGGTATTTTCTACAGATTTCTTTGGTGTCATTTTTGTTTTATATTTTCAAAAGCAGTAGTTTTATAATATTACTGTTCGGCTCCCCGTCTACAAGTAGGTGTTCATTATAAAATAATATGCTTGAATTAGTATTGTTTTGTAATATCTCCTGAAAGTTATAAATTCAAAATCTTTATCAATTTCTTCGCAAACAAAACAAGGTTATTTTTATTTCGATAGTTCAGTTCACTTTCGGTCTCTGTCGCACACACACAAATCTGTTCTGGTCTGTGGTCGCAAAACCAAAAGCAACTATCTTCAGGATGTTTTTTTTAATTAGATTTTAGTACTTATTAGTGCTGTCACTCCTCAATTTATGCTTTTTATGCTAGCGTATATTTAGTCGATTATTTATCGTTATCGAGTTAATATTTCATGCTATAATTCATGTTCTCACGGTCTGGAATGTGAATTGATCATATTTTATTGACTTTGACTAGAGGTCATTCGGGTTACTTACGTCAAAAGGAAGAAAATTTGTCGGCTTCTCGTCGGCTTTTGGTTACATTGCGGTCTGCCTTAGTTTACCTACTTGACCAACATGCCTGGAAAATACAAGATTGTTATGATTCGCCATGGCGAAAGTGAATGGAACCAGAAAAATCTTTTTTGTGGCTGGTTTGATGCTGACCTCAGTGATAAGGGTAAGTTCATAGATAGACAATTTTCGACTCCTTAATTTTGCTGTGTCGAATGTGTTCAATATTGTTATGTTGAATAATTCTTTTTGTTTTACAGGAAAAATGGAAGCTGTAGCTGCTGGCAAGGCCTTGAAAGCTGAAGGCTATGAGTTCGATGTCGCCCACACATCAGTATTAAAACGCGCTCAGATCACATTGAACACAATTTTGCAAGAGCTTGGTAAGACCGACTTGCCCATTGAGAAGACTTGGAGATTAAATGAGAGACACTATGGTGGCCTCACTGGTCTCAACAAGGCTGAGACTGCTGCCAAGTATGGAGAAGCCCAGGTATAAATGTTTGTATGCTTATTTTATTGTGGTCTACTTACAGTAATATAATGCTCCCAAATCTTAGACATTACAGAGTAAACCATAAAAATTATTGGATGATTCTAATTATTGTGCTGTTTTATTTTTGGCAGGTTCAAATATGGCGCCGTAGTTTCGACGTGCCTCCTCCAGCTATGGAGAAGGACCATCCTTACTATGACACGATTGTCAATGACCCCCGTTATGCTGGTGACCCAAAACCTGATGAGTTCCCCATGTATGAAAGTTTGAAACTTACCATTGAGAGAACTCTGCCTTACTGGAATAATGTAATTGTACCTCAGGTAAGAAATAATAATTTATCAGTTGCCTTACCTTTTTCTAAGTACCTAGACCTACTCACATTTTTGTGACTTATAACCAAGTCTCGATTTTTTTAATTTAAAATTTCAATTACAATTTATTAGATAAATTGGCTTTAGAAAATTTTCAATTGTCTTTGTGCCCTTATCTGCTTGCAACTAAGATCGCAAACGCAATGTCACCCAGTTATGCCGGCAGCATGTCGGCGGATTTCGTGTGCAAATGTGTGATTAAAATTTTGCATCAATAAAAACATAAACTGTAACAAATAATAGTTATCATAACCAACTTTCTTAAAAATCTATAAACAAGTTTCTTATAAACTATAATTCTTTTTTATTTTAGATTAAAGCTGGAAAGAGAATTATAATCGCCGCCCATGGTAACAGCCTTAGGGGTATTGTCAAGCATTTAGATGGTATGTATTTAGTTCAGTAACATTTTGAAATAAAACGCCATAGGTACTTACGAATTTAAAAAAGATGAAAAGATCTTACGTACCTTAAAATTCAATATTGAAGATCTTTTTTATTAAATTTTGGCAGGGAAGTCATATTTTCCATCAAGGACTACAGGATTAGAAGGATAAATAGAAATTTAAAATATATTCTATTATTTCCAGGTCTTAGCGATGCTGCCATCATGGAACTGAACCTGCCGACCGGCATTCCATTTGTTTACGAATTAGATGAAGACATGAAACCAGTTGATTCCATGGTCTTCCTCGGCGATGAAGAAACTGTTAAGAAAGCGATGGAAGCCGTTGCCGCCCAAGGCAAGGCCAAGTAATTTTTAAGGAAAATCAGTAATTTATTTTGTTGTATGTAGCCTTCAAATATTATCATGACGGTTGACATTATATTGACGATCTAATTTTATTATTATTGTATAAATGAAAAATAACATTCTACATACTAGTAAAAAATATCTGGAGGAATCTCTACTGAATGTTTAGATTGATATTCAAAATTAGCTGCATGCAAATGAGATTTTTTTCAAGTTGGGATTATGCCAAAACATACACCCAGTTGTTACCATAGGAGTTTGCTATATTATTATCAGTGTAGAGTTCTTGTGGATCAATAATAAACTTAAATTTACACGTTATCTTTTATTCCGGCAAACTTGCCTTTAAATCTGCCATTGCATCATCCATATTAACATCTTTTGTGACGTTGGTTCCGTCATTTTTAATATCTTTGTTTCCATCATTTTTCGTGAATTTTTTCCCTATGTATTTCGCAAATGTCTTCTGTTTGCTAGTTGCAAGGACTATTTTAGATTTTACTTCACTAGTGCTTTCACTATCAAGTTCCATAGACATTACATTTTCACCGGAATTTTGTTTTGTTTTGCCCTTTTTCTTGGTCTTATTTTTCGGTTTCGATTCGAAACGAAACTCTTTTGGCAGTTTATGTTCTTCGACACAATGTTGTAGCCGTTCGTTAGCATTCATAAACTTTTGTTTGCATTCTTCTATGTAGCAACAGAACTGTAAAAATGACGTTAAATCATGAGAACATATACAAACTAGTAGAATAGTTTGGTATTTAGATAGTTTTTAGTCTCTTACCGAAGGCTTCCTTTCGGACAAAACTGCAAAAAATGAGTCGTGGTTTTCTTGTATATGTAAGTCCAGCAAGTGTGGCGAAGGCAAAACCTTCTTGCACTGAGCGCAGGAGAACCTATGCGATGCGTTGTAGTGATTTTCAAACTCCAACAAAGATTCTGTAGCGAACGTGCAGCCAGGAATGTTACATGTAGATCGTATGCTAAAATGTTACATAAATCATTACTTTCATTGAATTATAAAAATATTTTCCTATATATGGGTAACTTAAAACATAAATTATTATTTAAACAAAAAACAAACCGCCTCCAAAAACACCTAGGAACTAAAAAGCAAAATATAACATGTACCTACATTTTATATTATGATTTCTAACTATTTTGGAGTCAGTGCCAAACAAACACCAACGAGTCATATTTAAATTAAATTTGTAGTTTGGCACCACCTCCAAATTGGTGTTTTTTGGAGGCGGTTTGTTTTTTGTTGAAAAATAATTTATTTCGAGTTTTAGTGGAATATAGATGTATTTTGTTTGTACCTATTATATTATTATATGGGGAGGCCAACTAAACGCACTGCCTGGCGCAAACAGTGACGTTTCTGAGAAAATCAAAATATCATCTATGTATACAATTTTTTACTTTCGTCGATTTTTTTACCGCACACCGGATTTCGATAAAATTTATATGGGACCAATCTGGAAGCACTAGCTTTTGAATAAAAACAGAATCATAAAAATCTGTTAACCCAGTCAAAGTAACAAACAAGGTAACAAACATAAAGAAAAAAAAACAAAAAAAATACAGTCAAATTGAGAACCTCCTCCTTTTTTGAAATCGGTTGAAAATAGTTTTTCGTATCTGCATATAATATCTACTAAATCCTTCTAAACCACATCACTACCAATCACGAGAATTTTTCGGCAGATGAATATAAAACTGGCTAATGACGATAGAGGTGGAAGATCCTCAATGCGAAGTAGGCGACTTCACATAAAGAGGTAAAGTTTATGAGTTTGCACGTTCGAGGTAATCTCCGGTATCGATATAATTCTTTTATTGTTAAAGAGAGAGTCCCTGAGTGTTTTAAACTACTTTTTATTTTAAATTACAATTGGAACCAATTATAACCCATTTGTCGCAAAGAAAGTTGTGCGGAAAAACAAGTATAATAATAAAATAAAATCAATGACTGCATTATTTCGTTTATTAACATAAAACTCCTGCAGATTGTAACACTTTGCACATGAATGCATGCTTTATCATTGCTCTACTGACTTTTATCAACATAACGAATACCGACCAAGGTTGTCTAAAGGCGAATCAATTGAGGTGCATGCTCTTTGGTTATGTCATAATAATATATGACCCTGAATCTAACTCGTGAGCTGCATTATAAAAAATACCTATAAAAAAATCAGTAAATAGATATTAAAATTGTTTTTGTGTGAACTTCGTGTGGGTAATTACCTAGGTACACATTAATTGCATAGCACGTCTTGAGTGGCTGTAATGCCAGTACAACAAATGCTACCACTTTACACTGCCAAAAGATTGCAGGGCCATCGACCGGAGTTTTACTGATAAGAATTATACTTATGTTTCGGCTGATTTCGTTTGATTCGGTATCAGTTATCTGATATACGTTTATAACATTAAATAGTTGTCCCTGAATAGGTACCGCAACAAATAATTGTTTTTTTTTTATGAAACCATTTATTAAGTATGTTAGTAGGTTTATTAAGTATTTTTTGGAAACTGAAGGGTCGACTAGACAGGTTTGAAAGGTATTTCTATCGGAATGTGAAGTAAGGTCAGAAAAGGGATTGTTAAGGTCAAACTATGTACTTACACTTCGTGGCAGAGGTTTTCGTCATCAAAGTCATAAACCCCCAGTCTGGGAGGAGGTTTATCGTTTATAAAAAGTATGTCATCTAGTTTTCGATGACCTACTCCATAGGTTTTAAATTTTTCGATAAATTGGCTTACCTCCATCCTGAAAATAATATTTTATATTAGGCTTATAAACTACTTTAAAAAGAATGTCCAATGTACCATAATATATTATGAATACTGCGACTGCCATAGTGAAGTCCGAAATAATTTCATTTAAATATGTTTACATATCTCTTCTTTATTTTCTATCTAGCCAAACTTATTTCAAATTTGCAACTACTTTTTACTTGTTATGTTTGAAATACTTTACAGTTTATCCGGAATTCTTAGTGGAGTTTTACCATTCAATTTGCGGTCTACCCATATCCTCTTTCGTTGAGATCGTATCGACGCATCAGCTACAGGAAGGCCAAAGATAGAATGGGCAGGAGTGATTTAATATTTACGGAGGATTTTGAAAGGGCTCGATTTTGAGTAGGTAATATACACTAACGATAAGTATCTATATAATCGTAAGAAAGAAAATGGCCCAAACGGTACAAAAAAGTTGACTATAGTAGGTACTTAGTAATAAAAATATTAAGAACTTATTTTTTTATTATCTGATAAATTCATTCAACTTTTAACTTTTACTTAAAATACCTGTATTATACAATTACATAGGTAAGTAGGTATGTGTAATGTGCCTTTTTACAAACATACCTATCGCTCATAATCATGTAGACAACCAAATCTTGATCGAAATTATAAATAGGTAATCATTTAGATTATTTTACATACGAAAATCTATAGGAAATTAGGAACTGTGCATTGACTTTAAATATACTTTATATCAATGGAACTAGGTATGATAATATCCAAGAAAATCTAAAGAAATTATGTTTTGGTAAGTATATTATATTGTAATTATATGATTGGCGTTCAACTAGTCACAGTACCTAGTTATCTACTACTATTAGTTCTAAATACATATAATCTAAGCAAAAGTTTTTGCTTGCCCATTATAAGTAGGTATCTACATACGTATGTACACGAAACGAATACTGACAAAAAGTTGTCGATAATTTACGAACCGTCTCTCTCTATGAAATAATCTTCAGTTGTATCTTTTACTGGTCCAAAACTGGCCTATCTGGAAACCGGTCTTATCAATTTGTAACATTACTGAATAGCTACTTTAATAGTAATCATGTTTTAAAACACAAAGCGAAGTTATACAAGTCATGATGAATTACCGATAACCTTGGCTGTGATAAAGTGCTACCAATGATGTTCAGTCATCATTAATAGTTTCTGTAGTAAAGTTGTCTGTATAGTTATTTAGTCTGTGCTTATATACTTCTGTGATGCGCACGTATATTATGTTCTTGTGATTGTAAATTAAAAGTACCTATATATTAAATGTTATAAATACACATGTGAAGTAATATACGTTAACAATTTACATACTTTTTTATAACATAACACAGTGAATAACCTGACCAACTTTTGGCTATCTGACTATTTATCTTGTGGTTATTTGCGGAAGTGCCAAATTTTATAAAATGAACGTAAGGCAAAGAAAAGTAAGTGAAACCAACTAATAAAAAGTTGTATATTAGGTATTTACTAGATCTAAAAATCCGTTTTTTAAATATGTTATACTAATATTATTAGTATATTAGTTACAAGACGTCTCACAACTGCATTAGGATAAACATCTAAAGTTTAATCATGCTTACCTTATCGTTAAATTTCCAGTACGTGAAGGTTAAGTTCTCAATTTGGCTTAATTATTTCTTAGACTGATTTATTTACTTAACATGTATTACTGAAATACTTACTAGGTACCGACAGCCGACTAGGTAAATATGTACTAGTCATTGGTGCGGAAGCCGGTATCGTTACAGTATGACGTATGTATGACCAAACCAAATAGACCAAAATGTTTGTTGTTTTTTTTTTAATTCTGAAAGCTTGATTATATCATCTGTATTGAATTTTTGTTCAAAATGAACCAAAATTGTTCTATAAAATCGTTAATGCTTTATAGTTTATTTATAGTTATGATGTTAGTTACACTTGTGCAAATAACTTTACTTATTTAACAACGTTCGCCAGGCAGACCATCCATCCGCGTCCGTGTACAAATTAATGAATATCGTAATTATCGTTACCAAGTAGCTGCTGGTAGGTGAAAGGCATTTCTTTTTTATTTTATTCTATTCTGTCGTGCATTTAAATTAAAATTGAAATAAATTCCAAAGAAAATCTTCTTTACTGTTTAGTCGATTATATGTAATTACCTGAATCGATAGTTACGGTACGTCGGGCTCATCACTATTGCAATCGACCGTCAATTAGTAACACGACATGACATGACATTTGACATTTGAGTTCACTATTTTTGACATTCTCCAAAATAATTTCTGTGTGACGCGACGTTGTACTTGTACCAAACTCGTTTTGTAAAAATATTAATTAAAAAATGATTATGAGGCGATTACTGTACTTTAGTTAGAAATAGTATCACTATCTGATTTATTGGTTGTGATGTTTATTTTAAGTCAACATGGGAAAGTTCAGTACGTACAGGTATTTAGAGGTGTGTATTTTTTCATGTAAATAAAGCAATAATTTTAGAATGTAGTAATCTATTTTTATTACTTCTAATAGTTTGTTTTGTTATTATTTTATTACAGAAAAAAGAAACTATAAATATAAAACTAAAGATATTTATTCTATACTTCTGATTACTTACTTGCAACATTTCCTCTATTTACTTATTTGGTGAAACCAGTAATAATTCAAAAAAAATAATGTTTTAGACATGGTATAATAATATTAGCGCTCTTTCTAGTGGATGGTAATAGAATGATGTGATAATAAATGTTTAGCACCACAGCCAATTAAATTTTTATACTTTTTACAGCTACAGAAACAATCAATATTTTCACAAATGTTACTGACCTAGAGTTCCAATTTTGATAGTTGGTCCGTTATCAGGATATTTTTTTTAAAGCAATCTGTAACTGCAAAAAAGTAAAAAAGTAACTGCTAAAAACCTTGCCGATATTATATGGTGTTCCATACTAACTAAATAAAACCTCTATGAAGTAATGAAATACAGAAACTCATTAAAATTTTATTGTTTGTTACACGCAGTTGATAAAATGTTTTTTTTACTGTCTGTAGGTGACATGAAATATGTACTTGGTTACATTTATGTTTTTAAATTATGTTTCCTAAAGTGATTCATTTTTTTTTACAGTTAAAAGATGATACCTCTGCCCCACATATCAATGTTAGAAGTAGGACTATTAAGCACCCAAGAAGATTGAAGAAAGTATTTATATTCCTCATCATATTAGCACTATTTGTCACATACTTTTTGGGTAAGTACTTTTTATTATCTGTATTTTTCAGCCCTTTATTATGTATTTGTGTGTGTGTGTGTGTGTAGAAAATGCGGACTAGATACTTTTTAGCATTACCATACATTCTAATGTGTTTCTTCAGAGACTGATGTTAAATATAAACATAATATATAATACAGCATTGTTGATATGTTCATAAGTCAGTTTGGGTTCATGGCAATTCAATAGTAATTGGCCATAATTAGGCCCAGCCTTAATCCATCAAGGAACAACTAAAAGACACAATAGAACATAATGCATGCTTGGCATAACACTTAAGGTCCTATGCATATTACGCCACATAACATGGGTTTGACTCCCACTAAAGTTAATATTACTTTGTATATCCCATAAAAATTAACTTGAGCTTAAAAGATATTTAAATCTTTTCAATAAAAGAAATCCAGTTTCAATTCTTTAATGAATTAATAATGATAGCTGTATTCTCAGACCATGCCCATTTAAAAGTCCAAACATCAACAATTACAAATAAAACTCACAATAATACACATTTTTTATGAAGGCAATGAGTAAGCATTATATACTTAGTAGTTTCTGACTGATACTGTTTATTTTACTATATAATTTATGTTATGTGAATCAACTGGTAGTACTGGGTAATTATTATGATGCGATCAATAACATGAAACTACTTACGTCACCTGACGTAAGTTTAGAACGTGAAGTATGATTTCGATTGGCGAGTGGGGCGAGCGGTACCGAACCAGAAGACGCAGGTTCGAATCCTGCCCGCCAGCCGATTTCTTCCTTCATTAAAATAATATGAGTTGCTTGTTTATTAACACATTATTAAAAACAAACAAAACTTAATTAAAAGAAGTAGCATCTTCAATATATTTTCAATAGTTTTTATCATATTATATTCACTATTTACGAAGTAATAAAAAAAAATGTTATATAGTCTGCACAAACTAGTTGGCCGCCCCTTAGGTATGTGAGCGGTGGGACGGCGGGGCGGGGACGCTTACTTTTGTTCACAACCCGCCGCCACACCCCCGTCCCTACCTAAGGCGTAGCCAACTAGTTCCGCGGGGACTATACATAATGATGAACTTATGGTAAAATTTTAATATAATCATCTTATACTCGTAACAAGTAACAACTACTGTTTTTTTATGTCAATACATGTGTTAAGGTCAATATTTATTGTTGCTGTTGCCATGGATACCAACATTTTACATACAACAATAAAAACTTAATTAAAGTTTTCCAGATATTCTAAGGATGGTATGCCACTGGTGAAATAAATGCCTTTGTTGATCATCTTGATCTAAGATTTGATCAAATCTCTGTGACGAATAGAATGTCATTCATATAATTGATGAAGTCATCAAATCTCTTTGATCAAAGTGACATTGGACATTGTGGGGTGCCTTTGATACACGCTAAAGGATAATTATAATATCGCCCAGTGTTAGGTAGCCTTCGAGAAGCCCGGTTACACAGTACAGATTAGGCGTTTTCGGTATTAGTACAGCTTGGAATGAAATAATAGTTATATCAAACATAACATAATATATGTACAATACAGATTTTATCAATGAGGCCATATTTGAAACGTATTGATAAAATGTCAGCATTATAAAAGCAACAAAACAAATCTGTGATTAGGTAGGAATCTAGTTGTCATAGGGGTTATTAAAAATGTTTCCTGTTGTGATTAGTTGACACAAATATGGTGACAACCACGTAATATAGAGGTAATGACTGAAGATTCCCTTAATCACATTGGAATAAGTACCAGAATTGCTAGTCTAGACCTTATAGGTCAGTATAATTAATGGAATCAGGCGTTACTTTGCGGAAATCCATGACAACAAATTGCGAAACCCAAATCTATATGACACTGGTCACATAGGTTTGGGTATGCATTGGGTTTGCACTAACAACTTAGTTCTCCTTGCATAAGCAACTAAATATTTTCATTGCAATTTGTTCTGTCAGATTTAAAGACGAGTCTTAGTAAACGTATGCTTCCGTGTCAAATTTCCCCTAACTGGCGATCTGCCCCTGCTTTGTAAGGGTAGCACTAAACTAGATCATAAAACCTTCCTGGAAAATCCTTCTTTCTATTGATGAAAACCGTATGAAAATCCGTACAGTAGTTTCCAAGATTAGTTTCTAAACTCATATTATTTAGTGTACTTCTTGTGCGGCCCGTTTATTCTTTTTACTCTTTATAGTTCTCCCAGGTGTGAGTGTTTGTGTATTAGTGAGCCACGTGTTGAAAAAACTGCATTTTTGTTGAAAAAGCTACCGGACGCATTGTTTCACATTCCTATTCGAGTGCGTAAACATCTCTGCGCCAGCTGCTTTGTTATATTCAACAATATCTGTGATTGGAAACCATAAAAACATTAATTTCACGTTAATTAAATGTTGGTTTTAAATGAGATTGGGATTTGTGTATATTGCTTTGCTTCATTTAGAGACTTCTGATTTCAAAGTATAAAAAGAATAATCCAACAGATTGGCTAAAGCGGAAGTGGCGATGAATGATGACATCACAATCAGGTTTTTCGGCTAATTTGTCGACAAAGTATGATATTATATTTTTGACACAAGGATAGCCGACACAGCATTTAGCTATTTACAATAGTTTTAGTTTTCTTTTGTCATATCCCTTTTTATTCTCTTGTAATGTTCTTTACTGTGTGTGACAAATAAAGTTTATTTCATTTCATTTCATTTCCATGGTAACTGTGAGGTGTGATTGTGAGTCTTCGGTGTCTTTTCGATAAAGTTTTGGCATGCATACGATATATTTTCCTACACTAACTACATCTTATCTCTACTCTGATTCATAGCCTGTAATTGATAGTACCAAAACTTTTTTTTAATCTTTCTTATAAATCTTTACATGTTTTCCGTACTCATAGTAACGTTTCATCGTGACTGCGCATGAGTTGCGGATTCTACACTTCAATCCAAAATGCTCCAAGAACACACGATATTTTGACCTTCAGCGATTGCGGATATAGGCTTTCGGAAGCAGCAAAAATTACAAACATTTTCTTAAACACTGACTTAAATAGGTTCAAATAGCATAAATACATAATGTAAATCATCAATCAGCGGATGCTCCCATATTGAAGTAAGATATAGGGTTTTTACCTAGTATGGCTAAAAATGATGGAGCATTTTAGCCTTAGACGATCAATTGAAACAAATTGCCCTTAACTTGGTATTATTAATGGGCTCTATTACTATCTCCAAAATCTTTAACCGTCCTGTTGCCCATTGAGGTCACAAAACGGTCAATATATCACAATTACTGGGGTCCCGACGTCGTCTGTTTTTTAACTAGCCATCTAATTAGGTTTTCTATCGTTTTCGTATCGGACACTAAGAAGCTCCACAGTTTCGACTCGGATCGTACTCGAACTTGGACCCGACTGAACCGATTTCGACTACCTCCATAAATGGGGATTAAGGGAGTCAGCACAGCAACTTGCGACTGCGGAGCAACTGACCTGACCCTTTTTGTCATTTTCCCGGTGCAATGTCGGAACTAGGAAGTCCATAAATTTACACCCACCGCCGCAAACTGCCTGAAAAACCTGAATAGAGGTTGGATTCATGCAGGACGAATGCCATACGCATCGTCATCTCTACGTCACGTTTATAAACATCCGGGACGTTGGTAGTAGTTGTGGTAAAATACTCGAGAAAACAAGAACTCCTTGTAATGGAACCTGCTTCAACCAACTGCAGAGTTATTGAAAGTATCTGAAGTGTCAACCAGCGCTAGGCCAGTAGTCAACATACCTACATCATAATTTTGTTAAGTGGGATTAACTTTTTGATTAAAAAATTAATGGCAGCTTCAAGATTCAAGATAAAAAATAAAAAAGAACTCCCACGCTAGAAACGTGTTATCGCTAGTGAAGTACTAGCAACAATAAATGTTTTTAAATATAAAATAAAAAAATTAGATATGGCCTTTGCGTAACCCCGCAACTAGTTTCACACGTCGGCGCTCGGCGTCAGAGCAAAACGTGTACGTACTATGATTTAGATTTACGTCTTTGTCAATTCGTAACGAGATTTTCTATAATGTTGGGTTTCTTTTAATTTGTTTTGGAGAAATCAACTTAAATATAAAGTAGTAAAGATCAAAATTAGGTATGAGATTGATGATAAAACGACATTTTCACGTTCTATGTTAGGTGCTCGCTGTAAATAACTGCTTCAGTTGGCTTTGTTTCGCAGATAGATACGTACCCACGGATTCGGGCTGGGAAAAAGTGAAAAATGGCAAACAATCCGGTCGCGTTAGTGCGTATAGTTATTTTCTTAGCAAGTATATTGTTTATCGAACGTAGTACAGGAATACGTAAGTAGTTCCATGTGTAATTCATAGTTGTTACTTCGTGTAAGTAAAACTTGAGTAGGTAGAAAATTAGATTAGTTTTATTCTTGGACGTAAATTGTTAGGACAATTATTTTAATTTTGTTTAGAATTTAATTTAAGGCTATCTAACAACATACCATTACACCTGAATTCCGCGAAGAGTTTGGCAGATGTGTACTAATGTACAGCCACAGTTCGTCCCATCAGGGGGCGAGCCCTCTGCCATTATTGGTGCACACATCCAAAGTCAGAGCTGCTACTGGGCTACTGGGAATTGAGAGAAACACACCCAATAACACTTTGTTCTTTCTGGAAATCGAACCCATTACCCAGGACCTCGAGCGTACCACTAGAACCAGATATTTATTTACAATAAATCGGTCGTAATAATAGTTCTTTTTCACAATCGCCTACAGACAATGTATAGGTGTCACTGAAAGCGACGAGTTGGTAGTACTCACTTATTTATTTTACCATTTTATCTTTATGCCAACCCGTCCTTCCAAAAAAAGATTGAAGAAACAGGTAACCATGTCGATCCATCGGTTACTTAATGAAATGCTTAAAGTAGGAAATTAAATATCGATATCCTTCGAATTTTGCTAGCAGCCGTAGTAGGGAGCTGTACTGTAGTAAATCGCCCATTTTCAGGCTCAAGGCGAACTGATTTTTATTAAACATTATTTCGGTAGTTTTTTTAGATTTCAATATAAACTTTAAAACATTTTAAAAACTCAGCCACGCATTTTTATTATTAATAACTTGTCTAGAAATATTAATGAAACATAATTTACTTAACTGTATTCTTATTGAGAATTTTATTTATGAATTGTGTTACTGTATAGAGAAGGATAAAGGATGGATGGGTAAAACTGTTCAAGCAACATTTAAATAGGTCCTATTTAAAAAAATAACAGAGGAAATATTATTTCATATATTTCTAAAATTGTTTAAACTGTTTCAACTAACATTATGTAGAAGTTTTCCTTATACGGTGAAAATGTATTTATCAATGTAAATGAGTAGTTCAATTCAAAGTAGGTACCGGAAAAGCCAACCTTAAATTAAAATGTTTTAGATAACGGCTGTGCAAATATAGTCAAACCAACATGGACACTTATTAGAACGTACTTATTAGAATTATATTTAAGTAGGTAAATGCCTGTTATGAATATCACCAAAGCAATATTGTTTTACTAATTATTCAACAAAGTAGAACGCCTAATTTAATGTAATTATCGAGGGCTGAGGCACATTATAATACTTACAATGTTTACTTTAGTATCGTATCATTTCATTTTTTTCAGACAACTCAGTTTTTGGCTGAAGTTTTAATGTTATTAGACTTTGGACTGTGTCGAGGGCGAATAAAAAAAATGGGCTCATACTTGCGCCTATTTCTATTATATTAATCTGCAATTCTAATAAATGAATATTATAAGCCAGTGCTATACTACTTAGAGAGTAGAATCGATAATCGTATCTTATTAGTTATTTAATCGAAGTGCAAATATATCGAATAGTATTTCATCGTACTTACTGGTATTGTATAAAGTTCACTGCAGTTCATCGTATGTAGGTAATAATTACAATAATATCATTATTTAACATTACGTTGTACTCGTAATAAGAAGGATCATTTATTGTAGTGCTATATAACAGATGCCCGTGTTTCCAGTTAATTTAAAAAATAAGTGACACGTAAAAGCCTAAATATTTTTGACAGAACTTTTTTTAATTTGTATCATGTTGGCTACGGTAGTGGCTGTGTTTTTCCGCATAAGCATAAGATTTTGTGTCCTAGGTTTGTTCGCGGGCCAGTCGCAATGGCTTGATGGCATCGCCAAGACCCTGGGCTACGAGAGCGTGTTCCACCACGCTGTCATCATCGATGCTGGCTCATCGGGCTCCAGGGTGCTTGCTTATAAGTTTAGAGTACCTTTTACAGGTGAGTTTTTTTTTTTGTAAATATTAATAACTAGCTTCCCGCCAGCGGCTTCGCCCGCGTGGTCTTATAATTTTTTCCCCCGTTTTTGCAACATTTTTCATTACTACTCCGCTCCTATTAGTCGTAGCGTGATGATATATAGCCTATAGCCTTCCCCGATAAATGGGCTATCTAACATGGAAAGAATTTTTCAAATCGGTCCAGTACTTTTTGAGTTTATTCGTTACATACAAAAATACAAATCTTTCCTCTTTATAATATTTATTAATTAATAATTTCATTAGATGTTTCTTTCGAGAAAATCGTGTGAATAGTGTCATATTCGTTGTCACAGTGCTTGCGAAATAAATGTGCGTCTTTAAAATTGTACGCAAGTGGAGAAGAAAATTTTGAGTTGCTACAGAAAAAAAAAACCAAAACATTTAGCTCGATCCGGGAACCCATAGGACCTCTAGCCGTGTGTACTAGCAGTAATGGTTACTTGTATTTATCTAACAATTAATATATATGTATACCTAATAATTACGTAAAAACTTATCAGTTAATAAATCTCATTAGGGTTTAATGTAACAATACTGTCATAACTGAATGGTCAATTAGATAATTTGTGGTTGTTATAGAGGCACGTTCCGATAGCGATACCTACTACAACTTTATTGGCTTAGTGGCAAGCGCAACTGCCTGGCTTGAGGTTCGGGAGTTTCCCAGGTCGCGGAGGTTGATTCCCAGGCCGACCATTGTCATTGGGATTTTCTGGGAAATGTTCAGTAGGAGGATGTGGGGTTTGGATTTGCGCTGTAATAATAAATAACAATCAGTTTGCCTCCTATTACCAGTAACTGTAAAGTAGGTAATGGTCCCAGGACCAAAAACATCATCATCATCATTTCATTGGTCCCAGCCAAGGACCAAAACATACTAGCGAATTGTGGGTGCACATTAATATAAATGTAGATTTTTAGACGTTCTATCTCACGGAAGCGGTTAAGTGATTGAAAGTTGAACTTTACATCAATTACTTAAGGGTTCACAATGGCACATGTCTTCATGAGCTAGAATGACTATACAACATCTCCGGCAGCCGCAAACCCGGAAAAAGTAGGTACATTGTTTTACTTACAAGAAATTTCCATTAACGCTGTGTTCTTAACTCGACGTGAAGCGTTATCATTACACCGTTATCTTACGATGGTAAACTATTAAATGAGATTATGTAAGTACCTACTGCAAGCATATTTGTCACGGCCATTGCATATAGATTATACGATGTTGGTCAAACAAATCGTAATATACTTGTCACATTCTATTGTGATTCAGCTACACAATATTTTATGCCTTGCATCAAGTTCCAACCTATATAAAACCATAACGGTTATATTTCCCGAAGCGTTAGGCATCGATAATTTAGTTACGATTTTTGCGTAGAGAATTTTGTGTGTGTTCCATACTTTTTTGCGTGTATTCGTACTTTTTGCGTGGCAGCCGGTTCCTCCTTTTTTATATTGGTGGCGATCGGTGAGTACGACCATCAGGTCGCCTGCTCGTTTGCTGATTATCCATAAGGGTTGAACTACATCTAGTCGAACCACCGTCACCGAATCGCACTTTTCTATGCTTCTATTCTTTTCTGTCATCTAGGCCGGCGGACACGTGCGGTGACTCTTTCTCGCTCTAGTAAATCTAGAACGAGAAAGAGTAACCACACGTGGCGGAATCGACGAGGTGCTCGGGTTCCCGCTTTCTTTTTCTGGAAGCAGAAAAAAGTGCGATTCTGTGCGGCCAGATACAGCTCAACCCTAAAAAAGCCTTTTTAATGCCGCTCCAGGGGAAAACTGGCTCCTGCGGCTGAATCTCGTCTCAAGCCATTGTTTTTGTACCGCGACTATTATAATAATTTCGTGGCGGACTATGTGCGCACACTTTTTAAGGTGTGGAAATTTCTATGGATCTTTTGCTTCCCTGAGAAGTGGCAGGTTGTGGCATGTCGGACTCCTACCGACCGACCGTTCCTTCCCTTGCCTTACCTATACGTCATGGCCATGGGCTCCAAAACATTCACCATGACCCTTAAGGACACTCTTACCCCTACGACACCTAAGCGTGATGTAAACGACACAAACAAAACATTCTACGTTTAACCATTACTATATAATTTTGTTCCAGTATTCGGCCAAGCCAGCTTGGATCTAGTAGATGAATATTTTGAGCAGAGCAAACCTGGCTTGTCCTCATTTGCCGATGACCCGGCTAAGGTAAGAGATATAAAAGAATTTGGCACATTTATTCGGTTGGACATATTTTTTATAAGTTTATAACTAAGGTACGGTGCTAAATCGTATTAATAAATATAAATGTGAAGGTTTTTTGTTTTGATGTTTGGTTTGGATTTATTATACTTTTGTGAGTGGTTGACGTTACAACGGCTCCGCCATCCAATTTCTGGACAATACCAATATTCGAAGGATAGATAGACTGGTTTTGACTGACCACTAATGATTGTCATAGGTGTTCGTATGACAACCGGGACCGACGGTTTTACGTGCTAACGCGCTCTCCGGAGAGGTCTCAATGTGTTAAGAATAGTCACCCATCCATAGACTCACTCACTTTTGTTTACTCAACAAGTCAACATGTTTGCGTTATTTTAAAAACACATCGTAAAAAAACAGTTTTTTTTCGTCGTCAGGGCGCGGAGACGATAGTACACCTGATTAAGAAGGCGGAGTTTCTTACGCCACCTGAGAAGAGGAAGTCCACGCCGCTAATAGTGCGCGCCACAGCCGGCCTGCGACTGCTCCCCGCCGAGAAAGCGCAACTGCTCATTGATCATGTTGCTAAGGCCATCTCCAAGTAAGTGTTGAGTTTTTATGTACATCCATTAATCGGGCATAATATATACACCGAGCTGTTACTGGAAATTTTATAGAAAAACCTAGTAACACGTTTTAGATCATGGAATCTTACTCAGAAGCTCGGACCACTAGATTTTATAGTAAGGAAAAACTGATTAACTGGTGACCTAGTCATGATTACTGTTTACAGTTACCTCCTGATTATGGTTCATTGTTACCCCGATTACTGTTCGCCCTTACCCGACTACGGTTCCCTGTTGCCCTGAATAATATTCACTGTTACCCCTGATTATTGTTCACTGTTACCCCCAGATTACTGGTCACCAGACATATTTTATATTTTGAAAATATAAAGTTTATAAAAATTATAGCTCGTGAAACTTATTTGTTAATTCCTAGGTTGGGCTATGACGTGGGCCCCGATGGCGTTAAGATCATGGACGGCTCGGACGAAGGCATCTTTATCTGGTACACAGTCAACTTACTACATGGTATGTATTAGTAGACCCGAGCCCAGCAGTGGGATAGTCAATGGGTTGATGGTTGTCAGTCTGAACTAAATTCTCCTGTTCAGACCTCATGGACAGCGAAACCATGGCAGCTCTGGATCTGGGCGGCGGGTCCACGCAGATTACATTCCAGCTGAGCGAGGGCGACGCGCCGCAGTACCCCAGCGCCGACCAGTACGTGGTGCCGGCCGGTACCAACGTCACACTTTATACGCACAGGTGACATACATACACACATATTTCCCTCATAGAGCCAAAGTAGGTAGATTTTTTATTTTTGTTATCATTCCAGAGGGTAAAAAATACTCATGACTACACATAATGAGACCCTACAGAATATGGAAAAAATATATTTTTAAATTTTAGTATGGATTTTTTTTTATATTTCTGGGACGGTCTCATAGGCTAATATTCAGAGACGAGCTAAGCGTAAACTAATGCTTCCGTATGTCAAATTTGTATGACAATTTTCCGTATGTCAAATTTGTATGACAATTTGACATATGGAAGCCTAAGTTTATGCTTAGCATCGTCTCTGAATATTAGCCTTAGTGAAAGCTTTCCGTCTGTGCTGGCATGCGCCACAAATTAATATCTACGTCAGCGTATTGACTTCTCTTCCTTTCGAACATACCACTAAGAAAAAATTGATTGGGGATATTTAACAACAGCCGAAAAAAATAATAGACTATTAAGAATACGTGAGGGTATTATAAGCCCTGCAGCCACCTTGATGACGTAAAAATGTCGTAACCGCTAGGACCACTAGCCGGCAATTATAGTCTGTTTTTTAATCTCAGAGACTAAAGTGACATTACGTGGGATACCAGTTTTTTGCATTTCTTAAATAGTAATGTGCCTCTATCGAAAATTATCGCTAATAAATTGAAGTGTCGGTTTTTTTATATTGAGTTATCCTAAAAAAATAGTAGGTCTTATTTAAAACGTAATAATCAGGGTCGAATTAGGTAGAGTTTTTAAGGACTAAATAACCACAGCGAAATTAACATAGTCTTCTAAAACTTTTTTACAGCGATTGATATAGTTTTGTAATACTTTTTTACCTCGTTGGAACATAAGACTAAAATGAGTAAAGTTATTTCTTAGTTTTTTTGGTAGGTAATTTTACGTCATTTGGTACTTAAAAAATCTACGACGACTTACCTTTCGTAGACTTTATTGTGCATTCGGTCAATTTTAATTAATTTGGGCTTTAATGATACGATTTAGAATAAAAAACTTTTTAGCTAATCGTCTAAAAGTTTCGATTCTACAAACCGGTATCGTAGGTGCAACACTACACAAAAAAGCTGGTATTATTATTTGTAATTTTGACAGTTGCATGTGTCAATCTAGTCTCTGAGATTAAAAAACGGACTATAGACAAGGTCCTTATACATGTTTGTAATATTGTTGCAGCTATCTGAACCTAGGTTTACTGGCGGCGCGCTACGGCGTGCTGCGCATGGAGGTGGAGGACAACACCACGGTGGAGCTGCGCTCCGTCTGCGTCGACCCCATCATACAGCGCGAGCCCTGGACGTACGCTAACCAAGAATATTTCGTCAGGTAAGTCACTCAGTGCGGTTACATATACACATCAAAACTATTCCCATCATAATATTTTAGATACCTATTCTCCATAAAATGTTGTTAAAGTAAAATAATGACATTTTTTAGAAGTCAAGGCTAAGAATTTGTGACGACCTATTGGATCCTAGTAAAATAACATAAGTATAAGTAAGTGTTGTTTGCACACCAAGTGTGCAAAAAAGTTGGCGTTTTTTTTTTATCATGGAAATTCGTAAAGCTATATTTTTTCTGCTCTAATTTGCAAAAATTGTAGGGAAACGAAATGGATGGCAATAGTAGTCATATATGCACCCGCATACTGCACATTTTCGCATAGGTTGCATTCTAATCTGGGAGAGGTTAAGATTGATATTAACAAGGATTTTTTTTTGTATGATTATGTTTTCAATGTCACATTTGATATACGTTACTCGTGAATGTGACATATTTTTCTAGTAAATTTGACATAGGCTATGGAGTTTATATTCAAATTCGATATGTCCTTCTAGTATGACATAAACTACCTTTAAGCATAAGTCAAATTCACTAGTAGCGTAACAAAAATCTGGGCTGGTTTTTGAAAGCATCCTTTTATTTTTAATGAAGGAAAAAATAATATGTAATCTTAGCATGGAAAATGCTTAAAAATACAAAAAGTTAAGCATCCTTTTGCTATCTGAAACTCCCTTATGCCAAACCGGAGAACAGGACCGGTTCGAATCGGTCCTGAGGTCGGTTTTTCTTTCTAAAAATGATATATTTAATACTAGTATTCCGCCCGCGGCTTCCCCCGCGTGGTGTGGGTATAACTGTCATCCCCTATTTCAATCCTTTTTTCGCATTAAAAAGTAGTCTACGTCCTTTCTCAGGCTCTAGACTATCTGTGTATCAAATTTCATTTAAATGAGTTCAGTAGTTGTGGCGTGAAAGCGCGACAGACAGACAGACAGAGTTACTTTCGCATTTATAATATTAGTAAGGAAATAAGGAAATATTAGTAAGGATTTGAATGGGTTTTGTAGCGGTGTGATCCGTATCCACCCAACCAAGCGCACAGAGGTGTACGCGGCGTGCCACGAGGTGGTGCGGCGCTACGTGCTGGCCACGCTGGACTGGGAGCCGCGCCGGGCGCCGCGCGGCAGCGTGGCCGCCATGAGCTACTTCTACGACGTCGCCGCAGATGCCGGCATCATAGGTACGGTATATTCAACCTTTTTGGCCGGCCTGAAGTTGACGCGAACTGCTGAACAGAATGAAAAGAAGCAAAATAGTTGCAAAAAGAAGCAATACTTGGCGGGAAGGACCCGCGGTGGCTTAGAATAATGGTAATAGCGTCTGGTGTATTTAATCAGAAAGCGCGGGTTCGAATCCTGCCCTCCAGTCAATTTTTTACTTTATTAAAATAACTGATAATCTTAGTATATTTTTTTTTTAATACGAAAAGGTTTAAAATAATGTATTAAGTTAATTGTATATTTCGTTCAGAAAATTTATAAAAACGAAAGCCTTACGCCTCGAGCTTTCGTTTTCTTTAATTTTAATGTAATATTTTTTTCTCGCTCGTTTCCAATCTTCTTGGCCGGGCTGAAGTTGGCAGCGGTTTTTTAATGTGGAAAATCTTCATAGATATACCGGGATGGGGTACAGGGATCCCGGTATATCGGACTCTTACAGACTAACAACCGCATTTGCCTTCTCTAGCCCCACGAATTTTGATCAGAAGTATGGTGCTCGAACCACTATAGTCTGCGCGGAACTAGTTCGCCGCGCCTTAAGTATGTGAGTGGCGGGATGGAGGGGTGGGGTCGCCTGCGCGCGGTGGGACGGTGGGGCGGGGGCACTTGCTTTCGTGCACAGTAACCCTTGGCCTCACCGCCGTCCCTGCCTAAGGCGCGGCCAACTAGTTCCGCTTGGAGTTTCGATGGTCGCGGTGAGAGTCCCGTTGGTGTGCAGACGTGATGCGCGGCGGCACGGTGTCGGTGGGCGCGTACCGCGCGGCGGCGGTGCGCGCGTGCTCGGCCGCCAACGTGGAGCAGCCGTGGGCCTGCCTCGACCTCGTCTACGTGGTCGCGCTGCTGCAGGACGCATACAAGATCAGCGACGACGAACCCATCTCCGTACGTACCATACCGCACGACACTAACGTCATAAATAAACAACACTAAATTAACAATTTAAAAACCCCGACGCAAAATGATTGAAATAAAGTAATTCGCCACACGCACGCACGCACGCACGCACGCACGCACGCACTCACAATGTCAGGGACCAACCGAAAATGCTAGTTCCTTTGGCACACATATTATTAATTTATATTTTTTTGTTTATATATATTATGTTGTGTATAGCAAAATAAATGGTTTAACTAGACTAAGTCTACCCAAGTTGAAATGACACGTCCCACTGCCGCATTTACACACACGAGCATTTAAAATGTGGACGCAATCATAAAAACACAGTAAAGTATACATTCAACGCTCCCACACAGATGAAGTATCGATTTTAATTAATTCCAAAAACCTTTTAAAGCAATAGTGACCACATGTCCTTTCTCAAGATCCAAATATTATCAAAATTTGTGCAATGGCTTAGAAGTTTCGTTATCATTGTAATAATAATAATCTTGAAATAAAACTACTTTTTACGGATTTTATCGCGTTATATTCATATTTGTTTTTAGGATTAAAATAATATCAATATAACGCGATAAAATCCGTAAAAAGAGTTTTATTTCAATGTCTAGTATTCGCGTAAGTGTCAGAAATCAATAATAATCTTGTTATTTCTAGTTATTCAAGAAAGTGGACGGACACGAGGTGTCCTGGGCGTTGGGGCTCGCGTACACGACCGTCATGAACCGGATCTTCGTCACAGCGTAGTGCGTGACGTCACACACGTGAGTGTCAACACTTGACAATAGTTTTAGTTAAACTACTGTAAAATTCATCGTGAGCTGTGGGTGGGGCAAATTTTTGGGAAATTTCATGTACTTTTGAATTCCAAAATATTCGTCCGAATATTAAAGTTATATTTATTGTGTGATATATTTTGAAAGGGTCTTCTAATTCTTGAGCAGTTTATTTAACAAGACTATGCTTGCATTTTCTTACGAATTTCTATTCGTAATTGACTGAAATAAGAGGTACTTTTTAATCCTGTTTTTGTTATTTTCTTACCATGCGGTTTGTCAACTAACGTGATTATGCATTACCTTTAAATGCTTTGATTTGAGCATATTTTAAGTACATTAGGCTAGCCTCCTATTTCTAAGAATGGTATTCAGCTCGTCAAATTTATTTGCCCAATGTCATTATGATCAATTAGATTGTGACATTTGACGACCATCAAATATATGGACATCATTCTATTTGTAAAAAAAATTAATCAAATATTGGACAAAGATCTTGGACGGTGAGATTTATTTTACCAATACCACCTAAAGTCCTTAACCCACATGAAAGTTTACAGTTATTTTACTAATAGGGCTGGGTCGTAAAAAATATATTGTGCGGAACTTGGTATAAAACAAAATAAGCCTGTATGTGAGATTTTACTGTAGAATATTTAACGTACGTCGTTATTTTATAAATGTCTTGTGAAATGTTTTACGAATACCTATGATTGTAACACAGGTATAGTATTGACAAAGAAATTCATTTATAATGCGCCTAGCTTACCTGACCTGGTTGACACAATTGGAATGTTGCCATTTTGATTAATGCCATTTTGGTGCGGTGTTTCTATCATCCGTTTTGTATTATTGTCGTAGAAAAGTTAACCTCACCGTATTTCCTAGCTAGAATAATTTTATCCTAATTTTTTACGTGAATTTTTTATTGTACATATTTTTAATGGCAATACTAAAGGCGATAGATGACGCTGTCATAGAGTCACATAAGTTCGGTGCATGATAACAAATTAAAAAATACCTCAAAAAAACACAGGTTTCACATATTTTATTCCATTTTATTGAAGTTATTCGACCCAGTCCAATCATAACAAGTGATTTGACATAACAACATTACCTCTTCGGTACTCTTATGTGATATAAATAATGATGTATCTAAGTATTTTATTATTAATTTCTCTATTCAACTGTGTTTGTAAATAGTATTTAGCTGAAAGCGGGTTTTATATTTTTAAAGCAATAAATATCTCGATGCACATAATTGATTCATATTTTGCATCGCAATGATTCCAATAATTGTAAAATGTTCGCGTTAATGTCGGATATAGGCTTATGTACACTAAAAACCTAATTAAATAGCTTACGCCGTGGTCCGCAAATCTCTCAGTATAAAAGGAAAAGGTGACTGATCCATCAACGCATCTAAAACCACTGAAAAGATTGGGCTGAAATTTGGCAGAGATATGCACCATGATGTAGGAATGCCTAAGAAAAGAATTTGGGAAACTCCCACGGGATTGGGAAAAATTAGATGAACGGGAGTAACACTGCGGGGAAAAACTAGTTAATAATATTTTCTTAAGACATTTCGTTTTTCGGAGTTTTATTTTTCGCGAATATAATTTTTAACGAACAGTTTACTTAGTCTTACTAGGTTTTGGTGTACATACCATTTTGGAATGTTTTACAATATGTGTATGTTGTAAAATTGTGTTTGGTGTACATAGGTGTTATAAATCTGGTTTCTAAAATATGCGTGAAGTCTTTTTTACATTTACTAGATGAATTTAAACATTCATGCGTGTTTCAAATAAGTTTTGTAGGTCTTATCATTGATAGTGCAAGTGCTTAAAAACTTCATTTATTATCGTTATAATCGCAGCGTACATTATGAAGACCGCAGAAATTTACGCATTTATGCACATTTATTAGATATTTTGTTTAGATTAGGTATGACAATTTCAGGGTAATATTTCTTACCCTTCTAATATGCCATCAGCCATGAAATCGCCACTGTATTTTTAACGGAAAGCCAATTCTGTTGTTTTAACTTATAGCAATATTAAAGTTCGCAAACTAAAATGTCACAAACTAAATCGACGTCAAATGTCAACAACAGTGCAATGAGATAGAAAATGGATCATATCATGATATTTGTGTCATTAGGCTAGATCGGAACGACAGTTAAATTAATTTTTATTATGAGAATATTGATCTGATTGATATAAATGCAACCGTTCGATATTCTTTTTTCAATTGATTTCCATACCTCCAGGGTACTTATTTCGATGGTGTCAGAAAGGTAGTCGAATGGCACTGAGGTTTTCAGGTTTCAGTTCAAATTTCAGATATGTAACTCGATCTCAGCCTATATTTTGAGATTTGACAAAACTCAAAAAAAAAAAACTAACTAACAATCCAATTATTATATAAATATATTTCAACACAATAAAATATCAGAATTGAGTACTATACACTGTTCGTTCAGAAATGTTCTATTATTCGTCGATACAATATGTGGAATATAACCAACATTTGTAATTAATTTAACACTGGGCATCTATTAATTATTTAACACTAGCCTTTACTTTTCTAGCCCGTCCTTTATTTCTATTAGCTGCAATCGAATTATCAACGTGATAAGCTATTTGCACATTTATTGTATCAACACAATTATTTACAAATCATGCACAATTATTTATTAAATATTGCTCATTTGTTATTTAAATATTTACTAGGATGAATTTATATTACTTAAGCGTTGTGCGTGTGAGGAAATTAGGTAGTAATTTTCTTTGTTATTAAATCGTTTTAGTTCAATTTATATAAATTATTTTACTGGACCTTTTTCCATTGAATTATTTGTGTCTAATGCTATTTTACATGCTGAGGTGTTACCACACCAAAAAAATTGAAACAGTTTCGGATCGTTTCTCAGCATGTATAGGTACATTGTAAAAGTGTGATTTAAACAATGTTTGTAAGATTCAAGAAAGTGTGGTGACACTTTACAATCGAAGGGTAGCTTTTTATTATTGTTGTGTTTAGTTATATTTAATTTAAACCAGTTTCCAAATCAGAAGCAGATGGTACCTTGTTTAATTATTATTTTTTATATAAGATATTCCGTCTTAGGCGCAAGTTCTAACATCTGTAAGGACTAGTATTATGGGAAGATTTTAAACTCAAGGTTTGAGTTATACTTACACTTTTGTAAAGTGCTGATAATATAATAGAGACAATTACTTATAAATACTTAATGGAGCTTAATCTTTTGGCTGGAAATGGCAATTTTTTTTTTGCTTTATAAAGGACGTGTTTGTACGCTGATGCCAAGGCGTTTGTCTTCATCTCGTTTTCATGCCTGCCCACACTGTGGGGGCGATGGGCGCTTATTTGTCGTAACTTTTATCGATATTTGCATCAATTACACTGATTTTGCGAAGTCAAGACATTTCTCTTCTTCCTAATTTTATTCATCAGTCGTTAATCCTAATCTTTTGTTAGTTTTGACAAATAAAATTCACATTTTTATTTGGTTGTGACGTCTGTCAGGATTATCTGAAACAATTTAGTCAGCCAAAAGATTAGCTACTTATCTCATCTGAGAATGATTGTTAGATTTAATTTACAAAACTGTAATTGTTTAAGAAATAGTTTTTTCCAAAATCTATTATAAATGAAGGTTGTATGTGTGATTTAAGTTATTAAAAACTTATTATGTAAGTTCTTACGATAAGCACTTTCCAATAAACATATATTCAAATGCTATTTTTATGACAAAGATATTGTTTTTCATTTTCTATGCAATATACTAAACATTTTGTAGCTCACTGTGCACTATTTAGGTGTCAATACCTAGCCGACATGGTCAAATTGGTGTTATAATGTAAATTGTACAAATTTAATAAATGTTGGATCTTATTTTTTTGTGTCTATTCTTTAAAAAATATTATATTAGGTATTTAAGGAGACAAAATTGCTCGTGGACTATTGACAAACATCACTCACCTACAAATATCAAAGATATTCTGATTTTATTCAATGAGCGACAGCCAGCTTAAAAGCCAATAAAACTTCAAACATTACTGAATTTTCATACTTTATTAAGAACCATTCAATAGGTACAATAAAATTTTTATTCTAACGCACTTCAATCAGATAACACTGCGTTCAGTCTCGTCTAAAATGATTAGTTTTAAAATCTATGGTTTCCGAGATTACACAATATATAACTAGAATTAGAAACATCGAGTCGATGAAAATAATGTAAAATATTATTACGAAAAGTCTCTCAGAACGTCAACGTTTCTTCACGTTACTTCACGGGGGACACTGTGTATGACTACACAGTGTCCCCCGTGAAGTAACCCCAGTAGGTACCTACTATCTTCGTACAGCTTATGCTACCCTAGTACTTTCCATCGGATTGCTGAAGTTTGTCATGGCTTTTGTCACGTGCCACGGGAACGGGATAAAAAGTATCCTATGTGTGTCTTCTGGTTCTAAACTGCCAACAAATTTTTATCCAAATCGGGTTCAGCCATTCTTGAGTTATAAATAGTGAAACTAACACGACTTTCTTTTATAATTATATATATTTTATAAATAAGGTTGTTTCTTATATTGGTTTTTGGTGTGCAATTAAAGAATATTCTATTCTATTAGACAGAGATACCGGCTGTCTCGAGTCTGTATTTGGGGTTGTTTCTTCTATTACTCGTGCTCGTATTTAGCATACCTCATCATTAGGCATAGGCAGTAATACGGCTACCTATTTTTCTTTTACAACGTACTTATTACTTTTATGCAAAAATAAACTTGTTTTACTCATGTTTCGGTCACGATTGGCCTCGATCGTTGTAATCGATTACATACCCATTACGTCAGTAGGGTAGGTAATTGCTGATTCTTACTTAAGCACCATGAAGTTTATTGATAACGTAAACATGTGTAAGATCCATAAATTATCCACTTCTGTAGTATGATTTTACTGTTACTATGATAATAATAATAGTGAAGTCATTAAATTACTATTATTATTGCAGGTTGTAAAATGTGTTTAGACTTTATAGTAGAACGGATGACGCTGACGTTTCCTAGAGTGTATTTGTATATCTATGTTCCTAACCAGAAGACCCCTGAGAAAAAACGCCTAAATAAATTTGGTAAAATCATGGTCTCTTCTAGATTAAGTTCAAACTAAAAATGCGTGTGCAGGGGAAATATCTGAAATGAAGACCTTTTGAAGAAAGAGCCATCGTGACTTCGTGTAGACCAGTCCCAAAAAAAAAAATCAATGGGCTATTAATAATGTTAAAAGAAAACTGGTGCCCTGGTGGGGATCTCAGGACCTCTGGCTCGCCAGGCCCTCCAACTTTTATTATTTTCATTGACTCGATGCATGTATTAAAAATGTATTAAATCGAGAATCACTTATTTTTATACGAATCTTAAAGGTTGTAACAGCTATGATACATGCCCAACTAACGCATGCTACGTATCTATTGCAAGTAAAAATAGTGTCATTAATAATGTCAGAAATCCAAAGACGTTTGGTTTTTTGACTCTATTATTGACAATGATATAAAGTACAAAATTATTTTAGCCCTCAGTGTAGCTGTAATCATATAGAGTTAGTTACTTAGCACAGTGTGTTTCAAACAAAAAGGAACAAAACAGTACACAGCAAAGACTATAGAATGTTTATAATTAAGTAAATACTGACCTAATAGTTCGTCACAGTGATCGATCTTAGTAGATCGAGATACACACGGCTCACTTTCCAGTTTCAGCGAATCTCTGCTTGTAGGGAAAACCTATGCAATGCGTGGTTCGCATATACTGGAAATTTATAGCTTGGTGTGTATTTAAAATATTCAGCTTTCCATCAATCGTTAATTTTGTATGAAACAATGATTTTTCAGTTATAATATTTATCTCGACTTCAGATTTTGGGTTTACACCTTTAGTTGAGGTTAAGTATTTATTTATCATCCAGTATTCATATTCATTCAAGGTTTTTAGGATGAGATAATCTCGAAGGAAGCTGTCACATTTATTACAGTAGGCAACCATTATGTTAATTTCTTTTTTAATTTATTATATATTTTCTGAATCTCATACTAAAACATCGAGAACTATTTTATTTACATTAAAACCTTCGCTTCTGGGCACAACATGGAAAGCTTACGTAATATTAATAACAGAAATCATTATTTAAAGTAGAAACTAGAAACATTTAGCACTTTTCAAAACTGACGTCATAACATTGACGTCTAAATTGACTGTTAAACGCTTCATTGCTAGTTTATAGTAATCAGTATATAATAGTAATTATAAATATTATACGATCGATTGATATTATAACTTTCTAATTAGTAATTGCTATTCATTCTATTGAGATACATACGATATTATCAACTGTGAACTTCTTATACCCTAAAACGTGGAATAAATAAAATAGGTTCTCGAAAAAGGGCACCGTATTCTAAACTAAGGTTCTTTGGTATAATGACTAATGGGTGTGAATAATCAATTCTTCGGTAAATGTAGATTGGTGGAGTTACAGCTTCTTGTACCAAAACAAATAGTGTTCGCCGTCTTCAACTAATAAGTCGTCCACACCTGTAATAAAAGTAGGTCAATGATGTTTTTCTTTTATTTCATTACACAAGACATTTTCACGTATTTGAGGGCTTTTGAGTTATATAAATATCACGCCAGAATTAGCATGTGAAATTCTGTTCTCTTTAATTCTGAGAGGACACCCGTGTAGCCAACAGTATAGTGACGAAGACGTGTGTCACAACTCACAACTCTTATTTTATTGAGATTAAGTTAAAATTTCAATCATTTGTCTTCCAAACTGCCTTATTGAGATAGAACGTCTATAGGACACTATGCAAATGGGTTGATAATATATTATAATCTGCGCGGACCTAGATGGCCGTGCCTTAGGTATGTGAGCGGCGGGACAGAGTGGCGGGGTCGCCTGCGCGCGGTGCGGCGGCGGGGTGGGGGCGCTTGCTTTAGTTCACAGTAACGCCTCACCCCCGTCCCTACATAAGGTGCGGCCAACTAGATCCACATGGACTATAGATAGGTATGTTTGCGTGTTCTCACCGACGGGAGCGACGAGCTGGTTGCCGGGCGGGCTGGCGGGGTCGGGGATCTCGGGCAGGCGGTACAGCAGCCAGTAGTGGTAGCCCATGGGCTCCTCCTTGTGCCCGGCCAGCGTGTGCACGTAGTGCCCGTTGGGCCACTCGCTCGCTTCGAACTTGAACTTGGGGTTGTGTTCCGCTGCCATTTGCATCACATGGTAGAAGGATACGTTCCTGGAATTTAAAAAAAATCTCCGTCAACGAAGTAACTGAAAGTAGCCCAGATATAACGATCCGTTAAAAAAAGTGTCAGGTTAAATTTTTCAGATGGGTAAAAACACGTCGGCCGTGGGTACAATTACTGTCAAGTTACTTCGGGCTCCGAACGAACCATGCGTCCGAAGGTGATTCGAAGTAGGAAACACCCGTAACGAAGGCCGAAACTACGGACTTCGTGCCTAGGGAGTAAACCCCTGCGCCTTAGCTGTTGATGAAGGACACGTCGCCTTTGTGTCGTTGCTCCTTACTGGTGCTGCTCTCCTGGTACTTTTATATGTAACTCTTATATATAAAAATGAATCGCTAAATGTGTTGCTAAGCGCAAAACTCGAGAACGGCTGAACCGATTTGGCTGATTTATTTTTTGTTGTGTTTGATGAAGTCTGAGGAAGGTTCTTATGGAGAGAAAAACCTAAAAAATATGAGGAAAAAGTAAAAGCAACAATTTTCTTCTCCCATACAAACCACTTTGGCTATCAAACATTGGACGTCAATCAAAACAAAACAACATTAGGAAGAAATAGAAATGATATGCAACCTCTAATCAACTTGAAGGTAAGATAATTCTAACGGGGTAGAACAAGGTCTGCCGGGACAGCTAGTAGACGATAAATGTTACCTAGGAGCGACCATGTGCAGCGTGTAGTTGTCGGTGACGTTGGTGCCGAGCCACAGCGTGTACGTGAAGGACACGTTGCGCGCGTCTGACTCGTTGGTGGCGCTGCCCGCCTGGTACGGCATCTTCACTGAACCATCGCTGCCGTTGTTGTCTGAAATACGGAGACCAAAAGAATATACGTCTAGGTATAATTTTACCGGCCATACGTTGAAATGAACTGATAAAGGCATATTTGAGGAATTTCATACAATGTAGATCTGTTTCCATACAACATTTGGGAAACATTATCATTATATCCTTCTCGATTCTCGACCTTTTGTCTCCAAAAGTCCTTTTAGATGCGAGTAAACTAGTGGAAACAGCTAGGTTACCGAAAGGTTCGTGTCTAGTGTCCTGAAGCTTGTCGCTGCAGTGAGGCGGGCGCACGGCTGCCAGGGAGGCGGGCGTGAGCGCGGCCACGGCGGCGGCGCTGGCGGCCACGTCGCCCCAACCGCCGTCCGCGCGCTGCCGCGCCACCAGCCACTTGCGTGCCGCGCCCATGCTCCAGTGCTGGTGCGCGCCCGGTCCGCTGTCAGAGTCCTCTAGCGCCTAGGCGGAACACGCAATCAGAACACGTCATCTACACTATCATTCATAGCTTTTTTAATCTAAGTCACTGCATAGCATAAGCCTCCCAATAAACTATTTGGATAACCTTATTTTGCTTATTTAATCTCGTCCAAGTCTTACCAACAAACTTTACCATATCATCAACCCATGAGGCCATTTTTAGAAAATACGATATACCTAAACCTGCACTCTCAAAAAATATGCTGATACGTTGCTAGCCGCATTTTAAAATCAAAACTAATTTTATTTTCACATAAACCTTATACAGGCACTTATGAAATGTCGAATCTAGTTGCACGGTTCCAAATTAGTCGTTTCCTATGGAAAAGAACCGGCAAGAAACTCCATGATTACTCTTGAACGTTTGAACTACCTGAATAGCTAGTGCTGTAGTGGTGAGAGAACCAAAGCTGCCATCAGAGTGCTGTTGGCGCGCCAGTCCCGCCATGGGGCGCCGCACAAAGTGGATAAGGCTGCGGTGACGGTGGTCCTGTACCACGCAGCGCAGAGCCAGGATCACCATGGAGATCGTGTCTGAAGGAAAGAGAAAAAAATTACTATGCAGTAGCTTAGATTTAGTAGTCTCTCCGTAGTATCAAACATTACATTACATTACATTACATTTTCGACCAAATCTCTGAAGGAGGAGTCCAGGTCCAGTTTGTTCTGCCATCTCCACCTGGGTCGCCTCATTCGCGGCTGTTATAACGCCTGGTGGAGTTTGCTCTATGTATTCAAGCCACAAGTGACACAAGTCGTTCCACATGCGACAGTAATTTGCATTTGGCACTTACCAAGACTGTGGTCGGACGCAGCATTAGCGATATCCAGTAGCCTTCTGATATGTCGGCGCCGTACATGGGCTGCTGATGAGCAAGCCGCTAATGTCGCATACGCAAACTCCAGATCATGAGGAGGTTCTCGATGCAGTAAGGCAGCTACCAGGTCTCGGCCGTGGAAGGAGCGGGGATCCTTGCAGAGAGCTCCAAGGGCCAGCGTGTAGGCGGCAAGGCGCCCTAATGGAGGAGGAGACTCGTGGTGCCTGGAGGCGAAATAAAATCAATTAAATTACGGAAGAAATTATTATTTCAACCGTGATCGTCCCACTGCAGGGCTACGGAGAAATAAGTAAGAAAATTAGCTGATCTGTGAAAAGCTGTATAAAGTGTGACAAGCGATCATTTATATTTAAATCGTCACTTATGTACCTCTCCGCAATTCAATTGCACTAAAAAAATCCACAAGAGCTTAGGCGCTATTATGTAATGGATTTATTCAATGATGTCGTTCCGATGATTTCTGATGGTGTTTTATAAATTTCTTTTGCTTATATCTAGCAGGGATATGCATCAACTTGACATTATGACGATATATGGCTACGACAACGATAACTACTGGACTCAACTCCATTGATGTTACTTACTTGGACATCATGAGCAATATCTCGATCTCCATCTGCTTGGCTGACAGCTGCATCTCTAGACCTTGCTGCTCTATCTCCTTGCCTGTGTTATTGGCCAACTGTGAACATGAAAGGAACCTTATGTTAATCTAAGGTAAAGGTCTACCTTAGTAGGTATGTAGTAGTACCTATTAGTTATTACGTAATTATTGGAATACTTAGTTATGTCGGCAGGAGTCTGTAGATTAAGGCAGGCGCCAATGCGTCTTAACGGAGTTGCCTAAGTTGGATCAGAGATTGTCCAGTTGGTCGTATGCCAAATACTGACATTCAGTCATAACAGTTATATTATATACCATCACGCCTTGATCCTTACAGGGTAAGACAGTGGTCTTCTGATATACACTTATAGGTACGTTTGTCGATGTTTTTGAAATAAATTTTTTTAAGCAATTAACATTATTGAAATTCATAAATTATGAGCTACTAGCAATGCTCGGTAAATTGCTGTAACGAAAGGTTGTTACTTTGAAGAACAAACATATACATATATCATTTCTATACTAATATTAATCATTTCTATACTAATATTAAAAAGAGGAAAGAATTGAATTGAATCCTCCGAAACTACTGGACTGATTTAAAAAATTCTTACACCATTCGAACGCTACATATTGATGGAGTAACTTAGGCTATAATTTATAAGAAATACCCAGACTAAAAGTTAGTAAAAAAAAATATATAGGTATAGGTACCTGCAAGGTGAGCATGACATGATGCGTATCGTTGCCCCACCCCCAGTCGGGCTGGCGATGCTGCAGCAGGTACTGCAGAGCCTTCTGTATCGCCTGGCCCTCGTTCAGCGTCTCCGTCTCCCAGGCCGTAGTCGTGGATGTCACCACTGTTGTGGTCGCGGGTGCTTTCGTCGTAGTAGTGGTCGGGGGCTCCGTTTCTGGAGAAAATGGTTGAGTTATTTGATCGTATTGACTTAGGTACTAGACTTTCTACAAGAAGTTTGTGTATATAATTCTTGTAGTCTTTTGATTGTGTCTTGATTTAGTGATGAGGAGCGAGATCTTGGGTACACCTTAAAGGCTTTATTGTAGGCAAAAGGTAGCAGAGAGTTAAGTATTGTTACTTAATAAACAAAGGAACTACAGAGAGTCTTCGCTAGGACTACGGGTTTCTCTTAACAGATAACGGCTGCTATTGTTTACAGTGGCGTAGTTACTTTATCGTATGGCTATAATATAAGCTGCAACGTCGTAATGAGCTAAAAGCAATGCACAGGAAGGACACCGGTACGTTCATCAGAGATCTCGGAGCCTCCTCCATAGTGTGCTAGAGACGCCCTGTGTTTTTAGTCGGTTAGAGTCATATATACATAACAGACATAACTCTCGGACTTTTTTTTCTGGGAGACGGAGGGTATCCATGAGGATATTCACACGAAAAAAAGAGGTGATGCTGTACATCAGGGCCTCGAAGCTCAGAGGCTTAGGCTGATATTCAGTGACGAAACTAAGCATGAACTTAGGCTTCCGTATGTCAAATTGTTATACAAATTTAACATACGGAAGCGTTACTTTACGCTTGGCGTCGTCTCTGAATATTAGCCTTAAAAGCAAGGAGCAACCAGCCCCCGGAGCTAGTAAACCTCGAGACTGCATAAATATTTTTTTATAATATCTACGTCGACGTATCCGCGCAACACAGTAGAGGAATCATGTATCTCTACGCCTTCCGAAGTTCTCGAATTTTTCCACCTAGCTTCACTGGAAGCCCACCTAGCTCAGCCACTGACTGTTTACTGACTGTTTTTGGGCACTAAACTTTGGGCTTTAGGTGCCTCATCGATATTCTTTCCCCCATTAATTACTGAATTAAGATTGTGTATCGGCACGTCACGGTCTCTTCAATTTTTTTTAATAAAAATTAGAACACAGATGAGTAAAGGTTCGCCATCCCTGCCCTATGCCATAAGTTCATTTAGCGATGTTCTTACCAGTTTGGCAGTAGCCCGCCGTGATGCATATCAATGCACATAAAGTTATTAAGTATCGATGGCCCATGATGGTGACCTGCAACAAAAGGAAATTCATCTATTAAAAACATATATCTAATCATGAGATGTATAAACGTGAACGTAGCAAAAGAAGTATTAAAGATTGTAGCTAGTGAAAATCTAGTTTCTGCCTACCCCTATTGGAAAACGGTATGAGTGTATCAGGTATGTATATAACGAAGTCGCCTGTAACAAGCTTAGAATGTATTTTTCTTGTATATAGGTAATGTTGTTATACAAGTAGTCCCTACGTCCACGTTTTATGTTGTTTACGGTTAGTTAATTAATTATGAAGCAATATCGCAGGATACTTCTTACCTTTCCTATAAAATAAATACCTACTTACTATCTACAAGATATCAGTGATATACCATTCTAAAATCGAATTTTCGATTGGTTACTCCTACGCAAGTACGATAAAGTGGAGCGATTGAGAGCCACTTTAGATGGCAGCACCGTTGTTGATAGGACACGTAGCCAATTTGCAAGAGCTAACGATTACGCAATGTCAGGGAATTGACTGTCTCTATCTATGCTAAACGTAAATGGGCACTTTTGATGAATCATAATATGAAAACTTGCACAAACAAACATCGTGAACAAGCCGAACCGTTATTGTACGAGAAGCCTTATACAATGTCAGGTCAGGATAAACAGCAAAAGTTTAGGTAATTCCCGGTAATTCGACGTTGTTTCATCAAAAGTGGCGTTTTTATGCCTTCGAAGTGTAATTCAGCTTTCTAGAATCAGTTCTTAATAAGAACCCTTAGTTCGGTTTTTAGCGGTTTACCAATTTTCTTTTACACTGGCCCTATTTAATAAACGTGGTGAAGCATTTGTGGTAGTTCCTTTTTTATATAAAAACACATGACTTGGTGTGAGTTTCTCCTTGAAATTATTATATTGTAAGTCATTATTATTAAGTACATAATTATCTTAATAAGTTTTAGACAAGAGCGTTACGTTAAATTATAGAAGAAGAAGAAGAAAATCCAATAAAAATGTTAAATCCTAATTCTGAACTTAAACTGGAGTCATATCAAGATATTCACTAGGTATTGATCACTGATACACAAAGTAAGTAAATATAAATAACAGAGCACAAGGTGACCGGGCAATATTTCCCGTCGGCGCCTACGTTTTAACAAATTGCTATTTCCTTGCATGATTTATCCTCCCCTGAAAAGCTTATTTTGTACCGGGCTAACATGAAATCAATAGAGCCCAGTCTTTATAACGTTTGGAAAGTACCTACGATTTTTAAGGTCAATAACAAAGTGCATGGAACAGAACAAACTCCTGGTGGGGGTATGCTTCTGCCTAACTTTTCTGAGAAATATATATAGGCGCGATGTTTTTTTTGCAAATCAAATGTAGGTGGACTAGATGGACTGAGAGATAATTATGCTAGATTCAAATTTCAAAATGTCTTTCTTCCCATAATAACAATAATTATGAGACATCAGAAGAAAAAGATTCATTCTTCATCTCCTTGAGTACCAGGATAGCAGCACACCTCAAGAGCTCCATCAATCACGCGTCAGATCAGACACGGATCGTTGCGTACCACGGCGTAGATAAATTGTCTCTGTTACATACATAAATATTAAAGAGTTGCGTTATGGACTTGAAGGGAACGATTTGTCTGGATACATATTTACAAAAGTAAACAGCGTACGATTTATAAATACAAGGTGGAAGGGACATCGACGCACATCCGAATACCATGAGTTCAGTACATGATTCTGAACCCCCCTGCGTTGAAATTTTTCGTAACTTTTTTCATCAATTTTATAATAATTTCTGCAGTTTTTTTTACTCGAACGTGTACAGAAACACTATTTCTATCTACCCAAATTAGAATTATAATTAAAAATCATTATTTCATTTATTTTGTATCGCGCGCACGACATTCACTGCGGAGCCTTATAATCGCGTTTTTAGCAATACACTGCGCGTTCAAAAATGTCAATATCTGTATTAACCGATCATTTTCTACATATATGACCTAGGTGATTTTATTTTTGACCTTGAGTGAAACCTTTCCTTCCACCTTGTATACATAAAAAAAAATTAAAATCTATTTTGCCCATAGGAGGATGCCTAAGATTCTAAAACTTCATCTCCACACGTTACCAAATTATCTGCCAAGCAACTACCTAGTAATTTAACGGGAACTGACGAGGTGGTGGTGAAATAACATAGGATTATCAGCAATGAAGGATTTATAGAGCAAAATATAGAAATCTTAAAAAGATATCGCAAAACATATCTCCAATATTAACCTGTATGGCACATACCACAGTATTCAACTGTGCATGCTTCATAGCCGCACGTAAGAACAAGTAAATGATGCTCGTGCTCATACATATTCAGTGGCATCACACTCACTTACCTTTGCCTCGGAAAAACTCACGACGCTATCTTTATACATTTTATCTTGTTTATTTTCAGACATCTCTTATACACATCCGAAAATGTATCCCATTGATTTGTGTTCCAGTAAATAATGTTTCGGTATAACTGACAGGTGTGTGAAGGATATTGTACGAGTACTTTGTTCTTTGGAAAACAGAAATGGTCAGATTGGATTTTTTTTAATGTCTTTGAAAAAAGTCGAAGGTGGCAGGCTCAAACCGAGTTCTTGCCTTGAGACCTAGTTTAACACCAACGATATTTTTTCCCACAAAATATTTCTTAGTTAATAGCAACTGTCAATCACTTACCCAACAAGACGGTAAGTAGTTGTAATTATTTCTTGTTTCATAAAAAAACTGTAATTAAATGTCAACTCAACACGGAACAAAGGAGCCAGCCGAAAAACTTACTCTTGGCGTTAATTACAATAAGAAAATAATAAAAAGGAACATCTAGTAACATAATTAACGCATAAGTTATACGGCGCCCTTAATTTCTTCCGAGAATGAACGTGTTTCTGCGCCCCTAGAACTTTCTCGAAACGTGTTGTTTTTTTATTAGGCAACTAAATAGGCTCTTTGCTAGTTTATTACGCGATATTTCAAATGTTACCAGTGGTTAAAGTCTCCTACAGAATTTCGTGTTGCTGGTTAGAATTGGTTACAAGCGTTGTTAGGTTTTTCTATTCAATTCCGTGTCAGCTCGAAGTCTGGATTTTGGCACAGTCGATGGCAAAATGATCGCCTATTGCATGGGATCAAGTGTGTGATTCTTTTTTGATTTCCAGCACTTCGTCCAGTCTGTCTATATTTACTGCAAATAAACTTTTTATTTTAGCATTCTTATTTTAACTTGGCTCAGATTTGGAAGGGACGTCTAGCGTAGCAGTAGTAGTAGTCTACAAGTGGAACAACAACAATACAAATCGTGGTCAAATGTAAAATTACTGCAATCTGTTGCATACACGTAGATACATTTTTCATTAAATCTGTGCTGGAAGCCGACCCCAACATTGCGAGAAAGCTAGGCAGAGATTTCAAAGGTTGTTTATTTCGGTAACTCGCGCACAAGTGTCGCAGGTGTGCATTTAGGTGACGAGAGCTAATTTTCCGTCTACTGCGCTAATTGAGGAGGCGTTTGCGCACCCGCCCGTGAAACGTTTCAAACACCCGTTTACCTACTAGTAGGTTCTATATCATGTAAATTGAGGTACTCTGTACTGAAGCAGCTACGCCAAACAATTTAAGGAGCTTACGCTCATATTGAGAAATTAATCGAGAAAATGTCAATGGGAATTGAAATTTCACATACACACGGATGCAATAAATTTACTCTTAGAATCGTCTCTGAATCTCAGATAAAAAGATATGGTGGCGAGGCATATTAGTTGAAATAGGTTGCAAAATGCCTCAAGACTTTTATATTAATTGCATCAGCGTACCTATGTCATCAGTGTCACTTTTTTGTCCCCTTAAAAATAAAAAAAAATTGTTCATTTAGCTAAAAACCATTTTACAGTTAGTAAACACGTCCATATTATTTATGCCGTCACTATTCTGTTAGAATTAGTTATGCACAACAGCGTTGTTGACTAAACTCATCATCTCATATAGTTGTGGACATCATATTGTTTTCCTTGTAAATATAACTCAATGGTTATGTACAAGCTTAATTTTATGCTCCGTAGGCCTTTCGGCCTGCTTGGTTTTGGCGTTAAGAGTCGCGGAAAATCGACTGAAGACTGGCTTTTAGTCGATTTAGTGTTTTTTTTTATATTTGATGTTCGAATTGCGAACTCCGCGAAGTTTATCCTCGAGGGAAATTATCTAAAAGTAATATCGACGAGCGCTTTGTGACTCGGATACTATTTCTAGAATAGATAGCTACTTAATTAGTCCTTTGGGTTAGTAGAATATTTTTGTTTTCCAACATTGCTTTTCATTTCATCCGTACGGAAAACATACCATCATTGCATTCCTCAAAGGGTTAGCCAGAGAGAGAGAGACATACTATCTTGACATTTTACTCTTGAATAAAAATACTTACGTTTAGGCATTCAAAAGTTTATAGCTTGGCATAATAAGGCTACTAGCAATTATTTATGTGATTTTAAAGGAAGATTTCATCAAACTAATGGCGCTCAAGGTGGCTATTAAAGTGAGAAATGAATATCATTCACAACTTTCTTTGGTTTTAAAATAAGTACCTATTCATTACGACGAATGGTTCAGTTTTAATATTTAGGATTTTATAACCAACCCATTAGGCCAGCTGGTGGATTCAACATATATTGCCTAAACCCCTCTGAGTTTGAGAAGAAACCGAAGCCCACAGAGGCACAATGGGTGTGTGTGAGGCGTTTCAAGGAGAATGTTTAGTAGTATCTTAGTTTGGAATTGGAAATAAGTGTGCCCATAGGGCTTAAAAACATATACCGTCGAAGTTTGGGTGTCGATCAGTAACCCTTTGCCAAACCCTTCGGTGACATGCGTGAAGGTATGTACGTCATAAGTTACTTATTTTCGGTGAATGAATTTTATCTTTCGATTCCTTGTAACTAATAAGACTAGCTTTTACAATATCATCAACTTACGAATTGGAAAACTCCTGCAAACCGCTTGAAAGCAAACTCTTGTTATTTCAGAGATCATTTAAATTTCTACCAGGCGCCCATAAAGATAAAGATCTTCCCCTTGCACGCTAACACATGCAAATATGCTTATCGACACATGATATGATATGTAAAATATGCATTAGAGCGACGTCGGCCGAGCTTTCAAATGTGAGGAACAATTTGCATTTTTACCTCGCGTCCCTACCATTGTTACCCACACATTTCTGCAAGGCTTTAATCCCCAATATGAAAGGAAATGTATAAATAAACCTCTCATATTTTCCTGAGTGGAAGGAAAGCTGCTTATCTTGTATTACAAGATTCTATCTTCGGAAATGAAGTCTTTCTTGAGGCAACAACAAACATGCTTAGGAGATTTTTATTGATCGATGATAAAGGCTATTTATATAAATGTATATATCAGTCCAACACAAAGCAGATTTCATGAAGGATATAATTTATAATTATTGTGATAATAAGTATAAATATTATTCTTTGTTCGAATCGCTTATTTTTGTTACAATTTGTTTTATAAAATACCCACTTGGAAAACTTTGTCTGGCTCTTGAAGCACAGAGTTGCTTACTCATGTGCTTGAAGGCGTTGAAGGCTATATAACTACAAGTCGGTATGATAAAAAAGAAAAAGTATTTATTTCAAATAAATAAAAAGTATTTTTATATTAAAGCTTTTCGTGAAAATAAGAAAAAACAACCTCCTTTTTCATCGGTTGTCAGGAAAAACCTGAAAATAGTTTAGCTATGTACAAAGTGGCTTTACTTTTGTGATCTAGAGCTTTGCAAGGGACATAAATATCCTTCTGGGTGTTATTATTCTGCGGAATTAACATAGTGTGGTGGTAAACTAAAACAATTTGTCAGTTGTGTGATTTATTACATTCAATAATAATTTCAGTGATAATAGGTTGGTATATACTCGGAGTACAGAATGATAATTTATGAAGAGAACATAACGTGGTTTCAATTTTGCGATTAATCATAATAATCTTGGATACACAACTTGACGGATTTATGTATGTACTATACACTTATGATAGCCTGGTATATTAACTAATGTTAGCTTTGCCCATACACTGAATGATGAAGTACCTCGGGGGAGGAAGAAATTACCCCCAAAAAAGGTAATCACTATGGCATAATTATTTTCGCTGGAAGACAAAGTGAGTGGATTCTGAATATTTTTTATTAGTTAAGTACATACGTAAGTTAGTATTTTAAATATAATAACATAGGGATATAGGTACTATAATAAATATTTAATATATATTTAAAGCATGAAATTATACATATTGGAATGTGGTCCTCAAAATTAAAAATATCGCAATGTTTACTCGACGTTATAAAAGGGAGAAAGGGGTGAAATTGCATAGTAACATTTTTGCGGTATAACTGTTGATATTACGAAGGAAATATGTCGCGACAACGCCCGGGGGAAATGCCTAGCTCGAACGCGGCGACAATGAGATTCGGCGCGGCTGACACCTCTAATGAAAATTGGCTATCGCCTGCGTTTTCAACTCCCATGTGTACGCAGCTTTATTTATCAAGATACTTAGGATAATGTGTTACGGAAATAGTATCTAGTTTTCAACCCTCATGAATATATAAGGCCCCGATTCAGTTTTAGGGTCATACTATCCATACTTGTACATGCAAATGGAATAGTAAAGCATTTTAAATTTTTATATTACTTTACAGCTTTAACGCCAGTCTGCGAATCACAACATTAAAAATCGTTACGGTACCTAAAACATATGCATATCCATAGACTATAAAGTAAATATTATACAGTCGTATAACCACTTTACGTTCAAAATATGGCTATATAATATACCGTGATGTTCGAGCTTATCTGGTATCGTCGTAAAAATCGTCTGCGCAAAAGGGTTGCAAAGGTTCCCGTCCATCCCAGTGTAAGCTCGGACGAAAATAATCGATAATCTAATATAATCATGTTGCTCTAGTAGTCAGAAGGTGTTATTTGTTTTGTGTCGCGTAGTTTCAATGATTTATGTAATTTGCCAAATTGCAAGGAAATGGACTGTGTCATAATTATGTATAAAGTAGTTTCACTCGCATACCAAATGATTTTTTGCTTTTTGTCCTTTTACAGGATGGAACTACTCAAAAAGATAAAACACAAACAGACAGAGTTGCTTTCACATTTATAATATTAGCATGGAATCAAACCGTACCAAACCAAACGCCAGTCTCCCCGAATTGTTGGGCAGAGGTACCATATCTGCGTTTAAACCTAGTCTTGCCTGGTGGTAAGCACAAATAGGATATCAGATGAAGCAATTTAACCCCGATAGTTTCGAGTTTTGAGGGCATAAATGGGCCACTATTGGTGAATTATAATTTGAGTACGCGAATTTGCATCATGCCGATATGGGCTGACCTTGCATAGTATAGGATTTTCGTACAATGAAAGGTCAGCTTGCTCTGGAAATGCAGGGTGTGCACGCGATGCATATTAAAATTTGACCAAAAAATGCTATTTTGACCCCTTGTACCATGTAAGTGTGATATTATATAATCGAAGCGTTCATATCTTCCAATTTTGTTGAGCAAAGACCGCAACATTACATCCTCTATCTTAAAAAAGGAAAACAATGAGATAAGCCCGCAGCCTTTTGTAAGAAAAATATTCTATATTTTTTTATCTTGATGCAGTGTGTGGCGACCTCAACAAGTCCCTCTGAATTGTGGCGGGAAACGGAATGAAACGTCATCAACTGAGAATGGACATGACCATTGTCCGTTGTTTTTTTTGTCATCTTTTTCTCGTTGGCTCGCTGTGTTGTTTTTATGTGATATATTTTCTGTGTGACTGAGATTTAAATGCCTTTGTCTTTGTCCAATGTCACTTTGATCAAAGAGATTGGATGATATTTGATGACTATTGGCCTGTTTTGTGGACACAATTTTTTTTTTGCACAAGCCATAATTCATCCGCCTTTATCCAGTTAATGATTCAGTCAACTGATTGTAGATAATATCGTTCATCTTTTAAGATTTTACTCTCATAACATCAGACGATTTTAAAATTCAATTTTTTTTTTATAATAATCCTTTATTGGTAGGTACACCAAAAATAACTTATATAGTCAATTTAAAAGGCGAACTGTGTGTCCTTAACTAGGCCTAAAGCCTGTGTTTTAGGAGCCTCAATTATTAGCCTCTTATACGAGATAAAAGAAGACCTATTCATGTAAGCTCTTTCCAGACACTCAAATACTTGTAACAAAATATTGTGTGGTAAACTGAGCGTCAACAGAACTTTACACACTAAATTCCATTAAAAGTTTACTCACACATACTGACTCGCGTACCTCCTTTGACACTCTTCTTTGTTACTTTAACTTTACGTATTACGTTACAAAATTGAACGTAATATAACGTAACGTAATAGCGTTTGGTTTGTTCATCATCATCATCAACCCATTGTCGGGTTTAATTTACAGGTCAGAACGAAAGAGGTTTGGTTAAAGAGGTTGTATATGTATAGTCCACCTCGTTGGCTTAGTGCTGGCGGGTTGGCTTCACACCTCGAGCCTTCGGAGAAAATCTCTTAGATTTCTTCGTGATGTTTTCTTCTTGGTGTTTTGGTAATAATTAATTACTAATACGCACATTATGACGAAAACTTAGGGAGTGCCTTGGATTTTCTTTGACTTGGCAATCCTTGGGCTTTACTTGCTTACTTAGTTTATTCACTTATGGTTGTTTTAGAGTGCTTAAAATAAACCCTAACTCCTCATTCTTTCAAACCTCGAAGAAGTTTAAAAATTAAATCACGTGTTGGCGTTTTTATCACAGCCGTAATATAGCTCACTTTCCTATTCGTCAAGGGTTACCTATCTTGTAAAAACAGTGCAAAACCAAAAAGTATATCCAGTTTAGCAACCTTCCCCTCCAAGTAAAGCAAGTTTTCTAATATTTCAAAACGTATCGAGAGAGTCTGGCAAGTAATCCGCATTATTGATGTACCTTCGGCAACTTTTTATGTAGTTTAACAAGCTTCTATTCGCTCGCGAGAAGCGATTTGTTTGTTCATATAAAGGTATATAAGTAGGTAGGTATGAGGTTGTTATTTCAACTTGTTTGTTGTATGAAACTTCATTTATTATGTTAGATCGCTTTTGTGTTGAATCCCTGTGTTCAGTTCGGTATTCACGACGAGTTACTTAAATATTTAGCGTTGGAAGTAGGTACCGACGGGGCCTCTATTATGTACTCACCTAAATAGCCTTTTCGTTGTTAGTACTAGAATTTAATGGCACAAAATGTGGGAAAATTGATAATTTTAAGGAATATTTTTGTACAACGTAATATTTCTACTCGGCGGATTTTAATGTACAAACTAGAACGCGAAAGTTTGGAAGTTCAGGTCAGAATAATTTTTTTTTTCAATACTAATAATTGTAAGAAAATACACAATTGAAGTATGTTTTTTTAATGAGTTTGTATTCGATTAATAAGTTTAGTAGTTTTTATTTATATTGTCTATGCTACGGAGTTTTAAATAGTCGAAAGTAAAATTTTCTTCTTTAGTGCGTATTTATATTCTGTAAAACCTACACTAAATTACTAAATTCATCCGTTCCAAGCCTACTGTTTAAGTCACAGTGCTTGCCAGGTAGTAACATTCACGTCACAGTTCTTGTATCTAAACTGTAGCGCAATATTCCAGGTCCGAACTAGAATAGTTTAGAAACCCGGGGATGTTCGAAATTAAAATTTATGTTATTCACGAATGCTTCGCCGGTGTGTTTAGGGCCCATGTAACAGGGGCCAAGCCTATCTACATTGAACGGTAATCGGGCACAAATTCAACTACAAGCTGCAATTTCTTCCATATAATAACAGACCTATCACTGCTTGACTTGGAAATTGAATCCAGGACCTCAAACGTAGCGGTCGCACTTAGGACAGTTAAGCTTTACATATACGAGTAGGTGTAATAGTAATTATCATAATCAATAACGTGTACTCAGATAGTAATTGCACCAGGGAAACAGAACACATAACAGATAAATAGTAAATAATAGTCAATCCAAAGACAGCTAGCCCGCAATCTGTCATTATTTTGATGGATCTGCGCGCCAACACAGCGGTTGGTTTGTTTATACAGTTTGTACAGCCCCAAGTGTGCTATTTTTTGAATTGTATCAGAATGATCGTCCAATGATACAACAAGCGAAATAAACAAGACAGAACAAATTCGTAATTTATTGCTTCATTCACATGGCAAATTTTATCGGGAATCAAATTAAATCAGGATCACTGGATCAAAATTTGTATATGAATGTGTTCCCAATGCTGCAATATCTGTTCATAACCAGTTTTATAACATATGAAAAAAATCCTACCCTATAAGAAGTACTTAAGTACTCAAAATGAGTTTAGGAAAAACGCCATCCGGAAAACGTTAACAGAATAATCAAACACCTCTCAATATATTTATTCTGTGAAAAGTAATAAAAAATACGTTTCAAAAGATTCTTTACGAGGACAATTCGAAAAAGGAACCGTTTCACCATGACCGATTATAAAGAATTCATTCGCGCGCTGATCAATCAATGTCCCTCGACAAACACGCCGATATTAAAAAAAAATAAGCTTTATTGTAGAATGTGGACCGTACTACGTAGTTAATTTTCGAATTTAGAGATTTCCTTTCTATTGAGGTCCCAGAAAAGAGGGTTGAGAAGATATATCAATAATTTGAACAGATTTTTAGTAGATCTGTTCAAAAGTATTGATTACACATATTTAATTTTATTTGGCAAAATCATCGAATCTTCGTCGATGGAGCCATAACCCTTAAAAAAAAACCTGTTGACACGTCAAATGTCTATCCAACTGTCTTTGAGATTTGACACATAATATGCTAACAATCCACACACAAAATAGGTAGGTATTTAGTGGAAGTTGGCCTTGACGTCACGTATTGACGTACTATAAACTAACAATAAAATACATTTTGTAAGTAAGCAAGTATACAAACTACCTACTTACAAGTTTCGATTGCACAGTACCTACGTTATACATTTCGGGATTTGATGCCAATATTAGCTTGTGTATAAAAAGGCTCTTTGAAAATATGCGTTCCTAGTACTAGTACTAATAATTTCAAACTATATTTTCTGACAGAAAATAATTATGCATATAATATGTAGTTCGCAAAGTAAATAAATACAATTATAATAATACGTATGGGTACTATAAAACAGTGTTTCAATATTCAAACAGACGTCATTTGGGGACGTGGAAATAATTCTGAGACCTACGTATTGTGATTGGATCGGACTCAGACGAATGAATGAAAATCGATGACAGGTTATATATAATAAATAACTCTTTATAATAATAGTATTCAAGGCGCTGTGAGGGTTAAAAATAATTCTAATAGAAGGTTGAATTTTCATAATTACCACCAGGAATGCAGACTCCGCTTAGAGTTGTTACGTATGGTATTTTTTCAAAGTTTCGAAAATTGAATCCTATAGTTTTGATTTCGAGTTTAACAGCTTCATTGGTAGGTAAGAGGTACCTATAATAATAAAAATAAAGTGGCCAAAGCGACTGCTGACCGTGAAGCTTGGGTTCGATTCCTAAGTCGAGCAGCACTTTAGTCTCATAGCAGCTCGAGTTTGGAAATTTGCTACGAAAATTAAAATTAAATAGAACGTAAAACTTTAGTTTTAGTTTAAGTTTAAGTGATTTTGTGACAAAATAAATCTGTTTTCTTTCTTTCTTTCAGATACCTACAAAGGTTTAATACATAACTGCCTAACTCTTCGAAGTTAAAGCGTGATAATGTTGTGAACCGGAGATACCTGGTGGACTTTTCATAAATCTTTCATTCGCTGCTCGACTTCTAATAAAGTTAGCAACATCCAACACACAAGTACGAAAACCAAAAACAATCTAATTAAATTAATACTTTTCCGAATTAGTATCTCCATTCGAAAAGTTAGGCTGTGCTTACACAGCGGAGCATTCGCCAAACGTGAAGTTAACAGTGAGTCTACGGTCTACAACTCTACATTATTGAATGTGTATACCAGCGTTTCCCAAAGTGGTCCGTAGAAAAGTCATCGTACTTAGATGGGACTTTTTTACATGTATTTATTTTAACTGCCTCCTTAGCCAAGTAGTCCTAACCAAAGTGACTGCGAGGTCTTCGGTTCTATTTACAGGTCGAGCAAAGTGTTTCATATATCGGATTTTTGTATGAAATCCTTGTTGAAAACCCGGAGTTTGGATTTGTGTCCGATTAATGGCATAGGCCTCTTAATACATGGAACCTAAACATACCGGCGAAATGTGGGTGTACTTGCCTAACCCTTCGGGGAATACAAGCGTGATGGTATTATGTTACATATTTTTAATGGCTACTTATATCTTTTAATGAAAAATAAACTTAAGTATTCCATAGCCTTAAAAGTTTGGGAACCTCTATACGGTACTATCCGGATAGGTTCTGCGCAGTGTGTGGACTGGCTCTGAACTTCAGCCAGTCGAGTGTTTACTTGTGAAAAGTGGACTTGATCATGCTCCACTTAGAATTTAAACTGTTGTTTGTTTAGAAGTTACTTTTATTATAAAACTAGCGACCCGAGCGCAGCTTCGCCTGCGTTTCCTGTTTTTACTTATTCCCGAGTATTCTTATCCTTTTTCTCTCCATAAGAAACTTTCTCAGACTTCATCAAACAGAACAAAAAGAAATCAGCTAAATCGGTTCAGCCGTTCTCTAGTTTTGCACTTAGTAACACATTTAGTGATTCATTTTTATATATATAGATACTAGACTAGGTACTAGCTGTTTACAAATAAGTAAGGCTAATATTCAGCGACGACGCTAAGCGTAAACTTACGCTTGTAATACTTTGACGTACGGAAGCGTAAGCGTTACTTTATGCTTAGCGTCATCTCTGAATATTAACCTAAGAGTGGCTTGATAGTAAGTAGCAACTGCAGCTTTAATGCTTATGCCCTAAATATAAAGTTAACTTTTAATATTAAAACCGAAACTCATAGTAGCTCATCGTATCCTGAACAGTAAAGTTATTGCAAAAGTGCAATTTCCTCCTGTAGTGTGAGTCTAAGTGCTGTATTTCAGTTCGTACTCGCAGAAAGCCGCCTGAGAGCAATGTCCGGTGGACGGTCCGGCCAAACGGACTAGCCACTGCTTTTAGACAGGGCCGGATTAAGCTATGTGCCTCTACATGGCTTAATCTGAGCCCTGACTAAAGGCAAATGGAATAGACTAGCTAGGCATGCATGACTCTTGACGTGCGCCGATTAATATAAACATACCATCACGCCTGTATTCTCTAAGGGGTTAGACAGAGCTATACTAATGTACACCCACAGATCGCCAGTATGTTTCATCATCGTCAACCCATATACTGTCCCACTGCTGGGCACGGGTCTTCTCTCAGTATGAAAGGGATTAGGCTATAGTCCACCACGCTAGCCTAATGCGGGTTGGCTATTTTTAGCTCTTATATAATATGGGGCGAGCCTATTGCCATGAACCAGGCACAGATCCAGACTCGGACCTGCAACGGAATTTCACAGAAAATCCCAACAACCAGGACCTGGGTAGCAGTCGTGCTTGGGACCACTAGACTAACGAAGCAGACGTGCGCTTATTATTATATCGTTTTCTACCTTCTTAACTTCTGTCTTGAGCCCTCTGTAGGCAACGCGTGGAAAGTAGGCTGTGGTTTACTTTGCCTTTAGGGCGTTAGGCATACCTCGAACACTTCTAACTCGGATTCCGAAGCTTACTAGTCCTACAACTAACTACAGTTAAAGCGAGACGATGTTTGTATGCATATTGCAAATGTGCTAAGCTTGTTTAGTAGTATATGAAACCGCTACTGCGGTATCTGATATTAGGGAGGGGCAGAGCGTGGGGATTCTGTAGATACCTACGTAGTCTTTACGTTAATCCGACCCTGCTTTTAGTTAACAGGTTATACATAGAGCAGACTTAAAATTTGGTCTAGTAGATTCCCAAGCGGTTGTGAATTATTTATTTGATAGTACCTTCATGTAAAATGAATGTGGTAATATTTTAAGATCGGTTCACGATATTTTCTAGATTTAGTGTGCAAGCTAAAGTCACTTTTGTAATGAAAATTAAATAATGTAGGTAAGTATTCGGTTTAGTAAAACGGTGCAAAAGCATGGATTTTTTAAATAGGCATTTAATGGATGGCTAAACAGCTTATCTGAAAGTTGCCTTTTCTTTATTTTAAGTACTTTGATGTAGCGAAGAAAGAGACTTCGCCCTTTGAACTTTTGGACCAGTGATTAAACTGGACCACAGTCTGTCGTCACCTTGACTATAATACATGGGAAGGCAATCCCTTGCTTTACTGTGTCTGTCCAGGGGGAATGAGGATTTTTCCTAACTATAAATATTTTTTTTTATGTTTGATATTGTTTTTCGTTCGGTTCGCCTAATGGTAAGTGACTACCACCGCCCATGGTGGTAGTCACATCAGCTACAATTATTATGGATATGACCATTAGCCTGCCAAATCGAAGACGCGACCTTCGATTTGGCAACAAGGCAATCATTGTTTTTATATCATATTTGATAAACCATCTATATTCTACATGTTCTAAATCTTAAATTCAAAAAAGTATAACGGTCGTGTTGCAAAAAAACGCGGGAACAAAGCTGCGCGCTCGCGCTCTTTGGTCGGCCATTCGAATAGTATCGCTCCTCGAGAGCGGTAGGCAGCGGCAGGAGTGGAAGCCCACTCGACATAGATTCAGTTGGGCTACCATTGTTAGGAAAATTCAATGAAAACTCGCCGGATTATCGCGTGTGTGTTGTTTCGTCGGAAACAGGTAATATGAGCGATAGGATGAATGGTGAACACATTATTAAACGGTATTAATGTGGCCACATTACTATAGTAATCAATTTGGAATTGGAATTCAAAAGTCTCGTTAAAGTCTCAGTGTAGCCATTAATTTAGAATAAGTACCTTTGATCTAGATTCTAAACAAAAGTTAACAATGAAAACCAAATTAGATAAATTAAAGCATATTTACGTAGAAAGATGATGTTTAAGAATACTTTTTTTTTTACTAGCCCACTTTGTCCCACTGCTGGGCAAAGGCTACTAATTTAATTAACTAAGAATACTAATTTTATTATAAAACAGAGTAATATACACACCGTATTAACCAACTATAAGAAATACGCTACCTAGCTGCTAGCTGCTTTCAGAGCTTTAATCAGCATTCTGAAAGTAATAACAAACCTCACTGTGCTTCATTTTTTCAAGTACTTCTAGCGTTATACATTTTATTTCATCTGGAAGTTCAACTAAATCCTTCGTACTACAGACAAAAGGGGCGGATAATCCTAACGCGGTGGGGAACGGTGAAACACCAATTGATTGTGACATTGAGATGTAAAATACAGTCGTACTAGGTGGTAGATAGGTTTAGTGGTAAACATAGTATTTACCTCTTAACTTGATCTTTACGTATCGACATTCGATTTTATCATATCGGTGCAATATACATTAACTAGTGTATCAGAATAGCTATTTATTTTGTTGACGTATTTATGCACTCACATGACATTGGAGTACGTGAACCCTGTTAGAGCACTAACAATGGACACTGGACAGGGGTTGATTAAAACGCATGCTATAAAAATGGTTAAGTAATTAAAAATGTGGACTATCCCTAGTAGAATAGCCTAATCCGTCTCATACTGGCAGGACACCCGTGCCCAGCGGAGGGGTAGCATATGGGTTAATGATTTAAAGCAGTGGTAGCTTAATGATATGACCATTGGACTGGCAATACACTGGAAAATACTATAAATTGAGTTGTGGGTGTTGAGATGATAGTTTCTATTAATTCATAAAACAATAAAATACAAATTAGATTGTGTAACTTAGTAGAGTAGACCAACCAAAATAAAAACTTTTTTTGAGCCGCGAATCTTCTACTCCCACTAATATCTCAATGATTCGAGTGAGAATACATACTCGTATTATCGAGATTTTGTTCAGTAGTAACCCAGCTCGTTACGGCGGTGAAATGTTACGGTTACAGATGCAACACAGAACCGCGACTGCCTCCGTGAATTTATGGACAATTGTTCCGTTCTGCATAAAGCAACCCCGCGGATAGTTTGTTTTTCAATTGCTTTTGTTTTTAAATAAAGTAATGTAATTAAAGGATAGTCGATTGTTGTTATTTATTACTTAGATAAGGAAGAACTCCGAACTGTTTAGTTTTTATTGGCTTTTGTTTGAGCATTTCTTTTTAGACGTAATAAAGGAATTCTTATATACCAGGAGTCTCGAGACCAGCAGAAATATGTTTTCTTAAGAACCTGTTTCACCACCTCTGAATAGACGCTAACTGCCAAATAAATAAAAAAATGGAACAATATTTGTATGAATTTATCTGCTAGCTAATTTAACGAGAAATTATCAGTAAACTGTGAAACAATAAATCATTAGAAAGTAAATCCTAAGTAAGACCTAAATCTATATCATCAACCTATTTACTTTCACACGGCTGGGGACGAAAAGCGTTTGGCTAATACGCAATGGTCAGTACGGTCTGGCGATTTCATAATTAAAAAAAATTTTTTTTGAATATTATGATTTAGACTTTAAATTATTCCCGTTGAGATTTTTTTCCTTACGGTGTTTTTCTTCATCGTGTAAGTGAGATTAAAACTCCAAACACTTTGGAAATATTAAAGGTCGACCAATAGTAAAATAACACGAATGGCATGACCGTGAAAACTTATCATTTATCATAGTCTACGAGTAACTGATTATGATCGATGGAACTGTGTGAAAATTAATAATATTACTTTAAAATAAATTATCCGCTAGTTTAAATGCTGGCAGCTTCTGACATCTGAACGTAATTTGATTTATTTTTCATCATTTTTCTTATCCGTCTGGTCGTCAATTAAGATCGCGTCCTGTAGGAAATCTGATTTATAATAAATTGGGTGCCGACGGTAAAACTCCATTCTATATAAATACGAATTGGGCTAAATAAAAAAAATTGCGCGCCTCTTTAAAATATTCAAGAAACTCTTCTTTGAAATTTTAATTGGTTGGACTTTTTCGCCTACACAAAGTCTCGCTATTCCAGAATTAAAAAGTAGAAGCGCAAATAAAAAAATAAAAATATAAGATACTCGTACTGGCCATTTTAATTAAAATTAAAATCGTATTTGCAATTGACACCTCCTTCAAGTATAACAATAGAATATTTAATGAGGAGGTACCTATTTTTTTATCCTTACAATATGATATAACTTTTCTAACCAGCCAGTTTTTTGCCACCAACCCGTTGGTTAACCGTCGAAAGGGCTGTATTCCCTCGCAATGCTCCCGATTTCATTTCCGCTGGGAAATACGCGAGATAGCTGCGGGGTCCGCACTCATTATGTTTGCGACGAAAAATTCGGATACACATACCGAAAGTATTTTATGGTTTTGTACAGCTTTATTTCCACTGACCTTGCGTGTATGTATCCGAACGCTGCGGGTGGATTATGAATTTATTACAAACCAGCCAGTATTGTTTGTTTTTCAATTTACATTATAACATGATATAAATGTGGACAACATTCTATCTACATTACGAAACTGATTTTATAAAATCTCCTTTAAATATTGATACCTAAGTTACAACGTATTCTTGTCAAATCCTATGAAAAGGTACCTATTGGGTTTTTCATGGATAATTATTATTACCTTTATAAACTAACAAATTTTAGACTTGGCAAGGAAAAAACTGCTATTTTTATTTCGTTATTTATTTGATACAATGGTTACGAACTAGCAGATACCAAGCTATCAGAAACAATAATGGTCGGATTGCTCGGTACAGCCAGCTATAAATTAGGCTTGTTGTTCAAGCCGAAACAACAGCTGATACGAGCATTGCTGCGTAGGTACATGATACGCCTATTAGTTACTGTAAACTACGAAATAGAAGAGTACTTTTTAAATTAACTTCGTGCTGTGTAACCTTATCGCTTGAAATAAATCCCAATAAATTCATATAAAATATCATTTACTTCAAAAGTTATAAATATTTTATTTTTTAGAAATACTGGGGTATCAAAAATTAAATATGGTAGGTATAATTTCCATCAAAACAAAAGTCCAAAAGCCATGGGGCGGAATTAATAAGTATGAGAAAATTAATTATGGTGGTATCAAGTAATGGAACAACATGAAATAATACCGTGGAAGTACTAAGGCAACATGACCACTCTGGAGAAAAATGTACGCATTTGTCTTACAGTCAGCTCACTGTGAGCACTCCGAGTGATTAATGAGCTCGCAGATGGAAAAGCTACGACTTTATTTATATCTTGTGTTCGACTGCTTTGGAAAAAAAAAAATTCAACTAAATCGCTGCCTATCTTGTAGCGTATGAATCATACGACTGCAGCTTACCGTCCTGGCTGGCCTTCTCCGAACTATGTTGAGGTCGGCTCCCAGTCCAACCAGATGCGGCTGAATCAGTATTTTACATGGAGCCACCCACAACCCAATTTCTGTGCAATGCCGATGTTTGCGTTCGGCTTAAACATTTTTGGAAATCGTCCATTAGTATGTTGAGACCAAATTGTTACAACTTCTTATTGAAACAAAAGGGGCTACATAAAAAATAAAAATAAATAAACAATGACGGGTTTCCTTGATTGTAAAAGCGTTAATTACGGAGAGAGTTGTTTGTACTGTAAACATTGCTAATTACGCACTGCCATGCGGGTAGAGTCTTTTTAAAAAACGAATTCAATTTTAAAATAAAGAAATGCAAAATGTCACCTTATTAGCATTCCCCGAAGAGTAGGCAGACATGGCACCTACTAATGTATATACACAGTATGTTTTAGGTTTGGAAGGCGAGTCTACTATTATCGAAAATTTCAAATGATTATGTCGAAAAACAATAATATCACTTTGCTCGACCTGGGAATAGAAAGTGAGAGGGCACTTGCGACCGCGAGACCAATACAGAATATAGGCTCGATAAAACTGAAATGTACGTAAAAAAATATGTGCAAAGACGCAGGAATCAGGAATGAAAAGAGCAAATAAAAAGCGTTATCGGTTTTACGGCCAATGGTTCGGAAATCACGTCGGTATCGATGTACCGAGATGTGATAAATTTTCCTACTTACCACACATAAATAAAAAGATTGAATTTTTTGTAATGTATAGCATCTAAGCACTTAAAGAAAGCAATGATAGCCGTAGGATATGAGAACTGAACTCCCAAGTCGTAGTCTTGAGTTCAAATCCAAGGCACGCATTTCTAACTTTTGTAATCATGTAATTAATTAACACTCGCTTTACAACAGTGAAGGAAACCTGCATGCCTGACTCAGGCATGCAGGTTTCCGGCAGCCTGAGATTTTCTCGGCTGCGTGTGAAGTGTACCATCCACCCGCACTAGACCAGCGTTGTGGACTATATTTAGCCTGACCACTATCGTTCTGAGAAGATTTTTATGATAGCATATCGTTATTTATAGGTATATGTAAGTAGTACCTAGGTAGAAGAGATAAAACTATATTTATATGTCATTGTTTTACTTTGAAAAACATCTAAAACCCCAATAGAGAACTTCTCATGAATGAATTTTCCCGGTTGCATTTCAACTTTACCAGGAAATCAGAGCCATTAAGCAATTTACAACATTTATTTTGTAGTTCATTTAATCAAGATCAACCTTTAAATCATTGCGGAATAGAAAAAAATCGTCTCCAACTTACAAACCGCATCTTTTGGTTAACTTTACCGGAAGTCTTAGTAGATTAGTGGCTAAAGCTGGGAGACAGCACAGCGCAGGTTCGAACCCAGTCTGAGACAATTTTTATAATATTTAACATGAGTTAATGTCAAAAACAATGAAGCATATTATTTTATTCACAGTCGAGGGATAGGCTAACAAAGGTCTACAAATATGCTTCCTAAAAACAGATTTATTAACTGAAAGCTAAGCCACAAAAAATATGTTCATAAAATTACGTTTTGATTTATTCGCCGGCACGTATTGTAAAAAAGCGGTTTCAGCAACTGTGCCCAACGTGTACCTATGTCAAAGCACACACTTTTTAGGGGAGGCCATTTAAAATTATACGTACATAGGTACGTACCATCAAGCCTATGTTCCCGAGGTGTACTAATGTAGGTACACCCATAGTTCGGCAGCATGTTTAGGCCATGTAATAAGGGGTCGCGCCTTTTTTCAATTTGGCATAACCATAAGACATAAAGCTCAAATCTAGAGTCCGGGCATAACACTTTGTTTGAGCATAGATTAAGCAAAAATGGTGTGCCAGGATCGTACCAAGTGGAAATATATAGTCTCTGCCTACCCCAATTGGAAACGGACATGAAGCTATGTATAGTACAGGTCCTATGTTCCATCTGAGAATCGAACCTAACTTACTTTACACCCCACAACAAAAGCTCTGTCGAATTTAGAATTTTATGAAGCGTACAAAATTACAAATTCTCTTACGTACCTACAGGTTACATAAGTAAGCTTTCCTAGTAACGTAGAATGGAGTGCATCTCGGAATGTGCAAGAATTAACATAATAAAGGTGTCTCCATCTCCATTTAGTGTCTGCGGATACAAAGAAACTTGGTGGATATAATATATGTATTATCTGTTCTTAGTGCACATGAATAATATCAAGCTTGGTTTCGTTGTGTGTTTGAATAATTTGCTTAAAATGATTTGAATCCGTGGTGAAATTTAAAAAAGAATCTGTGATAATGCCTAAAAATTATGAAACTATAGGTGTACTTTGAAATATTGGTAAAGAAAGGTATTAGTTTTGATTTGATAACAGTTTGATTAGCTACGAATTTTAGGTACTTAGCTTAAAAGTGATACCTGCTTAGGCATAATAATAACCTAATTTACATTATAATGTTCGAGATTTATGTAATAAATAACTGAATAAAGTAATATGACTTAAATACAGAATGAGTAAATTAATTTTAATTTCAGGGTTTGTAGATAGTGTCATGTAAGAGAATAAGGTACCAGGGTGACATGAAAACGGAATGGTATTCATTTGAATTGCTAACGATGTTTTCATGGGTCAGACACGATATTATTATCATTAACATAAATTCATAATAAATGTACATTTTTAAGTTATGACAATAATAATAAGTAGTACTTAGGAATGAATGAACAATTAAGAAAGAATTAAGGTCCACTGTTTCAACTTCTAAAATGTTTACCAAGATGTCTGCTGAAAACATTATGATTTAAGTTATAAGAATTTTCATCGTTATTCCTACGTAGCATAAATAAAAGCTCACCTCGAGATTTAGTTTCTACAGAACACTATTTTATTATTATAATAATCTCGGTACCTATATGATTTAGATACAATGGGCTCTTTGTGTTGCGATTGGAATATCAGATAAGCAGAATTCAGGAGCCATTATTAGTACACATTATTACTACAACGAAGCTTATCTTGGTAATTATGCTATCCTGGTATCAAGGCAAAGATTATTATTATACCCAGCTTGTAAAATCAGAGAAAATACACCATGGAAGGTTAACATAAACTATAACAATTTATTAAATCTGCAGTAGTAGTAGGTAATAAATATGCTGGGACATATTTTTTGTTAACTTTAGCATTTTTTTAAATTTTCTTGAAAATGTAATTAGCGTCGTTGGCCGGAAAGTCGGATAAGGACGTCAATGACAAACCTAATTGTGTCGAATAATTTACAGTAATTATTATTTACACCCCAGTAACACACCAGTTTTCTCGACCTGGGAATCGAACCCCGGATCACATCACGTCCATTGCTCTTACGACCTTTTACTCACTAGACAGATCAGGCCGTTAAAGATAAATAATTTGTCATGGAAATAATTTATTACATTATATCCTTTTCTGAGTATTTCAATGAACAAGTCTTATCAGATTCAGTCAAGATTAGTGTTGAGACTTGAAAGTAATTCAAAATTTCAAAGTGGACTCGTAGATGTAAGTCGTTTGTTTTAACGAGTGAGGTAAGTCGATGGTTTTAATCCCCCTTTGACTCGGTGTCCTCCGATGGCGTTTTTAATGAATAGCTCAGTGCTGAAGTATCTTTTAGCTTTTACGATTCAATCCCATTTTGTAAATAAAAAATAATTGTGTCTGTGAAAATGAAAAGAGGTAACGTGTTGTTACAGGAAGTAAGTACGTAAAATGGGAAAAAGTCAAATAAAAATAACTAAAATAAATAAATAATTTAATAAAATGTTATTACATACAACCTCGAATGATTTCTGAATTCCAAATAGTCTTCTTGTTTTCAAATAGGCCACTGTTAGCTGTAACTAATTTTCATTTTGAATGAAGCTCCTTGTAGTGTCTTAGGTTGAGCTAAGCTGCCTTTATAAACACTACTTCACTCGCAAGTAAAAAAATATATAAACTAAGGGTATGTGCACACATTAAAAAGCGATGACGGTCTATGCTCGGTGAGGTGTCTCACCCACGCTCGGGCAGATAATCGCGTTTGATCAGCGCTCATGCGTGATAACCGCCCGTGAACACACGCCTTTATACCCTCAGTTATTTTTATACCAGGTAACGTGCGTATGGTAATGTAGTTTGAATAAGGAAATTATTTTGTTAAATCTAATTTCGTTCAGTTGCGGAATATTGGTAGTAGAATTTTTATCGCAATAAATGTTATTATTATTTAGGTCATTATTGGTCGATTCTTCACGTGACCAGAGGGCTGGCTTGTTTCTAGGGGAACGTACAAGCATTGCCATTCAACGTGGCAATGCTGCCAGTCTTCTGGGCACGTTGCCAGACGACAGTGATGCGGAGGAATTCTTCGACGCTTAGTTTAACGATATATAGCTATGTTGTTAGTCCTTAATTAAATTATTTCACATTATGTAGGTAGGTTTTGTATATTTATCGATTGTAAATTTGTTGTCATCCAAAAGTTGTGTTATTTGAGTTGTAAAATCACAATTAGACAACGGCAAGGATATCTATACAAAATGGCGAGGATATCTATAACAAATCGCGCAATAAAATAAATAATTGAATGCTCCAAATTATCCAGAGTAAAACGCAAATAATTCAACTGACCGCGTACTAGGACTACATATATTGGTACAGGTGTTCTGTCCCATAGTCCCCTGCCAATATAACCCTCACCTGGACTGACCACTACCGCGCTTCGCTCGCAGCCCGCGCCGCCCGGTCCCTGAAAAGGGTCCGTAGCCAACATAGGGGCGTACAAAAATGTCTGTCCAAATATTCGCGTGTCATCAATGTAATTAAATTGTCAACACAGCCGCCGAGGACATCTGACTGACAGCATTCCGAGAAAATTAAAGTGACTCTTTCATTTCATAACAGCCTAGTATGTTGGAAGAAAAACTCGACATTGATTAATAAAAGAAAAAAAAAGAAACTAAAAATTCAAAGTAGCAAATTCAAATTCAAAGCCCACAGCTGCTGAGCGTAAGGTGACAGGTTCAATTCCTGGTCTAAATGTTTTTGGAGTTTTGAGTAGGGTGGATTAGAAATAGTCGTCAAAAATGCATAGCTTTTATTATTACCAAACATACATTGTACAGTCGAATTTGATTCTGATTTATGGATGATATCGGTTCAATTCCTGGTCAAAATGTTTTTGGAGTTTTGAGTAGGGTGGATTAGAAATAGTCGTCACAAATGCATAGCTTTTATATTATTACCAAACATAGATTGTACAGTCGAATTTGATTCTGATTTATGGATGATATCGGTAGGAATCAATCAGAAATATCATCAATCACAATTCACGACCTGCAATCCGAGCCATCGGTATTAAATTTACATATTTTTATTCTCCGGAAAATCATTTACATTGAAAGGAAATATTTTTTGCGTAAATAGGTACCTACTACCTACTTCTACGAAAAATTATGTGATTTCGTATAGAAATTGAATTATGTTGAAAAGCTATGAAGTATACTTTCTAATGTTTATGTTGCCTTGGTAACTTTTCAAAAAATATTTACAAATGCATGAATCATCCGGTCAGCTTTTCGTTTATCTCTCTTCCCACGGGGGTTGTAGGGGTCGATAGAAACATCGTCCACCTGTCTGCTTTAAAACATGGGACTATATTTCCCCTGGCATTACTAGCTTGCTAGACTGCAGGAAAATGAATCTATAGTAATATTATAAATCTGAAAAGACTTGGTTAGTTTCGCGATGCGCTAATTAATCTCACATAGCCTGTTTATTGAGGAAGGCTATCATCACGCTACGACCAATAGGCAATAGGAGCGGAGTATTAATTAAAAATGTTGCAAAAATGGGGGAAAAATTCAACTTCTACGGAAACGAAGTAGCGGGCAAAGGCTAGGAGAATATAGCAGATAGCATTTTTAAATTGACAATTCAGAATCATCATCATCGTCCTGGTCTTGTTCCAAATTATTTGGAAGCATGAAAGTCCGTTTGAAGGATTATCACAACCCCGAGTATTCAGAAAATCGAAGAAAATAATTTTCCTTTTGTTATAATGTGAAAATATAAAAAGATATACGTCCAAAAGTTTATGGCACAAAACACAATAGATATCATTTAACTTTCCACGCAGAAAACTTTTAGGTAAAAGCGATGCAAGTCTTACAAATTGCAAGACTTTTATAAGTCTGACTAAGCGTACTGGTGAGTCTAAAGTGAAAATACTACGACAGTTTAGCGTGTTACGACGTACGACGCTAGTTGCATTGTTGTCGTGAAACAAGCAAGTTTCCGAAATGCACTACTGAATAAGTTTACCTTTGCAAAGCACGATGAATTTTGCACTTGTCGTATTTAGTTACTCCGACCTTCTGTTTAAGTGCTACCTTTTCTATAACCGATGTACAGTTTTCGATTAAAGGCGAAGAGTTCAAGGCCAAGGAAATTGATTAAAACCAAAGGAACTAAGGAACGGCATCATTATTTTACCATTACGATCCAAAAAGTTCTACTTAATTTCTAAAATATAAAATTGATAATAATATAAGACTGCCTCGTTGGTCTTGTGGTCCCAAACGCGACTGCTACGCTAGAGGTTCTGGGTTCGATCCCCTGGTCGAGCAAAGTGTTGTTGGGTTTTCTGTGAAATTCCCAATAGCAGCTCGGAGTCTGGATTTGTGCCCGGTTTATGGCAATAGGCTCGCCACCTTATTACATGGGACCTCAACATACTGGCCAAATGTGGGTGTATATTAGTACGCCTCTGCCTACCCCTTCGGGGAATATGGGCGTGATGGTATGTTGATGGTATAAGTTTATATTTGACTGGCCCAATATTCAGCAACCTATATACGCAAACGATAACGGATCACTATGGACGTTGATTGGCAATAATCTGGCGGTATTGCGCACAATGCATGGCAAGGTGTGTCTTGCCTTCAATTAATATCATCCGTGTTATTGGCGATGAAGAGTGATTGAAAATGAAACGTTACGTACGTTTTAATTGAAATTAGCTCTTTGCCGCAGCTTCGCTCGCGCTAAGTTTGAACCCCGGGCGGAGACAAATCCAACAAATCAAAAACCATGAAAATCGGTCCAGCAGTTCTTGAGTTATAAGTGTTTTAACAAACCCGACTTTGTTTTATATATTAAGATATTGTACAGTTTACAGTTCTGTTGGCTTAGAATATAGGTACAATTTTACAACCAACCTAAACATAACTAATCGTACCTACCTAAGTAGTTATTATATATTATATTAAACATCCAGATCCGTTCAGTCGGTTTTGCATGCTAGAGTAAGCAACAAACATCCTTCCTTCCATCCATCCATCCAAACTTTCACATTTATAATTAGTAGGATGTGAAATTCACATCTAATATAATAATATAAAACAAAGTCGGGTTTGTTACAACACTTATAACTCGAGAACTGCTGGACCGATTTTCATGGTTTTTGATTTGTTGGATTTGTCTCCACCCCAAATAACAGAAGGGGTTCAAATTTAACGCGAGCGAAGCTGCGTGTAAAAGCTAGTTTATAATATTAGCAAAATTATCTCGCTGATATTCCTGTCTATATCTATATAGATGCTTTATCGACTCAAAGTCGATAACGAATCTCAGGCACATAATATATTCAAGCAAGACTACCTCGCCTATCAAAATATCAACAAAAGGGGTGACGACATATCCCAGTCCCCTCGATGGTCTTTTTCGAGCAATTTGTCGAGAGACGAGCAATTTCCCAGTGCCGGGCTCGAGTAGCAGCTGTCAGTGACAGATGTGAACCACCCAGATATATAGTGGCCGTGGTGGCGATGCCTACCGCTTGTTTATTCAGCACTATGGTAATATTTGCGTAAAGTTTGATTCGAACGTACCTTTGAATCTTCTTTAGGTATTTAAACATGTTTTTTAATTAAGTACTATTATAATACGGTTGTTCACGGCTTCACTCGCATCCTATACTGTAAAGTTTCATCAAAATGCGTGCAGTAGTTTTTGTGTGACATCATCATCCTCACAAACTTTCACATTGATTAAACTTAGGATTTGTAAAAAGTTTGATTCAAACGTATGAATTCTTCTTTAGAGATACTTATCAAATAAAAAAGCAAAATATCACCCACTTACCAATCTTATATAAGTACAACTCAATCGTAGATAATCATAAATTATTGAAATCGTCTTCGTATCATCAGGATCATACCATCCTGAAGGGTTCATATGTGTCTAGATTTCATGTAAGTAGTAAGGGGGCCAGTTACACATCAAAGCTCTCAAATGTTGCTGAGAGAATTTCATAGCAAAACCCAATACACAAAACAACAAAATAAAATTACATAAATAATACATATCTAACAACCATACTTGCAATTACTAAACGAACTTAAAAAAGATTGAAGGAATATACCTAAAACGCTAATTGTTTTTACTAATTCATTGTTAAATGCAAATATTACATAGGTACATATAAATGTAGACTGAAACACAAACATCAATAATAACCACCATTTAATTTGAGCAAATAACATTTCACTGAACGACCGCAAATCATATCCTTATCGAAATTGAAACATCAAATTAATTAATAACTAAACGGTCCATTTCATTTGCACACTATAAAGTTTGTTCAAATACAAATTTACCTTTATTTAGCCAGCATGTCATCAGCCGATTGTAAGGGTCTCCCCACACCTATCGACCCGGAATCGGTTTCGAGCGCGTATAGGAAAACTCAATGTGGGGACGACTTAGAATTTAATTCCTCACTGCCATTCCGGGCCCCAGGGCCCCAATTCTGCTATATTAGTCAAGATTACCATTCCACCGACACACTACTGAGATTCTATCGAGATTTTAACAGATTGGGTATTCTGCTATTATATATATTGGGTATTATACTTATTCAACATCCTACCAATAGTGTTCGATGGAGTGTCGCTAAAATGGCTTCTGTATTCTTATTTCATTTATTATAATTCATTACAGACGTAAACTATTGACAACCGGGCTAACAAAAGCTGTATCTGTTCGTCTATAACAGTTGAATGTTAGTTCAATGGAAAGTCACTGGAACGCCACTAGTCTTAAATAAAGAGCAGACTATCAAATGTGTAAAAATATTCAATCGACACACTATTGACACACTATTGAAGTGTTAGTAAAATAGCAGACTTGAGGCCAGACAGATCGGCATCTTATAAAAGGTGAAAGTATGCTACTTGCTTGGTGGTAGGACCTCTTCTGACTATAGCTGGTCTGTCGTAAAGCACCATTGTGTGTGTTCCGACTCTTGTTTCCTACTCTTGGTTCTTTTGTAGTCGGCGTTTAAGCGTCGGCAACGCTTCACCAATGCATAGCTTCGATGTTGCAACTGTCCATGATCGGCGATATCTACATGTCATCAAGTGGTTCGTCTGCTCGTTTGCCGACATATCATATTAAAATCCAAGCAAATCCTTTGTATGACTGTTGGCCGCCGCTGTCGGAGCCGTGAGCCGAACCGTTATACCTTCAACGCTCACCATAAATCTTTTTTCAACCGGTCTAAGCCGACTCCGCGTCGATAAGTGTAGAGAAACCCTAATTTCATTAGCAATTAATTTGTCAGTTGTATGTCGACAAATACGACTGGGAACATAATCAAATTGATTGTTTAAAAATTTATTACCCATTCGTTCATGTACGTTGGCACGAAAGTATATTAGAAACATTGTAGAGGTATAGACAATGTTTGGAATTACTTTATTTGTTGGCGCGTGATTTTCTCAAGTCATTTGGTAAACTTTATGACAGATAAAAAGGGCGGCATGTCAAAATATGACCTTAGCGGTCATTATAGTGTCTAGTGCAAGTAAATACAGACTATATACTTGCACTGGATTTAACCTTCGAACAGCTAGGGAACAGACTTTTTTAATACTTGCAGAAAATTCTCATGGATGTCCGTCAGGGTTATAGCTTTATAGTTATACTTATTATCAAGTAAAGGGGAAAGATTTACCTATCTTTATTTACATACATATTATTATAAACATTCACATTTTTCCAACAGGGTTAAGAGGAACTATAAACAACCCTTTGTCGATTCTTGCAATCACACATATTTTGCTAATGCCACATTATATTTCTTGTTTAAAAAAAAAGAGTAATTTGATCACAAATTCGATCACTTATTAAATAAATCTAAGATCATCTTCATTTTCTTTGATTAATCAACGTAGAGATGTAAAAGCGTAGTCATCGAGTTCAACATCGGAACCAAGTGGCGAAGGCTAATAAAAATCCTCTCAGTTTATCCTTTCGACTTTGTTACAGTACCCCGATAATGAGCCCTCTAACAATTTTGAAGTAAAGAGCACCCCTAGTCTACTTGAAATCGTCTGTCTAAGTTATAAAACTTAAGATAGGTAGGCAATTAAAAATTAAATCTGGTAAGCTGATCCAGATAGAGCGCCATTTTGTTTTATTTTCTCTTGCACTGGGGGATTCAGTAAAGTGTATGTCTGTAATTGGTATTTGTCTGTCGTAAAAATATTAGTTTCGGTAGTGAATGTTTTGCGTTTGTTAACACTTTAGGAGAACATCATAGTGAGCTAATGTGGGGATCAAAACACGACTCAGCATAAAAAATAAACCGTCTACTACCGATAGTTGGCCAGAACCCCTAACGTTCTTCAGGTTGGTTTTTGTGTAAAGTTTATTTGTGCTACCTACTGTTATCTAGGTAGGTATTATGTACAGCGGATAATACTAATAATGCTGCCTCCAACGCAATTATGCTCTCCTAGTATCAACACGCAATAACAGTAGAGTTAATTAATGGTGTATCAGATTTTTAATTAAAATAAAAACTATTTTGAACCAAAAGTCAAAATCCACCTTTTCCCGCCTAAATTCACCAACAGATTTCGATAAAATGTGTCAAGGAGTTAGATTGCATTTAAAAGAAGAGCAGTCTTTTGTTTTAAAAAATCCTTTGGGATGCGAGTGAAGTTGTGGGAAACAAGGTAGTTTTAAATTTATACACAATGTAGTTTAATTCCTTTGTAGTAAAAGGAAATAACCTTAAAAATGCTTCCTCATTATCTTTACTTAATAACTTAATCGTGACGAATATGACACGACCTATTTATATAGGTATTTCCATGTTCACTTGTATAAACACTAGCAATACCCAGTAAATGAAAATAGTTTGTCTTAGTCATTTGCGTACACTGCTGATTGAGATGAATTTCGAAAACAAAATTGTTTTGATTACCGGTGGCAGTTCAGGGATTGGTGCTGCTACTGCCGTATCATTTGCTAAAGCAGGTGCTTCCGTAGCCATAATCGGACGTAATGAAGCTAAGCTGAACAGTGTCTCCAAACAATGCCAGGAGCATGGTGTTACGCCCTTGATCATCAAAGCGGACGTATCCAAAGATGAAGACGCAAGTCTCATCATCAATAAAACTATTGCTACATACGGGAAGCTTGACGTTCTTGTCAACAACGCAGGAATAATTTACACAGCAGGATTGCTCGGTGGTGAAATCATGAAGTCGTATGACACAGTGATGAGCACGAATTTACGCGCCGTTGTTCAAATAACAGATTTGGCTGTACCGCACCTTGTTAAAACTGAGGGAAATATTGTCAACGTCTCCGGCATTTCGGCAACTTTACTGATTCCTCAGATGATGTCATATTGTGTGTCAAAAGCTGGTCTTGATCATTTTTCTCGATTAGCCGCTTTGGAGTTAGCGACATCTGGAGTGAGAGTCAATATAGTAAGTCCTGGGCCTGTATTTACTGATATACTGGAGAATTCTGGGTTGCCTGGTAGTTGGGAGCAGTGGGCTAAACGTACTGCTCTCGGTAAAGTGGCACACCCTGAAGAAGTTGCTGACTTGATCATGTTTTTGGCAAGTAGTAAGGCTAAGAGCATTACAGGTGCTAATTTCACTATTGATAATGGATTTTTATTAAAGAAATAATGAAGGAGAAAAGAACTTGTTTGATGGAAATTGGTTTAGCTGATTTAAAATAAAAATTAAGTTTTTATTAAGTCTTGCATCAGCTTTTATCCTTTGTGTTTAAATTATCATGTACAATTTACTTACATAACCGGTCAAAATGCCGACATATTAAATTAAAGACTATGTAATTGTTGTTTATTTATAAAAACTGTAGGGGACTTTCTGTGATAACAGCGATTCACTGCTAGTAACACGATGAGTAATTATTTATTTTGTACTTAATTTTATATTAAATAAGGTTTGGGTCGTAAACAAGCATAAAATATACTGTCGATAAGAGTCCAACAAAACCTATCACATTCCACGGGTGGCTGTTGTGTAAAATTTCTTGGTGTTACATATAGATGAACCATCAACCAGATGTTATCTACGACTATGTAGGTATTATGTATAGTCGATAATACTAATTATGCTCGGCCTCCAACACAATTATGCTCTCCTGTCGACACGCAAAAATAAATGTAAATCTGATTTTATTATCAGGGCAAGTTCATGGTCATTTGACAGGGTTTTTAGGTTACAAACCCTGTCAAATAACCCTGAACTTGCCCTGAACAGATTTCGATTAAATGTGGCGAGCAGATAGACTTCATTTTAAGGAAAACATAGGCCTTTTGTCTCAAAAAGTCTTTTGGGACGCCAAATGCGGTTGAAACTGCGGGTAACAAGTAGTTGCAAAATGATGCACAATGTAGCACTTTATTCAGTTGTGGTAACAGGAAACCCAATGCATGTTCATTTATTATCTTTACTTAATAACTTAATCGTGCCGAAGACAAACACTATTGATGTAGGTACTTACATGTTCACTTGTATAAACACTAGCAATATCCAGTAAGTGAAAACAGTTTGTCTTAGTTATTTGCGCATACTGCTGATTGAGATGAATTTCGAAAACAAAATTGTTTTGATTACCGGTGGCAGTTCAGGGATTGGTGCTGCTACTGCCGTATCATTTGCTAAAGCAGGTGCTGCCGTGGCCATAGTCGGACGTAATGAAGCTAAGCTGAACAGTGTCTCCAAACAATGCCAGGAGCATGGTGTTACGCCCTTGATCATCAAAGCGGACGTATCCAAAGATGAAGACGCAAGTCTCATCATCAATAAAACTATTGCTACATACGGGAAGCTTGACGTTCTTGTCAACAACGCAGGAGTAATTTACACAGCAGGATTGCTCGGCGGTGAAATCATGAAGTCGTATGACACAGTGATGAGCACGAATTTAAGCGCCGTTGTCCAAATAACAGATTTGGCTGTACCGCACCTTGTTAAAACTTTAGGAAATATTGTCAACGTCTCCAGCATTTCTGGAACTTTAGTGACTCCTCCGATGGTGTCATATTGTGTGTCAAAAGCTGGTCTGGATCATTTTTCTCGTTTAGCCGCTTTGGAGTTAGCGTCATCTGGAGTAAGAGTCAATATAGTAAGTCCTGGACCTGTAGTTACTGATATTCTGGAGAATTCTTGGATGCCTGGTAGATGCGAAGAGTGGGCTAAATATACTGCTCTCGGCAAAGTGGCACACCCTGAGGAAGTTGCTGACTTGATCCTGTTTTTGGCAAGTAATAAGGCTAAGAGTATTACAGGTGCTAAATTCACTATTGACAATGGATTATTGTTAAAGAAATAATAAATGGAATTACTAATGCGTTATAATATTATAATGAAATTGTAATCACGATAACCTGTAATCAAAAATTTTATGTAGAAGCTAGTAAATGTTATACCGTTGTCGGTCTTCAGTATCCCAAAATTATATTAATGAAAAAAAAAACTGCAAATGTGGGCCATCACGCTTATTAAAAAACAATTATTAAGTAGTTTGATTGAAATCGCTCTAATTCAAGATCAAGAAGAAGTTTTCATAATAAAATTGTTCTTTATTTTTTAATGGTCATGTAAAACCGTTCAAAATGCCTTACGTAATTATTATTTCATTATAGAAACTGTACGCGACTTCTTTCTGAACTGTAATTTAAAATAAAATTAGTACAACTTATTGAAATATAAACGAAGGAATAAAATAGAACGACTGAGTGCTTGTTCAAGAATCAAGAGTCTTGTTTTTCCACTTAGTTTAGGTACTGGTGCTTCAAATGTTTGCTTTTTTAGGCGTCAGACGTATTTAGGACCCAGTCTGTTTATTGTTCTATTTTCTTACATTTATATTTTATTTTGTTATTATTTTCTTACACTAATTAAGTGTTACGTTTTGTGTTTTGACTGAGATTATAATAATAATTATGGATGAATTTTAAAAATATCAGCCATAGTGATGATAATTTTGTGATTTGGCTTTATAGTAATTATAATCTAACTCTTCATTCTAATAATACTTTTAACGGGAAGCACAATTTATAACTGAGTAACATTTTCCTAAGTAATACAGAGAATAATTTGTTCATTAAACTTTAATTAAAGTCACACTCAATTTTAAGGAGAACAACTTTACAATTTAAATAAATTCAGTAGTAAAGTACTAGGAGCGCAGAGAAACGAAAGAATAGATTAACTCGACCGCTTGTTGGATATTAAGCCTGGCTACTAGGTAAACCGTTTGGATGTTCCAAAAATTTATTCTGTGGCAATGCTAATGAGTTGTTTATTAAGCTCTTTCAGTTTTGTTGTCTCTTGTTACCTACCTTTACATGTTAATTTATACAGCAAAATGCTTTTTTTTTAAATAAAGAGGTTGGTACACACATTCAAATTCCCTCTAAATTTTTGCCTTGTTAAATGAATATAAATTCGAATTTAATGTAATTATTTATGTCTTATACATAACTGTTATAAGTAGTAAAATGGTTCTCTACCATTATGGCTAATTAACCTGATAATATAATGGTGATAGATCGACCAGAGTACCGTTCAATTATTATTAATGTTAGTGTTCCGATTGACGAGAAACTTGTGGAGACCGAAAACGATACAATACATTTGAAATAATTATAATACTTAGGTAATGATATTGTAAACATGTGGGATGTTGACTTAGCAATAATTATGACCGACCTAATTGCCAATTCCCTTAACATACAGTTGTCGACGCTCCTATTAGGCAGATGGGTTAAGGTCTGGATACAGAAAGCCGTACACCTAGATACGGCGCGTATGTATTGTTTCGAAGTTTTTCTCCGTGGAGTCCTAATAAATACACCGGTTGCTTAAACCGGTCCTACTATTTAATTGTTTACGGTATTTCTTTTTTTTAACTTTCGAACCAACGAAAGAAAGGAGGAGCAGTCAAAATTCAAAATTCAAAATATTTTATTTCAATTAGACCATATAAATAGGTACTTTTGAAACGTTAAATTATTTGCACTAGTTGCACGGTTCCAAAAAAAGTGGGTCTTATGGAGAAGAGCCGGCAAGAAACTCCATAGATACTCTTTTTAAAAAATATGTGTGGTAACAGTAACAATTGTTGTGAATAGTAATGAGGATGATGCAGCTTGATGTATGGTCAACACGTATGTTTGTAAAAATATGATTAACTATTGATTCATACCTAATGATATTATTTCTATAATACACCCATCAATCGATATCCAAAATATGAGTAAGTACAGCTCAGTAAGTCAGTCCAGAAATAAATGAACCGTATGATAAATAAAAACTTCGGCAAATCAATATTTGATATTTCGTAATACCAAAATTTACGTATTTTCTCCGTTCTTCACATTTGTGGATGTACCCACATCTTTTGGAAAAAGTTGATCGAATCATACGAAATTTTCTGTCTTCTCTTTTAAACGTGGCACTGGATGACCGAGCTTGGCTTCAAGCATCGCTTCCCATTCGTTTGGGTGGCCTGGGCATCCGCAAAATTTCAAGTATTAGTTTACCTGCGTTTATATCCTCAGTCCACGGTACTGATAAGTTGACCAGAGATATCTTAGGACCATCTCGGGTTGACTTTGAAGTACCGTTCATGTCTGATGCTATGAACGTATGGAAAATGGCTTGTCCGAGTACGGTTTTACCTTTGATCCCATCTTCCCAGAGGCTGTGGGACGAGCCGCTTTGCAGTTTGACGCGGAAAGAACTTCTACATACGTCAGTCAATACTGCCGAGCGTGCTCGTCTGATGGCTGTGGGTGAATGGGAATCGGGTCTCTGGCTTCGGGCACTTCCGTCGTCCAACATAGGGATTATGTTGGATGACACAACTTTTCGGCTCGCTACGTGTCTTCGTCTAGGCGCTCCTTGTGTTGCTCCGCATCGGTGTCACTGTGGTGAAGCTGTCGGCAGCCTCGGACATCACGGTCTGTCGTGTTGCAGGAGTGCAG